>CM070686.1:5736487-6336487 GCA_036346265.1 Melocanna baccifera | reverse complement strand
GCGAAAAAAACAATGGAATCACGAAGGTGAAATTCACTATATAAGGAGATATTATAAGCATGGGGGATTTCGACGTATTTCTAGCATGTCTTAACCGTATGATTATATGGGTGTGTGTGTGTGTATGCTAAAGATCAGAGTCCTAATCAGTAATGAAACAGATCTACTTGAACACTGAAACAATAACCTTGTTAGAGATAGGAACAGCACCGCTCCAAGTCTTAGAAATATAACGGTGTAGAGTTGTAGTCGAAAGTGCCTCAAATAGCCACGTCTGACTCTAGTCGACGTAGAGTCCATCACGAATATGAAAATGATCCTAATCATAGCCTTTGACTAGTCCTCATTGTTTTGATTGAATATTGATCGGACTCTTCAAGTGGCTAAAAGACTAGTAGTAATGATTTAGATATTATACGCTGATTTAATATATATGTCTTGTGCCTATTATCACGCTAAATGGTTTAGGCTAAACAAAGGGAATACAAAAACAGATGACAAATACATATACCACACATGTACTTCTCTTTATCTAATACTCTTTCAGCTTATCAAAAGCCGAGGACAGCTTTTCTTGAAGAAGGGGAGGATGATACGGACAACACTAGCATTACATATTTTCTCCTTCATCACATTCAGCCACAACCACGATTTGTAGTTTCAAGCTCAAAGCGCTTTATATTTTCATGTTCAAGGCATGAATTTCCTGAAAGGAGTTAATGAGCTGAATAAAAAAATTATCAGGTGAATTCCTTTCCTAAAGAATGATACATGACAATATTAAGAATTGATTACTACCTAATGCTCCTATTTTATGTGTTCCTAGATTCGAGGAAAATATAACATAAGGAAAATAAGCTTTAGTGACATGGGAAGTATAGCCACAAAGATCTCGTGGCCACAGAAGATCAACATGAAGTAATGTAAGCGCATATGTCATCATAGCCACAGAAGATCGTATAATATAATGTCAACGCTTACCTCATATCTTTCTTAGCCCTCAAGTCATCTCACCCTATAAATAGGGGGCACCCCCCATGTATGGAGGCATAAATTTCATGCTTGGAGTTTTAGTATAACACTTGTTCCTCTTTATGTGTGAGTCATTTCCACCACCAATAGGGATTGCGTGTTATCTCTGAGTTGCTACTCCGTTGTTCTTGCGAATCTTTGATGAGTGTTTGAACGTGTCTGCTCTATGATAGCAAGTAGACGAAGGGCGCAGCGTGTGGTTGAGTAATTTGAGTGCTGCAGGTTGCCGTATAGAGACGATGGTTGGCCACATCAATTGTTAGATTGCACGAGCTAGTTATCCATAATCCTATGTTGTGAAGATCATGCCACCCCTCCCCGCATCAAGTAATTGGACCCGACTAGAAATGATTAGATCCAACCAAATTTGGATCACAATATACAATAATATATAATGCCCTAACATGTATAATGGTGGGCCCATGTCTTAATAGGAAAAAAAAGCAAAAGCCCATACCACATCTCGACCGTCACCCCTCTCCGATACTATTCACCCTCTCATCTTCTTTGTTTCTCACTCGTGCATCGAGTTGCCCTCTCCACCACCGGCAACCATGCTTCCCCCATCGAGCTCCAGGTGGCCACGTGTCTCCACCAAGCTGCCCCTCTCCACCACGGGCGCTAGCCTCTCTTGGCTAGGTCCAGGGGTTATAGCCCTTTTCTAGCGTCCAAGCGGTGAGATCCAACATCCCGTGGCGCGACGACGGTCGACAGCGTGACATCTTCCGGAATCACTTTATCGTTCATTGTCCCTGAGCTTCTCATGGTTAGATCCGGTGATGGCCGCCGTCGATGATGTGTTCTCCGGCCACCCTTGGCAGCAACATCTACAGCCTTGGGAGGTAGATAAGACCCATTTTTTTACCGTTTGTGATCGGACCTTAAGCCTGAGGTTGACTAGGAGCTACGACCAACTGGCACAATGCTTAAAGTCTCCTATAAGGTTTGCATGTGTGCCTTATAACCTGCTTTTTCATAATGCCCTTTCATCTACAAGGCAGATCAGTAGGTATGTGTAGTGGTTGGGTGAAATGTACCTATCAAAATTCGCACTCAGCTGATCGAAGACTAGAGCTGACGTCCCTACTGATCATCAATTCATCAGTATGGTATATCAATGCTACTCTCCGGCACTAGCTAACTACTTGTGCAGTTCTGTTTCAACACGATCTTGCAAGCTGTCTCTAATGCATGAAAGCTACATGGATATATGTCAGAATCATTTCATGTTTTGGCCGATCGATTACCTTCCATGCTTCTCAACATGACAAACTAGACTGTCAACAACAGGAAAATCACATGGAGGCAGTCTCTGGCTTCTGAAAGAAAAAATTGAATGAAGATATGCAAATTACGCGTCCATATGTGTCTATTCGTGTTTGTCTTGCCCTTTGTACTGTACTGTACTCGTGTATTATGTCTTGCCCTTTGTACTGTATTCACTCATCTTTATGGTATACTCAAACTAAAAAGTCATAAAAAAGTAAAAATTTCTAAATGTATTTTATGGTTTAGTTGATGAACATGACCGATTGCGGCAAGAGTACTATATATTTTTCTTGTCCATGATGCTAGCTCTCCTTGTCCTTTTTTACATGTTGTTTTTTATAGTCTTAAATACACGTATTTGATCTTTATTTTTTCCAATTGTATGTTAGCATAATTTATTTAAAGTACAATAATATCAAAGTACTTCTCATTGACAAGTATATTAATATCATTTTTCTACGGAAAATCAAAATACTTTTATATATAAGTTCTAAAATGTTTATTTTTCTTATTAAGGGTGGCCCGAAGGAGGAAACAGACAAATAGCCCAACTAGTTTTCCACGGTGACAGACCAAGGGCGTGGAATCTTTCTAATCCAATGATGGCCTGTATCTGTAGCTGGCCATTCTAATCCAATAAAATTCGTGGTGTCGCTTGTACGTCATGCCATCTCATCAAAATAACGTTCCATGATTGGCCATGCATGATCCCCGAGAGCTTTGCTCATCTTATCACCGGTAGCAAGTAGAGCTGGATACGTGGACATTGGATGGTCGTTTGTACCATGACATTTTCCATGGAATCGTGTGTTTCACCTATCCTGGAGCGAGAGGGACTGGAGAATTGCCCGCTTCTGCGCGGACGGGCCGCTTTCCAATGAATCCTCTTCGTCCGCTTGCCTGCTTGTTGTCCTCTCCTGGAATGACTGAACTGGTCAGGAGCCAGGAAAAGGAGCAAAGGAAGAACACTGATATGCACCTAACTCATTTGTATTATCTTTGCCAGTGGAGGTAACAATTAGCTAATACATTAATCTTAATGCTTACAGCTCACCCATGTCAAATGTTCAAGTTTCAAAAATTTATCGTGAAAAATCTTCTAGATACACTTATATATTAATTATAAGATACTTTAATATAATAAACATAAAAAAATTGCAAATCAGTCTATGGTTTTTAACGTATTTTACTAACACCTTTATATTCATATATAAAAAAAGTATATCTAAAAAATATATGTATCATCTTTGAAAAAGCATACATACCATCAAGATGATCTTATACATATTATATATTACACGTATATACCTTCCGTTACGCGAGATACTCTCTACAGTGTGAGATACGATATAGAGAAAAATTACTCTCAAAGTAGAAAAGAAAGGCTACGTATATAGCTCATAGATGTATGGACCTAAAAAAAGGCTACGCATCTTTAACCGTTGAGAAGTACTCATAATAAGTGATCTTTCTCTAATGGTTCGTAACTAGAACAACTCAAGCTAACTAAGCAACGCCGACTTTGGTTTGGTTCGTTCAGCGCTCGACGAATTACCGGAAGTAGATGAGCACATGCATCATAGCGCCAGTTGGGTGTGACTGGGCGAATACGTACCGTCTCACATGGGACCTTGGTACGTAGCGCCAGCACCGGGCAGAGAGGACCGGAGGAGCAGCGTCCTTTGACAACGGCGAGACACATGTACAGCCTCTCGGCGTACTGCGTGCTTTCGATCGAAAGCGCTCGCGGTAGGTCGTCGAGAGAGAGAGTGTAGCTTGGTCCTGAACTGATTGGCTGGAATTGACAGCGAATCCACCGTTCTTTGTGAGCTTCCGCATCGGGCCTATCGGCACATCACGTCAAATAATCTGCCTGTATCTGTCTGCTGACTCGTCATGTCCAGCAAAGGAGCCTGGCAATTACCGTTCTCCCGTGCATCTCTGCAAAAAGCAGCAAGAAGGTAACAGGTGAAGTGCTTCTTGGTCCGATTATAGTAATTTTGCAAATCGGAATGCCTATTTGAAGCAGAAAATCTGCAGGGTTTCCAAGTGGGGAAGAAAACGAACCTGATTTGAAGTAGTATCAATCTATCTTTAAAGGTATTTTAATATTTATGTAATTCATTTTTCGAGAGAGCATGAAATTACCTCTCAACTTATATTGTGCAAGCTAGTTCGTTGGGTTTTAAACTTAAGATGGATTGAGTTGTTAATTCTCGGTTAGGCTAAGCGAGAGAATAGCAAAACCCTGGTGTTGCGATGCTGCGCGGCAGCAGCGTGTGGCCAGTATTGCGGGCGCGTGTTGTGGGGAGGAGATGGCCCTGGAGTAGCTAGCGGCGGCGCCCTGTCCCTTGCTTGCAGCGGGCAGCAGAAGCAGCACGGAGCTAGTGGCGGCCGGACCAGCGGCGGTCCGACGGCGGCGTCCCTTGCCCCTCAGGCGCGGCAAGTCAGCAGGCTGGGCGTGCGTAGTGGGCAGGCTGCAGGGCAGACTGGTGAGTGCGGGCGTAAGGAGATAGATAGGACATGACTCCTGAACACAAGGGTAAGGGAGGAATTGATGTAGGGTACAAAACATTTAAAGTGGAAACACACTATTTCTTCACTGGAGCTCCCAACTGAGTTCTTAAGCTAATACAATGAACCATTTACATGAAAAACTAAAGAGCAAAAATTAATACGGCTGAGGGTGGACGATTGGCGGACGATTGCTGGCTATGCATACAGCAGGTAGACACTGATATGCTTGCGTAGGCAAAATTGCATGTTCTTACCAATTCGGTGGTTCCCCTAAAATAAACAACTATTCCTTAAACATTATTTCATACGTGATAGATCACCATGATTCGTTCTTTATGTTATGTTTTATTCATGTTCCTTTCTTGTTGTCTACTTTTATAGTTTAATCGTTCCCCTGCTCTTTCTCATCGTCGCGAACTGGGAACCAATGATCAGTTCGTGCAGATGTAGTTTACATATCTGAAGCAGAAATGACAAGATTGCAACTTATGTTTGTTTAAGAAATATTGCAGTCTATAATGTCTGAGTTGGTTCATTTTTAGACTTCTAGCCCAATATGAGATCATGGATTCATGGTTTTAGTTTGAGGACAAAACGAAAGTTAGTGCTAGCCTAGAGCTTAATGTTGCCAGATTAGATGTTATTGCCATAACTTACAAAATCATCCTCTGTTTCTGTAACTGAACGCAATATTTAGCTATCTGAACTGAATGCTTTTAATTTTTGTGAAATCTTCTCTTGATGCTGACTGTCAGCTTTGGCTATGTACGTAATAGTGTTTGATTGGGTTGTGGAATGATGCTCTCTCATGCAATGGAATGATTATGGAATTTGTGAATCTTTGTACCCAAATTTATGTATCTGTCATCTGTGTATGCTAATTCATGATGCCAATTTGACACCATGGAATGTGTTTGTATGCTGTCTGTGCCAATTTATCACCATGCAATGATGCGAAGCTTGTTCTTTCAACGAGTCACAAGTGCATCCTTTCTAAGATTCCACTTCAGTAATATACAAGAGCAATGTAGGGTTCAAGTGTTCAACTGATCCAACAAATGTAAGGATCATTCATCTTGTCAAGTGCACACATAAAAGGGTATACTCATAATTATAACCTTGCAGACCTCTCAAATTCACAAAAATCTATTATTATTCCCTCTTATAATTTTAGTAGAATTTATGCTGTAATCCAATGCATAGATGGCAGTCATACAAAATAACATTGTCATACCACATGCAAAATGACAAGCACCATTGTCATACCAGATGCAAATTAACAAGTTCCAGATGGCAGTCAATCCAAGTCTTCCAAAAACAAGTATGGAAGTCTTCTAAAAAACAAACAACCGATATATCTCGAAATGGCGAGATACAAGTGAACATTTTCTGTTTCTAGCTACACTTGGAGCCTCTTGCTGTCTTCTTGGAAGTAGCCTTCCTTTGGGGTGGAGTTCCAGTAATTGAAGTTCCTTCTCTAGCTAGCTTCCAGCAAAACAATCAACAGGAATGCGTACAAAGCAAAGGAGCTACAACAACTAAATCTCAAAGCTTTGAACATGTGTTCGCATTCTGGATTCAGAATGGTAGGGCGTATAACAGAAGACATTTCTTCTAGTAGCTAGTTTCATTCCAACATGAAGTAGTTATCGCAGGCTTGCTTAAAGCGTGATGCGGTGGCGCATGGGATGGGGAGGCGGATGGCGTGGCATGGCGGAATGCCGTAGGCTCGTTTGATGGCCTGGCAGCGGCGACGCTACCAGATGCTGCAGCCGGATAGGATCAGTATTAGGGAAAAATCGATATTATCCGTAGAAAAAAATATTATATCTATATAGGAAAGACTATAATCCACTTTAGAAATCAATGGTTAGATTTGATTTTTACTATCAATTATTACAACCAGTAGAATGTACTATAAATTTTTCTTTATTCGGATCATCTAGCTTAAGACTGAGTATGACCAAATAGGCAAATCAGCTCGAAAATAAATGCTCATGCCTATTAAGTAGAATTGGGCACATAAATATCACTATAGCCATTTTTTTTCAAATTTGACTATCAAATATTTATTTTTGTAAATTTAGTATTCTCCGTGACTTATCGCGCACGGTAGGCACAGCTCAGCAAGTGACCTAGTGAGCTATAGTAGCCGGTGGGGGCACTGTAGCTACAGAAAGTTCATGGGTGCCTACTGCGTGCGGTAAATTTATGAAGGAAACTAGATTTATAAAAATAGATGTTTGAAGATTAAATTTTAAAAAATTTACTAAAGTGATATTTTCAGATTCAGTTCTGTTAAGTGTCGATTATGCATTCATGCTTACGCCATTGTCCCGCTTGAACAGAACTACGAGTTTGTTTACACCTTCCTAACTAATGTCAACTGCTTGATGAGTTATCTTGTCCTTTTTTTTCTTCTTTGAAACAGATTTTCCTGCTTTTATATTGAAAGCAAATGACAGTTATCTTACACAGTCTCACTGTAGCAAGATCGAGATTTGAAATAATTGCATAGATTCCTCTGCGGCCGCCGTACCGAATGGGAAAGTTACAAGCCATCCACCAATCCACGTCCTTCTGCTGTGATGAAACCCTAAACCTTCGTGCTCCTTGAGTAGTAAGTTTTCTCGTGTCCACGAGTCGCCATCTCTGTGACTGTATTCCGTGGAGCAACTTTCAATGAATGGGCCAATGGCACAATTTTCTGGTCGAATTGGCAGCAGTGAAACTAGCTAATTAATGATCGGTATACGATTGTTTGTTGAGCTAAATAGCACTCCACATGCTCGCTCGAGACGCCGACATAAACCCCGCTCGGATCGGAGGTGGGCGTTAGCTTCTCGCGATGGTGCTGTTCGGCGATTCTAGCATTGTGTATTTTTATTATTATTTTTTTATTTTTTGAATTTTTATGTTTTATTTTTTTCCTATATTCCTTTGCATTGTACGCTTTAGGTTAGCATATCGCTTTTATTTTTATATTTTTTTAAATTTAATTATGACCAATAAACCAACTCAGCTATAGTAAAATTTCAGCAAAAATTAAAAGCCATCACTATTCCGAATCAAAAAAGATTCAACTTAACGTGTTTTGTATAGATAAACAGTAATGTATCGTTAAACGGTGTGTTCTTTAAGACGGTGTCTATAAATAAATTGTGGTATAAATTTGTACTGGCCAAAATCATATACGACTATTTCTCTCTACATACTACCTCTCACATACAGTTTAGAATCCAAAAAACATAACCATAAGTCTCAGCCAAAAAAACCTCATGTTGAAACCAACAAATGGGGCTTAGCTAGGTAGCATTCGGAATAGTGATGACTTATGGTTTTGGTTGAAATTTTACTGTAGCTGAGTTGGATTATTCGACATATTTAAATTTAAAAAAAATTAAAAATAGAAGTGCCATGTTAGCCTATCACGGATAATGTAAAGAAATACGAAAAAAAACAAAAAACAAAAAATACAGAAAACGACAAAATTGCATATAGTGAAAAAATCGCAAACGCTGGACGCCCACCGCGCGGAGAAGCTGTCATGAGCGCGGCTTAATCTATCAGTCTTTCCCTTTTTCTTTTTTGAAACATTACCTTTCATTGCTATGGTTGGACAGGGTTTTCAGATATTGTTTTGTATACAAGCGAAAAAAGCTTTGGCTGATTACAGGTGAGACAAGACATTGTTTTGTCCTATGCTTTACTATTTTTGAGAAGGATTTAGATCTCGCTCATTTTGACTTGAATTTTTGACTTCTAACTTATTATTCGCTATTTCTAAATTTTATTTTTTTTGGCTTTTTTAGTATTTTTGTTTGTTCTTGTACCCGTTTACATTATACATGATGGGCTAACTTTGTTTTTCTATTTTTAGATTTTTTTAAATTTAATTATGCTAAATAAGCCATCATCATCTATAATACAAAATAAATCAACTATAGTATAAATTTAGCTATAAACTATTATTTTTAACTCAAATGAACGCCCTCTTAAACAAGATCTTTTCTTGTGTGCTCTCCTCTGAGATGTCACCAATCATTTTTTTTTGGTGAGAATGAGTTGATCCTATGGCATTGACTCTTAGAACTAGAGTTTGCTGAGATGAGTCCATATATTTTAATATATAAGATCTGCAGCCATGGATAAAAAACCCGTGCATGCATGATGTCCAGATGCAAGTTTTAGGCAAACCTTCAGGTCGAGGGGAAGGAAAATTCTCAGTGAGTTTCAGATTTTCAGTATATGCTAGCTTATGCTTCTGATCTCTAAATTCTTAATTTTATTTTTTCTGATTTTTTTGGCTTCTTTTAGGCTTTTTACCTTTTCTTTTTCATATTCCTTTGTATTGTTTGTGATAGGATAACCTGTTTGTTCTATTTTTATTTTTTAAAAATTTAATTATACAAAAAAAGCTCTCAACAGTTACAGTACAGAATAAACCATAAGTCGGCTTATAAAAGCCTAACTAAACGTCCCCTTAACTGTCAATACTCAACAGTGCCTTAACTTGCTTGGCAATCAATTATATGACGTTTTTTCTCCTTTTTTACCTGACTTTTTTCACTTTTTACGGTCTTCAAGATACGATTTTAAGCTCTACTTTTTATAACTTACACTAAAATATATTAATAAAAGTATAATATTATAAAAGTATTTTTAACAACAAATCTAATAATACAATTTTTGTATAGACAATCTAGGTAGTTATAAATGTAATGACGGTCAAACTTTAGAAAGTTTGACGGATTTTAGGAAATCAAGTAAAAACAGACGGAGGGAGTATCAGCATTTTCTGGTTCAATCAACAGTTTGCCGCATGTTCACCGAAGTGCTTCCCCTGACTCTGATACAATGGTACGTGATGTTCTTCTGCAGTTAATTTAGGTATCAATATTCAATGCGGACTGATGTTCATCTGCAGTTAATTTAGGCATCAATATTCAATGCGGACTGATGTTCATCTGCAGTTAATTTAGGCAAATACCTCAGGCATGTGCATCCATAGTTGTTTAACGCAAGCATGTGCGTGCATGGTAATCTTCCTCGGTTGGCATGAATGTAGTAGTTCTCCCTGGCTGTTAAACTGCAAAAGCAAAAGTTGAAAGCCAGCATCAGATAATTCCAAAAAAACTACATCTTGAAGGAATTGTACATTACATAGTGTAATTCACTCTTATGCTGGAAATAAATTTGTACATGGCCCGAGCTATAATAAAAGGTCGTCTTGTCGCAAGACAATTGCAGGAAGCAAACCAGAAGAGAAGAGTACAGAAGAAATCATAGGTTCTTATCAAGTGAAGCAGCTAATCATCAAGCTTACATTTTGGTCAGTGTAGCTATGTTTCTTATGAGCAATAGAAGACAATATAAAACTAATTCGATTTGAAGACCCACATGGTACTAACTACTAACTGCTGTTCTTAGCAAGCATTCAGTCTGTAGGATTTCACTGTACTTCTGAATACAACAAAGTCGTGTATTTCAAGTTTTTGTATGTAAGATTCAACAGCTTGATTATGTTAAAAATGATAAGAGTCCAAGAACAGCACACAATGACTGAAGAGTGCTGCAGCAAATTGCTTTAGTGAAGCTGAGATTACAAATCCAAAACTATTAGGACTCAAGAGGACATCTAAAATCAGCAGCAAGTTCATCTTGGATCACAAAGTGATATTGGAACTGCTCAAGGCTCGCATAACCAGTTTTGTTTCATGAATCTTACAGTACCCAGCTAAGCATTTTTATTCAATCCCACGTATTTCTAAGGGCAGTAAGCCAGTAAGTGCAGGGTCGCATGTTACTTATGGCCCACATCCGTGGACCGTAGGGACGTAGGGTGACGAGATGAAGCAGAGAAACATCAAGCTGATCCATCTGTTGTCTATGGAGAACTAAAAGGCTGAAATTTGCAAGTGATGATACTGCAGTGTTAAGCCTTAGAGAAAATTTTACATAGAACCATTTTGGGCCTTTCTCAGCTTCTCTACATCTCCTTTCTTCATGAAAGGAGAATATCAGCCCAGAAATCGCAGCAGGCCCACAAAATCGATTTATTTTTTATGTTCTTTTTCCGTGGAAGAACACAAACAAAAACAAATACTGAGATACCCCACATACTGCAGAATGATCTACCAGCTGTAAGCAACAGACTAGAGTATCATGTCAGAAGAATGGTCAGCAAACACATTTAAACCTGTCTAGCAAGCTAATGATGCGTATGTAATCTATGGCAGTTGTTAGTACAATATGCCTGCTCTTTTCATTTATAATACCTAGACTACCTAGAACAAGGATAAACAAATGCAAATGCTGAGCTATTTCAGTTAGAACAACCAATGCAGAATGCAGTATGCAAACCAAAGCTTGCACAACGGACTGGAGAAAAAGAACAACTAGGCACTAGCTAGCAAACGAAGATGATCGATCCTAAAGAACATTGCTCATCAAACAACAATAAAAAAGCAACATGGAAGTAAATATGAACAAATAAACAACCAAATCGATGGAGTGACTCACAAGTACAGTACGCTTTAACTGAAATATCTTTCTACATGCCTTCATATTTAACCTGCTCTGAATTATTTGCTAGCCAGTTCCAGGTGAGCAAATATAAGATTCAACATGTCTCTGCTGATCTATCTATTTTCCCCCAATCAACTACATATCTGCACTATACAAAAAATCATTTGATCTCCTGGCGCATCAGGAGTTCAGAATTGTTACTCTCATCGCTTGTAAAAGGCGCGCTTGAAGTGAAAATTCAGATGCAGGACACCCCGCCTTCCGCTAGTACTCCCACTCCTTGTTCACGAATCACGATCATTTGATCTCCTCGTACGGCAGCCCGGCACGGAACCTGATGATGCAGGTCCCGCTGCTCTCCCCGTCCGTGTCGACGGTGTACTGGGGAGGCTTCGCTCCTGAGAAGTCGGGGCAGTAGACCACGAACTTGTAGCCCTTGCGTAGGATTGGAACGGCAAATGACAGGGGGTGAATAAAATTGTCAAATTCCTTTCCTAAGAATTATTAACAACATGCAGCGGAAATATAAACTTACAGACTCTTTAAAATTAAGAGCAAAGAACACAACTCATGGTGGAGTTTTTGCCCTAATCGGTCTGACCACCAGGCCCTAATTGGACCGCTTGCTTCGCCAGTCAGACTGCTCGTTGGTTGGACCACTCGGGCATCAGTCGGACCACTCAGATCCTTGCAAACTGACCGCTCGTCGAGGGAAAGTATAGAATAGTACTGCACATGGTCCAAGAAAAGAGTCAACTCTCAAACCACTGATCCAAACACAGTAACACTTGGCACAAACATTTTCTGTAATGTTACAAACCTATTTCAATTATGGATCATGAAGATCAATGCTAAAGTGCTGACTTTTATCAAAAACAAGGAAGCTTGCACCAAAATCAGGTTAAAGAGATAAACCTTGATCTCCTCTTGCTCGTGAGTTCTTGATTATTTAGATGACCTTAGATGAGTTCTCACATATAATAACAAACTAAATCACAACACGAATTCAAACCAAATCGCCTATAAGAGCAAAACCCTAAAATCACTTCTCTTATGAGGAAAACAGTGCGAACTCAAGAATTCTCCCTAGAAGGTGACTAAATGGATGTGATCTAATTTCCAAGAGATATTTCCACCTCTTACATGTCTTTAGCACAAAAAAGATTAAGAAAATATAAATCTAAACAAGAAAATCAAGCAAATCAAAAGCATACGAAAGAATTTATGACACAACTCACTTAAACAAACTTTATATATTCATTTCACCTGGAGAAAAATATTTTATAGCCAGTAGCAACCAGCTCTAAACCTATAGCACACACAAAAGGCTTCACACAACAAAAACCCTAATCTCTCTTACAAACTTTAGAAGTGCTAACTCTCTCTTCTTACACAAGGGATTATACAGTGAAGGCTTCTCACCTTTCACCAAACCCTAAGCAATCAACAATACTTAGTGGATACAACTACTTACAATTGGAGAAACCCAGTAACCCACACAGAAATGGATTTCAAACTTAACACACATGCATGCTTTTCAAAGCGTGACTTTCACATGACTCTAACAGCCTGATAAGACACTTCATCCTCAAAGACATGATCTAAACCACTTAGACTAATGCCGTGATTTTGCAAACCATCAATTCACCCGGTATTGAATAATTTCCTTAATTGCCATCTACTGGTCTTTACTAAGATGAGATGTTTAATGCCTCCTCGTCAAGATCATATGCCTGCACCGAGGTCATCACCACTTAAAACGCCTGAGTCATATGACACACCAAATCACGCTATAGTTCATGATGTTCAATTACTTACCACCAAGCAATGGCGGAGGCAAGGGGGACCAGTAGAGGCCTTGGCTCCCCCCAACATGTAAAAAAATTACACCCGTGATTTTCTACTTTAGAAATCATTGTTGGTTGTGTATGGCCCATTCCAAAGTACTAACACATGCATCATGGCTACATATATTCATTCACATTACATCCCAATCCCTCCTACTTTTTGGCAGGAGAGAGTTCTCGGCTAATTAGCTTTTGCCATCATCGTCTAGCCATCGCATGAGCATTTTGAAAGTTGGACAACACCTCTGACCAGACTGACCTCTTTGTCTCCTCTCCCTCTTGGTCTAGTCTCTCTTTGTTGCTGCGAAGTCAAGCATAGGTACAAAGATGAAAGATTTTTTACCTTGATCTCCTAAATTGCAAGGTTAATTCTATTTTTTGTATTGTTGCTATGTAGATTCGTTTTTTTCAAATGATTCTATTTATGTTGGCTTCTTAATTCCCCAAATAGGACACCAGAACAATTCCTTCTTCTCATCATATTAATGTTTTAATTAAGGAAAGTAATGCTGATCTAGCATTTTTTAATATTTGACCAAATATATGCATGATTAAGAATTATTGAATCTAATAGTAGTACTAACTCCATTTAATTTCTTGGTGTATTAATCTTTCCATTGTAATCATGGCTAAAACTAAAAGAAAGACAATTGATTCTTTTTTTCAAGAAGATTGATAGAGCAGATGAGTTAGATAGAGTGGATAATGTATCAGGACAAAATGATGTGATTCTTTCTTGCCCTCACGTGGACCAAGTTACTGAACAACAAGAAGAAACTCCATCACATGTTCAAGAAGAAGAAACTTCAAGACCACCACCATCTAAAGTTCAAAGAGCTAATGCTGGTAATAATGTTTTGGTAGTAGAAAGAGATTCAGTCATACGTTGTCAAATTTGGGATTATCCTTCTGATGAACATGACCAAGCTCGCAAGGAATACATTAAGTGTGGACCATTTCAATTTCTCAGAGATATATATCCTCCTTCTGGTCCAAGGAGCCACCAGTGTAGGTTTCAGTCTCATTGGTTCAAGGCTTTTCCTTGGTTATAATATTCACCTACAAAAGATTAAGTCTTTTGCTTTCCATACTTTCTGTTATCTAAGAAACCAATGCAAAAAAAGTTGGATCAGATATATTTACAGTGAAAGGGTTCAGGAATTGGAGAAAAGTTAATGATGGAAAGCAATGTGCCTTTTTAACTTATGTGGGTAGGATTGTAATTCAGCTCATAATTATTGTATCATATGTTATGATAATTTGAAGAACTAGTCATGCCATATTCAACATGTGATGGAAAAGGAGATGGAGGAACAAATCAAGCAGACCAAGCTGCGGGTTAAAGCATCAATCGATGTAGTAAGATGGTTAACATTCCAAGCTTGCCCGTTAAAGGACATGATGAAGGTCCTGATTCAAAGAACCAAGGTAATCTTCTTGAAATGGTAAAACTGCTAGCTTCGTACGATGAGGATGTCAGTGTTGTTGTACTAGATACTGCTCCACCGAATGCTAGATATACCTCACCAACAATTCAAAAGGAAAATTTGCATGTTATGGCTTCTAATGTGCAAACTGCAATTCGTAATGAAATTGGTGATGAAAGTTTTGCTTGCTTATTGATAAATCAAGAGATGAATCTAGAAGAGAGCAAATGGCACTTATTGTTCACTTTATTGATAAAGATGGTTTCATTTGAGAATGTTTTCTTAATCTTGTTTATATCCATGATACATCTTCTGTAACTCTTAAACAAGAACTATGTTTTGTTTTATTTTATCATAAACTGGATGTTCAAAATATTCTTGGACAAGGATATAATGGTGCTAGTAACATGTGGGGAGAGTGGAATAGACTACAAGCACCCTTATGCATATTATATTCATTGTTTTGTTCACCAAGTACAATTAGCTCTTGTTGCTGCATCTAAAGAAGTAACTAAAGTTCATAATGGAGTCGAAATGGAGCATCTCATTGAGATTTGTAAGCTTGAAATTGGAAGTGGAGCTAACCAAATTGGAACTTTACAGTGTCCTATTGACACTATATGAAGCTCTCACTATAATTCTACTTGCAGCCTTTTAAAGCTTTACAAGGCTACATTCTTGGTGCTCAAAGATATTGATAATACTAGAGGGTCAAGAACTTCAGCTTTGGGGCGAGCAAAGGCTAATGGTGTTGCTAAATTGATGATGTCATTTGACTTTGTATTTATTATGCATATTATGAAAGAACTCATGGGAATAACAAATATGCTGTGCGAAAAGTTACAAGAAAAATCTTAGGGTATTGTGAATGCTACAGATGATGTTACTACAACAATAAAAAAAAGTTGATTGAGAAGCTAAAAGATAATGGTTAGAGTAGGCTTATTACAGCCCCAGATAGGAAGGACTTTTATGCTGACTTCATTTGATCTCGTACAGAGGATGAGACCACAGTTGAGCATCATTATCGATATGAAATTTTCACAATTACAGTTGATCAACAAGTGCATGAGTTGAATTGTAGGTTTAGCGAACAAGCAACAGAGTTTCCCATTGTGTACTTCTCTGGATCCCAAGGATTCTTTTAGTTCATTTAAAATTGATGATGTGTGTTCGCTAGCTTCAAAGTTCTATCCTGCTGATTTTTTACAACAAGAAAGGAAATAACTTGAGATATTAGGTACAACACTATGAGCTTGATGTACCTACAAATTCAAAGTTTCAGAATTTGTCAACTGTAGCTGATCTTTGTCATCGACTTGCAGAAACTAGAAAATCAAATGATTATTATTTGATTGACAGATTTTATATCATTTTCTAGTCTTTTCCTTGACCACTATATGTGTATATATATAATGGTCAAGTGTGTGTGTGTGTGTGTGTGTGTATATATATATATATATATATATATATATATATATATATATATATATATATATATATATATATATATATATATATGAAACCTCATTTCTACTCCCAGATGTAATTACTTTCTATGTTGTATCTCATAACATAGAGAGTATCTCGTATAACGGAGGGTATGTACGTGTAGTATATGAATATTTAAGATCATCTAGATGATATATACAATTTTGCAGAGGTGGTATATATACATTTTTCATACATACTCCTTTTTATATGTGTATATGAAGGTATTTATAAAATACACTAAAAACTATAGACTTCCTTGTAATTTTTTTTGTGTGGTTCATGTTAGAGTGTATTATAATTAGTATAGGAGTATACCTAAAGTGATAAAGGGGTATTTCAAGTTCATTTAGGTGGTATATTAGATGTGAGAGTAATTATACCCGGAAGTAAAAGGTATTTTTCCTATATATCTTTTCTATTCCTGGGTGTAATTACTCCCTATGTCGTATCTTACAACATAAGGAATATCTCGCGTAACAAATGGTATATACATGTAGTGTATGAGTATTTAAGACCATCTAGGTGGTATGTATATTTTTTTAGACATACTCCTTTTTATGTGCGTATATAAAGGTATTTACAAAATACGCTAAAAACTATGGACTCCATTGCAATTTTTTCGTATGGTTCACATTGGAGTATCTTATAATTACTATATGAGTATACCTAAAGTGATAAAAAAAAGTATTTTAAATTTATTTAGGTGGTATATTAGAGGTGGGAGAAATTACACCCAGGAGTAAAATGTATTTTTCTTATGGGAGATGCTACCCCATGCTATATCACTAGAATCATTTCCAACGGTATAGCCATGTTTTATAGCCACTCTATCATGGATGGCAGAGCTCTAAGACAGAGTACACACATAAAAGCCTCTACATAAATTAAACCATAATCTCTCTTACAGGCCCTAGAGTGCTTCCTCTCTTCTCACACAAGGGCTCCTTACCTCTCACAAAACCCTAAACAACTAGCAACACTTAGTGAATACAATCATTTATGATTGGAGAAATCCAATAGCCCACACACAAACGGGTTTCACACTTGCACGCTTTTCAAAGAGCTACTTTCATGTGGCTCCAATAGCCCGATAAGATGCCCCATCCTCAAACATGTAAACTATACCACTTTATGCTAACACCGTGGTTTGCAAACTACCAATCCATTTGGTATTGGAAATTTTCTCAACTATCACTTACTAATCTTCACGAAGATGCGATGCCCAATACCTCATCGCTAAGACCGTACGCTTGCATCAAGGCCGTCACCACTTAGAATGCTCGAGTTATATAGAACACCACATCACACCATAATCTATGATGCCCAATTACTTGCTGCCAAGATCACACGTCTGCTTTGAGAACTATTACCACTTGAAATGCATAAGTCCAATTGGCGCACCACATAGACACACTTGTCTTATCACGATTCTTATCTTTCTCCCATACTTCTCGCTAGCATCACCTAGATTTACATGACACGCCATGGCCTTAGGACCCTTCTGTTGCCTCGGTCTTGCCGCTGACTGCAACAATCATCAAGCACCTACAAATCAAAGAACAATAAATCTATTCGAATACAAATGACATGCACTTAACTCTCATTAGCAAATCACATGCATGGACATACCTATGACACACTTACATGGACTCCCGCTATGGCTAACATTTGCATGGACTCCGTTATGACTAACACCACTAAAACAAACTTAACTTAGCACTAGGGGCTGGTATGACCGTGACACCCATGCCGTTAGACTATCCAACACTCACCGATCAGACCTCCATACACTGACCAATCAGACCACTCTTATTCGGTTGTACCTCAACTCCAATGCCGATACTACCGCACTAGGTCATAACCCAAAATCTCCAAAAGTCCTCTAAAAATAGCTACCACCAACTACGGGCCGGTACTATCGCACACCAGTCAGACCGTCACCATAGCCAATCAAACTGTAAGCCGATCAGACTACCATAACAAGGCCGGTCATACCACTAGCAATAAAATGCAACAGGTAAAGATACAAATATTCGAAATCAAGCTCAAATTTTGACATCGAAGTACAAACATAGTTAAATACTCATCACCAACATGGGATGATCCCCACATGATCTTACACCTTAACTATTCTAGGCAGTAGGTGGTCATGGTCATAGTGCACGCGATTGTACTTGTTCCACTCATACCCTGACCACACCTGCACGACGTACTTGGGGTTCTTCCGCTTCGATCCCAATGATGTTTGCGGCAACAGGTCGGCGTCCGCGATGCCCTCTCTATCATCTACGTGATTGGGTTCCTTGTCCTTGTCATCGAACGAGGGTGGCACCTCGTCACATGTGGAGTAATTCTGCTCCAGATACTTCTTCACCTTCTCTACCCGATTAACCTCTATCACTCACTGCCAATCCTGGGAGCGAGGCATCGGTGGCGGTGAACCCCAAGCGCGAGGCATCGGTGAACGCCTTACGCCATAGCCTCCTTGCAGCAGGCAAGGCAGCAGCGGCACTCAAAGCAGAGTGAGACGATGTCCAGGAGGAGGCCGTAGGGGAGTTCTCGATCAAGCTTCTTGTTCTAGACAAAAGCGTCGAGGTTCTGTGCCACCAACTTCTCAGAGATGGCTGTGGCGCAGCGGCAAACGGCCTTGGAGAGCTACCTTGATGGTTGTATGATCTCCTGGGCCGGGGAGGCAGTACTAGGCTTTGCCATTGGCGGCGCGAGATCAAAGGGAGTTAAAAGAGATCGCTGAGTCGGTTGCTGTGTCGAAGGAACCAACTTGGGCTCGACTGGGAAACCCATCCGATGATGACGCGCATGATACTATTGGCCTCCAGGTCCAGTCAAGCATGAAATAAACAAATGGTTTTGCAGCAGCTGTTGGCCTGTTGCGATCGTGTTACCTTGAAGATATTTTTCTATTCGAGTAAAAAAAATCCAAATGTGATGGTTGTTGATAGCCCTGTTCATATTAGCTTTTAAAAGCTGATTTTTCTATAGTAAATAACTTTTCCAAATGAAGTGTCTTTTAAAGCGAGGTCTACTAGTCAATCATAATAAACATTATAGTGACTTCATTTATGTCAGCTAAAATCGTATATAGTGTCTCTCTATCTATAAGTTTCTCTACAAACTGTTACTATTCATAAGCCAAAACCAAAAGCTAATATAAACGGGCCCACAACCTCTATTTCACATTATTTTCTATAGCCCACTATGCGCACTAAATTAAAAAATTAATAAAAAATAATCATACATGTCTCTATTAGATGACTAATTACAATCACTTAGGTTGTGTTCGTATAGCTTCCAAAAGCTGCTGTTCTACAGTAAATGTATTTTCTATAGTATCTAGCTTGCAAATAGAATATTTTTTCAATGCGGGATCTACTAGTCGATTGTAATACACACAATAATGACTTCATTTATATCGATAAAAATCGCATGTCTCTATCTATACAAGCTTCTCTATAAACTATTAATATTTATAAGTCAAAACCAATTAAACAGACATTAACCTCATACAGAGCATTTAAGTAGGTATAGAAAATAAAAACACGTGAGCAACTACACCCTTAAAACAAATTGAAAACATCTAGGCCCTAAAATTGGGTTTTGATAATTAATGATGATTTATAAATATGGGACTAATGTGTTTGATTAAATTGTATAGACAAGACTTTTCATGTGTGCAATGGACAAGAACAAACTGCATGGAAAAATGGACTTGAGGAGGATCAAGACAAAGGTACACGAAGTATAGGATCATTTTTTATTTTTATCGGTCTTAGGAGAAAAAGTGGAAGACCGGATTATAGATTAGATGCCGTGCTATTAAAAAGGTTCATTGAAAGTAGCTTGATAATATGCTTTGGTGCACATTGGATCAATTTAGGACTATGTATGCACATGAAAATAAGTTTAAAAACTCACTGTGCTCTCTCAGTAAAATCGGTAGTACCACAGGTAACAGCGGAACTACCAGAGTGCGGTTGTTCCAGCATAAAAATAGCAGAATTACCGGACTTCGGTAGTACCGGATTTTGCGCGGTACGTTTTTTCCAGAGAGCACCCTCAGAGGGGACTTATACCGGATTTTGCGCGGTACGTTTTTTCCAGAGAGCACCCTCAGAGGGGACTTAGACTCATAGAAATCGGTAGTACCAAAATTTCAATGGCGGAACTACCGCAGTGCGGTAGTACTGCACGGTACTGCGGAACTACCGATTTCTGGAATGTTTTTTCCAAAGAGCACCCCCAGAAAAACTTAACTGGCCAGAAATCGGAAGTACCAAACTTAGCACAACGGAACAACCGCAGTACGGTAGTACCGCACTGACTTGCGGAACTACTACAGTGCGGTAGTACCGCACTTATAACGGCGATAGTACTGCTCTGAATTTCAAACGGCTAGTTCTGACCGTCTAACATAGTCGATATTGTGTGCTACAGTAAAGTGCGGTAGTACCGCACTTTGTACTGCGGTAGTTCTGATTTCCCTAATTTTCCAGAATTAATTTTTGCAACGTTAGTTTTGGTTGGTGAGGGTATAAGTACCCCTCCACCTGCCCAAATGTAGGGCGCTGAACTTGCATTGATCATATTTAAGCCTAGAACATTCACTCCATTATCTTTTCTCACTTGGGCATTCATTTTGAGGTGTGGAGCAATTTTCAAGTGCATTCATTCCTAGTTGATCCGATTGCACTTGAGTGCCGTCAAGCGAAATCAGTGGTATATTCTCTTAGTGCTTGCCGGCACCTAGATGGTAAGGAGGTTGATTGCGATGTGACTTCTTCAAGAAGATTGTGAAGAAACTCGAGCCGATTGTGAGTGGTTTGGAACTCGCCATCTCCAAAGAGAAGAAAGAGCTACCGCTAGTGATCGAGGAGTAATGCTTAATTCGTGAAGCTAGTCCAAGGGTACTTGGGTTTTCCTCAACGTGGACTAGTGAAGACCGGCATGTCTTTGATACTACGGGAAAATATCGGGTGTCTCATTGTGATCATTTCCTTACCTTGCTTTAGTTTTATTTTACTAGTTGAGCAATTTGATATTTGCTATATCCTTGATCCTACACAAATATTTTAGAATGGAGAGTCCACGGACAAACAATGTGAAACAGAGGGAATGACTTGATACTCCACTTAAACCTTGACAGTTGTATTATGTTTGAAAACGACAAATCATTGCGCTTTGCTAATATTATATGTATGGAGGTAACTGAGCTTAAAACTCGCTCCAAACAATTTCAGCCTTTATTTTTTTAGATTTATTTAAGTTAAAAGTCTTTTTAAACACATCAGCTTCTAATTTTAGCTTATTTTTAGCCTTTTGGTTTTTTTCCTTTATTTCTTTGTATTCTCTGTGACGATATAACTGTTTTTATTTTTTATTTTTTTAATTAAATAACTCAAAAAATTAATAGACACTTTAGCATAATTTTAACTAAAAATTAACCATCAAAATCGTAAGGCAGAAGCTTGAACTTTTGATCGGGCCTAAACGTGTGACATGCTGTCTACTGTTCTAGTCTCCCAGAAAAACACATGATACCGACGGTTGCAGAGATGCCCGTCGAGATCAGGACCCCAGTAACACGCACATGCTAAACGCCCTTGACTACTATTTGATTCCCTCCATTATTTATCCGGGAAAAAACTCGAGTCCGCGCGGCGATTGTTGTTTCACTGACAAGTCGGCCACCCCGATGCCCAAGCCCCACACGGCATGGACACGAACTCAGCACTCAAGTCTCCAACGACTCCGATCCTGACACGTGGCCCCGCAGCTCGCCATCAGAGTGCACACCTCCACGTGCACAAAAATATTTGGAGTGTTCCCCTCGTCTCGTCCTTCCCACAAGTCCCCGACCTGCCAATCTCCTCGCCTTTTAAATTCGAGATCTTTTTTGTCCGAGTTTTGAAGCGCGACTGCTCGCCGTTGCCCCGGTGTGCTCCCCCGCCGCGCGCCGCCGACGCCACCTCCGCCGCTGCCGCCGACGCCGATGGATCGCGAAGAAGGTAAAGCAGCGCAGAGTCTTACTGAATTTGGGAGCGATTCTGGCTAATTTGGGGGGTGGTTGCCATTGGTGTGCAGTGACGGAGTTCCTGGGGCAGGTGCCCCTCCTGCAGTGCCTCCCCGGCTCCTCCATCCGCAGGATCGCCGACGCCGTCCAGGTGAAGCACTACGGTACGTAGCGCGGCCGCCGTCGCTGTGTTTTAGCACCCCTGGATCGATGTATTGATCGGTTGTGCTAGTTTCAGCGAACACAGCACAAATTTCTCTTCGATTGAGAGTACTCTGTTAACCTACTGAAGGACGCTCTCTATGTTAATTACTGCTTACTAGTGCCTCTCCAGATTTATAATTCGCCGTGTTCTCAAATTGCATACCTGATTTCTGTGCAGCTCACTGACTAAGCGTGATTTGCTAGTGTGTATATATGTTCTAGTCAGCACACATCTAAAAAAGTTTAAGTGTCAAGAGCAAATGCATGCCGTTCAATGCCCATGCTAGCTAGTAGTACACGTTGACTTGATGGTGTTTGGCCCTCTGTGCCTGTTCGGTATATGTACCATTGCGCCTTTATAGAATGGTGCTGATTTTGTATTCATTAAGTGTGGCGTGGAACCAAGCTGATTTATACATTTTGTTTTCATGGTGGTACTTTACAGAACCTGGTGATTACGTCGCGCGTGAAGGTGAACCTGTACATGGCCTTTACATTATATTGGATGGTCAGGTATAAAATATGCTGGTTCTTACTTCATCTACCAACACTATGGAAGTGACTATTTGACTGATATATGAACTGTCGATTAGGTGCCAAAGCTAAAGAAACATATGCCTTGAATGCAGACAGAAATACTTTTCATTGACAGAGTTCATTATTAGGCTGTCATCCATCTTCATCTTTGATGTTTTATTCACTCTTCGATGGGGTCCTAATTATCACCCTAAAAGGGAATAAAATATCAATACAAGCACATATTTGGGCATTACAGAATGAAGAGTGTTTATAAAGCATAATTTGATAGGAAAATGCTTTTCTTTCTAGGTTGCTGGGAAATTGTACATGCAAAATACCACTGATCAATTTTTATTACAATGATTATTTGCATTGGTGTTTGGGTGAAAGACTCAATCTGGGCCTCATAGTTTCAAACTTTTCAGAGTACCATTGTGGTCCTGTTATGCTGTGCCCTTCTCCTGCAACAACTGTATGATATATTCCAACTATTCTACTGTCATGTTGCTTTATTTACATTATCATACTTTACTAGTAAGGTGCATATGTGTTGCAACAAAGTACCAAAAGATGGTGATACATATCAATAAACGTGATCCAAAACCGCATGAACATAAATTTTCCATAGAAACATGCGATGTGAGGACGAGGGGCACGCGTTGTGTGCGTGGGGAGGGAAGGATGACGGACAAACTCCCCTTTTAGATTAGTGTGTGTGTATAGAGAGTAGGGATGGCAATCGGGCGTGGTGGGTACGGGTAGTACTCGCTCATACCCATACCCGTGATCTTGATTTACGCCATGGGTATACCCGTGAAGGACAACGGGCGAAGAATGTCGCCTATATCTGTTGCCCACGGGTATACCCATTTACCCGCGAACTGAGAGTCACCATGTACTTTAATATGAAATCTTTCAACACTAAAGTATTGCAACATATTAAAGTATTACAATTTTATTTGTAACATATTATCTTTCTACACCAAAGTATTGTAAAATGTTATCTTTCTACACCAAAGTATTGTAACATATTATCTTTGTACACCAAAGTATTGAATATTTGTAACATATTCATAGATCGTGGACTCGCGGGTAAACGGGCGAGACGGGTACGGGTGAAGCTTACCCATACCCGTACCCATTTACCCGGTGGGCGAAAAGTTTCCCCCATTTTCATACCAATGAGTAAAGAATACATCTCATACCCAGCTCTATTAGGGTATTTACCCGCGGGTACGCGAGTAAATAGGTACAATTGCCATCCCTAATAGAGAGAGAGAGAAAAAAAAGACAAAAAACATGTCATGAACTTAAATTTTCTTCAAACTGCAGCCCATGTTAACATAATGCTTTGTGGGCTCTCTTTGTGAGCCCATGTTAGCAGAAAGCATTGTTCAAACCGTGGCCAGCACGTGAAAGAAAAATATGCCTTCAATGCTGGCCAGCACGTGTGCCTATTGCCCACTGCGCAGCCCATGGCCCAGGTGAGGGCATTTCCACGAGGACGACGGACAAACTTGTGATCATGGGTATGTGCGTGGGTTAGGGTAGTTGCGCTATGTGTTTACAGGGTTTTTTCCCAAGTTTTGTGTGTGTGTGTGGTGGGGGTGGAAGGGGGGGGGGTTAGCCGTTTTTTAGGATGGGGTAGAAGGATCATTGGAGGGGCTGTGATGATGGACAAACTCCCCTTTCGTATTAGTAGAGATGCTCAGTTATTTTGCTTATATATTTGTTGTCTCCAAGTATGCTTCAATTCCAAGTATCCTTGCAATCTACCTAAAGGGGATAGGGGGCAGAGGCTGTTGGAATTCTTAGTGGTAATTTTTCCTGTTACCTGAGAGACATTCTCATTGTCTTGCAGGCTGAAGTTTCTGCTCCTGCGAACACAGAAGAAGCAAATCGCCCAGATTATGTGTTAAATAAGTACGACTACTTTGGTTATGGTACGATCTCTCTATACTTGGTTTTTAATTTTGATATTGTTCGTTTCTATTTTGATCAAATATGTCCACATTTTGTATGAAAAGGTATAAAACAGTCTTTATTTCATGTATTATTAACAGTCTGCATTTCATGTATTATTCTCTGTAGCTAATATAATGTTTTGTATTGTTTTGTAGGGACCAATAGTTCTGTTCATCAAGTAAATGTTGTGGCAGTAACAAAGGTATTTTTTCCCTTCATATTTTATATTTTAACTTAACATTTTATTAGCTGTAGGAATCCCAGTTGTAATGATACTGACTGATGACTTTCCAAATATGATAATTGGCTTTAGCTTATTGTTAGTCGTGTATTGCAGCTGACTTGCTTTGTATTGCCAAATCAATACGGACATCTGTTGCAACCAAAGACAATCTGGAATGCAGAGGAGACACCTGAAAATCATTCTTTGCTGGAACAAATTTTGCACTTAGAGCCATTAGAGGTAAGTCTGGATGTATTGTGGTGTCTACGGTGTTTATGTTTTGTTAAAGAGGTATGTGTTGCATTACAGTTTGCTCACTGGACTCGAATAACTATTATCAGATATACTAATTCCTCAAATATTGTACCTATAGGCTATAGATGTTAGTTTTGTAGTTTTCCTACTCTTTTAACAGCTCATATGCATCAACTGGATGTTAAGACAGAGACTGGAAGTAGATTATTGTCATTCTAAGGGTAACCTTAGATTTAACATCATCACTGGTCATGAGATTTGATTTACATTACCTAAAAGAAATAAATATATGAGTGGGTTTGGCAGTTTAGATTTACACCTAATTTACAAGCTGAAGGGACAAGCATGATGCCATTATAATTCGCAATTAAGTCCTTGATCTTGCTTACCAGAATTCTTGTCTCTGTTTTTTAGGTTGATATCTTCCGTGGATTTACTTTGCCAGGAGCTCCAACTTTTAGGCAAGTTTTTGGAGGACAATTGATTGGACAGGCACGTTTCAACCACTCTCTCTTACTTCTATATCTGCCAACTACATGTATTTGACCACTTCCTTTTTCCTTTCTGATGCCATATTCAACTTTTTAGATTTAAGTAGAAATACATGAATCACCGAGTTAATGCTAAAAAGGAAGCTTCTTTAAAAATGTTCTTAATCAATTTTCCTCAACTTTTGGTAAACCTGTGGGTTGCATGTAGGAATGTCTCAACGGAACCAACAATTCAGCAACAAATATACATATTATGTTTTAATAATGTAATCAACCTTCTTCAAGGCATGTTATGTTGCATTGTTGTTGGTGATGTTGATCATTTGATCTAATCTTGCATGATGTGTTCACCTAAGGAATATATCCCAGTTATCAACTGTGTTGGCGTGTTGCTAATTAGCCCTTTGGATGAAAAGTGATAAAAAAATCTATGTAAAGGTTCCTTTTGAATACCTGAAGGCATTTGTATTCGGATTAAGATCCATTTGAATTCATATATGTGAACTCCCTCACTGCTGACTATAGGTTTCTTTTGTGTACCTGCAGATTTTTTGTTTTAATTTAGAATAAGATCCATTTGAAATCATCTATGCCCCCTTTACTGCTGACTATAGGTTTCTTTTAAATACAAGACTAGGAATCCAGGTAAAGTATTAGCATCCCTTTTATTGAAAATGATGTTCACTGAAGATGTAACATGGAAAAGAGTCAGTTTTTGTGATGACATGGATTCAAATGCCCCCCAAGAAGTATCTTATAAAGTTGTCGTTCACATATGGACACTGCATTATTTTGCTCAAATGATTGTAACCCACTCCCATGCACTCCTAAAAGAGAGGGAATTTTTTTTTCTTGAACACGCAAGAGAGCTGCGTATCTTTGTATTAAGAATAGTAAAGAAAATAGGGTTTGAAAAAACCCTTACAAACCCAAACACACCCAACACATCTACTCTAGCCTATGGTACAGGATACAAGATCGACCTCGACCATAAAGGGTCTAGACCAAATCCTATGGCGGAGCAGTTAGGTATAAAATACCATTTGCTCCAGTCAGATCCCAAGTCCTCATCTCCTTATTGACAACAGACAAGAGAGCCCTAACGTCCGGTGCAGCCCCATCAAAGACGTAGCGATTGCGGAGATTCCAAAGAGATCATGCCTCCAAAATGATGATTGAATTAAGGCCTTGTCGGACCTGACCATCAACTGCATTGTGTGATCTGGACCACCATTCTTCTAAGGAGAGCTCACCTGGTTGAGGGGAAAGGTTCTATAATCTCACCCTTTGAAGCAAGCCAAACCAAAATTGGTGGGCAAACACACAAGAGATTAAGAGATGGTTAATAGTTTCCTCCTCTTGATCACAAAGCAAGCAGCGGGGAGGGTGTTGCAGTCCTCGACGTGCCAGTCGATCCGCAGTCTAGCACTTATCATGTGCAGCCAGCCACATAAAGAAACGACATTTATTTGGGGCCCAAGTTCTCCAAATTCGCTCCTAGGGACTAAACTCAATGCCTCCTTGAAAGAAGTCTTCATATGCTGATTTTGCTGAATAGTTTCCATTGGCAGTGAAGCACCAAATGTGTTTATCTTCTAATTCGGGCTGCAGCACCACCTGTGAAAGGAGATCCCAGATATCCAAAAAAATCAGCAATGGCCCCAACCGTCATCGCTCCTATAAAATCCGCAATCCAGTTATGACCCGTGAGAGCCTCTCTCACCGTACGCTTATTGGCATGTCTCTTGGGAACCAGAGCAAAAAGACGGGGTGCCAGATCAGAGATCCTTTTCCCATGAATCCACCTATCTGTCCAGAAGAGGGTGCAGGTGCCATTACCAACCTCAGTGTAAATTGCTATAGAGAAAAAGGACCGAACACAGTGGTGAATCTGGATCGGAAAGGAGGCCCAAGACCTGTCAGGTTCAGTCTTCTGAAGCCAAAGCCATCTCATCCTGAGGGCCCATCCCATCCGCTGGAGATCGGAAATACCAAGACCATCAAGTTCAAAAGGTCTACAAGTTTTGCCCCACGCCACAAGACAATGGCCACCCTTAGTGTCTTTTCTGCCTCTCCACAAAAACCTTCTACGGATTTTGTCTATTTCTTTAATTGCCCACTGGGGGAGGTCAATTGCCATGGCCAAGTAGACCACCATAGAGGTTAACACAAATTGTACCAATGTTTTCCTGCCCACCCTTGTTAGCAACTCTGCTTTCCAACCCGAAAACGGTCGGCAATCCTGTCAATAATAGGCTGAACTTCAGCCCTTGTCTGCTTTCACAGGGAAAGGGGCACACCAAGATATTTGCAAGGAAAATTCATCATTTCGCAAGGGAGATGTTCATATACTATAGCGATCTCTGTCTCAGAGCAATGGATGGGGAATATGTTACTCTTTTGCATATTGGTTTTTAGGCCGGAAGCTGCACCAAACAACAGAAGAATGTCCATAATGACCTCCAAATCTATGGTGTTTGGCCTAAGAAAGATGACCACATCATCAGCATAAAGGGAGATTCAGTGTTGCAAGGCTCGAGTAAAGAGGGGCTGTAGAAAATCTTCCCTTGATGCTTGAGAAAACAGGTGGCTTAAAATGTCCATAACAAGGATGAAAAAGCATTGGAGATAGGAGATCTCCTTGCCTCAGCCCACGTTTATGAAGAATGACCTCCCCAGGAATCCCATTGAGAAGGACTTGCGAAGAAGAGGTGCCCAGCAGCCCACAGACCATGTCGCACTAAATGGAGTCGAAACCCAAGTTCCTCATAACCTCTAGGATGAACGGCCAAGAAACTGAGTCAAAGGCTTTTGTGATGTCTAGCTTGAGGTTGTCTTTGCTGATGAAGAAATCTTGCCAACTGCTGCAACAACATGAAATTATCCTGAATAAACCGTTCTTTTATGAAGGCCCTTTGATTTGGAGATACCATTTGGTAGAGCCGGACAACAAGTCTAGCAAAGCTGTGCACCAAGCTAATGGGCCGGAAATCCTTAACGTGCAATGCCTCAACTTTCTTTGGAATTAAAGTGATATAGGCTGAATTGAGCAAACCAAAATTGCCAAACTTTCTACTCCAAACTGCTGAAATGGCTACCATAAGATCATATTTCATAATTAGCCAACAGGCTTTATAAAAGCGACCTGTGAACCCATCGGGTCCAGGCGCTTTGTTGTAAAGTAATAATAATAAAGAACACTTGCACACTCAAAATGGTAAAACAGAAGGGTGCACACATCATTGTCAAAGGTTTTCACCATGCCTTAATATTTTTTTCTGTTTGATCCTCATGCAGGCACTAGCAGCAGCATCCAAGACTGTTGATTGCCTAAAAGTGGTGCATAGTTTGCATGCAATTTTTCTTGTTGCAGGAGACAATAATTGTAAGGTTATTTAAACTTATGTGCTCTTTTTGTTCAACATCAATTCAGCAAACCATTTTTTTGTTGAAAATCACCAGCCTAATCCTTATCAGTTCATAACAAGGCGGTCAAAGCAGAAGCTTTTAGTCTGGCATCTAGTTATTATGCTTATTCATCTCATGTCCTGTAATGATCTTCTTAGTAAGCTAGGGTTCCAACACATTATCCTTTTGTCTAAAGAAAGTTTCGTGGTCATGGCTGTCTTTGCTTTGTCCTCTGTTGTAGTGCCAATAATATATCAAGTTCATCGGGCGCGGGATGGAACCAGCTTTGCCACTAGAAAAGTGGAGGCAAAGCAGAAAGGCCTTGTTATATTCACTTTAATTGCTTCTTTCCAGGTGATTATCCATATGGTACTCATAGTTTTGTAAACAATTATAGCAGTCTTCTTTGGGCAAATTAATTTTTTTTATTCAACATGCACTCGGCGATAATTACCAATCTTTGAACTTTGTTATAACCTGGGAAAACATGTGCCTTGTTCGTGTTGAGAATCTGTTAGATAGTAGGTCAAATGGCAGTTTTGAGCCACCTTCCAAAATGTTGCATCACATTGCTGTTCCTTTGGTTATTTTAAAGTTTAAACTGTATTATCTGTCCAAACTTTTGTCAGATTTAACAGAAAATATCAAAATGCTATTAAAAGCAGATATGAACAGTCACACTGTACAAAGATTTATGCTGTTTAAAGTTAGACCCAAAACTTTTTTGCTATACCCATTAGCAACCGATCAATATCATCCTTAGTCTCAAACTCGGTTAGTGCTTCTATCACGGTCCATGGATAAATTTGTCCTATAGTACAACTACAACAAATGATACTACTAGGTTGAGATATGTGAGAATGCAAAGGATCAACCTCATGAGGAAAGTCTGTCAGCAGAAGAAGAAATGAGTTCTAACTTCTCTTCAATTGATTCTGTTGCAGAAGGAGGAATTAGGGTTTGAGCATCAGGCTGCAATCATGCCTGATGTTCCTCCTCCAGAACAGGTAAGAATTTTATCTCATTCCTTTTATGTCTGTGGGAAAAAGTATTGTGACTTAAGTAATCAAATGCAGCTCCTGAATTTGGAGGAGATACGAGAAAGAAGGCTTACTGATCCACGCTTTCCAATGTAATTTTTCTTGACTGCTAAGCATTTCTTTTGATAATTGGCTAAATTAGTGTTGTTCTCAGATGATTCATCATTTTAGCCTTCAGAAGCAACTTCTGTTGTGCTGTTAAAAAAAGCATGATTGTTTATGTGTATCGATGTTCAAGTGGATATATCATTCTTTTTTTGGGGGCGAGAAGTGGATCTATCTTTCTGGTAATGCAACAAGTTGGACAGAACATTTGGAATATTTGATATTCTATCTCTTAAGTTTCAGTTCCATCTGAGTTTATTCATCTCTTTATCAGATTCTGTCTGTCATAGTCTTGACAGTTTAGTCATCTGCAGGCAATATAGGAACTCAGCTGCCAAGAAAAAGTTTGTACCTTGGCCCATTGAAATGAGGTTCTGCGAAGATTCTGCATCTCAACATAAACCAAGGTACCTAGTATCTTTACATATTGTCTTTTATTTCAGTGTAGTTCGTTCATATTTTACCTTGGCCTGACTGTAGGTAAGTTTGCCATGAAATTTCTTTGTGGGCCTTAAGATTCACTAATCCTTAATTCCACTTCAAGAACACCCAAATCTTTTCTAATAGAAATTCTAAGGTTCAATATAGATCCTCCAGAATCATAAGCTTGATTTTAGGCAAGATTTGTCTTATTTCATACTATACGTTGTTCTGATTCAGTAATGCATCTGAATTTATTTCAGCTTGAACTATTGGTTTAGAGCTAGAGGAAAACTTTCAGATGATCCAGCTCTGCACAGGTTTGTCATTTGATCACTGTACAATGTTGCTCGTGTTTTAGATATTTGGGTATGAAGTTATTCTATGGTACTACAGATGTGTCGTAGCATATGCTTCAGATCTACTATACTCAGGCGTCAGCCTAAATCCTCACCGGGAGAAGGGTTTGAAGACATACTCTCTCAGTCTTGATCACTCGTATGTTACAATAATCTACACTCAATATTGGGATTTTAGCTACCACAATCGTCTTGCCTGTAAATCGCTATTTGTTCTTTCTGTTGCTTGTTACTGTTTTGCAGGATTTGGTTCCACAAGCCTGTGAAAGCCGGTGACTGGTTGTTGTATGCTGTAAGCCATTGATTTGTATCTTTCAGTTGATGCAGACAGAAAATAAACTTTCTGCATGAGGTTCTTATTGTAACATCTTCCCTTAATAAACACAGATAGAGAGCCCATCCGCACATGGCGGTAGGGGGTTCGTTACCGGACGTATGTTCAACCGGCAAGGAGAGGTATGTGTATTCGTTGTTTGAAAGCTCTGACTGTCATTTGTTAACTATTGCTGTGATCTGTGATCGAAATGGTTACGACCTTCCCTTTTTCTTAAATGGCCAGCTTGTCGCGTCGCTGACCCAAGAGGCGCTGATTAGGAGGGCGAAGATGCCAGGACAAACCCCAAGGCCAAAGATTTGAGAGGTGTAGAAGAGTTGTGTTATCTCTCTTTTTTTGGGTTCCTATTTAACATTTCTTTTCTATACTCCCTATAACTCGTACAATTGGAGCCAAAATGTAGCATATTATGTGATATATATATATACACACACACACAACGAAAAAGGCGGCATCAAGTGTTGTGGGACAGCGGCTTCTATAACTTAATCCGAACTGGCCTACTGAAATTGGAAGATGTAATTATGTATTGGGTTGTTAAAATAAGAAAGACCTTAGCATCTTTTCTTCAGTCGTACTAACTCACATCATGACATTAACTTGCTGCAGCTTGCGACGAGGCAGGCTCGGTGTTTGCACCTTCTTGGAGTACGGAATTACTGGTGCTTGTATGGTACTATGATTACACATTTGAATTGTTAAGTGTTGATACGGAAAAAAAAAGGCGAAATTTGGTTGTGTAATACTCAGAAGATATACGCTACTATTCTAGCCACAAGCAGCTTCCTGCGTATTGTGAAGCCACAAGCAGCTTCCTGCGTATTGTGAATCAAGTGCTGTCACGCAATATTTAAAGTTTGAGACAGCATATAATCAGAACAATCTGGAGAGAGGTAATGAACGGGTACACAGTACGTTTTGATTAAGTACACAGGTTAAAATACATCCGAAATCAATCCATCGCTCATTTCAGCTTAAGATCTCGCTCAACTTCTAGTGACGCCAGCGATAGCGTTTTTCTACGGTAGCATTTGTCATTTTTTTTCTTTTTTTGGTATTTTTATGTTTTGTTTTTTTTCCGTATTCCTTTGTATTGTTCGTGATAAGTTAACATGTCGTTTCTATTTTTAATTTTTTTAATTTAATTATACCTAATAAGGCAACTTAATTATAGTAAAAAAAATCAATTAACTACAATAAAATTTCAGCCAAAAGCAATCGCTATTCCGAACGCTATCTAAAGTCAGCTTCTGTTTTTTATTCACTATTCAGTAATTTTATCTTTTTTTCCTGGTTTTTAAAGATTTTTTTAGCTTTTCTTTTTTTTGTTTTCCTTTATATTGTCCGTGATGGACTAATATATTTTTTATTTTTAAATTTTTTAAAATTTAATTATATCAAATAAATTAACTCAATTACAGTAAAAAAATAAGCTAACTATAATAAAATAAATTATAATCTATGACTATTCCGAACGCCCTAGTTGTGGCTGTTGTGTTACTCCGCTGCAATCAATCTTAAAAAATAATCAGTCTCTCACTGAAAACTGCTGAATCAACCTTTCAGTTCCAGTTGCAAGTAGACACGTGACTTCCGTGAATGACATCTTTCGCACAAATGATCAGAGAGAGAGAAATTAATAAGCAAGAGTACAATCTGGAGAAGTGACAAACAGCTACTCAGTGCTTTCTGATTAAATACATCTAGAGAACATATTACATCCAACATCCAACTATGGATGTCTTGTAAGTAATCAATCTCTCACTAAATACTGCTGAATCAACCTATTTCAACACCAACATGGTACATATGGTACACTTGCTAAGGAGCGTGCGAACACAGCCTTATGGATAATGCATAAAACAAAAGCACATTAGCACCGCTACCGTTTTCTTCGGAAAACAGGATGTACATTCACATGCAATTGCTCCAGCTTCTCAATCTGAGCAACACATTCATTCATTCTCCTCAGTACCTTGGGCATAGCAGCAATATTAGCCTCGGTCTTGGATTTGAATATCTTTATAATTTCAAGCTTTTCTTGGTCAGTTTCGGCAAGTGATGTTCCAGCGTCAGACTGCAATTCAGTTGGAGCTTCTGCAATATCCATATTGGTGTCAGCCTTTGTTGAACTATCAAAATTGTGTAAATTCTTTGCATTATTTTAAATTTGCCACTTATTCACGCACATTCTAAGTGATACTTCATTTACCATGGTTGCAAAGTAGCAGGTTGAACTCATAGTGAAGTATTGAGTGAATGGCAGTAAAATCAGTATGAGGTTAACTTGTTACACTGGATATAAAAGAAGCAACAGTACACAAATATTTTCTCATAATGACATGAAGCGATGGAGAGGTCTAGTTGAACTCGCAGAGGGGAAAACAGGGAAAATAAATGTTCACCTTTCTAGGTTTGACACTTCAAAGGACAGATTTTCCTGGCTAACAGTTACCCCCTCTGTTCTTTTTTATTTAACGTCCTAAAATCCGTGCCGTCAAACTTTCTAATGTTTGACTATCAATGCGTTTAAAACTATTTAGATTGGCTATATGAAAATCATAGAGTAAAATGCACCATAGGTACCACAACTTTTAAGGTAGATGCAAGTAAATTACACAACTGTAAATTTGCTAATTTACATCACTGATTTTGTTTAAATGATGCAATGAGGTACAAAACGAAACGTGGTGGCACATTTGGCACTGACGTGGTGCTAGTTGTGCTTTCAGCGTGACTCAAGGTTGTGTGTATTAGGTTTGGCGTGAGAAAAAATGCAAAGAGCCCCCCGGTTTTATCCCCTCCGTTAGTTAGGCCCAAACAATCCCCTATTCTTACAAAAAAGCAATAGACACTTCGAGCACGCTACCTAGAAGAGGGTCCAACGAACCGGCCAGCGTACACGGATGGTGGCGCTGGTACTTCGACCACTAGAAGCAACACCGTCTACATACGATGAGTTGTGGGGCTTGGGGGTAAATAGGCGAGATGGAGAGGCACAGGGGCAACGATTATAGGGGAGAGCGCGCCGCAGGGGGGAGGGGGCTGTGGGTGGAGAGGGCATGGGGGCGACAGCGGTGTAGGCTATCATGCCACGTGGGCGGTGGTGGTAGGGGGAATCAATCGAGGGACACTAGAACACCATCGAAACTCCACTAAAATCAATCGAGATATTGGTAACTCCACTAGAAACTCTTCTCACAACAACTTTTTGAGAAAGGCTACCTATTTCAATAATCAGGCAAACTCACATTACAATCGTTCAGAAACACTGATACAATGAACTCATGAGCTACACCTAACCAAGATACATAGTTTTTAACAACACAGCTAGCCTTCGATAAAAACATTGACTAGAAGTGATCTTGTTCTGTGAGCAATTATCTGAAAAAATGATATTGTTTTGTTAGCAATTGTTACAAAAAACAACCGGGGCTTTGCACACGCCGGGGGCATGAACCGCACTATCACGGGCTTCTCTTTTGCACCATATTGCATCGCTTAAAACAAAATTAGTGATATAAACGAGCAAATTTACAATTTTATAACCTGCTTACACTTATCTTACAAGCTGTTGTTCATGTGGTGCATTTTACTCAAAATTATATCATTAGTTTTGTTGTTAACAATGCTTTTGTAATATTATAATTTTATTAGTATATGTCAATGTAAACTTATGAAAAGTAACGGTCAAAGTAACATCTTGGAGGCCTAAAATGTCAAATAGAAAAGGACGGGGTTAGAAAAGGGCAGGGGCGCCTAAAAAGTCAAAAACGTCAAATAAAAAAGGACAGAGGGAGTAAGCCCCAAAGCGAACAATTTTCAGCAATTACTGGTGAAATCACCAACTCAGCTAAAACTACAATACAGCCATTCAACAATCAGGTTCTATCATCTATAATTTGTCAAACTTTACAGGATACCCTTTCACTCGCAGCAAAAGCAGCGCATCGTGTAAGGTCAGATGTTAAAGCTGTCGAGCATGTGTTTCGTAACTGAACTACGTTGAGATTACTATAACTCATCATAAGAAGATCAACCTGCAGTTTTAGCAAATATTCAGCTAGGCCGTGGCAACCACCACTCAGAATTGAGCCCCATATATAAGTTATCCAGACTATAAGCCACCGATTCCTCCGATTATTGGGTCAACAATTTGCAAACCCAAATATTCCTATCTTTTCTTCTCAAAATGGGAGTCTTGATCCGAAAAGCCCTGGACTTTCCCCCCTTCTCTCCCTAATCCCGATACCTAACTAGCTGATGCTCAAATCAAGCAACACTGCGCTGCATTGCTGGTACCGACAATTAATCCCAAGAGAGATCGTAAAAAGGGAGCATCTCCCCATGTATACTTCAAGCACGACCTATTCACGCGCAAATTATATAAATCCCAAACAAGGGGACGAACCAATCGAAAACCCTAGTGCTAGAGCAAGGCTGGAAGCGCGCGTACCCAGGCAGGTGGGCGGGCGGAGGGCGGCGAGGCGGGAGGCGGCGTCACGGCGGCGTTCGAGGATGCGGCTGCCCAGATCGGCCACCTCCCTCTCCAGCTCCTCTATCTGCTCCTCCGCCTCATCCTCTCCTGTGGCGGCGGAGGTGGCGGTGGAGACCGGGGCCTTGCGCTTGTGGCGGTAGGGCGGGGCGCCAGCTTGGCTCGGCGCACGCGTGCCCCCAGCCATGGGAAACTTGGAGCGCGTGGAGCAGAGGCGAGTGGAGACTGGCTCGAGCGTACGAAAGGGGAACCGGAGCCCGGAGAGGCGGAGAGGCCGATTCAATTCTGGGAGTAGGAGTGGGGCCCACATGAATTTGGTTCGGTTCTCGACCTCATCGAGACTATTGGAATGGGGAGGGTGGCTTCTTTTCAACTGTAAACTATAGTTTACTAGTAAGGTGTCCGTGCGTTGTAACGAAAAACTAAATAAAAGTGATGCATACTATCAAATATGATCTCAAACTGAATAATAAATATCAACTTTTTCTTACCTAATAAGTGTAGTACAATCTATCTGATGCAACATTAAGCTGTTCTATTGTGTAGTTGATCGGGAACCTGTAGTGTGTACCAAGTAAGAAAATCCTCAAAGCAGGCGGGTGGTACAGCTCTATAACCTGAGAAAATTGGTGATCTTTGAGAAAGTAGAAGTACAGTTATTAGGAAAAGAAAGTAATCAACTAACCATGTCTTTACCTTGTGTATAGTGACAAAATTACCGAGCGATTTAGACATTTTCTGGCTATTTACATTAACAAAACCATTGTGTATCCTGTAATTTATACTGTTGTCACAGTATGCTGCATGTGCGTTGCAACGGATCCGAAATAAACAATACTTGTGTGTTCTTACAAACCCCAAGAACAAACCAATGTGGTTCTCTCAGATACGAATGTAAAATTCAAATTGAAATACTCAGATATAACAAATGTGTTATAGCCAAATTCATATTGACAACAAATGAAACATTTCTTTTTTTGATAAAGTGAATATTATATTCCACTTGGTATAAAACAGAGTTGAAGAAGTTTACCATAGTTTACAGAAACAAAACAAACCATAGAATGGAAAGTACCGAGCTAACCACACTTGAGTTCTTAAGGGCTCTCCTAACAATCATGATGGCATCATGGAGGCTTCTTTCGGCTTCCTCAATGAACTATTATAGCATTAACAACAACATTAGTATAGTTATGATTAATTTGCAAACTTAAGAAATCATATCTGTGATGAGAGGACCCGATCCGCACCATCGCGAAGGACTATGGTTCTTTGCTTGACCGGAAGGACAACCGCTAAATATGTTAAACCGTTCATTGCCCACCTGTCTTTCCTCAAAAACTTCACAAGAACCAAGAACCTTTTCAACAAAAAGAACCACAATAAATTAAGTCAGCTTACATATATTGCCAATCAACTAATGTTTACTCGTACGCACAATTCAATCCAAGATACATCTACTGCACCAAAAACAAGAATATAAGCTTGATTACCTTGTCAATGACATTGTTTATCGATGTCCGAATAGATTCACTTTGTTCTTCGCAGAACACGTTTGTAAATCCTCTTCATACCCGATCAACACGAAAATGTCTCGATCGCAAAATATCGCATAAAAGAAGATTCATAGAGCCGGGGATACGATTATACGCAAAAGCAAATCGAAAAATGAATGACAATGCATACACGTGTTGCAAGATCACCAATTACCAACCGAGAGAGGACTATTTTTGCCCCACTTTTTACACATTTATCCAACTTGTCATAAATAATATTCCATTCTATTAGTACTGTTGATGTTTATCCAACTTAACTTCTAATAGTTAAGTGCCCGTGTGTTGCTACGAAACATCTTATATATGTATTTCTTTATCAATTGAAACATCAAACAAATGAAAATAATTATTAGAGACTTGCAAAATAATTAGTATATTAACAGTGTAGAGACTTATACCTTCCAACTCAGTGGCATATCTTGTATTTGAGAAGAATATGAATTTAATTGCTCTCTACCATCGTTGACAACCCGCCTAATTATGAATTACAGTAATTAGAACGGATATGTATAATAAAGATCTCAGTAAAAACAATGGTACGAACTCCTTACCAGCAATTAAGTTTTCTAATGATGTAGAGAGCGCAAGCAATAATATTTTAGGGAAGGAATAAGCATGTATAGATGAGCACGAAGCAAAATAAATGCATCAAGAATAGTATTTCAGGGATAATTTTGTACATGGCATAAGACAACATACCGTTACAGCAAATAGATACAGCGTAAAACCCATAAAAAACCTGACCTCTTGATTGGGCTAGGCCGACTTGGTAAAGTAGTATCTATTCTGCAAGCGTACATTCTTCTAGGTTGGCGAAATCATAAACAATTCTATTCAGAAAGCCAACATAGTTATTTTTTATGTAATGTGAATTGGTGAGACAATAATCAAGTACTCATGGATAACCAAAGTCTAGTAGTAGTTGCAGAACATCAGAAACAAGATCTAAGGGTAATTCTACTTTGACAATTTAGATGCCAAAGTTGTATTTATGTGCTTGTAAGGCCAACCACATTTGACAGTGCGAAAACATCTTAGGATTTGCATAAAGAAAATAGAAAATGAATTCGATCTTAGCTGTGCAACATGTCATTTGATAAGCAAGCATCATAACACTATTTAGGGACAGTTTCTTGTTACCAAAACTGGAAAGATCCTCAAGGCATGGTCCTAGTAAGAGTATTATCAAGACACCGTAATCAGCCTGTACACCAAACCATTTAGCATTTGGAATCACAATGGCACAACCAAAGGGAACGGTAGTTGATTCATCTATCGAAAAACAAGCGAATGGATAAAGTAAAATCAAGCAAACAACACGAAAGTACATATATCACTTCCTCTATGAAGTATCCTGTATAACTTTGTGTCATACAACAACTTAGGATACTTTGTCTTCCCATTCTGCTGCACAGAACAATAGGATCAACAAGGCCGCTATCAGTGCCCACAGATAGAGGACCGATGTAACCTGTAAAAAGATTTCTAAAAAATTGTCACACAAATTACGCAGATTATGTCGGACAAAATTCATAGCCGTGAAGCAAGCACGCTTTCTGAGATAGAGATGAAACAAATGATTTATACAAGACACGCGACGCATACCCCAATACTCAGCGCAACTTAGTGCATCAGGGAAATAAACCGACAAGTGGAGCAAATATCATAATGCCCCAAATCGAGCACAGTTCAACCTCCACATCGTAAATTCCCAAATCTGAAGCAATCGTGACCAAAATCAAAAAATAGATAAACACAGAGAAAAAATGACCTTAATAGCGGCTCTTCGTTGGTCCGCACATTTGTACTGCAGATCGATGCAAATTTCACCCGAGAGAGGGGAAAACCTTTCCAAAAGCGGGGTGTTGGCGTTGGCGCCTTGCGCGAGTGGCTACGGTGGCGCGATCGGTTTGGGAGGATGTACTGCGCGGGAGGAGGCGGCCGAGAGAAGGGGTGGGGGAGGAGGCGGCGCTTGGGAGGAGGGGAGGAGGAGGCGGCGGCGCGGGTGGGAGGAGGAGGGAGGCGGCGGCAGAGCGGGCGGGGTGGGGGAGGAGGAAGTGGGTGGGGAGGAGGTGGTGGCTGCGCGCAGGTGGGGGGAGGAGGCGGTGCGCAGCGCGGGTGGGAGGCGGAGCGGAGTGGGAGAGGAGGCGCCGTGGCGGGGTGGGGAGGAGGCGCGCGGCGGCGCGGGTGGGAGCGGAGCGGAGTGGGAGGGAGGGAGGAGGCGGCGCGGGGTGGGGCGGCGCGCGGAGGTGGGGAGGTGGAGCGGATGGAGGGGAGGCGGCGTATGAGGAGGCGGCGTATGGGGTGGGAGGGGAGGATCCGGAGTGGGATCGGATTTTAGGGTTTAGGCGGCGGCGTGCGGGGTGGGAGGGAGGGGTGAAAGACGGTTCAGATTTTATCCTATAATCCGATCGAATGGCTGAGAAGAGAGAAGTGACGACGGGTCAACCACCAACTCCTTCTTTTATAATAGTAAAGATACCTAAGATTTATAATTACTAGTTTTAGTATAAATATTTATATAAATAAATTAAGAATTAATAAGTTATTTTAAAATAGTTGTTCTTATAAACAACTTCAAAATAATGGTTAAAAATCATCTTAATTATTTGTTTGAGAGAAGTTATAAGTTAAAAAGAATCGAAAGACAGAGCACGGTTAAAATGGAAGTAGGTGAGGTGCTCTCTTTTCTTGAAGCAGAAGACTTTCTATTTTCATTAAGGAAAAGAGTTCTACAACTCCACATAGCAAAAAGAGACTTCCCTCTATTTTCATCTGGGTCAGTGGGTTCTTTTTATCTATGACTGATAGATTATGATTACGATAGATGATTTTTTTGTTTTAACACGAGCATTTGTACCAATGAACAACCTTTTTATAAATGTTATCCTGATAAGCCGTTTCAAAAAAATGACGAAGACACCATTCCATTTATTTATTCGGAGAAAACATTAAGTCATTAGGTTTTGACTTTAGTTTTTGGCTTATAAATAGTAATAGCCTATAGAGCAACTTGTAGAGATATACTCGCATACGATTTTAGCTAATATAAATGAAGTCACTATAGTGTATACTACAAACAATTAATAGATATCGACTTAAAAAGATATTTTATTTGAAAGTTAAGTACTATAAAAACAACATTTATTATAAAAAAAACCATAAACTCGCACGCTACAGAGATCCTGGGCAATGCCATCACTCTCTCAACCTGGCAAACGACTAACACAATCAACTACCATTCACTACTATTGAAAATATAGGCAATATTTTAATTCCAAGTTTTAGTAGGAGACAAAAGCAATATACTATTGATGCACAACTAACTAGTAACAGTAGGCTACTCACCATACTTCAGAATATACGCAAGAAAAATATTGTATCAAAGTCGTACGAACACACGAACGACTTACTGTTGGGCTTGATGAAGAGCAGGAAGCAGCGCAGGCTTGATGCAGTGTAGACTTGACGCAGTGCAGGACGTAGATGAAGCAGAGCAGGAGCGGTTGCGCAGATGTGCGCTGCCCAGAAACCTTATTGCTGCCCCGTGCGGTCTTCACGGCGAGAATGGCTCTGAGATACCGCTCACCCTCCTTTCAGGTGCACGCAGGGAAGAAAGGCCGGCGTAGTTCGAACAGCACAATACAACAGCACAATATCACCACAGAGGAAAAGGACAATAGGAGAAGGAAAATGAAAAGTTCGCGTGTCCAAGCCTGGACGTCTCCAGGTCTTTTATAGACGTGCAGATTACTCTATAGTAACTGCCCTCATTGAACCAAAATAATTCACTAGTAACTGCTTAATTATTCACTGGTAACTGATCAATTATTCACTAGTAACTGATAAAATTTAAAACCAAATAATGGTAATTAAGCAGTCTCATGACCAGTTTAAAGGAGAGAGAGATGATGCGAGATTCAGCAAAAATAAGGTGGACATGCTCTGCCAAGTGGCGCGCCACGTCACGGCACGGTCGCGCGTCGTAAGTCACAAGTCACGCGATTTTCACGCGAAAATACGCGAATACGCGCGCGCGTGCGTGCGCGTGTGTGTGTTTAGCCAAAGCCACCATCCACTTCCATAATTCAAGGAGTGGCATGGACTCTACCTTATAAATTGGTCTCCCCCACTTTGTCTAAGTAATATGGTACTAAACCTTGCATACTTTGAAATTTAAGAAAATGGACCACAAATAATGGGTCAATTTCTAACAATCCCCCACCAATTCCAAAGCAAGAAGCAAAAGGATATCAAAGATATTATGCTGACGTACTGTTTAATATACTAGTCTTTTAGTGTAAGTCCCGTACGGGTTGAACTTGCACCTAAAATAACAAGATTCATCTTCTCACAGCTAATGAATGGACTATGCCTTGAATTCATATTTTTTTGTGATTAGATTTCACTTGAAATCTCAACTAGTACTAGGCTGCCAATGAACCACGCCTAAACGGAGCGTTATGTGGTCATGCTCTCTTATCTGCTCATGAGCTTTCTAGAGAATACCCCGTTCTTGTGAACTGCGACGAAACAGTTAAGCTCAAGTAGGTGTATTCTTTCTGGGTATCCTGCAGGCTAATACCTTTTCCTCATTTGAACAACAGAATACATTAAAGCTTTATGCCAGCCTTCCATACAGTTGAGACTATTTTATTTATTAGGATATAGGTACAATTAATATGTACTCTCTTGTTACAACATCAACTTATTTTTCCCATTATCTACCTCACGGGATCTCCGATCAAGAAAGCATGGGTTACCATTGTGATGTAACTTAAAGGGGCCTCATTCCCATGTCCATAGAAGCAACAGAAATCGCTTTCCGTGCTAATATCTTTGTAAAAGGGTCTGTCAGATTTTTCTCAGTGTTAATATAGTTCACAGCTATCACTCCGGAGCTTCTCAATTTTCTGACAGATTTAAGTCTCCGCTTCACATGTCTAGAGGACTTCATATTATCCTTTATACTTGTGACTTTGGCCAACACAGTTTGATTATCACAGTACATCAGGATTGCCGGTATTGGTTTCTCAACTAACGGCAAGTCCATCAGAAGCTCTCTTAGCCATTCAGCCTCAACAGTGGCTGTGTCAAGTGCTACAAGTTCCGCTTCCATGGTTGATTTTGTCAATATAGTTTATTTACAAGACCTCCATGAAACTGCAGCACCAGCTAAAGTAAACACATAACCACTTGTAGTTTTGATCTCATCAGCATCAGAGATCCAATTGGAGTCACTGTACCCTTCTAATACAGAAAGGTATCCAGTATAATGAATTCCATAAGATGTTGTGCCTCTCAAGTAGCGCAACACTCTTTCAAGTGCCTCCCAGTGATCATCTCCTGGGTTAGAAGTAAACCGACTTCATTTGCTCACAACAAATGAAATGTCAGGTCTTGTGGCACCAGCTAAATACATAAGTGACCCAATAATTTGTGAATATTTCAATTGATCTTTTCTTAACCCTTGATTCTTTCGAAGCTTAATGCTCGCATCATAGGGCGTTGGAGAAATTTTAGAATTTTCAAAGCCGAAACGACTCAATATTTTCTCTACATAATGAGATTGGTTCAAAGTAATCACATTCTCATTCTTGATCAATTTAATATTCAATATAACATCTGCCTCTTCTAAATCTTTCATATCAAAGCAGCGGGATAGAAATGTTTTGACCTCGTCAATTACGGCAGTGTTTGTTCCAAATATAAGTATGTCATCCACATACAAATACAAGATCACTCCTTGACCCCACCATAACGGTAATATACACATTTATCAGCTTCATTCACAATAAAGCCAGCGGTTGTCAAAGTCTTATCAAACTTTTCGTGCCATTGTTTAGGTGTTTGCTTTAAACCATACAAGGATTTTAATAATTTGTATACCTTATTTTTCTGTCCAGAAATCACAAAACCATCGGGTTGATCCATATAAATTTCTTCCTCCAACTCTCCATTAAGGAAAGTTGTCTTTACGTCCATTTGATGAACATACAGACCATAGGAAGATGCTAATGCAAGGAGTACTCTGATGGTAGTTAATCTAACGACAGGAGAATAGGTATCGAAGAAATCTTCTCTCTCTTTCTAGGTGTAACCCTTATCTACAAGTCTTGCTTTGTACTTCTCAATAGTACCATCAGGCCTCAGTTTCTTTTTAAAAATCCACTTACATCCAACAGGTTTGCACCCAATAGGAAGATTGGTGATCTCCCAAGTCTCATTAGCCATGATTGAGTCCATCTCACACTGATCGCCTCTTTCCAATACTCAGCATCAGAAGATGCATAAGCTTCCGAAAGAGTCTTTGGTACATCATCCACGAGGTATACAATAAAGTCATCACCAAATGTTTTCTCAACCTTTTGTCTCTTACTCCTTCGAGGAGCTTCTGCGACTAAATTATTGTCCTCCTCAGGGATATCATAAAATGGTTCAGAAATGGTGGAAAGTTCAGAAGTTTGATTATTCTCATTTTCAATATTATCGATTTGAACATTCTCAGTTCGTGTTGAAGTATTGCATACTGTTCTCATAGTAAAGATATTCTCAAAAAATAAAACATCTCTAGACTCCATTATTGTGTTAGCAATAATTTCAGGAGTTTCTGATTTAACTACTAAAAATCTATAGGCCGTGCTATTTTGAGCATATCTTAGAAAAATACAATCAACTGTTTTTGGTCCAATTTTTCTCTTTTCCTGCAATGGTATATTGACTTTTGCCAAACACCCCCAAGTTCGCAGAAAAATAACATTAGGTTTTCTCCCCTTCCATCCCTCATATGGAGTAATTTCACTCTTTTTAGTAATTACTCTATTTAGGATAAAAGTTGCTGTCAATATAGCTTCCCCCCACCATGCCTTAGGCATACCGAAACTCTCTAACATGGCATTGACCAAGTCCGTTAATATCCGATTTTTCCTCCCAGCTATCCCATTTGATTGGGGTGAATATGGTGGTGTAAACTCATGGATTATTCCATGCTCAGAACAGAATTGGGAGAATTCATGAGAGACATACACTCCTCCACGATCAGATCTCAATCTTTTTATTTTCTTTTGTAGTTGGTTCTCAACCTCAGCCTTATAAATTTTAAAGTAGTTTAAAGCTTCATCCTTAGTTTTAAGTAAATACACATAACAGTAGCGTGTTGCATCATCAATAAAAGTTAGAAAATATCTTTTACCTCCTTTTGTTAATAGTCCATTCATTTCACACAAATCTGAATGAATAAGATCTAACGGTGCCAAGTTCTTTTCATCCTCTAATCCTTTAAAAGGTTCTCGAGGCTGTTTTGCTTGCACACATGACTGGCATTTTGATCCTTTAACAATTTCACATTTTGGAATTAAATCTAATTTGGACATTCTCACAATACTATCAAAACCAATATGACAGAAACGGGAATGCCAAACATTTACCTCACATTTATTTATATTTGTTGCAACATTCAGATTATAACAATACTCTAAAGTACTTAGGCGGAAAAGTCTCCGCTCTCATAGCCTTTACCAACAAAGTTTCCGACCTTAGACAATACAATTTTATTCGACTAAAAAAACTAGCTTATAACCATCCCTACATAGAAGAGAATCACTAATGAGGTTCTTGTTTATTGTAGGAGTATGCTGCACGTTCTTTAAGTGAACAATCTTCCCTGAAGTAAGCTTCAGATCCACCGTGCCAACACCAAGAATAGAAGCATGCGAGCCGTTTCCCATTAGGACGGAGGAAGCCCCTGCTGCCTGGTAAGAAGAAAACAAGGAAATATCAGAACATACGTGAACATTAGCACCAGTATCCACCCACCAATTAGTGGATTGACATGCTGAAAAAACAACAGGTGGATTACCATACCCTCCTGAAGTTGAGGCCTCGCCTATGATCATGTTAACAGCCTTCTTCTTTGGTTGTTCATCATCTCTGATTTTGCGAAAGCGACAATCATTCGCAATATGACCATCTTTTCCGCACACAAAGCAGGTGATGTCCTTCAAATCCCTTTTCTCAGTTTTCTTCTTTTAAAGTTAGTTGTCTTGTTCGGTTTGTTGGATTTGTACTTCTTTGCTACAGTCTTTTTCTTAATGAAGTTTACATTGTTTTGGCCAGAAGTGCTTGGTGCATCTTTTGCTCTTGCTTTTTCTTCCATATTGAGAGCAGCAATGAGATCCTCAACAGAAATCTCTTCCCTCTTGTGTTTCAGGTTAGTGGCAAAATCCCGCCAAGAAGGAGGGAATTTAGCAACAATGCCCGCAGCCACAAACTTAGGAGGTAACACACAGCCCAAGTGCGCAATTTCACCGACTAGTAGCTGGAGGTCATGAGCTTGTCCAACTATGGACTTAGTCTCATCTATGCTAAAGTCGAAAAATTGCTCACACATGTAGAGCTAACGACCAGCCTCTGCCTCTGCATATTTGTGCTCTAGTGCATTCTACAACTCTGTGGCGGACTTATAGTCCATGTACACATCGTAGAGTTGATCTGCCAGAACAGTCAATATGCAACCAAGAACAGTATTGTTTGCACTATCAAACTACATGTACTGGTCGATCGTAAATGGATACTGCGGGTGGACAACCCACCACAGCCCCAAAGACATGAGCCAAAACTTGACTCTAGTCTACCATCTACGAAAGTTCTGACCACAAAACCTCTCAGGTTTCATCGCATCAGAAGCGCTAACCATTTCTGTATTGCAACAAATTTGCCAATAAGATTTCTGGATTGTTGAAAATATAGGCAATATTTTAATTTCAAGTTTTAGTAGGAGACAAAAGCAATATACTATTGATGCACAACTAACTAGTAACAGTAGGCTACTCACCATACTTCAGAATATACGCAAGAAAAATATTGTATCAAAGTTGTACGAACACACGAACGACTTACTGTTGGGCTTGATGAAGAGCGAGAAGCGGCGCGAGCTTGATGCGATGTAGACTTGACGCAGATGCGGGGCGTAGATGAAGCGAGCGCAGAGCGGTCGCGCAGATGTGCGCTGCCAGAAACCTTATTGCTGCCCCGTGCGCATCTTCACGCAGCGAATGACTCGAGATACCGCTCACCCTCCTTCCAGTGCACGCAGGAAGAAAGGCGGCGTAGTTCGAGCGACCGACAAGACAACAAAGACAATATCACCAGAGAGGAAGATGACAATAGGAGAAGAAAAATGAAAAGTTCGCGTGTCCAAGTCTGGACGTCTCCAGGTCTTTTATAGACGTGCAGATTACTCTATAGTAACTGCCCTCATTGAACCAAAATAATTCACTGGTAACTGCTTAATTATTCACTGGTAACTGATCAATTATTCACTAGTAACTGATAAAATTCAAAACCAAATAATGGTAATTAAGCAGTCTCATGACCAGTTTAAAGGAGAGAGAGATGATGCGAGGTTCAGCAAAAATAAGGTGGACATGTTCTGCCAAGTGGCGCGCCACGTCACGGCGCGGTCGCGCGTCGCAAGTCACAAGTCACGCGATTTTCACGCGAAAATACGCGAATATGCGCGCGCGCGTGCGTGTGCGTATGTGTGTTTAGCCAAAGCCACCATCCACTTCCATAATTCAAGGAGTGTTATGGACTCCACCTTATAAATTGGTCTCCCCCATTTTGCCTAAGTAATATGGTACTAAATCTTGCATGCTTTGGAATTTAAGAAAATGGGCTACAAATAATGGGCCAATTTCTAACAACTACCACCTCCCAAAAAACAACACACCAACAAACAACCCGCCATAGCCATCTGGATCCTCGCACCAGTTTCCTTAGTTTGCACCTGTTCTTCCCATAAAAAAAATCTGATTTTCAGAGATACTTTGATTTTCCACAAATACTTATGTGAGAAAATTAGGGATGGCAATTCCCCCATGGCAACAGGCCCCGCGGGGAATATCCCCATGGGGGGCGGGAGAGGGGGATGATCTCCCCCCACGGGGGGAATGGGGCGGAGCCCCGCTATGCTAGCGGGGTGGGACGGGGTCATCCTCGCCCACGGGGCCTCACGGAGATCCGATAAAAATAAAAATAAATATTTTAATAGTACATTATAGTTTTTTAATATAAAAATTGTATTCTTTTCTTATATACTTAGACTAAAACTAGAATTTATTTGTTAGAATATATATTTTGAAGCTATATTTTAAAAAATATGCTTAAGTAATTTTAAATAAATAAATAAAGTCATATTATTAATTTTTTGAAAACAAATTTAGTCTTTTTTTATCCCCGGGACCGGGGATGGGGGCCATCTCCCCCCGGGAGGCTTAGCGGGGCGGGGCGGGGATGGGGCCGCGGAGGCTTTCCCACGATCCCCCGCCCCGTTGCCATCCCTAGAGAAAATAACCTGTCTCTTTTTAAGACGTAGGTAAAAGGATTTCACTGTGAACTTACCCTTAGCCTCAAGCATCCATATCAATCTGTCTTTCTCGTTGTTTAAACTAAAACCCACACAGTTTGTTTGGATCTCCTGCCACATCCTCACAGTATCTCCCCATGGCAATCTTCTAAATCTAACACTCCCCCATCCATCCTAAAAACTTTTGACACATAAACTTTTTTTGCTAAAAGTTAAATTGTATAATCTTGGATATTGACTGGCTAAAGAAAAAAAACCCAGCTAAATATCCTCCCAGAATCTTGTATGTTTTCCATTCCCAACTTTCTTCCTACAGCAAGCATAAAAGGCATCCTTGATATCCAAAACCCCTCTCCAAAAAATGAGAATCACCTTGTTTAGCTGTCACACTTGCTAAACTGCAAACATTACCCAAATACTTCTTCCTGACAAAATCTTGCCAAAGCCCCTGTTTTCCAAATTCCAAATCTATCGACCAGGGATACTGAGATTCAGTCTCCAGGTCTAAAATCCCCAAACCTCCTTGTTCCTTTGGCATCAGAGTGATAACACCATAAGTAAGCCTAGATACATCCAAAGTGCCTGCATGGAATGCATGTTAGGGGTGTGGGCCTTAGGCCCAAGGCCCAGTCAGGTTATAATTAGATATTAGTTTCTATTTGAATTAGAGATATAATTAGAGATAAGATATGAGTTGCTATATTTGTTAGAGATATAATTGAGATTAGAATCTATCTGTTAGGAGGAGCCATCTATATAAAGAGGCTACCGCATGCTATTGGTAGGAATCAATCAATGAAGAGAAATATTACAGTCTCCCTCATCTAGTCTCTCCCTCTCCCCTCTACACCGACGCCATCCGGCCATCTTCTTGATGGTGTTTACCCGGGATCATGACAACTTGGTATCAGACAATGCATCAGAGTGATAACACCATAATTAAGCCTAGATACATCCAAAGTGTCTGCACGGAATGCAACAAACAATTGCTTCAAATCAGACTTAACCAATTCCCAATATCAGGTGACGAGCTTTGAGTTGGCAAGATATTCGAAGCTAGCCCTCTTACTCATCGTTCATTTTTTATCTCGACTGTTCAATCGCAATAAAATGGTTTCTGAAGCCGTGTCATTAGTGCACCAAAAGCAGAAGATATGCTCACTTCATAAAACATCAATATACGAAGTAAATTACGCTAATCTTAAGGCTCCATTTGGGACAAATGATTCCTATAAGAATTTCTTGGGAGACCCTCAACTCAGTTGAGAGTGGGGGTTTCGTTTCCTATGAAATTCCTACAAATTTTTCACATTTCAAACGGAAAAGGCAATACTATCAATAGTGTTCTTTTAAGAGTCGATATTGTCAGTAGTGTAGTGTAAAGTTACAAATTATACCCTCAATGTGCTTCAAAATCGTGATTTTCCCCTTTCTTGGGAGCTATCGTTACCTTACATAACATACTATATATATCCGTTTAGAAAATTTAAGAATGTACATTTTTCATTGTCTACGGAAGAAATTAAATGTAGAGTTATGGAAGGTGATACATAGTTAAAGTACTTTTGTTTCATTTAGTACAGGTAAAAATAGTTTAATGTAACTATTTACTTTTTTGTATTTTTACTCTATGCACATAGGGCAGTGGACATATATTGTGGAACTGGTGGAGATTTTGAAATATAGAGTTTACGGGTGTTTGGTTGCAAAAATTTTCACACTCAAGTCTTTTGCTCGCTTTATGAGAAGTGGTCTTTTGCTCGCATGATGAGAAGTGGGAGCTTGAGACAGTATCTTTGCAATATTATGGTTAAAATCTATGTATAGTTAGTTAAAGGTTCTCCAACTTATCTTTAAAAAATGTTCTCCCATTTAGTGGAGTTCGACCCTGACCGCAAGAACAACAACCAACGAAAGAATTTCACTAAATATGTTGACCCTGCTAAAAAAACTGAACCCCATTGGGGCTAACCCTTTTAAAAAAACAATTTGGGCTGAAGGGTCTAGAGCTCTGGCATTAGGCCTCTTCTTTTCGGTTTCTAGTTTTGATTTATCTACAATCATTAGCTTTCTAAGAAAGTGTCTTTTTAAGGTGGGATCTACAAGTTAATTATAATAAACACTATAACGACTTTATCTAGATCGGTCAAAACCGCACGTGGGTATCTCATGCTCTATACTCTCTCATGAATAGCCAAAAGTCGCTAACCATGACCCAAAAGAACAGGCTCAATAATAGGTGAACGCTACAAAAGGTTGGTAAATCTACCACCATTTTACAAGAACCTTGGAGAAAACCAAAATTACAAGATAGATCCCTAGATTACTGTTCACAGTCATCTATTATTGCCAGGACCAAATAAACTACCGAATTAACTGTTGTCTTTTCGGTGCCCTTGATGACCCAGATATTTTCTTCTAAGGTGGTGTTGTGTGCTAGCCAATCGAGTCATACACAACTTGAACCATGGATTTTGCCAGAATATTCCCTCCTAAAGTAACCTATAATTTGTAGCAAACACTCTCCCCAATAGATCGGCATTATCTTTATTATCTCATTTCCTTGCTTTCCAAACAGAACCAGGCACCCAAATATCAAACAATTCTCTAACAATTCTATTAAGACAGAAGAAAGATCCCACAGTAGCACTGACATGACATTTTCAGGGGTCTGCATCTAACACTGGTACGTAGTTACAGCCGCATTTTCTAACTAGTGCTCACTTCTTTTGGCTTTAATTTTTTTACTATTCATTGATTTTTTTTTTTTCTGAATTTTGGAAAGATATTTTAAGCTTTTTGTATTTTCTTGTTTTTACGTATTAATTTGTATTGTCCCTAATGGGTTAACATGTTTTTCTATTTTTACATTTTTTTAAAATTAATTATGCTCAAAAATAGCCAAATCAACTATACAACGAAAAAAATCACAACACAAAAATGAAATTTCATCCAAAATTTGGATGTATTTGAAATAAAGGATGGAGAACGATTAATACTAGCTAGCTTAAACAAAGAAGATTGTGTTCTACCATGGTCGTTGGTCGATCCTTGCTTAATTTCATAAGCCGGAGCTTACAAGTACTACATGGCATGCTCAAAACGATGCTTAGGGCCATTTGGAATGGAGAAATTTGAGAGGAATTTGTTCTGATTCCAACAAAAATCTTATGTTCGAAATAGGCCCTTAGCAATTACTAGTCCATGAGGATTCCTGCAACTCTACATGGACGCTGAAAGCAACAAGCAAGCAAGATTTTTTCTTCTTTCGAGAATAGCAATATCAAACTATACCAAATCTACTTACATTTATCCATATGACATGTATGTACATTTATCTGAAAACATGTGGAGTAGTGGCAGTTTACCACTCGAGGCGCAGAAGTCACAGCAGTGGTAAACAACTCCATTTGCATGCTTGCCACGGCGCCAACAAGTGGCGCGTCATGCCGTGGCGGCCGCCGTTACAGCAGGCGGCCGCCTCGGCGAGCCGGCGTTGCGCGCGGGCGCGAACCTGGCCTTGAAGTTCGGCTCGCGCAGCTCGAGGCTGCCGTCGTCGAAGTTCTGCGCGTAGCTGAGCGGGTCGTAGTTGAGCCCGCCGGCGACGAGGATGGAGCGGCCGCGCCGCCTCCTGCGCCGCGCCAGGCTGAGCTGCCGGATCCTGTGCCACAGCGCCGCGAGGCCGAAGCGGCTCCAGCACGACGCCATCGCCCCGCGCGTGCGGCGGTCCACGTCCGCCTCCCCGTCCTCGCCCTCGTCCATCACCGGCAGCCTCCCCGGCGAGGCCCACATGGCAGGCAGCCACTCACCCGCAGCCCCGGGGAGAGAGAGAGAGGAGTGAGCTGCGTGTTGCTGGTTGGTTGGTTGGTCTTGGCAGGTGAGGGGGATCGGAGCGCGCGGCACGGGGAGGGAGGAGGGGGGTCGTGCGATGCGAGAGGGACGGCCACCATGGGAGGGGGGTGGTGCGCGCGTGGTTGGGTGTGCTCCCTTTCGATCTTTTTCATCGGCAATTTGGCACATTCCATCGTGCCAGCGGGGCCTCGGTTGACGTGGGGCTCGCCCGCGCCGCATGCGCTGCTCCGGTGGGGGACGCACCTTTTTCTGGTTCGCATGGCTAGAGCATCATTAGTTCGATGCTTCAGACGAATATTTTTGGGTCCTAAAAACTTGGTTGTTAGGGCCACTTGTCAGCTATTGTGCTGTACAGTATGGCCAAAATTGTTGTAGAAAAACTGTTGCCAAAAATCTAACGCACTAAACTAGATTCTAATAAATTCTGTTTTCTTCACGGTCGCTACACTCTTTTCTTCTGTTATGTGTGGGTTCAGATGAATTTGTGTCTTGTTGTTTTTTATTTTTAGTAACTAACTTCTAAATAGTATGTTTTTGAATGTATATTTACTAGTCGATTATAGTACACATTGTACTCGACTTCAACTATACCGATCAAAATCGCACGCGATTATCCCTCTCTTCATAATTTCTTTCACGAACAATTAGAATTCAAAAGCCAAAAATTATAAACCACAGTTAAAAAAACACACTCATAAATATATTGGGAAAAGTCCATATATCATTCCAAACTTTGTTTGAAAGTCCATCCAGCACATCGAACTATAAAATCGAGCATTTAACCCCCCTAAACTTTGCGACACAGTTCAAATAACATTATGACCCGGTTTCGAATGGTGGTATTGTTTGTGTTGCGCGATGAGTTGATGGTTTTACCATTCAGAATGGCATGCTGATCAAGTTTCGGTGAATGATAGGTAAAGCCCACATGACATTCTCTTCCAAATTAAAACAAAGAGAGGAAACAAAAGGGGTGATGCCCATGGAAGCACAGGCTATGAGCTTAGTTGGAGAGAAGTTTCTGTGGGCCTCTCATGTTATTAACATAACTTGAGCAATATGTCATCCTACACAGCAAAACCGTTAACTTATCGTGCCACATGGGCAATATCACTATGCGAAGCTAGGTTAGAGTGTTATTTGAACTAAATTGTAAAGTTTAGAAGAGTTAAATATCTAATTTCATAGTTTAGAATGCTAGACAAATTTTCAAACAAAGTTTAAGATGTTATATGGACTTGTTTCTTATACATTTGGAATGCACTGGTATTTTTTACATCTCAATAATGAAGCAGGGTATATCCGCGCTTCTTGATGATCCAAGTCATCAAACTTCGTCGACCCCTTCCTCTAAGCAAGTTCGGTCCAACAAATATATAAAGCACGTAAGCTACACAAAAATATCTTAAAGCAGTTTCACCGCAGAAGATTACCATAATACGTACGTAAGTATAGAACTGCATAAAAAAGTCCTAGTTTAACACATTAGCAATTGTACGCGGTTATTGACTCGTACCGATGATTATGTCTACGAAGCTCAAAACTGTATGATCAAGCATACATGTCATTACAAGCATGAGAAGCAAGATACTGAGATGGATATTTCATTGATATTAAAACTGATCACAATAAGCTTCAGAAGTGACAGAGCTCACTGATCAGAGGTGATACTTCCAGCTTCCAGCCACATGCAAGTGCCATGGAAACGAGAGGCGCAGACGTCTCACCTCCTGCTTCATTTCCTCCACCAGAAAGCCCCGGATCGAAGGCAAGTCTAATCCAACTTCTGGTCAGAGCTCAGCGTCCCCAGATCTTGCATGCCTTCCCTATATTATGCCTTCCCTATATTAAGCCATCTCACCGTTTGATGGTAAGCCATTTTTAGATCGCAGGAACAGACTGCCCATATGTAGTGTTATCCTGCAGAACTGCCTCCTCTGACCGGTCACTCAATGGACAATCGAAACCATGGACGGTGCTCGTCGCCGCGCCTCGTCCTCCGCATTGCCGCCGTCCTCCTCCTCCTATCTCTGGCGGCCACCCCCGCGGCGAGCCACGGGGATCATGACACCGGCGTGCACAGCAACTACCTCATCATCGTGCGCAAGCCGTACGAGTACGACCAGAAGCTGTTCAAGAACGTGTCGAGCTGGCACGCGTCGCTGCTGGCGTCTGTGTGCGACCTGGCCAAGGAGGCGCTGGAGTCGGACCCGGCCTCCGTGTCCCGGCTCATCTACTCCTACCGCAACGTCGTGAACGGCTTCTCCGCCCGCCTGACGCCGGAGGAGGTGGAGAAGATGTCCAAGATGGACTGGTTCGTCCGGGCCCTCCCTGAGAAGACGTACCACCTCCTCACCACGCACACGCCGCAGCTGCTCGGGCTCATGGGCGGCGGCGCGGGCCGCGCCGGGGGCGGCGTGTGGAACACCAGCAACATGGGCGAGGGCGTCATCATTGGGGTCCTCGACGACGGCATCTACGCCGGGCACCCGTCGCTCGATGGGACGGGGATGAAACCGCCGCCGGCCAAGTGGAACGGCCGATGCGACTTCAACAATACGGTGTGCAACAACAAGCTCATCGGGGCGCGGTCCTTCTTCGAGTCGGCCAAGTGGAAGTGGAAGGGCCTTCGCGACCCGGTGCTTCCGATCAACGAGGGCCAACACGGGACGCACACGTCCACCACGGCGGCCGGCGCGTTCGTGCCCGGCGCCAACGTTTTCGGCAACGGGCTGGGCACGGCGGCCGGCATGGCCCCCCGTGCGCACATCGCCTTCTACCAGGTGTGCTACGAACAGAAGGGCTGCGACCGCGATGACATCTTGGCAGCGGTGGACGAGGCCATCGAGGACGGCGTCGACATCCTCTCGCTGTCTCTTGGTGGTGACTCGACCGCTGACTTTTCAGATGACCCCATCTCGCTCGGAGGTTACACCGCTGTCATGAACGGCGTGTTCGTCAGCGCGGCGGCTGGCAACACCGGCCCGAGCCCTGGAACCGTCGTCAACGAGGCGCCGTGGTTGCTCACCGTTGGGGCGAGCACCACCGACAGGCGGTTCGCGGTCACCGTGAAGATTGGCAGTGGAGTTGAGTTTGACGGCGAGTCGCTCAGCGAACCCAAGAACTTCGGGAGCGAGCTGCGGCCGTTAGTGCGCGACGTGGGTGACGGCATGTGCACCAGTGAGAATGTATTGAGGGCACAAAACGTCACAGGAAAGATCGTCATTTGCGACGCCGGTGGTGACCTGAGCACCGAGAAGGCCAAGTTGGTACTCCGTGCCGGCGCAGCCGGCATGATCGTCGTCATCCCTCAGGTATTCGGCCCGGTGATCGTCCCGAGGCCGCACGTCCTCCCGACGGCTCAAGTCCCCTACGCGACCGGGCAGAAGATCAAGGCTTACATCCAGGCCACGCCGAGCCCGACGGCCAACTTCATCTTCAGAGGGACACTACTCAACACCCCTCAGTCGCCGAAGGTTGCACCGTTCTCGTCGCGGGGACCGAACACGCGAAGCCGGGGAATTTTAAAGCCCGACATCATCGGCCCTGGAGTGAACGTACTCGCCGGTGTGCCCAAGATCGAGGACATGGAGTTCCCGCCCAATGCAGTGGTGCCCAAGTTCGACATCAAGTCCGGCACGTCCATGGCCGCGCCGCACCTCAGCGGGATCGCCGCTCTGATCAAGAACGCGCACCCGACATGGTCGCCCGCGGCCATCAAGTCGTCCCTGATGACGACGGCTGGAACAACCAATAACCTCCGGAAACCGATAACCGACGTGGACGGCACGCCAGCGAGCTACTTCGCCATGGGCGCCGGGCACGTAAACCCGCAGAAAGCCATCGACCCGGGGCTCGTGTACAACCTGACGGCGCAGGACTACGTCCCGTACCTGTGCGGGCTCGGCTACACGGACCAGAAGGTGAGCTCAATCATCCACCCGGCGGCGCCGGCGGTGTGCGCCAAGCTGCCAAAACTCGACCAGAAGGACCTCAACTACCCGTCAATCACCGCAATCCTTGACGGGGAGCCTTTCGCCGTGACCATCACCCGCGCGGTGACGAACGTCGGGGTGGCCAGCTCTACGTACGCAGTGGAGGTTGACGTGCCGAAATCGGTGAAGGTGGAGGTGAAGCCGCCGAAGCTGACGTTCAAGGCGTTGGAGGAGGTCCTGAACTACACGGTCACCGTCAAGTCGGCGTCCGGCCGCGTGCCGGCCGGCACTATCGAAGGGCAGCTGAAGTGGGTCTCCGGCAAGTACGTCGTGCGCAGCCCGATCCTCATCTCGCCCGGGACGGGGAGGAACACGACGGCTACACAGCCTACACGTCAACCCTAACTAGCTCTTGATTATACGGCCATTATGTATCAGCGCTTGATTTGTGAGTTTCCTATTATGTTTTTATTTTGATTCCGTGGGCTTACGCATGCATGGAGTCAACGCTTCCCCCAGACTGAAGTGAGATATGATGTTTTTTTTTTGTTGTTGTTTTCGCGTTGAAAAGTGTGGATGATCATGACAATTGGATTTTGTACTTAAAGGGTCGAGATACGATTTCATTATTTTCATCGATTCACCCTTTTATATTGATGAGTTCTTTTTTTGTTGAAAATTGCTAAATAATACTTGAGTGGTTTTTATTATTCAAAAAACTCAGTTTTTTTTCATGTTTGCAACCCCTCTAAAAATATGTTGGTGCTCTGAACCACAAAAAAACATGTTTGCAACCCCACGTCGGCAAGAATCATTTTGTGAGGAGGGAGAGAGGAAAAGAATGTATCACTTACCAATTTTTTCTTTTAAGTAGTAGAGAAAAATTGCAAAAACACAAGCTTAAGGCCATATTATTTTAGCATATAGCTTATGACTTATCTTGAACAAATAAACAGAATTGCTTCTCCGCTGCCATTTCAAAGCGACTTATCGGGATAGTCTTTTAGAAACAATTTATTGCCTTTTCATTTATTCGTACAGCATTTGTACTAGAACCAAAAACTATAATTCTCAACTATAAACTATAAAGCACAGCCAAAAGACTGCACCCTAACACATCCACCGGCCACTGGTACAAAGGGAAAAAAATGTGGCTTCCGCTGAAAACCGAAGTAGAGGAAGAAGGAGAAACGGGAGAAATCTTGTCCGGTCCGGTGTCCGACCCGATCGTTTTCCGGTCTACTAGCGTAGGCCCGAGGCTGCTGGTTGCATAGGCTGGTTTGGTCTATTGGCCAGGCCAGCAGGCTCGTTCCATTTTGGGTCGACCTGTCAGACAAGGGCCTTGATTTATTTGCTTGGACCAGGCCAGGAATGATCAGATCTAAATAACAGTTTTGCTAATATAATCAAGCCTTGAGAAATGCTATGTCTTTTCATAGTCTCACAGATCATTGCCACAATCGAACAAACAAGTGGTTATGGTTAGGCGTATGCATGTGTATCGAGCCTAACAGGTTCAAGTACTAGACTTGCTAGTGTCTAATAATTTTAGAATTATATGTGCGCGTACGTGTTCAGTGAAAAAATGTTTGTTTGTGCTTCGTGAGGCCTATGATGTCTCTAATAAATTTATGTGTGTATGCATGAGTGTTATGAGTGCAGTATATATTAAGTGTATGTATCTGTTTTGTACTCCCTAAAAAACAAGTGTTAGTGCCAAGGATTGTTCTTTTCTTTGGCTAATATACAGCAGTACCGATCTGGAAATTACTTCAAACATGCACCATTAGAAATTTATTCCAACTCGAACGTGTCGAACTAAGGTAACAATCAAATTCACTTCGTAGAAGAAGTCGTCAAGTAGATCGAGCTCTGGTACTGTCAGGCGAAGGTGACCGAGATGGGGCTACTCACGGTGTGCTTGTCGGACACCCACCGGAGCGCGCCCTGCATCACCACCTTGGCGCTACCCTGTCTCGGCCACACGAGCACCCAGAAGTTCTGCACCTGGTTCGCCTCGGTGAACTGAAGCGAGCTCGGCGCAACGCTGACGTTCACTGCGTTGTCCGGCAAGTCGAAGTGGGCGTTGTACACCGCCGGCACCTCTCCGACGTTCTTCACCGTGCGGCCCACCACCACCGGAGTCGTTGAGTTCCACGACGGCGGGAACGTGACAGATATCGAGGGGTAGTTCAGCAGGTGGTCTGGGATCACCGTGACGGCCGAGCAGTCCACCGCGCGGCGCGCGATCACTGAGACTTCCTGGCTCGTGTACAGGCCGCAGAGGTAGCCGATGTAGTCGGCGGGGGCAATGTCATAGACTAGACCGGGGTTCATGGCCTTGACCGGGTTGACATGGCCGGCTCCTATGGCGAAGTAGTTGGCCACCTTGCGCTGCTCGTCGAGTATCGGCATGCCGGAACGGTCGCTGCCGTCGGCGGTTGTCATGATGGCAGACTTGATCGCCGCCGGTGACCAGTCCGGGTGCTTGCTCTTGATCAATGCGGCAATACCACTGAGGTGCGGCGTCGACATGGACGTGCCGGATATGATGTTGAAGGTCGGTCCGGGGTACACCGGCGCCGACGGTGGGCCGACTTGGAATGGCCACGCCGCGAGTACGCTTACGCCGGGGCCCGTGATGTCGGGCTTCAGAATGCCGGGGTTCTGGATGCTGGGCCCACGGGAGGAGAACGAAGTGATAGCCGGGGCCGGCGACGTGCCAAGGACCGTGCCGTTGAAGAGGATTTGCGCTACTGGGTTCGCCGTGGAGTTGATGTAGTTCTTGATGGCCGCTCCGGCGGCGTAGCTGACGTGCGAGGCTGGGAGCACGTGCGCGTCGGCGAGCGTGCTGAAGCCGTCGGGGAACTGGTTGGTGAGAATCATGCCGACGCCCCCGGCTCTTTGCACCTCGGCGCCTTTCTCAAGCCTCGCGACGTCATTGCCACGATCACAGAGCACTATCTTGCCCTTAACGTCGAAGCCGTCCAGCGAGCGGTTGCCGCAGAACTGGGCTTCTGGTGTCGAACTGGCGCCCGCGTAGACCAACGGGTAGAAGACGGCCGCCGAGATGTCTGGCTGGTAGACCGACTCTCCCTCGAAGGAGAGGCCGTTTCCGAGGCGCACTTTGGCTATAATTAAACGGTCCATGGTGCTCGCGGCGACGGTGAGCATCCAGGGCGCCTCGTTCGACAGCGTGCTGAGGTTTGGACCGTCGTTGCCGGCTGCCATGCTGACGAACACTCCCTTCTCCACGGCGCCGAACGTGCCGACGGCGATGCTGTCTCGATAGAAAGGTACCGACGGCCCGCCAAGGGACATGGATAAAATGTCACAGCCGTCAGCCACGGCAGCGTCAATGCCGGCGAGTATGTCGGCGCTGCTGCAATCCTGCTCGCCGCACACCTTATACATGGCGACGTGCGCACGGGGCGCTATCCCGGACGCAGTGCCACTGCCCTGGCCAAGCACTTGAGCACCTGGCACGACTGCTCCCGCCGCCGTGCTTGACGTGTGCGTTCCGTGCCCGTCCTCGTCGATCGGTGACACCGGCGCATCACCGGTAGAGTTGCCATTCATGGCATTGGTGGCAGCGGCGAAAGCCCGAGCACCGATGAGCTTGTTGTTGCACAGAGAGCTGTTGAAGTCGCACCGCCCCTTCCACTTAGCTGGCGGCGGCGGCATGCCATCGCCGCTGAAGGAGGGGTGGTTGGGAAAGACGCCAGTGTCGAGCACGCCGATGATGATGCCGTCGCCAAATCCGAACGAATCGCTGGTCGTGCCCTGCGGCACGTCCAGTCCGAGGAACCGCGGCGTGTGCGTCGTCTGCACCTTGTAAATCTGGTCCGGCACCGCGGTGACGAACCCGGGCATGGCGGACATCACGCCGAGCTCCCGCCGCGTCAGCCGGGCCGCGAACCCGCTCGCGACGTGGTGGTACGCGTGGAGGAGCCGTCCATCCTCGGGAAGGAACGACTTGTACCACGCCTTCCGGTCGTCGGCCGTACCGAACACGTGGTTTTCCTGGGGTTGCACGTGGACGATGAACGTACTGAGCACATCGCCGGCCTCCACGGCGACAAGGGCGAGGAGAAGGAAGGGAAGGAGGGAGAGCGAGGAGAGCTTGAAGCTTTCCATTGCTATTTGCTGGTTTGCTCTGGTATAGTGCGTGTGCGTGCATGGCCTTTTTATAAACCTGCGTGCGCGTGCGCGTGTGCGTGCAGGCTCCCATTAGACTATTCTTCTTGCTGCGGTAGGCAGAGGCCGGCCTGGTTTTGTTCCGGCCGTGGCATGGAGCTTTGGAGCCGTGCTGATGCGGGGAGATGTTTGCGAGGACGAGGAGACCGAGTACGGACAAGGATTGGTCGCTTGGGAATTGCCGTACCCGTATGGCGGCAGACGGCAGACTGGCCAAGGATGGGGTTTGTGTAGGAATGTTGCGGCAGCCGCCTGTGATGTTGCCCATTCATGACCAATACATAGCTTGCACTATAGCTAGAAGGTGGCGATAGGAAACACTCACGGGAAGCGTGGGTTCTGCCGAGGTTTTGATCTACTGGTTTTAAAATTTTAACGGAGAACCGATTCTACCGATTTTTGGAAAATTTTGGTAGATTTCAGCCCAAAATTTCAATCCAAATTTTGAAATTTGAAAATGGTCAAAATTGGTTGAAAATATCATGAATAAAAGCCAAAATAGGACAAAATCATCAGAAACATTATAACCAAAATAGGGACAGAGACAGAGCCCATCAAAACAAGTAACACCATGATCGGGAGTAGAAAAATAGCAATGTCCAAGAAAAAAGAACGTTACAAACATCAGATTCATCCGAACACAAAAGACCGGAATAGCATCCACGCAAGTTAAAGAAAAAACTCCAAGTCCATCAATAAGCAGGCACTAACAGGAGCTCTGCCGAAATATTCAAACTACTATGAATATTATATGTATATTGAAGAGATCCAATAGACAATATATATAGATAGTACAAAGAGATATTATAGAGAAATATGCCATATACAAATAAGAAAACCCAGACATATAAAAAAACAACTAAAGCAATCATATTATATCTCTAATACCCTTAACACTCCTTTCAAATGCAAAGCGTATGTAATAGTATTGCATTTGAAAAGACTTGTCACTAAAATAGAAAGAATCCGAAGTCTGAGTCTTGATAATGTTATCGTAGCGTGCAACTCTTGAAAAATACTGTCAAATCAAAGCCAAGAGAAATAGATAGAAGTATGGTGGTGCAGATTGAAGCCCAAAACGACGGTGGCGCAGTGCATAAGGTGCAGAAGAAGTACGGTGGCTAAAGAAGTGGCGGCATCATAATGACTTTACGATCTGCACGCGGCTCAGAGAGAAGAGCGAGGCTGTTGTCATGCAAAACAAAATTTCTACACTTCTATGATTGACAATAAATTTATGAACTCGCATAGCTTAGATGAATTAAAAGGTAGAAGCTATAGATTTAGATGGACGTAACGAAAACTCAAAGAAAAAAAGATTTAGAGAGAGCATAGAGAGACCAAACCTACGCACCAAGCAGCCAGCAATACCAGCAACAGATTGAACCCTGCTTGGGTAATTCAAACTGAATTCAAACTGAATTAACAAGTACACACAAGGGTCCAATTGCACGAAGGGCACAGACATAGTTAAACCGAGTAGAACTAGATTGAAATCTAGGTGAAGGTGACGGGGATTGGGCTCCTCACGGTGTGCTTCTCGGACACCCACCGGAGCTCGCCCTACACCACCCTCGTGCCACTCTGCCTCGGCCACACGACCACCGTGAAGCTCTCCTCCTGGTTTGCCTCGGTGAACTCCGACTGGCGCAGAAATACGCCGACGCTTACGGCGTTGTCTGGCATGTCGACCGCCGCGTAGTATACTGACGGCACCTCCCCTACGTTCTTCACCTTGCGCTTTATAAGCACCGGCGCCGTCGAATTCCACGTCTGCACAAATGTGATCGAGATCGACGGGTAATTCAGAAGGCGGTCCGGGATCAGCGTGACGGCCGAGCAGTTGACCGGTTGGCGCGCGATTGCCGGAGCGGTCAGTGGACGTCGGCGGCTGTCATGCTGACCGACTTGATCGCTGCCGGTGACCAGTCCGGGTGCTTGCTCTTGATGAACGCCGCAATGCCGCTGAGGTGTGGCGTGGACATGGATGTGCCGGCGGAGTTGGAACGGCCATGCGGCAAGCACGTTCAGGCCGGGGCCCGTGATGTCGGCCTTCAGAGTGCCAGGGTCCTGCCGGCTAGGCTCACGAGAGGAGAAGAAATCGATCGACGGAGCAGGCGATGTGGTCGTTAGTCGTGACAACGTGGGGGCGTCGGAGCTGTGCCCTGACGCCGAGATGTTGCGATCGCGATCGAGGAGACCGGGCTAACGAACGAAACGGAGCGACATGGCCATTGGCCACGGCGTTGCCTGGAAATTGCCGCGCGCATTGGGGACAGAGGCTTGGGAGTAAGCTGCAGTAACGTTGTGGCAGCCGCCCGTGACGTTTGCCGGTGAGCAGAAGGAAGCATCCAGGAGAAGTATATTTCTCGATCGCGAACAACATTTGCGTGTACGAGCTGGCACGAGGGCGAACTGTTCGTAGTCGTACAGCATACTGTACAGCATTAGATTGTGTATAGACAGCATATGCACATCAAAAAGGGTTTCGTATGATATGCATGTAGTGCCTAGTATTTGCTTGCAATCTGTGATGTATGGGCTTATTATCGATTGAATTTTTAAAAAGTTTGCGATGTGAATTTAGTTGGCTTCAGTTTAGTCAAAGAAGTCAAGCAAAAAAAAAGGAAAAGGAAAGGGAAAAAAAAGGGGATAAGTCACATTGCTGGGCTTCATGTAGGCCCGCTACAGCTTTAGCTTTGCCACCCAGCACAGGGCCTGCGAGGAGGCCTAGCACTCAGTCTGGGCCATGATTTGACGTGGATGTTGACCATATTAAAGCCTCAAACACTTGTTTGTTTTTTACTTTGGACCATCTCCGTTTCTATTCTCCTTTAGATTTTTTTTTACGTAGAACTATTTTCAGGAACAAATTTGGATTTCTTCTACCTAAAATTGTGTTAGGAAACATTGGTCAATATGGTCATCCTAAGACAAACCCACAGGCCACAGATATGTTCAAATCCTTAAAAATCATAGTATAATATACGCATAACTAACACATCCCATTAGTGGTTGATGGGCAAGCGAACTCAATGTCAGCAAAAGAGCACCATCAACCTATGCAATCGCTGTCCTTTCACGGGTTTGTTGCACACGGCAAAATATGTAATAATCTATTAATTACTAAAGCAAAGGTAGAAGGAGCTACATATTCACTCTTAAAAGGTAGAAATTCCTATATTAATCGGAAGAAAAAAGAGAAAGATCCATAACATTGATCGTGATGCGACCAGATTATAATGGTCTAGATAAAAGAAAGAGTCCATATCAAGTACTATGGACATTCCAAAATTAGCAATTTGATTACTATACGAATTTCAAATTAAAATTTACAAATAATTGTAAATTGTAATAAAAATTAAACAAAAAATAGCAATAGGATTTGCATCTAAATTCCAAAAAAATAAAATTGAAATTAAAAAAGAAAATTTGCAATTTGATTTCCACACAATTCCAAAGTAAAATATTTAAATAACTAAAATTTAGAATAAATTAAATAAAATTAGCAATTTGGTTTCAATGCAAATTCCTAAATAAAATCCCTAAATAAATATAATTTAGAATAAAAATTTAAAAATATTAGCAATTGGATTTGTTCCTGAATTCCAACAAAAACATAATTGCAATTTGGAATTAAAAAATATAATAAAATTAGCAATTTAATTTTGATATGAATTCGAAAGTAACACCCCTAAATAACTATAATTCCAAATGAAAACTAAAACAAAAATAGCAATTGGGTTGTATAAAAAATTTAAAAATATATATTGAAATTTAGAGTAACAACAAAATAGAATTTGCAATTTAATTTCCACACAACTACAAAGTAAAATACCTAAAAAACTAAAATTCAATATAAATTAAATAAAATTAGCAATTTGATTTGTATACAAATTCAAATAAAACAACTAAATTTTTAGTAAAAAGAAAAAGTATAATAAGGATAGCACAAATAATGTTGAAGGAGACCACAAAAGAGTACAATTGTGTTGATTTATCTAACAAGAAGACATTGACCCACCATGTACTGGAGAGCTAAAACAACAGCAAGTGAGATGAGGACAATGTCATGCTACCCAACTTAGCCATTTGATAAGGATAATGTTGTGTTACTTGCTAAAGTCGTTGAAGAGAAAGATCAGAGTCAAGGAAGACAAGGATCACAACGACGAGTGATGAATGTTAGCATTGTTGAGGAAATTAGTGTCCAAATAAGCTCGATAATAGAGGAGTTGTGGCAAAGAGGAGATGAAACTTTTCATTGAAGATAAGTTATAATAATATGGGACCATCAAGTAGTTAGGAGCATGCCACCATTGATAAGGGGCATGATGTCACCTACGATGACGAGAAGATTTTCTATATCATTAGACAGTGACTAAAACAGACATACTGACATCAGTGAAGATACTAGATCATCGCGGTTAATAAGGAAGTCATAGCGTTAAGGTGAACAATATTGAAAAAGAGGAGCAATCTATATGAGAGAAGGACATCGGGCATATATATCTTGTATGTGTATATACATGCATGCACCTGTACAAATAAAAACATGGACATACAGAAGCAAAGGAGTAAAGAACTTGAAATAGAGATATCATAACCATAGAGAATAGGTTTAGGACCACTTGAGAGAGCGTGACAAATATCCCAGTAGGGATCAATGATGGTTGCACGTGTATGTATATTTGATATTGCAAAGGTTAACATTAAGCAATAATTAAGAGAAATATGTGATAACTATATGGTGAAGTATTGTATTGGAATAAGTAGCAGCTAAGAGATTGTGCTGGAATGTGTAACAGTTAAGAGTGATCGATCAAGAATTGTGTGTGCTATTAGAGGTTCAAGTAGAAAAGTTGTAATGGCGAATAGAGATAGAAGACACACGGTTCGATGGGGTAGCCAGCGTGTGAAGGATTATAAGTTTAAGGTAGATCGTCTATGGTGCATTAGTGTATCGTGAGCAATATACTTTAATACCATGTAAAATAATAAGATTGTAGCACATATAATTAACATATTACCTTGATATTAATAGAGGTGCATACCACATGAATATATTTTAGAAAAGAGTAATTAATGGAAGAAGAAAAGGGGCATACAACTATATGATCTATACATAATAGAAAGTGTTTATGTTTTTAAAAATCTCAATCTATCAAACTCACACTTCAATTATATTTCTTAAGTTTCTACTATCATTTATAATATTTATGATGTATTTAAATCCTAAATAGCCTATAAGATACATAAATATATATTCTTGTTAATCTAAATTATATCATTTGATACTAAAAATTACAAAATAAATTCAGTTATATAAATACATGGCAACCTTGCTTGTTGAACAAAGTAAAATTGAAGACTCCAAAACATCAATATCCGTACGTTGTACTAGAAATTGAGGCACCACGTGCGCAAAAGTGATGATTCGATAAAAATCATGAGAAGTTAGACTGTTGTGAGGGCATTATTAGATAGCACAGTTTCAGACTTTTACTTGAGAACATCTCTAGTGCGTTCTTGAAAAGCCATACCTCCGCGTACTCTGATTTACATTTCCATTTTCTTCCTTTTTATTATGAGAAGATCTACATATCATTTTCTTTATTTACGTTTTCCTCTAAACCGTCCTCTAGTGGCTTGTGCGACTTCGCTTCCTGCAAGGTCCGTACGGTGCTTATCTGCTTCTTACGTGCTAAACACGTGTACCAACGAAAAACAGGAAGGCGTGAAGGACCTAATTAGAATAATAATTAGTAAGAGGACCAGAAGGCAGTCATGGCGACCACATAGGGCTCACTACTCAGGCGGTCATACGCATGGTGCATGGTATCTGTCATTCTGCCATCTCAGTTACATATGTGCCATCGAGAGTTATCATGACACACTGACACTGTACGCACTAGATATGTTCTTCTCTAGGAATGCGAACACTAGATATCATGTCTAATCCGGATGTGCAAGTAACAGTGCTAGTTTTTACACAATTTGCAGTGTTAAAGGTTGCTAGCATGAACGAACTGCTCTAGCACTACTACAGAAGACCTTTACTACGTTTATATCACGGATAATTTATAAAAAACTACAACGGTTTTATAAACATGACCATGTATCATCTATAATATACAACTATTATAGATGATTATTTATTTATGATATTTTTATAGACGGTTATTTATACCAACCGTTTGTGGTAATAATAGTTATCACAGACGATTATTGACACAAACTGTCTATAATAATTGCAATCATCACAGACGATTCTTACGATTAACCATCTATGATATTTCACACATGGTTATTAATACGAACCGTCTATGATAGTTGCGTATCACAAACAATTTGTGGTTAGTACTATATGTGATATGTGTTTATAGAATGAATATTGGCGCTTTGTTTCTCCGATGCGCATGCGCCTCTTCGATCGTTTTGGGTCCCCAATGTGTCTCGATCTCGTCTCACACGCAATGTATAAAAATGATTGTCCGTCACCAGATATTAATCCCCACATCACTGATCCTGGTTGAGCACCTCGTCGGCCGGCTATTTTCCTTGTCTCTCAAGCATACAAATAAATATATGGCTTCCTACTCTTCCTTGTCGCCAGCATTGGTGGCCAACCTGGCCATTCTAGATGAGCACCTCGTTGGTAATACGTTAGCGGATTCTGCAGAAGGACACTATGCCAAGAGTGTCCTCCCTTCTATACCCGAGGATTTGCCAAAGAAGTTGAAGATCACCTTTCGTCGTCTTGACATCCTCCTTCATCGTGTTTTCCGGTTTATCTCCTGCTTCCAGTGAGCTAACCTCGTCATCGACGTGGTTCTCCATAACAATGTTGTATGTCTCCAAGAGACTTGTCGTCGCTTGGAGTGTTTACTCGAGGCAACGAGCGACTGAGTCAACCTTATCGAGACCCCTCAAGAAAAAGAAGAGAGTCTATGGGCTCAATTAAACTTGATTGTTCGGTCGGAGGGTGTTTGGGAGACACTCGAATGAGCGCGTTAGTGGGTGGATGCATTTCGGGATTTGTTCGTTGATGATCCCGAACCATCTAATGCCGACCATGATGTCTAAGAAGCTTTGAAGGCGGAGATAATATTCTACTTCTACCACTAGAAAAAACAGATTAGTTTCTACTTTTGTTGTTATCTTTTATAAAAAACGATTGGCCACAATGTTTACCCATATAGAAAATAAAGCAGTTGAATTTGTATTAACGGTCTTCTATATATGTAAACGGTCTTGGTATAATGAAATAACAGCATTATTGACCTGTAAAAAGCAAATAAGTAATACATATTTACTCCTAAGGCATTACTGAATTTGCATTTATGTATATGAGAATGAATTTAGAACCATTATCACTGATGATTCTATTTTAGAACCATCCATGATGTATTTTCATATACGGTTATTAAGTAGAACCATCTGTAATAACTAATTATCACAGACGGTTATTGATATGAATCATCTATGATAATTAGATATCACAGATAGTTATTGATATAAACCGTCTGCGATAAGAATATATCATAGACGGTTCACGGTTGGACATATTTAGGATAAGCTACGTTATTAGACGCTTAGCTACCAATAGGGTCTCGACAGATCTATCTTCGTTGTACTGCATTGAAGGAGCTAGGCAACCGGCTTCGGAGAGTTTGATGAAAGCATACCGCTTGTAGATCTATTTGTTCTTAGTGATTAGGGGTTAGTATTTACTTCTAATTATATGCCTTGTAATAGAGAGGGAGAGATGATAGTTAGGTTTTTAGATCTAGCTAGATTTAGAGAGAAATGGTAGTTTGCTCTAATTTAAGAATGGGTCGGCATTCATAATTTACTTCAATATATTCTTACTTGATATATATATATATATATATATATATATATATATATATATATATATTGTTTCATAAATACGTGGTTAGCTACTTAATTTAGAAATGGACAATTTATTATAATGTATATATTGTTTTATGAATACATGGCTAGCTACTTAATTGAGAAATGGATAATTTGTTATAAGGTGAATGACAATTATGTGTAAGTATTAGGTTGGTTAGCTATAGTTGCATTAATAATCCAATTTGACACTAATTTGTTATATGTGTAATATAGATGCACCAAAGCTAGATGTATGTTGAGAATTGTGTGAGTGAAGAGCACATTAACGGCGTGTCTACTTTTAAAAGAGCGGTCGAGTAGGATATGTTGAATAAAGGGATGGAATATATGTAATGTCCATGCATTGGTTGCGATAGTCTAAAAATGTTTACCAACTCAATGCAGATCGAACCTCACTTGATTTGAATGGTTATCAAAAAGGGGTATACGTGTTGGACTAGTCATGGTGAGAGAAAATTATACAGGAATGTAGTTATAACATCATCGAGGGAGACAACAATATGTCGGTTATGGGTTGTGCTTTCGATAACGATAGGTCACATGATGACAATCTAGATTAGATGCTACGTGACACAAAAGGGAATTATAGTGAGAAAGATTTTGATAAATTCGAGAGCTTGATGAAGAACTAAGAGAAACCTTTATTTTTGAGTGCAAACCGCAATACACAAGGTTGTCATTCGTTCTTAAACTTCTAAAATTGATGGCAAGCAATAGTTAGTTCGAAAAGAGTTTCATGTCATTGTTAGATCTCTTAGCGAACATCCTTCCAGAGAAAATATGTTGTCAAGAATTACCTAACAAACTAAGAAGATTCTTTGTACATTAGGAATAAAAGTAGAAAGATTGCATGTATATCCGAATCATTGTATCCTCTACCGTTAAGAGTATACAAACTTACATGTTTATTATGTGTGCAAAGCATCCCGATACAAGCGTAACAATAACTCCGATGACGGGAGTGCATGGAGGTGAAGCAAGAACCTCCTGCTAAGATGTTGTGATATCTGCCTGTAATTCCCCGTTTGAAGCGTTTATTTGCAAACTAAAATGATGCAAGATTCCTATGTTGGTGCTCGAGAGCATAAGAAAGATGGAATGATAAGACATGCTATTGATTCTACCTAGTGGAGGAACATTGATAGGATGTTTGTAGACTTTAGTGCAGAATCGAGAAATATAATATTTGGGTTGAGTACAGATGGAATAAATTTTTTTGGTAACTTGAGCAGCCGACGTAGCACCTGACCTGTGAATGTATGGATGTACAACCTTTTCTCCTTGGTTGTGTATAGCAAAAGTATATTTTGATGTCACTACTTATTCAAGAGTCGAAGCAAGCTGAAAATGATATTGATGTGTACTTAGCACCATTGGTGGAAGATCTTGTGACACCATGTAACAAAGGGGTATAGGTATAGGATGCGAACAAACAAGAGAACTTTACTCTGTGCGTTGTATTGTTCTGCACCATCAATAATTTTTTTGCCCTTGGTAACCTGTCGGGGTTGAGTACAAAAAGAGTCAAAACCTGTCCACTTTGCTTAGATTATCACCGAGAGTGTATGGTTGAACCACTTGCGCAAAACTGTGTATATGCGACATCATCAGTTCCTTCTAAGGCATCACTCATACTGCAAGATGAAAAAAATAATTTGATGGAAATAAAAGGATGATTCAACATTAAGGCATTTTAGCGCGAAAAAGGTCTATGATATAGTCAAGAATATTGATGTTGTGCTTGAAAATGGACGTAAATTGAGAACTCGTCATAAGAATATGCAGAAGAAGAGATAAATATTTTGAAATTTTCCTTGTACTTCATTCAATTGTTTAATTTATTTATGAGATATGTACATATAATGATTGTCAGGTGTGTTCTGTTTGCGTTGTTTAATTCATTTATGAGATTTGTGTCATGTGCTATATATATGTGATCAATTCATTTGTGAAATCTATGTCCTATGCTATATATATATATATATATTTGCTTGTTTGTTTTCAGAGAGCATGGCTAGTATCTTCTAAGGCTAGCTGAAACTAATGTATGTTTTTAGATAGCTATCAGAGACAGTTTGTAAGATACAACAGTTTGTGATGTGTTGCTATCACAGACAGTTTTTAAATGCAATCGTCTGTGATATGGCCGTTATCACAGACGATTTTAAATAAAGCTGTCTATAATATGTGTGCTATGACAGACGGTTTTTAAATGTAATCGTCTGTGATATTCCGACTATCACAGAAGGTTTTAAAATGAAATCATCTATGATGTGTAAGTTATCACAAACGGCTAATATCAAAAATTGTCTGTGATATCTGACATATCATAGATGATTGTTTTGAAAAATCGTCTATGTTATATCTTATCACGGACACATAAATTCAGATGATTCAAAAACTATCTGTGATGATAGTTTTGAACCGTCTATGATGACCTTTTCTGTAGTAGTATAGTTGGAGCTTTAAACTTTAAAAACCAAGGAATCATTTTTCAAGCCGATTGTCTAAAATAGTTAGCTCTTAGCTGCCCCTAAAATAAAATCTTTATTAAATAGCATCTTGGAATTTTATTTTCAAAATAAACCTCTCTAAAAGTAAAAAAAAAGAACTCTCTTTCAACGCTGAAGGCTACGGCAACTCCATGAATTTACCCCGCTCGTTTCAGTTTTTTTTCAACTTCAGCTTCTAGCTTTAGCTTTTTTTAACTATTCAATAATTTGTCTTTTTTTAAATTTTTTTAGATTTTTAGGCTTTTTTTGCATTTTGCTTTTTCTCCGTGTTCCTTTGTATTGTCCGTGATGGGCTAACATATTTTTTTTCTGTTTTTATATTTTTTTTTAATTTAATTATACCAAAAAAAATCAAATCAGTTAGAGTGAAATTTCAGCCAAAAGGCAGAACTCATCGCTAAAACGAACGCCCAATACCCTACATATTTTCAAGAATGCACCTGACTTGCAGTGCCAGAGCTAGGCAATGGCTCTGCAAGGACTGCCGCTCAAGCGCCACAAACCATGCAGGTGGCGGCTCTTAACGCTACAGCCCATGTCTTTGCAAGTGGGGTTCATTTTCAGAAATAAGTTAGGGGTGTTTTATTTTTAAAACACTGTTACAAATTATAAGAAATCCTCCGAAAAATACTGAACCTTTCAAGAATCATAAATATACTAGACCTGAGATATGCAACATTTCTCATTTGATGCCTGGTCAAATAGGAGTATGAAGTATATATAAACATACTACTCAACAATGTAATCCTATCTAATCCTGGATGTATAGTACGCTGAAAATTCATAATAAGAAAGAAGAACTTCAGAAGGTTGTCCTTAATCTACCAGGTTTTATAAACAGACAGCACAATTCAGCAAGAAGCCAGGCAAGCTTAGCACACATTCATCAGCACAAACATGTCATTAGCAACCAGCGAGCATAGGCACGTGGCGCTATTTCATAGGCCATCATGCGCCATACAACCCAATCAAGAGTTGGCATAAGCGTGCTAAGGATAAGCTAAAATATACTTGCTAGTAAGCCCCTTAAGCTAAGCTCACGGTGCTCACCGTTCACCAGCCAGCCACACGCCAAGGCGCCAGGCAGAACAAGCCCACAAAACCCTAGTTTATGCGGCCTCTCCTCTCCTCTGCACGAACTCCCTCCACAGTACCACCACAGCTTGTGACGACCGAGAAATACCCTGCTTTTGTTGTACTTTACTACACACACACACACGCTAGACAGAGAGCCTTTGAATTATTATTTGCAAAGGCTAACGAACAGAGGTGGACGGTGAGAGGAGGAAGAAGAAAAGCAGGGTTTCCATGGAGAGGGAGAGGTAAAGATGGTACTAATTGCGACTTTGCGAGGGCAATTCGACCGTGTTCCTCGGGGCACGCAACTGCCTGTCATGATCGGGAAGGGAAGGGTCCCTTCCCTTTTCTTTTCTTTGCCGTCCGTAATGTCGCCATTATTCTGACCGGCATGCTCGCGACTTTGTCAGATAAAGATCATTGCAGAGCTTGACATGACCTCCGTGCTATGCCGCTGCCACATGGCCGTTACTGTAGCGCTTCCCGCGACAAAATGCGTGCTCAAAGCGCCAGTATTACATCGAAAGTTTGGCGTTATAAAAAAATTATTTACTATAATATAGCAGTTTTTAGAAGCTAATAGGAAGAGGACGTGCTAATTACAACGGGAGCTCTCGAGTGTGAGGCAGAGCTGCGCTGTTTAGGGAGACAAATAGTGGTACTTGATTATAGTCATTAGTACGTTGGCGATGCTATTAGCAAGCACATAATCGTATGTCGGCAGAGGGGGCGTGTAATTCTGGCGTTAGCGTCAGGGTCAGGGCAGCGCATAGTAATTTCACGTGTTAGCTGCGATCTCCGCGCTCCAACCACCGCGAGTTTTTACACCTTTCGAAGAGAACTGCCGCGCGCGCGGCCGGAGGGAGGGCAGGGCATCATCCGTCGGCAAAGCGAGGGAATCGCACGCTTTTCCCGCGTAGAGTAGGGGGCCAAGCGCCTGGGCCGTTTACCTCATCGCCGTCATCGTGGGGCCTCGCCTCGGCGCTCCTCCTGTTTCTGCTCATTCCCTCCACTTCGGCAGCGTGTTCTCGGCGTCCTAGACGGCGCTGTCCTCCACTCCACGAGCACAGCCGCGTACAAAGCCACCGCTGCCGTTCGCTCGCATCATCCCCTCGCTTGCTGCTCACGCACGCGCCGCCAGTGCGCCACCAACCAGGGTACGTACTGGAGTGGTGCTGATCGACCGATGCGAGAATGGACACGCCGTCGTCGACGTGCGACGAGGGCTCGGAGGTCGAAGCGCGCTCGCAGTCCGACTACGCCGACCTCGACAACATGGAGCGGCGGCGTGCCCACCGCCGGGAGGCCTCCTCCGACGTGTCGTCCGAGTGCAGCGGCGAGCCCGGGAGCCCCTACGGCTCGCCGTACCCGCGGTGGCCCGTGTGCAAGCTAGCGGGGCGGATGCCGCCGCCGCCCCTGCAGAGGCTCGGGACGGTGCGGCACGGCGGTGTGCGTGACCGGAAGGCCGGCGACGGCGGTACGTACGTCCCTCAATGGAGGATCTCTCTGTTGCTTTGGAGTATCGCTTTCTTGGCCCTTGCGTGTAGATGCTAATGCACTAGCGGGGTTAAATTGGCAGAGCTGCAGCTGATGAAGGAGAGGTTCTCGAAGCTTCTGCTTGGGGAGGACATGTCCGGGAGCGGCCAGGGGGTCTCCACCGCCGTCGCCATCTCCAATGCCATCACCAACCTCTACGGTCAGTGCGCCTTTTATTGTTTCAAAGATCCTAGCCCAGTTAGGAACAGAGCATTTCTTCTAACTTGCTTCCTCTGCTCACAGCGACTGTTTTTGGGAGCTGCCACCGGCTGGAGCCCCTGCCGGTGGAGAAGAAGTCGATGTGGCGGCGGGAGATGGACTGCCTTCTGTCGGTGTGCGACTACATCGTCGAGCTCTTCCCGTCCAAGAGATATTGCCCGACGGCACCACTCGCGAGGTGAGAATTGTATCCCGGTGTTCGTAAGGCAAGTTTTCTTCCATGTCACTAAGCAATGAACGACGAATTCTGATCCTGTCAGGTGATGGCGACTAGGCCGAGATCCGACATCTACGTCAACCTCCCAGCCCTCGAGAAACTCGACAACATGTTGCTCGTAAGATCCAAGTTTCGTCACGCTATCCTGTAAGAAAGAGGATTGCTGTTTGCTCATTGTGAGGTGAGCTGTTGCTGTTCACCTGTGCAGGAGATTCTGGACAGCTTTCAGAAAACTGAATTCTCGTACGTCAGCGACAAGGGGCAGAAGGACAGTTGCGCCGCGATGCCTTGCCGTCCGGTGAGTCACCGTGGCGACGAGAAGTGGTGGCTGCCCGTGCCGTGCGTCACCAAGCCCGGTCTGACGGAGTCGGCGCGGAGAGACCTGCAGCAGAAGCATGACTGCGCAAGCCAGATCCACAAGGCGTCCATGGCCATCAACAACGGCATTCTTGCAGAGATCAAGATCCCTGAACTGTACAAGCAAGCACTTCCCAAGGTAACATCAAATTTTTTTTCATCTGAACAAGTATCATGTACTAACCGATCTCTAAGAATCAGAATCTTTTTCCCCCAAAATTATGATTCCTCAGCACTGGTGAATCTGAAACAACCTCTTGATTCTGAATGTTCAGTGTGGGAGGGCAAGCGTGGGCGACTTGATGTACCGGCACATGTCGTTCCCGGGCAAGTTCTCGCCGGAGTACCTCCTCGACTGCCTGGAGATATCGTCGGAGCACGACGCCCTCGAGGTGGCCGACCGTGTCGAGGCGGCGATGTACGTGTGGCGGCAGAAGGCGAACCATGGCCACTCGAGATCCCCATGGAGCGCGGTGAAGGACCTGATGGAGTCCGACAAGAACGTGATGCTGGCAAGCAGGGCCGAGGACATCCTGCTGTGCCTCAAGCAGCGGTTCCCCGGCCTCTCGCAGACCACAATGGATGCAACCAAGATACAGTACAACAAGGTAAGCAAACAAGCACACAGCAATGCAGCAGCACTGCCATGAACAAGAGCACCGAAGCTTTTACAGGCCTGTGATCTGAATCTGCTCGTGCTATTCTGTGCAGGATGTTGGGCAAGCCATCCTGGAGAGTTACTCCAGGGTGCTGGAGAGCCTTGCGTACAACATAGTAACATGTATAGATGATGTTCTTTTCGCCGACGAGTCTGCAAGAAAGATCTGATCATTTGTCCATCCTGCCCAGTCCAGAAATCAAAATAAGGGCCCATCCATCATCCACAATATGTACATTATGCCATAACATGTAGTACTAATGGAAGATAGCATAAGCACAGTACGCTACTCGCCTAGCTAGACAGCCATGTCTGGGGTTTCATTCCCATGGTCCCTCGGTACCTTGCATTCTCTTATCATGACAATGGATGTCAGGAGTCACAGTGCGAGTACAGTATCAGTTGTCACTTGTGCCTCTCAACTCAACAATGGAGCAGCACTGTAAAAAAAGGGGTAAATCAGTAGTCGCTTGTGAGTCTTGCGACATATGGGCATGGGCATGTCCTATGCATCACAAGTTCGCAACTGATATGATTCACCAGAGTATGCAAGTAATCCTTAAAATGGAGCAGCACTGTAATATAACTCACAAACAAGGAAAATTATCCTGCTCTCAAGAGGAAAATTATTATTATGACAGTAAAGGAAAAATGTACATACAATCGAGCTTCTCTTTCCTATTTTCACACTTTTACAACGAACCGGAAGTGAGAAGAAGCACAAATAAAAAGAAAAATCCCCTGTGTTAGGGCCCACATTCATCCAGGATTCTATGAGTTACAGTAAGCACACAGTTGCTGAACTGTGAAAACAAGCTGTTACTCGAAAGCCACACGGAAAATGGAATTCAGTCCTACCACGATGGAATGCATAACTCTATAATTTGTTGAAATCTATCATACTCACGTTTTCCTCTCCTTTTCACAAAACATTGCTGAATCTTTTTTTAGAAGAAAACATTGCTGAATCTATAAACTCTTCTTCAGTTTTGATAGGATGTAGCTTCATGGATGACTACAAAGCTCTACAATCTTAAAGCCACAGGTCAAACACCATTTCCTCCAGCAAGTCAACAAGCAAACCATCCCACACCTCAATAACAACGCCTTCAGTATCGCATCGAAGATCCATCCACGATCCACTTTCCAAGTCTTTCATCACTACCTGATCAAATGTATTAGGAAATTCATTACCGACAAGAAAATCGATGCACTTAGCCACCTCTTGAACGAGTTTTGTTCCTACTGGAGCTGGCCTCACGTTGTGTTTCAGAAAAGCTACCCAAGGGTCAACACCGAAGAAGCTATCCCTTATCTTGAGAAGAACCTCTCCCACACAATCAAAAAGAAGCACTGTATCGTCTGTCAGGCAGTACGAAACTCCAACTTCAGCCAATACAGATGTGTCAAGCAGTGACCCATCCATATACCATCTCTCTGAACTTTCTTCAGCCAACAATTCTGAAACTTCTAACACGGCCTTAATGAAGGCAACCCTTGCGTATTTATCATCCAAAATAGCTACTTGTGGTCTGTTCCGTAAAGTTGGGGACACTGAGGGAGTGTCAAGCTCTCTGAACAAAATTCTTGAGCTAGGCATGGATAACTCATCTGCAAGCACATAAAATTTTAATTCTGTTACCAATATGTTTACCAAAAAAATACCAATGGGGGGAATTTCTTACTTTCATTTCAGTACCTTGCTTTCGAGTTTTGTGGGTAGGGCTGGTACTATCTCCTAAGAATGAATCTAGAACGGATTGTGGACTCAGTCTCTCCTCTTTCTCATCAGCACTGTCTGGAGAGCAAGAAAATGTCAATATGGATGGCTTGGCTAATTCAACAACTGCCGACGGATTATAATAGTCTTGTTCACTAACGAGGTCCTCTTGAGAATGCAGGGGCACTTCTGATAATGCATTCATGGATTGTAGTTCCTCCAACGAACACTTCAGTAGTGGGGAAATTTTAAATCATCATTAGACACAAAAGTTGTCAACTTTGTGTTGAATTTGCAAAAAGTGCTACGACTTACATGGCCTGATTTTTTATGTTCCAAGCTCTCACTTGAATTTTCGATCTCAGCACAAAGTGGCAGGTTGTCCACTGCATCCTGCATGTTCTTAACCCCTGGGGATATTTTGATGCGTATATTACATAAAACAAGAAAGTAGAAAAACTAACAAGATAAACAGAAGGAGATCTTGCAATATAATACATGAGCATTGTACCTTCAACAATTAACTCCTGAGAGAAAGTACTTTCCCCGGATTGATGGTTGTCATGATCCGTCCTAAGTTCATCCAACTGTTTGTTCGCTAAAGCGCTGTTATCAGATGGTGCTGTCTCTTGGAACTGCTTTGGTGGTTTAGAATTTGCTGAGCTATCCTCTTGCTCAATTGTCTGCACCATTGATGAATCTGTATCTTCCCGTAATAAGCTAACGTCCTCCTCTCGAGAGCAATGGCTGTGAAATGTGTCATACTCCATATGTGAAATTAGTTTCCCAAAGGATTCTGATTTATGTACAGTCTGAGAACTGTCGTCCCCTTGATTGTATAGCCTCTCCATTAGATGCTGCTTGGCTTTTTCATAGGAGAAAGAACTGACACCATGAGTGGCATCATTTCCCATGCCACTTCCACTATCTTCAGGGTTTGTTTCTTTGCCAACTATGGACGGTTGCTCAGCTTTCTCACAGTCAGAAGAATCTGTACTTGGTGAACTTGTCGACATGCTTTCGACAGGAAATTGTTTGGTTGAAACAGCTTTCTGAAAAGTACTACTCACGATACCCTTTCGATTGTCACTAATGGCAAGCCTTAGCCTCCTTCTAAGCTCTCTAAGAGAGAAACGGTGACCAGGATTATCACTGTCCCCCTGACCTTGCAAATTAGTGTGATTTGATAGCGGTGACGAAGTCACACTACTTGAGATCAGACCACTCTGACTTCTTGCAGGAGTTGGCTTCAAGATTACTATCCTGCTAAGGCCACGAGATCTTTCATTGAACTTTGGTGCTTTCCTCATGACTAATTTATCCTCCTTCAGGAAAGAATTATGCCTTCTTTGCACTTTACATGGCGAAACGTCAGAATGCGCTAGACTGTTAGTCATACCTTGCAACTTAGTTTCTTCATCAGATTCTGTCAGCTCTAACTTGGGACTTCCTAGTGATATGTAAAGGTTATGGAGGCATTGTAACAACCTTGAGCTTGGGTCTTGCAGAAGCATCAGAAACAACTCTTTGTTTGAGCTCAGTAGCTGTAGTGCATCAACAAATTCTTTGGACCTAGCTTCACCGCTGCTGGTTATGTATTTTGCATTTGTGGATTGATGGCTAATTACTGCTTCTGCCACATCTTCAAGTGCTTTCTGAATACTAGAGGGGATCCGATTGAGATGTCCACCAGCATCAATATTGTTGTCTTCGTCAATTGAATTGGAAGCATTGCCTGATTCTACCGAATTGCTAATCTCTCGGCCTTCATTATTATGTCTGTATATTTCCATGAGACTTGCAGCCAAATTTAGGTCAATATCGGATCCTTCAGGCAGATTCACAGACTTCAAATCATCAGAGCATACCCCATTTATGCTTTTTTGCATTTGCTTCAAGGGCTGTGTGCCACTGGCCATCTCTTCTTCCATCAATGCTTTGATACTTGCCCTACCGGCATAAATTGTGTTAAACTGACGGTCTTTGCCATTCTGTAAAAATCAATTAATTTGTGTTTAGATGATTGTATTATAGTTATCTTCAAAAGGTTGGAAATATTTCAGCATATTTGATACCCAATATATTGTAACTTTTTTCTATGCTATTATCTTTGGCAAAAATGCTTTATTGTACTCAAATATTTGTAGTAAAATGTCTTAAAAAGCTTAAAAAATTCCAAACCTATCATATTTTGAGGTTGTATAGTACTGTTTAGTTGTTCAATAGGATTGTTTATGTTTCTGGAAATCCAGAGCAATAGTGCTCTACAATCAAAGGTTCAGACTCTACAGAACAACAAGTATAACTCAACATTATACAAAATGTTAAAAGAATACAAAATGGTGCCCACAGGAAGAATAAATAATACCGTTGTGCTTGTGTAGTACAAGCTCAATAGGGATGCAAGATAAAACTGTCAAACAAGAAATAGCTTCAGTAACTGAACTTACAATTTTTTTAAGGTAGAACTTACGGTTATTCCTTTATTTTTTCATTGGTTTGTTAGAGCAAACACATGAAAATTCTGCTTCCTATATGAAAAATTGCATAAAAATAACTTTTCAATTATTGAAAACTTACATCAGCAGATATGATTCCACATAGATCTTCAGAACCTTTTAGATCACCTCTGACTGCATGAAGCAAGGATTTACTATTAGCAATGTCATGGCTAGAATAATACATTAATTAAAAATAGCTCATACTGTTATAGTGCAGCTAAGGTCTTCTTTTTGTTCTCATCAAAACAGAATGAATGCTAAATTTCCTTTTTTTGAACCTACTGCTAAATTTCCTCACCTGAATACCTACTAATCCCATGGCTCACTTCTGAAAGAAGTTTTGGATTGCGACGGAAATCAAACATACGAATCAACCCTGGCATACAGCCCACTTGGACCTTTTCGGACTTGCACCGCTGTTTGTAACTCTTATTTGCCATAGAGGAGAACATGGTCAGACAATGTTGCTTGTAAGGACTCTCCTCAGACAAGCTTACAACCTGAATGCAAAAAACACACGTCAGAAGTTGTGTGAACAGTACAAAATTAGAAATAAAATGGCAAAAACAGCTTCCGTGTTTCTACTCTCTAAAGTCTAAACTACTCATAGTTGCTCAAGATCTCTTCCAACTACTGAATGGTTGCAGAATCTACTTCCATAAACAATACAGTTGTCCATAACTACTAAAGAAAATGAAAGAGAAACAAAACAAACAGAGAAGAGACAAAGGCCATATTTGACCCCATGGATGCAAATGTTTCACATGCTCAGAGTTGCATGCATTTCTGTTTAGGCTCTTTCATATTGGCTTTTGCCGATAGATTTTGGTTTTAGTTTATAAATAGTAATAGCTTATAGAGAACCGGAGATAGAAAAACTCGTGTGTGATTTTGGCCGATATAAATAAAGTTATCATAGTGTGTAGTATAATCGACTAGTAGACCCCACTTTGAAAAGATAATATGTTTGAAAGTTAGGTACGGCAGAAAAGTCATTTCCTCTAGAAAAATAGCTTTTAGAAGCTAATAGGAACAGGGCACACATTCTAACATAAGGTTAACCGTGTTACAAGCACTGGAAGATTTGAAGGACCATCCACTTGTTTTCTAATGAGATAAGATGCTACGAAAATTTAATAAAAGTAACTGAAATTGGAGAAACAAAATTTTTCTGGGGTATCCAAAGAGGCAAATTGATGAAACTCTGAAGATTTCAAAGCTCCCCCCCTCTTTCCTGATAAAGAAAAGAACAGTTATCGTGTCGGTCTGCGGAACCCAGAATCAGATATTGGATTAAGAATATCCCAAACAAACAAAGAACGGCTACAATATAACCAAACTGCAATGTATATTAGCATTAAAAGTGAAGGCACTGGCCAATGGAAGGGCTAAAACAGCTTAAGCTTCTGCCAATATTGGAGCATGTCAATCAGACGATCACCCAGATGAACAAAGCATCCATATTGGATGATTTACCTGTGAGTATTTGATCGGAGAGCCCACCAATGAACACGCAAGGTGTCGCCCTTACGAGTGCTCTTACACAATGACCTGCTGAATCATCTGAATTTCCTTGCCTGCGCCTCGTTGCTCGCCTCTTGAGCCAAAACCCAACAAAGGATACTTCAATCTTCAGAAACAACTCAATCCAATATTAGAGCCTTCAGCAATCAAGCAGGCGGGCAGAAACGGATTGGAATGATCTGATAGCCCAAGAAGGAACCCTTCTTGTAATTGCCGTGCTTCCACGGTTTCCACAAGATGCCCCCAGGCTTGGAATTCACGTCCAAAATTGAGAAACTTGGCAAGAAGGAATATCTCAGAAGGATCTGAACACGCAAAAGAAAAGAAGAGAGCAGAACTGCATTTCCGAAACCTTTTTTTTTCTTTATTCGTCTCCGTCTTCACCCAAACATGCAGACCACACCGTAAAGTTTTAACCTTTCGGCCTCCAGCAATTCAGAGTCTTACAAGCAAGAAAGACCGGTGTCCCAGAACAATCTCAGCACCAAAAGCCAAAGAAAAAAAAACAATCTTTTCCCCTCCGATCATCCGTTTCTTCACAGAAAACCTCAAAACACGCAGACACCACCACCAATATCGAATTTTCCGGCCTCCAAAGCCGAAAACAAATAGCAAATAAATGAAAACTCACAGCCAAAAAAATTTGCTCCTTTTCAGAGAACCATCTGAACGGGCCAATGGAAATCTAATTGCCTTTTCCGATCATTTCTTCCTCCGTATCCTGGAAGAAACAGGACCCTGCGTCGCGGAGACACATGCACTGCTTCTTGCCAGTCGAGAGGCTTCTTGGGACGTGGAATACCTTGCACTCTGTGGCTGCGCCAACTCTGCTCCCTCTGCTGCTGCACCAACCACCGTCTCTCTCCAAGCCCCATCACCCCCTCTGGTTTGTACTTTTGGTTTTGCAGATTAAAACTGGGGTGATCGGAATAGCGATGGTTTGTACTTTAGTGGATAGTGTAGTGAATAGTGAAAAAAAAGCTGAAGCTAGAAACTGAAGCCGAAACGATCACCCCCGACTTGTGTTTGATATTTGTCTGTATTTTGGCTCTACCTCTTTTTTCACGTCACAGCGGCTCGATCAAGGTCAACTACTATTAACTAAGTCTGGATTGGAAGATATATGGCATGCAAGTTACTCTTTATACAAGTTTATAAGTCTTATTTCTAAATAATTTTATCTATAAATATAGAATGCATTTTATATTTTAATATAAAATTAGTATGATGTTTTTTATACTTTTAATAAATATATAGTTTTATTTGCTATTCTCTACATATATACATTAAATATAGTGTTTAGAGATAATAATTAGAGTTAGTCTAGCTATTTTTACTATCTATTTGGTTTATGTGATAAGAGAAAATACATCTTATAGATTTGAACGGAGGAGTAAGAACTATTCTGCAAAAGTTTTTCAGAATAGTAACTATTTAGGATGAAAATGCTAATCTATGTGTACATGTAGAGATAAGACTGTCGGACCGAGACGAGAGTTGTTCGAATAAAATGCACCCCTTCCTCTCCCTCGAGACCACACCCTTACCTACACTCAACATGTAATACCAGAAAAAGGATTAGGGTGACTAGGCCGGGCCCAAAGCCAAGCCGCCCTAGCCCATGCTGACCTCCTCATAAGGGGTGTTGGGGAAAGGGCAAGAACCTTATCCACTCCCTTTCCCATGTGCTTGCCCCAATTACCCCGTGTGCGTGCCTCCCTCTATGCGGGTTGTCAACGCCATCGTCCTCCTTCTACGCCGCATCCCCCCTCTATGTTAGTCATCGGCGCTGTCACCTCCTCTCCATGAGCACCGTAGCGGGCCGCCGACGTTGTCCCTCCATGCCTCCAAGAAAAAGGAGGGAAAAGGAAGACATGAGACTTAGTAGAGAAAAAAGAGAAGAAAAGAGGTATGAAGAAAAGCGAAGAAAGAAAGAAGGGGAAAGCAAAAGAGAGGAGGCTATATCAACACTAGATCCACCAGATCTAGCCAAGGAGAGGAAGAAGGTGCTCCGATCTAACCATTTGTTGCTAAGGTAACCACCTCGAATCCCTTTTTCCATGCTGGTTTATCATTTTGTGTGGGGGTTAGAGTAGCGATTAGTAAGGTAGGTGCAATTGGAGTGACTAGAACACGTTTTAGTGGATTTCATGTGTAGTGCCTTCTACTGAGATTTTGGGTAAGTTAAGGAGATAAATTGAGAATTTGATCTACTAGAAGAATATAGATAATTTTGTTAGCTTTCCATATAGTACTTGAATACATGATTTGGTAGGGAAGGTTGAAAGTTATGATGATTGTAACCCCCGAGAGGGCCAATGGCAAGCTCTTCGCCATGATGGCTTTGCTCCCTCCTGCTGTCACTATGGCGGTCTCATACACACGGATGAACTCCACCGGGTCGAGCCCCCTGAGTACTTGGTGATCTCCGGCATCCGAAAATGCATTGGCTATGGCGTGGCTTGCAAGCCTGGGCTCAGCTGGTTCGAATGGTCAATGAGATTGATCACCTCATGGGTAGGGGCCCCTTTAGGTGGGAGGACATGAGGGTAGTCCGACGCGGAGTTACGTGTGAGATCTTACACTTGGCCGACCTAGGGAAACCCAACCCCTTGGTGTCCGCAGCTCATTCCCACGCCCCCGGTAGGGGCCAAGGCTTCCCTCCTCACTTGGATGAGTTGTGCTCAGAGATCACTAGCTTCTTGGACTCCAATCAAAGGTGATAAGTTCGCTTAGGCACGGACTTTGGCCAGCTCGGGTCGAAGGGCTTTGACCTCAGGGACCTCATGGCGTGTTGTCTCCCATGCCGATGCTCGTGATTCTTCCAATTGATTCCTTAGCTCCTCGGCTTTTGTGGATGGTGGAGGTCTTGCTTTGGCTCGTGCCCTCTTGAGTTGCACCCAGAGTTCTCTGCTTGGTGAGCCTCAGCCACGGACTATAGAGTCTCAGTTCGCGATTCCTCAAGCGCCTTGAGTACTCCAACTCCCACTCCACCTTCTTGCGAATGTTTGGAGGGTCTTCCTATCGGGAAGCCACGGTCTCGCTAGTGACCTGGGCCTCTGTGGAGAGGCTTGGCTGCGCCTCCAGCCTCGGGGAGGCACGGGCTGCGATCTGACTTGACTTCGGCCTCTGAGGGGGGTTCATACCTTCCGCCTTGGTGACCTTCCTTGCCTTTCTCTTCTTAGGCAGCATGACTTCTTGCTCGAGTCCCTATGATAGCACCGACTATCGTCAATACGAGACAGACAATAAACTTAGAAGCATCCTTCGTGGGATGTGCAGGGACTCAAGGAGAAACACACATGTGATCTAAGTGTATTCAATATGAGTGTCCAGGTTACAAAATAGCCTCCCTCCTATTATTACAAGGAGTTCTATTTATAGAGGGGGGTGAGTGAACTTATAAGTTTACCCTTGTGGCATAACTTACTTCTAGGGGTATCTACGTTCTTTGCCCCGCGCTAGTCCCGCCACGTCTGGAACTCCGGGGTTAGTTTGTAGCCAACTTTGGACTCCGTCCAGGGTTGGCCCCGGACCTCCTCTGGGGTCGACCCCAAACCTCGCCAGGGTTGACTCTAGAGGCTCAACTTGGAGAATATAATTGCATTTCATTTCGATTCAACAGTTTGTAATCTTCTTTTAGTGATGAATAATTAAGTGTTAGTACAACTAACGGAAATGCGGAATTATCCACGTAATTGCATGACTACATATTATGCGGCAATTGTCTTTGTTGTACAACCCTTATGCATTATTGAAAATACAATTATGTTTTCTATATAACTATAATATTAATATATGGTTAACCTGCATCGTTATAATCTAGCACCACCATGATATGCGATGTAGATATTTTTCTTTTTCTTTCGATTGATAAGAGATTTTTTAGGTTCTTTTATTTTAGGATTATTGTATGATTTTCTTGCCCTCAAAGCGAAGGATGTCTTTGAATCTCACTAGTTTTTTTATAATGACCTTAAATCTCACTAGTTATTATATTTATATAGATATAGATGTCGTGGGCATGAAATATATATGGGTACACCTAACTACAATACACAATGATGAGAGTAGACAATATACTCCTCTTAAGTAGTATTACTTTCAGTTTAGATAAAAGTCTCGTATATTGAAGTAATTTGGGACAATAACTTCGTTCTCAATCTCTGTGACTTTTCGATATGTCAATTTACATTGGATTCGTCTCCTTTTTATGCGAATTGGGTCCCTTTTGAAGTGGCACAGGGTAAACAACTTGTGTAGCTGAAGTAATTGAAAGTATAGCAATGCCCTCAAAAAAAAATAAAGATGTGTTGCATGACATTGTAAAAAAACATCCAGCATTTTAAGGCTACAATTTTGATATGCTTTATGCAACAATTCCTGGTCTGTGACTCGCGATGATCTGCTTAACTAATGGAACATACTGAAGACTAGGGGTCCGCATTTATAATTTTTTTTGTCTAAACACAACAGCAAGAGTCGTCATCCAACTCTTAATACTGGGGACGTGACATACCAACTAAAAACGATGCGCTGGAAATTAGTTGGATTAGGATGAATAACAAACGACTAAACAATCCCCATATCATCTATGCCTTTTCTTTTCAAATCAAAATGTATCTTATTTTGTAACAACACATCATACCATACAATTCTTGGACCTTTCCGACTACAATACCGTAGAAATTTTCTATATGTGCAGCTATCTACGAGTATAACCTTTGTTTTGAGTACAGCCGATACGTATAAATCTGAAATTGACGATGGAGAAGCCACTGCACGTACGTACAAATTAACGTTAAGTAGCTAGCTCCCGCAGCCGTCTGATTAGCAATCGTCATCACAGATTCGAAGGGCGTGGACGTGCAGACGTGGAGGGTGAAACAACTCAATTTTTCAAATGAAAATCTGGATTTTCTGCACTGTTCATTGTCTTGTGCCGGTTTTGATCTCAGCCCTCAATCTCTGCTTCAAGATTCGTGCGTGCCTCCCCTCAGCTCTCCCGCTTCCCCCTCGCGTAGGCGCCTGCGCGCTGGCGCCTTCGCCGAGCCGTCTCCCTTCTTCCTCCTCGCGTGCGCGCCGAGTGCCTCGCGCGTGAGAGCCGTGCCCACTTGCTCCTCCATGCAGCCGGTGCGTCGATGCCGTCGGTGGACCGCGGCCGCGTCGGTAACGCTCCCCGCCGCCGCTCCCCTCATGTCCCGCGGTCACAGCACCTCCCGCTCGGCTTCCTCCTTCGACCGGCCGTGCACCCCCTACTCCTCGAGGTCAAACCCGACCAATCATCGGCAAACAACGGCGGCTATGCGGCGTGGGCGCCATGCCCTAGAGAGTAGACCTCTCATCCTTCCCATCGGCCGCCATTAATGGCGGTGACTTGCGAACTCTCCTTCCTCCTCGATCGTTAAGAGCCCGGTGCAGCGCGGTCGAGCTCCCGCCACTCCATCCTCCCTCCCCGAGCAAGCAATTGGTCCCTCTCCTCCACCTCGCCGCCCGCCCTCCCCGGTCGGTAGCCCCCACCCCGATCTCCTTGCTCCATCGACGAAAATGCAATTAAATCTTGCTAAAGCTCCACCCTCCGTCGCATTCATTATGCCCAACTCGGTTTAGCATTTGCGGTTGTGGTGGTCCGCACCGAGCACCTCCCTCCGACCATTGCCCTCTCTCCGTGGACAGCCTCCTTGAGACTTTCTCGAGCTAAGCCGATGCCTCCTTAGTGACCTCATACCTCGGTAGATGGTGAAACCACACTCATTAGACTTTCTCCTCCCAAAACCTTCCCGAGCCGCCACCACCCCTTTCCTCTCCTTTTCCCTCGACACCCACTTTGAATATTCATCTCGGTTTGAGTACTCTTTTGAACTCCCATAAACCACGCCACCTCTTCTTACCACCTCCAACCTCGCGACCCACTCCCGTGGTCGAATTGAAGAAGAAGGCGGCGCTCTGTTCTTTGGTTTTGGCCGGTGGAGGAGGAAGGCGACGGCCCCAGCGGCGTGGCCCTCCCGATCCCCGATCCGATCCGGTAGCGCGATTTTATCCAGCGTCTGCAGGTTCGCATGGGACGGCGTGGCCCCATCCCCGCCTCTCCCCCAATCCGGCGGCGTCAAGCGCGGCGTGGGTTGAAAACATACCGGTTCGGAGATCTTTGTCGTGGCGCTCGACGCCTCCGCTCCCGATCAAGCGGCTCCGGTCACCCTTGCCGCTCCGGGCGCGCGCGCGTCGTGCGTGGTGAAGCCGCCGCCCACCCACCGGTTCAAGCGCGTGGCGCGCTTCCGCCAGCGATTTCGGGCGCCCTCGTAGATGAGCGATGGCGCTTCCGAATTTCTTTCGAGCTAATTAATTGAATTATACCTCATTTGATTCGTTTCTTCGCCCGATTTCAAATCCGATGTCCATTACTCCTCGTTCCTCTTCCAAAATTCAAGTCCAAGCCTCTCAACTGTTTTACAATTGTTTAAATTATTTTTAATTCATTTTCCTTTCCATTGCTTTATTTAAAATCAAAAGAGCTTATTCGTTATTTTTGTGTGTGTGTTGGTTTAGCGGTAGCTTTATGCGATTCAGGCGGCGGTGCGGAGTGCGAGCCGACTTCCACACATTCGAGATCTTGAGGTGATCGACGCACAAGGCAAGTTACAATCTTTGACGCATGTTGCACCTACGGTTCCGTATTTAGTATTTAAACTATTTGCATCTACTACTTGCTCAAATCAATTAGTTAATTAAAATAGAAATGATTTAGAATGACTTGTATATGTTGTAGTTATGACCTACCACTAGACTTATGCCATATTTAACTTAAGGCCCATTCACCTTGATAGACTTAGAGGTTTTTAAATTAGTATTTCTTATATCTAAACCTCGTGTAGTCATTCACATAAAATGACGAGCTATCGAATAGACTTGATAGTTCGTGGTTTTGCTCGTAAATTAAATTCTTGTACTAGGGTAAGGCGAGGTTAGTGGAGTGCCCCGTAGAGGACAAGTCCACGACCTTACCCTAAGGAGGAGGGTGCAACGAGCGGGTGGCGTCTGGTTCGTATCGTTTATCGGTTGTGGTTGGCGATCTCGGGAGTAAATAAAAGAACAAGAACCTTATGCTAAGTTTGAAACCTGGACACCGCTCAACCACGAGTATTGACCTATCAATCCTAATCCGGTAGTTGCTCATTTTAAGTGAACCCTCGAGGAGTTTGGAGAGGTGATACGGGTGTGTAGACACCGTATGCACAACGATGGGTCTTTACCAATTCGGTGATCGTGTTCGCATTGGCCGTGGATACCCAAATCGGTAAAGATTGTAACTTTGTCGGGTAGGGTCTATATAGTGATTTGAGCGATGAAGGATTTGGCCTTCTCAATACTGATCGCACACAAATGGCGGTGTGTATATAGCTTGACATTAGCAATTGAGAAGTCTTGTGGGTAAAGTGAGCAACTCTGCAGAGTGAAACTTAATTGTATTCGAATCGCGTGCTTAGGTTAATGAAGTTGTGCTTGATGGGTGATACCATATCGTGGCATAAGTAGCTTTTAGAAATTTTCGAACATGTGTAAGAGAAGAAATGTATGTTTAAACCCCTTTTCTTTAATTATGATATAGTGGAGTATTCGTTTCTAACTTGTTTACAAATAAAAATTGCATCCACCCAAATAAATGAAACCAAATTACACCTCACTTGAAATTCGTGCATATAGTATGTGAGGCTTGCCATTGTAACTTGTTGAGTGCGGTGGTACTCAAACTTGCTTAAACATAAAATTCGAAAAATGCTCTTCAAGGAGAAGACCAAGTCTACGAAGAGGTTTGGAAGGATCGATGGCGCAGAGAGGCGATGGTCGTGAGTCTTAGCCGCACTCGGGCTTGATCGCTGGATTTCTTTTGTAATGTAAATTATTTGGGCTTGCCGCTCGCTCGCTAAACTCGACCGACGCGTCGTATGTTGTAATAAACTTTGGATCTTTTGTTGGAAGCTTGTTGGCAACGATGTACAGTTGCATGCGACGCGTCGCAATTATGCGGTATCTGGACAATTGCGGATCCCATGCGTCCGAAAGCGGGGCGTTGATGAAATGGTATCGAGCACACACGCTTGAGCGTAGGCTAAGACCTAAGGCTGATTAGGAGTGCTATTTTATAGCAAAATCTAAATTCAAAACTTAAAAGAATTTACATAAAATATAAGTAATATTGCTATCTTTTTCCTCTCTTGTGCTACCTCATCTTACTTAGTTTACTTTACTGCATAAGTTTCGTTTTTGCAAATTGTTTATGCTTGATCTCATCTAACTTCAAAATTTTTGTCGTTTAGCGGATGGTGCGATGCTACCACTCGCGGCGGAGCAGTGGCCGGGTGGCCCGTTGAATTGTGGGCGATGCAGGCGATGCCAGGAGCCACCGAGACCGAAGCCCCTCTTCCACTCTACGGTACCGCCTCGGCGGCGAGGATTACAGTGGAGGACCACCGTCGTGTTGGAGCCTCTAGCTCTCCGACCGGCCGACCACGGAGTTTCGGCGGCAAGAGGGTCGTCGGGGCGACTCCATCGAGGACGCCGCCGGGAAAGCGGTGATGCACCTCGCGAGTACTACGACGCGGAGTTGGCGATCGCCGCCGAGGTGATCACGGCATGGATGCTGGGGATCATCCGCTCGCTCGAGACAGACGGGCCGTGGCGATCCCGTTTGAGGTGACATCACGCACGTGGTACATCGGAGGTGATGTACTCCAAGGCGTGGAGAGAACCGGGATCTACGCGCCGTCTACACGCGGCGGCTCGCGGAGGCCCTCTTCCTTCGTCCGGGACTTGCAGCGCTTCCTCGAGGTGGAGGCCGGGGAGAGGTCCGAGTGTGGGGAGTCCTCAGACGTCCCCGACTCCCGGCCCCCACGTCGTCAGAGGATGACAGCCCCAGCGTATCGTAGTCTTTTCCGACCGTCGACCTCCAGCGCCCCACCGCCGCTACCACGGTGCCGCCGATCCAGGAGGAGGACCACGAGGAGGAGGACCCGAGGCGGGTGCAGTACATCGCGAGTCGCCCCGAGCAAGGACGATGGCGGCGAGTAGCGCAGCAGAGGCGGCAGCGGCTTTAGTAGTAATAGTAGCGCTAGCGATAGAGATGCGCTAGCATAGCTGCACCTTTTGTATCTAGTAATACTTTTGGATTGTAATATAAGTTGTAATGGAAACCGTATGTGGTGGAACTTCGACTTATGCTTAATGGAATCTATGTTTAATTATCACTTATTTTGTTTGTTTATGTTATCTATATGTTGCCTTTTTCAAAATTCCTTCCTCCTCTATTCGCCTAGTTCTTAACTCATTAGCTCTAAACTTACCTTGAGTTCATAAATCTTTCTTATCTATCTGCGGTTTATTAAAAACCTCGTTGCAAGGCTAACTCCAAGGTTTTAAATTGGCAGAACTCAATGGCAGAACCCAATCCAAACCAAGGAGGTCAACAAGCAGGAGGAAATGATCCGGTAAACGGCCGCCATGATAGCCAATGTACTAGCAACCATGGAAAGAAACCAGACAAGATTGATGGAGCAACACACAAGGCTACTAGAACAGATGGCTACAAGACCCGCGATGGCGGTGGCTTTCCAATGGCCGCGGTCACCGCGAAGGAGGCCCAATTACATCAAGATGGACCGATTTCCAAAGACACGACCACCTACGCTTTGCGGCGTCTTGGACCCCATGGCGCCGATGATTGGCTTAAGGATATAGAAAGGAAATCGAAGGCGATGCGGTGTGATGATAAGGAAAAGGTCTTATATCGTCACACCAACTTCAAGGACAAGCGGCAACTGGTGGATCAACTACCAAGACATGAATGAAGGCGGGGAAATCACTTGGGCGGAATTTGAAGAGTCATTTACGCAAAGTCCATATCCTACGGGAATGATGGAAGCCAACAACGAGAATTCATGGCGTTGAAACAAGGTAGTAATACCATAATGGAATATCTACACCAATTCAACCACGGCTCGATGCGCCCAGGCACGAAGTGAAGATGAAGCTAAGAAGATGTCCCGATTCGGGTGGACTACGAAATCACTAAAATACCATATTTACGCAATGAGATTCGGAGATTTATGAGAGATGGTAGATAGTCTCCTCTCATCGGAAGAAGCGGAGGCGAGATGGAGGACTTCAAGAAAAGAAAGACTATTATGAGGCCGTCATCGTCCTCGGTAGTTATAAAGGGCGTACCATCATGTCACCCGAGTCAAAGCCAATCTAACAGGCGATTTGTGCTAGTATCCGGACAGCAGCAGATGTGGTCACAACAACAAGGTACCCCTCAACGGTGGCGATCAAGTGCAATATTTGTTAAAATCATTACCCCGGCGGTGTCCTCAAAAGACCAATGCATGCTACCATCTGCGACCGGGTTGGTCATTTCAAAGACCGATGTCCCAAGAGGGATTACCTTACAAGTGGCAAAACTTCAAACTAGGACTCAAAGAGGCGTCAAGCCCGTCATCAACACGAATACTGACCCCGGGACGGGCTACTTACAGCGTCCTCGGCGCCAAAGCAATACATTCCAACGGAATCACAGTGGGAGCCCGGTGGATCATCCACTGGATATCAATCAAGCAAAGGTAAAGGAAGCGGCACGACCACCCTATCAAGGAAGGGTGAATCATATAGCTGCGAAGATGCGGCGGGGATCAAATGGCGTTATTGTCGGTATGTTTTGATCAACTCCAAGCCACATTAGTTTTATTTGATCCGGTGCAACTCATTCATTCATTTCCATGGATTTTGCTAAGAGAAATCAATTACCATTTACTCCTGCAAAAGTTTTATCTTTGTGCAAACACCGGGAGTAGGATGGAGTCCCGCTTCGGGTGTAGTGATCTAAAATTAGACATTGAAGGGGTAAGGTTCATGGTGAACCTACTAGTGTTAGAAATGAGATGACTAGATGTCATCCTAGGGATGAATTGGTGACTAGAAGTAAGGCCAAGGTAGATTGTGAAAACAAGACAATAGACCTAACCAGATCCGGGAAGGTCGAGGTCACAATAAAGACGATTCAAAGCGATAGATGGCGTGAAAGGAAGTGTGCACAATATAATGATGGATGATGGGAGTCAGGTGCCAGTAGTTTGTGAATACCGAGACGTGTTTCGAGAAGAATTACCAGGAAGGCCACGAGATAGACAAATTGAACTCGCCATTGAGTTAATACGAGGCACTAGGCCCATTACCAAACACCATTACCGAATGTCGGCACATGAACTGAAAGAGCTTAAGTCACGATTAGATGAGCGGAGGAAAAGGAGTTCATCCGACCCGATGTATCACCGTGGTCACCCGTCCTATTCGTTAAAAAGAAAGACGGAGCCCTCGTAATGTGTGTGGACTATAGAGGACCGAACGATTCGATAAAGAATAAGTACCCACGCCTCGGATAGATGACTTGTTCGATCAATTGAAAGGAGCAAAGGTATTTTCAAAAATCGACTTGCGGTCGGGTTATCACCAATTGAAAATCCGAAAGCAAGATCGAAAAAGACCGCATTCACCACGAGATATGGATTGTATGAATTTTCAGTGGTACCTTTTGGATTAACCAATGCCCCTGCGTACTTCATGAATTTAATGAACCAAGTATTCATGGATCAGTTGGACCGTTTTGTAGTTGTGTTCATTGATGACATATTAATATATTCCAAAAATGAGGAAGAGCACAAACAACACCTACACATGGCCTTGACCAAGCTCAGAGAACATCGGTTGTATGCCAAATTCTCAAAGTGCAGTTTCTGGATGAAAGAGGTTGCATTTTTAGGACATATTATTACTGAAGAAGGTGTTAAAGTCGACCCAGAAAAGATCAAAGCAGTTATGGAGTGGAAGCAACCAACGACAGTTACGGAAATAAGAAGCTTCCTTGGATTGGCGGGTTATTATCGCCGATTCATAGAAGGGTTCTCTAAGATTGCTCGTCCACTCACACAATTGCTTAAGAAAGAGAGGTCATTTCAATGGACAGATCAGTGTGAAGACAGTTTTCAACAATTAAAGATTAAATTAACAACAGCTCCGGTGTTAATACTCCCGAATGCGAAAAAGAGTTTCGATATCTTGTGATGCCTCAAGGCGGGGTTTAGGTTGTGTATTAATGCAAGATGGGAAAGTCGTAGCCTATGCTTCAAGGCAATTACTGCGCCGAAGAGAATTATCCAACTCACGATTTGGAATTAGCATTTGTTGTTCACTCCTTGAAGATTTGGAGACACTACTTATTGGGTAACCATTGTGAGGTTTTCTCGGATCATAAGAGCACAAGTACTTATTCACACAACCAGAGTTAAACTGAGGCAGCGAAGATGGCTTGAGTTAATTAAAGATTATGATGTGGATCTTCAATATCACCCAGGAAAGCCAATGTAGTGGCGGATGCACTTAGCGGAAAGTTTATCAAAGTATAGCAAGTGAGGCCGATGTAAGGAGCGACTTGAAAAGACTTACAAAGATTGAACCTATCAATAGTGGAACAAGGATTTGTGGCGGCATTGAAATTCACCACTCTGACGGATCGTATTAAAGCGGCTCGGGGCGAAGATGAAGAAACCAGCGTGAAAAAGGGCGATCGGGGAGGAAACTCCACGGACTTCACTATAGATGAACACGGATTTTGAAGTTCAGAGGCGACATCGCATACCAAATAAGAAGGAATTAAAAGATCTAATCTTATCAGAAGCTCACTCATCCCAAATGTCAATACACCCAGGAGGTACAAAAATGTATCAAGACATGAAAAAGAGGTTCTGGTGGAAATCCATGAAGAAAGAAATAGCTGAGTACATATCTAAATGTGATGTCCGGAAGATAAAAATAGATCACGAAACTCGCAGGATCATTATAACCACCACTTGACCGAATGGAAGTGGGATGACATTGGTATGGACTTCATTACAGGACTCCCAAGAACACAGGAAGGGTATGATGCTATATGGGTCATTGTGGATAGACTAACCAAAGTAGCCCATTTCATACAGATTAAACAGACCTACGGAAAAGATAAGCTAGCGAGTTATACTTAACCAAAATTGTAGTCTTGCATGGAGTACCTAAAAGAATCGTGTCGATGAGGAGCCCAATTTACATCAAATTTTGGGAGAAGCTACATGAAGCAATGGGCACCGATTTAGCTTCGATCTGACCTACCACCCATAAGCGGACGGCGGAGCAGAAAGAACCAACCAGATTTTAGAGGATATGCTACGAGCTTGTACACTTGTATACGGGCGGCATGGAATACATGTCTACCATTTGCAGTTCGTATAATAATAGATTATCGAGCCGGCATTAAAATGTCGCCTTTTGAAGCTTTGTATGGTAGAGAATGTAGAACCCACTCAAGCTGATCAAGCGGAGAGCACCAATTCCTTGGACCGCAAGTTACTCAAGACGCAGAGGCACATGTAAGAATAATAAGGGATAGAATGAAGATAGCACAAGACCGTCGGAAGAGCTATGCGGATAATCGTCGAAGGATTTAAGTTATGAAATTGGGGATTATGTATATATCAAGGTCACACCTTTAAAATTATCAAAAGATTTCAAGTAAAGGAAGCTAGCCCCAAGATATATTGGACCTTTTGAAATTGTAAAAGAATCGGGAAGTGGCATACAAACCAAACCGACACGGGATTATCAAGAATACATGATGTGTTCCATGTCTACTTAACTCGGGAAGTGCTGCCAACCCGAAGAAGGCATTAGATAGAAGAAATTGACTTACAAGATGATATGACATATGCGTAAGAACCACTACAAATACTTGAAACTACAGAGAGGCAACTCGGAAATCGAAATATCGAGGTTCGCAAAGTCCAATGGAGGAACCATTCGCCACCGAATCGGCGTGGGAAAAGTCGACCTACATCGAGATTTTCCCAACCTATTCCTGGACCAAGTTAATCTCGTGGTCGAGATTCTTTTAAGGGGTAGGTTGAAACAACTCAATTTTCAAATGAAAATCTGGATTTTACGCATCATTCATTGTCTTGTGCGGTTTTGATCTCGACCCTCAATCTACGCTTCAAGATTAGTGCGTGCCTCCTCGGCTCTCCTTCCCCTCGCGTGGCGCTGCGCGACCGGGCGCCGCCGCCGAGCCGCTCCCTTCTTCCTCCTCGCGTGCGCGCCAGAGTGCCTCGCGCGTGAGCCGTGCCCACTTGCTCCCTCCACATGCATCGTATTGCGTCGATGTAGTCGGTGGACCCCGCGGCCGCGTCGCCAGCCTCCAACCGCCGCTCGCTCCCCTCATATCCCGCGGTCACAGCACCTCCCGCTCGGCTTCCCTCCTTGGACCGGCCGTGCACCCCTACTCCTCGTGGTCAAACCCCGACCAATCATCGGCAAACAACGGCCGGCTATGCGGCGTGGGCGCCATGCCCTAGAGGTAGTAGACCTCTCATCCTTCCCATCGGCCGCCATTAATGGCGGTGACTTGCGAACTCTCCCTTCCTCCTCGATCGTTAAGAGCCCGGTGCGGCCGCGGTCGAGCTCCTGCCACTCCATCCTCCTCCCGAGCAAGCAATTGGTCCCTCTCCCCCGGCCTCGCCGCCGGCCCTCCACAGTCCCTGTAGCCCCACCCCGATCTCCTTGCTCCATCGACGAAAATGCAATTAAATCTTGCTAAAGCTCCACCCCTCCGTCGCATTCATTATGCCCAACTCGGTTTAGCATTTGCGGTTGTGGTCGGGTCCCGCACCGAGCACCTCCTCCCGCCATTGCCCTCTCTCGTGGACTGCCTCCTTGAGACTTTCTCGAGCTAAGCCGATGCCTCCTTAGTGACCTCATACCTCGGTAGATGGTGAAACCACAGCTCATTAGACTTTCTCCCTCCCAAAACCTTCCCGAGCCGCCACCACCCTTTCCTCTCCTTTCTCCTCGTGACACCCACTTTGAATATTCATCTCGGTTTGAGTACTCTTTTGAACTCCCATAAACCATGCCACCTCTTCTTACCACCTCCAACCTCGCGACCCACTCCCGTGGTCGAATTGAAGAAGAAGCGGCGCTCTGTTCTTTGGTTTTGGCCGGTGGAGGAGGAAGACGCGGCCCCAAGCGGCGTGGCCTCCCACGATCCCCGATCCGATCCAGTAGCGCGATTTTATCAGCGTCTGACGTTCGCATGGGACGACGTGGCCCCATCCCCACCGCCTCTCCCAATCCGCGGCGTCAAGCGCGGCGTGGGTTTGAAAACATACCGGTTCGGGAGATCTTTGTCGTGGCGCTCGGCGCCCTCGCTCCGATCCGACGGCTCCGGTCACCCTTGCGCTCCCGGGGCCGCGCGTGGCGTGGTGGTGAGGCCGCCCACCCACCGGTTCAACGCGTGGCGCGCTTCATAGCGATTTCGGGCGGCCCACTCGTAGATGAGCGATGGCGCTTCCGAATTTCTTTCCAGAGCTAATTAATTGAATTATACCTCATTTGATTCGTTTCTTCGCCCCGATTTCAAATCCGATGTCCATTACTCCTCGTTCCTCTTCCAAAAATTCAAGTCCAAGCCTCTCAACTGTTTTTACAATTGTTTAAATTATTTTTAATTCATTTTCCTTTCCATTGCTTTATTTAAAATCAAAAGAGCTTATTCGTTATTTTTGTGTGTGTGTTGGTTTGCGGTAGCTTCGGCGATTCAGCGGCGGTGCGGGTGCGGAGCCGACTTCCACACATTTCGAGATCTTGAGGTGATCGGCGCACAAGGCAAGTTACAATCTTTGGCGCATGTTGCACCTACCAGTTCCGTATTTAGTATTTAAACTATTTGCATCTACTACTTGCTCAAATCAATTAGTTAATTAAAATAGAAATGATTTAGAATGACTTGTATATGTTGTAGTTATGACCTACCACTAGACTTATGCCATATTTAACTTAAGGCCCATTCACCTTGATAGACTTAGAGGTTTTTAAATTAGTATTTCTTATATCTAAACCTCGTGTAGTCATTCACATAAAATGACGAGCTATCGAATAGACTTGATAGTTCGTGGTTTTGCTCGTAAATTAAATTCTTGTACTAGGGTAAGGCGAGGTTAGTGGAGTGCCCGTGAGAGGACAAGTCCACGACCTTACCTAAGGAGGAGGGTGCAGCGGCGGGTGGCGTCTGATTCGTATCGTTTATCGGTTGTGGTTGGCGCCTCGGAGTAAATAAAAGAACAAGAACCTTATGCTAAGTTTAGAAACACGACACAGCTCAACCACGAGTATTGACCTATCAATCCTAATCCGGTGTTTGCTCATTTAAGTGAACCCCTACGGGAGTTTGGAGAGGTGATACGGGTGTAGACACCGTATGCTGTGATGGGTCTTTACCAATTGAGGCGGTGTTCCGCATTGGCGTGGATACCCAAATCGGTAAAGATTGTAACACATCGGGTAGGGTCTATATAGTGATTTGAGCATGAAGGATTTGGCCTTCTCAATACAATCGCACACAAATGGCGGTGTGTATATAGCTTGACATTAGCAATTGAGAAGTCTTGTGGGTAAAGTGAGCAACTCTGCAGAGTGAAACTTAATTGTATTCGAATCGCCGTGCTTAGGTTAATGAAGTTGTGCTTGATGGGTGATACGATGTCGTGGCATAAGTAGCTTTTAGAAATTTTCGAACATGTGTAAAGAGAAGAAATGTATGTTTAAACCCCTTTTCTTTAATTATGATATAGTGGAGTATTCGTTTCTAACTTGTTTACAAATAAAAATTGCATCCACCCAAATAAATGAAACCAAATTACACCTCACTTGAAATTCCGTGCATATAGTATGTGAGGCTTGCCATTGTAACTTGTTGAGTGCGGTGGTACTCAAACTTGCTTAAACATAAAATTGAGAAAATGCTCTTCAAGGAGAAGACCAAGTCTCACGAAGAGGTTTGGAAGGATCGATGGCGCAGCGAGCAGCGGTGGTCGTAGGTCTTAGCGCGCTCGGGCTTGATCGTTGGATTTCTTTTGTAATGTAAATTATTTGGGCTTGCCGCCCGCTACGCTTAAACTCGGCCGACGCGTCGTATGTTGTAATAAACTTTGGATCTTTTGTTGGAAGCTTGTTGCGGCGATGTCTGATTTCCATGCGGCACGTCGCAATTATGCGGTATCTGACGATGCGGATCCCGCGCCCCGGAAACGGGGGCGTTACAGAGGGCGACGTGGGCTCAGCCGGTCGGCGGTGGTCGAAGCGTTGCGGACGTGGCAGGAGCACTGTTGTCGTGCGTGTCGGCCGGTGGTTTTGCATTTCGACGACAAACGAACGATCATGTATAGGCTGGACAGCCGGGGACGGAACCAGGGTTGGGTCACTGGGTGGGGGCCAAGAGCTAAGGAGAGACGTAAATTTGTTATCATCCTATTTAAGTTATTTATAAAAAAATAGAAGTCTTTTTGTGAGAAAATTTTTAATATAAAAAAGCAATAGAACATAAATAAATAATGAGATGATAACTTGAGTTTAGTGTAGTTTAGCACACATACACACTTCACTGAGCCACTTAAGGTGTGATAGAAGCCTGATAAAGAGAAAGAAATACCTAATAAAGCTCTAAAATTTTACTGTACTACCACTTGTGTCATACCGTACCTAGGTCAAATCAACACTATCGTGCCTCAGGCCGATCCAGTTGGTGCGGCCCATTTGTCTAGATCTGTAAGATAGTTTCACATGCCACAAATTATCTCTTAATCTTTGTAGTTTTACCTTAACTGTTATTTAATCACGTAATTGAATTAGTGGAGACCTAGTTCTAATGCTCCTGCATGGTAACGGAAGGGAGTCAAAAATCATGGGGGCCCAGGCCCCTGCCATTCTGCCAACCCGCTTGTCTCCGCGCCCTGCGGTCCTGCGGAGCTTGGACAATGGTGCGTATTCGGTGACATTTCAACCTCCCCTTTGGCTCTTCTCAACTGCTCGACTTGCTTTCTTAATTTCTCATAAAGAAATATTTACATAAAGTGATGATACAATGGTACGATTTATTATAAATATTATGTGTATATTAAAAAGATATAATGGTTAATATATATAAGGAGTACAAGAAAATATTATAGGAGAATATGTCATATATGATAAGAAAATCTAAATATATTAGAAAATAACTAAAACAATTCTATTATATCTTTAACATTCTTAACACCATTGCTCGATATGTTCTTCTATTTCGGTTCAGGGGCTGCAGCAAATGCAAACCCGAGTAAATAAGGGAACACGCGCGTAAGCTATTGACACGAGAAATTCCACACTTGCGTACGCGCGCATGAATAATACGCCGTCTGCGTAAGCATCACCGTCTGTTCCCTTTCGCTGTTGCAGCAGCAACGCGCCAACTGCACGACACCGCGGACACCCACAGTGACGCCGACCGCTGTCTCTGCTCTAGGTGGGCGATGCACATCACCCTTGGCTTGCCTACTTGGCCGGGCCGGTATTAATTTGCCAACCATGCTAACGCAAAAGGTGATCTGATATATCATTCTATTCATCAACCACTTAACGACCCAGAATATTGTTACTACCATCACCGGCGATCTCCCTTAGATTTATGATTGCAACCATTTGTAGCTAGTTGAGGACACGTTTCTTCCTCACTGAACGCAGGTTTGATTGGTGAAAGCAGAGCTAGCTTGGTTGCAATCAAATTCTTGCCTGTTCTAAACCATCCTTTTGGCAGAAGACGAAGGAACCATCCTTTTGGCAGAAGACGAAGGAATCTTAGGCCTTGTTATAAATAGTTTCTGAATTTTGGTTTTTAGAAATCAGCTTTTGAACGGAATGATTTTTCATGTGGTTTATATAAGCCATTTTTATAAGTTATTGTAGGAGCTATTTTGAACGAAGTGCCTTCTCAACATGAGTGTTTATTACTTCCTCAATCTCTTTTATAATCAGCTAAAAACTACAACACTTTTAAATATAGCCTTAGATTTAAACATAGTTTTAGATGATTTTATGATGCTGCCTGTGAGCGAAGATTACACCGAAAGCTCAATGGCTGGATAAGAGTCTCCTCCGTTTTGAGGTGAACACCTCACCAGCCATTACCAAGGACAAATATGTCACCATTTGTGCTTAAGAAGAGCTGGTTGTTAAGCTATGATCTGATTTACCCTTGCGAACAATTCGACAGTAGTTGTCGAGAGCTGCAGTGAGAATATATAAGCTAATTCTTCCCTGTTCTTTCACAGTCTGATTGTAACTTGGTGAATGAGAATTTTGGCCATTTTTGGCTCTGTTTGGCACAGAAATACTAAATATAGCTCTCGCACCATCTAATTCCATTTGTAGCTCTATCCTCGAGCGCGTGACTCCGGTGAGCTGACGCGTACGCATTTGTGTGGCCCGGGAGCGTAGCACTGTAATCGTGCGGGCCGGGGGTGCAAGATACAGAGATCATGCAGTCCAGGAGTGCATCACTCGGCACTGTAGCATCATACGGTTCCGGACCGCATGATTCTAGCACTGTAGCATTATTACGCCACGTCGCCTTGACTAAAAAATCTCAATGTTTAGAATTAGAAAATAATTATACAACCAACTAAACTATGTTAGAAGGCTCAACTGAAAAATTTTAATTTTTCAACCTCATTTCCTATATCTAAAATTCAGAAACAAAATGATTTTATTTTCCCAAAAAAGAAATTTGTACCGACCGGCCGATGCACTTGGGAAAAAAAATCTTGCTCTAAAATAAATTGAAAATATTTTTCATAAGTCAAGAATTGTTCCACGAATTTGTACCGGCCGGCGGCGACCGTTGTTTTGACCCAGAAACGTTGTCTTCTGCGGGCGGAGACGCTCAGCTCGCACGTTCTCTTCTGGTTGAAATAGAGCAGTAACATTAGAAGAAATACTTCTTGAAATAGAATCTAAAAGACACGAACACAAAGACGACGAAAACCAATCAACGGTTTTTGAAAGCAACTTAGAGGAGGTGCTTTTGGAAACCGAGTATTCTAATCGGGTTTCGATTTTTCAAAACATAAACCGGAAGTTGGAACCGATCTTTGTCGGGCCGACTAAGTCAACGGGATAAATTATAGTGGATCGGAAATCGGTGGCCTTGCCCCCTCATGTCACGTTTCCAGACTTGGGCTGCGGTCCAATTGCCATCTGGTCTAGCGAGCAGTTTCGGCTCGGAGAAGTTGAGAGATTTCTTCATCAGACTGGGCCAGTCCATCAAGCAACGCCCGTGTGAGGAGTTTTGTAGGCCCATAAGTTACCGTCAGACACGCACGCCCTGGCACGTATCCATGCCACGTGCAGGCCTGCAGCGCTGAGTTCCTTCGGCCCTAAAACTTTGCGACTGAGCCCAAGAGCATCTGAAATCTGAACTTGGAAGAGGATCATAATCTGAATTTACATCGCGTGCACTGGACAAGGGGATCACAGTGCCGTACGATCTGCCCTTTGACACACCGAAAAACCAAATAAACTAAAATAAATTAAAATTAAAAATTAATACATTATAAATGACTTCTAACTTAAATAAATCAAAACAAAAATCATGTCTTTGAAGTTGTTTTAAGGGGTGATCGTTTTAGCGATGGCAGGGTTTTAATGAAATTTCATCAGTAGTTGGCTTTTTTCATGTAATGATTTAGCTTTTGGGCATAATTAAATTAAAAAAATGTAAAAATAGAAAAAATATGTTAGCCCATCACGGACAATGTAAAGGAACACGGGAAAAAAAGAAAAATGCAAAAAAAAAGCTCAAAAAATCTAAAACAATTCAGAAAAAGATAAATACTAAATAGTGAAAAAAAGCTGAAACTAGAAACTAAAATTGAAAAAAAGCTGAAACGGGCGGGACCTAAAACCGGGCGTAGCATTTAGCAGTACCATTCGTTTTCTTTATTGCGTACGAGAGCGAGCAAGCGCGAGAGAGATGGTGAGAGGAGAGACTAATTAAAACGACGTGGACAACACTTGACTAATCCTCAGCCTCACACCTGTGTGTTCTCCGCATGGATCGCTGTTCGCCAGCACGTTACAAACCTGCAAATGACTGTACCAGCGTACTTCCCCTGTACCTCGCGTTTGGCATGTGGCACTATCTCAGTCGCGGAGAAGAGAAGGCTCCAGACTCCAGAGGAGAGGCAAAACGTGCCGAATCGATCGATCAGTCGGGAATTTTCCAACGCGCCGTGCCATCTTCAGTGGTCGGTCCGTGGTCGCGTTCTTCCGGATTCCTCCGTGTCATCGCAGCTATCTTCCCCTGTACCAAAAAAGACCATGTTTTGGCGAATGCTACATGGCACAACTTCGCATTGCAGCTACGTCACACCTGAGGCAGGAAGTTCGCCGAACAGGACAGAGACTGGTCCAGCACAGTAACAGAGAGCTGTTGTCTAGTCGCAAGTGAATTGCACGCACTTGCGAGTTGCAAATCATGCGGCGACGCTCATCTCCAGCCTTGCAGGCTGTGCAAGATGCAGACCTGCTCGACACGGCATCTGAACCCCGAACTCCCTCGCGCGCGGCGCGCGGCTCTCCGAAGCTCTCGCCGAGCTGAGCTGATCGGGCGGTGGCTGGGAGTGGGCCGCATGTCTCTCGTGTGTGACAGGTAGAGAGGCGTGGGGCCTGGTTGGCAGCGGCGAGCTGTCCTCACACGCTTCACGGTTCGTAGTTTCGTACCATCCGGACAAGGACGACACGTGATAGTCCTGTTTCTTGTTTTTTTTTAGCGGGGACTGCTTCTCGAAATCATGAGCTAGTATCATTGCACGCTTCATGTTGCCCTCTCCAATAATTATTTGCAACAGTAGGACCAAACTGACAGTGGTTGAGCGATGCTCATTAGGCCTTCTGTTAGCTTTGTTTATCATTAGGGATGAAAACGGATCGAATTCGATCAGATATTATTCATTTCATATCTTATTCTATATTTTTTTCTCGAATTCAAAATTAAATACGAATAGTACCGGATAGGAATACGAATCCGGGTAGTGTCGATCACAGATACGGAATGAATACAGAGTGGTTGCAAATACGATAACGAATATCTAGTTGGATATTACGTAGGAATACAATGAGCATATATAGTGCACACGACATCCACCATGTATTGGATTTGTTGAAATTTATTTGGATTTTTCTAGATTTTATTTGAAGGCATAGAGCAAAAAAACTGTATTTTAAATATTTTCTAAAAGCTAAAAATAGTTTATGTTATTTTCCCAAGTTCTCCTTGATTTATAGCATTTTTGTGAATTTTTTAGAGTTATTTGCATTTATTGGATTTGTTGGAATTTATTTGGACTTGCTAATGGGCTGATGGGCAGCTTAGGCTGAAAATGATGATTTGGCTGATGGGCCAGATATCCGATAAAATCTCGGATAGTATCCGTATCCATCGAATAATCCGCTCTCAATTCCGATTTCGTATCCGAAAACAACTATCCGAATTCGATAATTATCTGATATAACTATTCGAATTCGATCCGACTCGAATTCGGTGATCGGTCGGTCCGAAGATATATATTTCATTTTCACCCCTATTAACGATTTCCCGGCTTAAGCTCGTCAAGTCCCCTCTGGAACTAATCATTAGGCTACGTAGTGATATACATGTTTTTTGGATTCTTCAAAAAAATTATATACAAGCTTTTTTTGGCTTTTTTGAAAATTAAAATAAACGGAACAGATTTTTGAAGTGATTTTTTAAATAGTTTTTTGAGTCCAAAACTATATATGTTATTTTGTTAACATCTTTACCACCGCTATCATCTTTAAAAAAAACATATATAAATGATTAGACACAGTCCAAAAACATAAGTATAAGCTTAGAGAAAGTGAGCCGTTCGTCGTAGCGTAGGAAAGGAACATCGGCGCCGACTAAAGATCGACACACCACAAGCTTAGCTTACGTAGGCCGCGCCGTCCCACGCTGCCAATTGTTGGGCGGTACGTACGTGAATGATGAGATTGGAATTTTTCAGGGATCTCTGAATTGTGCCACAGCTTGTGGTACAGATGAGATGGCCGGTGGTGGGGAGACGTGGAGATGTGGCCAGTTTGGACGAGCGCAACTGCACGCAGCACGTTGCTACTGTTGCTGAAAAGAACAAAAACAAGCGAATAAACAGGGTAGAGCCGTAGAAGGCCGTGGCCTCCTCTTCAGTCTTCCACCTGCAACGGTGTTCTCGAGCGCTGATCTGAAATTCTCACGGCGAAAAGTATCCTACAAGACTTGAATCGGTACATGTTTTTTTTTTCGAGATGTTACTGCTATGTGGGGGCCGGAACTGAACTGCTGGAGACTCTGACGAACAGCTGCACAGCTTCGTTTTTCAGAGCAGAGCAGCGAGTGCTACCATACTCTTGTAGGTCACACTACAGAGCTAGCTCTGATTCTCGCTCATTTCTGATTGATAGCACGGTGCAAGCAGCCAAATTTGAGATATGCAGAACACGATGGGATTTTGCTCACCTTTCTAATTGATAGATAAGACGACTATGTATGCCTGGGGCAATTTAGGGAAGAGAATCATAAATAAATAAATCTATTAAGTGCGAAGGAATTACTAGCCTCTTAGGCCATCCACATCTTCCCTCGCTTCTCAGCCTGTCCATATCGCCCGTTTTACATAGATCCATCCGATCGCCCCACTAGCAGCATCTGCCCGTCCACCTTCGTAGCGCCTGGCGACACGGCCTCCACGCGGGAAACCCAATGCTTTTGGTCGTGTCTCGGTCTTCTTGCTCGCTCACTCTCTCCATCGCTTTCCCCTCACTCATCTCTCTCTCGCGCACGCTCACTCGTGCTGCCCTCCCTCTCCGTCACCTTCCCTAGCCGTCGTTGCTCCCGGTCTCATGGCTGCCTCCTTTCCCCCTCTCGCGGCGAGGCCTGCCGTGAGCAAGGGTGAGGAGATCGGCGACGGTGCTCACACGAGAAGGAAAGTGAAGAAGGGAATGCAAGGTGGAGGTAGCGCATGTGCGAGTGGAGCAGATGAGTGGTTAAGGGTGATGCTTTAAGATTCGTGCATGTAGGATCGAACAACGATGGACTGTACCATTGAATGGTGTCCAAACGGAATACCATTCTTTAAACTTTCCATTAACGTTTAAGGTGGCGTTTGGGTTCGTGGGTTATGATCGGTGGAAATAGGAAATGAGGGTAGGAGGATGTCATTTACCATGTTTGGTTGAAAGGAATGGGAAATGAGGATGGATTGGAAATGGCCCTCATATTCCAGCGATTTAATCCCAATGGGGAGGTGGGTTTCAATTGGGATACAATGAGAAGACACATAGGAGACGAAACTACCTGTCCGCTGGAGCACCACCCCTCGGAGTCTGCCCACATGTGTTAAGCCCCTCCACCGTGTGCGCGGCCCCACCGCGGAAGCCAACATCAAGCCTGACATTTCATCTTGCCTTCATCACTGAGCAGAACCCCTCTCTAAGATCGCTACCAAGCTTCTCCCATGGACAGCGACCATTCTTGAGGGGCCTCATCCAAGGCCACCCATGGGCCATGTGCCTATCTCCATGGTGGCTTTACCTAGCCACTCCACATGTCATTTTTTGTTAAATTTGTGATGGGAAAGCTAAAGAACAATATTCCGTTTGGACACCATTCAACGGTATAGTCCATCACCATTCGATCCTACACGCACGAATCTTACACATCGCCCTTAACCACTCGCCCGTTCCACTTGCACATGCGCCACCTCTGCCTTAAATTCCCTTCTTCACTCTCCTTCTCGCTCTTCTCATGTGAGCACCACCACCGATCTCCTCACCCTTACTCACAGCCGGCCTTGCTGTATGCCGGATCTGGCGGTTTGGAGGGGCGTCGTCGACGGATCTAACATTGGAGGAGGGAAATCCCGCTCCTCTGTTATAGGTTCATCCTTTCCCTAGGTATAGAAGGATGTCAGGGGGAGACGCGCGGCCTAGCGGTGGGTGACGGGTGGGGTAGGAGGGCGGTGGCAGCGACGGCTGTGGCAATTAGGTTGGGCGGTGCGGCGCGGCGGGGAGGGGTTGGGGGCAACGCGACGAGGTGGTGACGATGCAGTTGACAGCGGGTGATGTAGAGGGAGCAAGGCGGCAGCAGAGACGTGCGGAGCTGGGCGGAGCGGCGTGACAACAAGGTACTCTTCTCTTCCTCCATGAAACATAGAGAAAGGGAGGTATGCCGTCAAGATACCTCTCGACGGAATACTGTGAGGTAGTACTTCTCAAATGTTAAACACCTAGTTTAAAACTTCAGATAAGACTAAACCAACGGCACGACAACAGCAACCATCCTGCTCCTCGAATTATTTAAACAAATAGCATCGTAGCCATTTTTTTTTCAAATGTAACTCTTGAGTGCCCGTTTTTGCAAATCTAACCATCTCCCCGAGCTCAACAGTCGCGACAAACAACATGTGTCATCTGCCACGCTAAGCAGCTCGATGGCACCTGTTAAGCAACAATTGCTTGGCAGTAGGTAGCTGCCAAGCCCTCCACCGCGGTAAAGCATTAATGGCCATTATCATTCCTAATTAGCACTAATTAAATACATGCACTAATAAGTGGAGGACATTAAATACGACGTGTGTGACTGTCCAGTGTTCTGCTAGTAGGTATCTAACGAGCTCGATAGGTCTCTGTTTACTGTCTAGTGTTTTGTTGGTAGGTATTTAACGAGCTCGATAGGTCTAAATTGAGAGTTAAATTTATGAAAATAGATTAAAGATCAATTTGGAAAATAATAGCTACCATCGGGCTCACCCACCTTCTGTCACCGTCCCCACACCCACCCGGGGCCCACCCCTGCTCTCGTCACCTCGCCCGTCGTCCCCCACTCGGCCACTCCTTCCAGAATCACCTCCACGGCTCCAATCCCCCACCACCATTGCTGGCCTGCCCCTATAAGACTCTTCGCTCCAACTGCGACCCTCACGCGCACACAAAAGCATCTCGTTTCATTCCAGCTCAAGGAGCTACGAGCTCGGGTGCTGCAAGGAGGAAGGAGGCAGCAACATGGAGGGGAAGGAGGAGGACGTCCGCCTCGGCGCGAACAAGTTCTCGGAGCGGCAGCCCATCGGCACAGCGGCGCAGGGAGACGGCGAGGACAAGGACTACAAGGAGCCCCCGCCGGCCCCGCTGTTCGAGCCCGGGGAGCTCAAGTCCTGGTCCTTCTACCGCGCCGGCATCGCCGAGTTCATGGCCACCTTCCTCTTCCTCTACATCACCATCCTCACCGTCATGGGCGTCAACAACTCGAACTCCAAGTGCGCCACCGTCGGCATCCAGGGCATCGCCTGGTCCTTCGGCGGCATGATCTTTGCCCTCGTCTACTGCACCGCCGGCATCTCCGGTACTGTTCCCCCACTCACCTCTGTGCTTCTTCCCTTCCTCTGTTTCTTGGCTTGTGTGCTAACAGATGGCGTTGTCGCAACTCACAACTGCAGGCGGGCACATCAACCCGGCGGTGACCTTCGGGCTGTTCCTGGCGAGGAAGCTGTCGCTAACCAGAGCGCTTTTCTACATCGTGATGCAGTGCCTCGGCGCCATCTGCGGCGCCGGCGTGGTCAAGGGGTTCCAGCAAGGGCTGTACATGAGCAAGGGCGGCGGCGCCAACGTCGTCGCGCCGGGCTACACCAAGGGCGACGGCCTCGGCGCCGAGATCGTCGGCACCTTCATCCTCGTCTACACCGTCTTCTCCGCCACCGACGCCAAGAGGAACGCCAGGGACTCCCATGTTCCTGTGAGTACCATACCACTCCTTGTTCATAGTGTGATTTTTTTACTGTATGCTTAAGTGACAAGGTGATTAATTGTTGTTTCTCGTTTGTGGGATGAACAGATCCTTGCCCCACTGCCAATTGGGTTCGCAGTGTTCCTGGTCCACCTGGCCACCATCCCCATCACCGGCACCGGCATCAACCCTGCTAGGAGCCTTGGAGCTGCCATCATCTACAACAGGGACCATGCCTGGGATGACCATGTGAGTGAACTGAAACCAGCCCCCTTCTCCCTCCTCCCTTCCTTGAAATGTTTTCACTAGTTACAGTCATGCGGTAGTAGTAATCAGTAACTTGTAACTTCACATGGGTTGCAAACACCAAGCTATTGTAGTGTAGTTGCTAGCAGTAAGACGAAAACTGAAGTCTAAGCTGATCAACTGATGTGAATTTGTGAATTCACTTCAAGTAAAAATATGTGTCAGTAGACAGCTACCAGCAATTATTCAGTGGATGTAGCTGATTTCTAGAGGTGCAAGCATGATGTGATATCATTTGTTGGTTATTTAATTATGGAAAATCTACCCTTATCTGAAGGGAAACGCTGAAAGGCTTGCTTCAGTGTACCAGGCAACTACTGAACTACTACCTTCTAGGACAGTGACTTCAATGTCCATTACTGCATGCTAAACCCACATCATTAGTGAGGAAATAATTGATGGAGCATTGGTACTAACAAGTGCTAACTAACCCCCTCCAATTTTCGGCTTTTGCAGTGGATCTTCTGGGTTGGCCCCTTCATCGGGGCTGCCCTGGCTGCCGTCTACCACCAGGTGGTCATCAGAGCAATTCCATTCAAGAGCAGGTCTTAAGCTGCTGCTGCTGCTGCTGCTAATGTTATGAGATGCCAATCCAAAGAGCAAGCTGCTGGTGACGGGGCGGTTGTTCCCCATGCCTACTATGTTATTGTGGAATTCCCATTTCTCTTCAAGTTTTCTGTACTACTGTCTTTATCTGAACCCAGACATGTCATTTCAGTACTCAAATGTGTATGACGCTGTTATTGTGCAAATTAAGGTATCATCCTGTTAATAGTTCAGTCCAGCTGCTGCCTTTCTGCACTTGACAATGCGCTAATGCAGCCTATACCTGTCAGACCACCAGGCTGTGGATGAAGCAATTTCTTCACAAATGGAGGTTGGTGGTGATGGGAAAGGACAATGATGAGTCACCCCCATTGGCAACTGGGGCTGTGGGTGCTCTGGTCCTAAACGCAACACTACAAAACCTACACCGTGGCGCATGCCGTGCTGATTGTTTGTTCTGTCGTGCTGCCTAGCTGGGAGCTCCTTTTAGCCGCAAGGGATGGTTGCGTCTTTTTACCTCTGTTTCGTTCCTTTCCTTTACATTTGGTCCATGTTTGCGACCACTGCACGGTGGCTTGGTACGATGAACCCCCAGCGCCCCACGGACAGCGGTGATCCGGACGGAACTTGAAGAGGTAAGGTAGCGTTGTGTCGTGTGCAAGCTGTCCTTGGCTTCCTCTCGCCTGAATATAAGGAGGGGTGTCGGTTTGCAGAGAGCTTCAGAATCCGAGCTAGTAGCCTGGGAACATTTCAGTTAACGGACGGTTGTGATGCCTTGATACCCTTTCCCTAAGTGAGATCCGAAGGTGGTGAAGCTTGGAAGGAGACTTGTTAAGATCTAGCGGCTACGGTTAAAAGCGCCGTTTACCGCGCTTTCCGTCACTGTTTTACCGCCAAGCACTGTTTGTTTTGTCGTCGAGCAGGCCTGAGTTACGTTACCAATCCAGCAGGAGTATGAGCTTAGCTGTAGAAAACCGTAGGATGTTTGGTTGCCGTGCGACTAGTGGAATATTTTTCCAACTAAGATGGCTTTAGTTTGCATAGCTAATGGCCTAGGGGTCTGTTCTTTTTGGCTGTGGCTTATGGTTTTTGACTGAAATTTTTGAATTTTAGTTGTTTACGACAGAGATTACGGAGAGAGATACTCGTTTGCGATTTTGGATGGTACAGATGTTGAACTTTTAACGTGTATTATAATTAACTTGTAGAATTCATCTTAAAAATATACTCCGTTTGAAAGTTATATACTATAGCAAAACTCAAAAGTCATTTTGAGAAGCTGAAAAGAATAGGCCCCTAATGCTTTTTTGTTCTTGGCCACTGCTTACTGCAGCACTGTTTGGAAACATTAATGGTGTGTGCTTCTAAAATTAATAAGCATAACTTGGGAAATGATGTACCTTAGTTTCAAATAAAATTTTGTGCCCCTTCTCTGGTAAATTGTCTGACCCTCCAATCCCAATGAGGAGATATTTCTTGTATGCCCAGCTACCTGAAAAGTCAAAGAAAACCCAACAAAGTGAGCATATCACGAGAATGATAAAAGAAGACAATCAGCTATCCATGATATGTCAGTTACAACAGCAATATTCAGGTGGTACCTTTGAATTCGGTCTGCAAGATATAACAGGCAAATATTCCAAAGAATCAGAGAGAACAGATTTCTCAAGTGAGACTCCATTTTGTATGAACGGGTGTTGCAAAAGCTCCACTGCTGTGGGACGTTGAGAAGGATCACGTTGCAGACACTTTCTAATGAAGTCATGGCCCTGCTCTGAGGGATGATCTGGTGTTGGTGGAAGTTCCTTGCTGTTTCCAATCTTGAACATTGCGGCAATATGTAGCTGAGAAAAGGGGCATATTCATATCTAAGTTGCATTGATGATTACTTCAATTCTGATTACTAGTCAACTGATTATTTCAATTCATATAAGTTTAACATTTCAATATTTCATAAATTTTCATGCAAGTAAATGAGCTTTGGAGGTTCCACATTCAGATGGTGAGAAATTTTGAGCAATACAGAAAAGAAAGATGTAATATTCATTCATTCGGTGTGGTAGGCCTGTACATGGGCAGCCCGGCCCGATTTTCCCAGGCTTGTCTCTCAGGGTCAGGCTCGGGCTTCAATTTTCAGCCTGAAAGAGGCCTGGCCCGGCTTGAGCAAAAGTCACCACTCCATCCATGGCTAGTCGGCCACGTCTCCAACCCTAGCCGCCAAATAGTACTACATTCACAACTTCTCCCTCCCTTTGTCCAAATTCCAAATAATACCTAACAGGCCAACCCAGGCCTCGCCTTGTCGACGTTTCTTTAATACCGATCTTACGTATGATTTGTATGAATTCAAAGAAAACTCTCTCAAGGGATAGACTGAGTACACAAAAGACACATGAATTTTTATACAAGTTCGAGCCTTCTCTTGAAGAATAACAACTCTACGTCTTGTATCACTATTGCTCAAAGGGAATTATTAGAACATAGTAATGCCAAAAGGACTTGTAGTATCTCCTGAATCTACTGGATCTCCCCCTTTTCTTCCTCTGACGCCAACCCTTATATAGTTGATGAAACGACGACCATTGTTTCGTGCCAAAAAGACGTCTCAACGTTTCGGGATATAACCGCCAGGGAGAGGTTATTGTCAGAGAGACGTGTTTAGCTGTTCGACGTGCGACGGTTGCTATCAGAGAAAGATTGTGTGTGGTTATCGAGCATAAACACAAGTTCTAACTGTCTTATCAGATAAACCCACGGTATGGTAGATCGTCTTGGACGGGCTAGTCAAAGATATACTGGTTGCGATAAAGTCTACAACCACAAGGTGGTCGTAGAATAATTTGCAGCTATGTCAAGGTTGTAGGAAACCTTATGACCATAGGGTAGCTGTAGAAGGACTCACAACTAAGTAGTCGTAGAAGAACTTATGACTATGGAATGATCGTAGAAACACTTACAACCACTCTGTAAATCTTCTCCCTTACTGATAAGAATTATATTTTAAGTATATAATGACATAATAATTTAAGAATTATTCTATCCTCATCATTTATCCCAAGTGAAAATAACTTACTTAAGTAAGAGAAGTCGTAGATGATAGGTGATCGAAAGCAATGCCTTTTCGATTCCATACGATCAAGAGTGTGTTTGGTCAAAAGGGTAATTTCGCTTGAGTTGTGAAGACATACAGACTCAAAGAAGAATTCCAATCATCCCTTACAAATATGTCTGCCAGAGCGATTCCCGAGATGAGTAGCCGACACACGATTATAAAAGCTTACCTACAGTAACGTTTTGGATTCTTAAATTTCCCCTATTGCTCCAATCTTTCTCGTGTTTTCTGCCGCCGAGAAATCTTCGTCTTCCTCTTCCAATCTTCTCCAAATCCAAACCACCCTACCCAAAAAATGACAAAAACTTTGTCCAACTGGGTGGTATCGGAGATGGACAACGCGAAGGTGAAGGCACTGGAGGTTGCTGAGAAGATTCCTTCACGAAAGTTCATCAGATGGATCGGAGCGATTGGGCAGCATTGACTAACGGGAGAAATTGGATACCTCCCCATCTTCCAGACTCACTGTGAGTGTGGCTTTCGACTCCCAACTCATCCTTTCCTCATAGCCGTACTCGAGTATTTTAGGGTCAAATTAGTAAACTTGGTTCCCAATTTGATCATGATGCTCAACAATCCTGGTTGAAAATCTTTGAGTTCAAGATATTCTCGTAACCATTTTACAAACTATCTAGGAATAAAAATTTTCCATGGTTTCTAGACCTTTTGCATTTTTAGTAGTTTGTGTTTCAATTTCTAAACTCTTCTGGAAATTTCGTAGACATATTTAAGATATTAGGTAGCATTTATGAAAAGTCATTTTGATGCAATGTTGTTTTGCGTTCATAAAATGCCACTAGGATGTCTCACTGAATTATGGCCTTGGGATCCACATGTAAACCAGACATTTGGTGGCATTTCAATGCAACCTTTGGAGTGCCATATTTTATTTTATTTTTCTCCTTCCAACAACTAAGATTTTAATTAAAAAACCATGGAAATCAAATTAAATCAGAACTGCAACAAAAATGTCTGTCTTAATAGAATGGTTAAGATTTGATGCTAAAGTTTAGTACTCCTTGATCTGAAACACCAGTTGTTGCTATAGCCAACACTAATGCTGATTATCTCTTATAAAAAATACTATTGACTTGAATTTTTCCCATGAGACTTGAAATTTTCACTAAATCAACATGCTAAAGCAAATGTATGAAATCCATTGTGCACAATGTCACCTTTGTCAACAATACACTAATAGGTTTAGAATACGAGTCACCTTTCTCAACAATGTTGCATCTTTTTTTAACCCCATATAGTTGCTCTTTATCATTTATTTCTTGCACTATATTGACATTTGGCGACACACATAAATTCAGATCCAACCTATTAAACTTAGGTATTTTGCTCTTTTCCGAGAGCCTCACTTTTTTCATTCTTTGGATTTACATATTTACATTGTTCACATAGTTGTCATTAATCATTGTTTTTAGTTATGGTCAAGTGTTTCATGCACCTTGCCTAGGCACCCAAATCAATACCTGTTAATATGCTTTGATATTCGTGATATTTGATGTGGGCATCATCGTATACTCATAACAAAGTATTTGAGCTATCAAACTCCGAAAAAATGAAGTTCATCTCCGGTTCAACTAGTTTGAGCTAACTTTATAGTATAAAATCACTATAATCATGTTAAATTCAAAAGTAGATCAAATTAGTTTGAACTGAGTTCAAAACTCATTTACCATAAATATATCAAGAGTATGAAACATTTCATACCTAAACTCCAAAATTTGAATTGATCATATACGTATGTATCGGATGGTTCTTAGTTGGGTGCCTTATGTAATTTGCCCAGTTAAGAGATATATTTGAACGGCATGCAGTAAGTGTGGCTAATTGATTGCAACTTTTCTCCTTTTCATGCAGATGATTCCTTATCATCAACTATTATATGAAAGTTGCCTTTCGCTGTACCGTGAGAGTGGCAGCAGTCCAATGTATCGACATGGCCATCCCAAAGAAGCGTTGATGAATCTCTTGCTCAAGGGCGTTTCAGCAACCGGGTGACCGCATGGGTCTCCTGCACTGAAACTTCGAAGAAGTCTGCTGGTATGAATAATGGTCGTTGCGGTAGCATTTCTGAATGGGTCACTGCTATCTTCAGCTTCAGATGTTGTTAGTTTTGGTGCTTTGACGCTATCTTAAGCATGTCTTGCTGCTAACGTGGCTATCAGCATGCTGTAGGGTATCTCATCGTAGGTGCCTTACCGACACACTGCAGCACGTTCCAACTTCTCAGTTCAAAATTATGCTTTTCTACTGTTTTGCTGGCATTTTGATGTATTGATGAGCACCGGCAGAGAGGATGATGATGTTTAGCTGTTTACAGATCTCTTCTTGATTTCCCCTTATTTTCTGGTTATTTTCTTCATTTCGCCTAACCGTTCGAATTCGAAAACTCGAAGGATAAAGGTATAAAATGTCGCAGAAGCTCAAGTGGTGTGTGCGGTGTGCGTGGGGCACACGTAAGGCAGAGGCTTGTAGCGATTGACTGTAGCAAAATTGCCGTGCCAGAAGTACCCTTTTCTACTGTAGCGATCGCTCTCGGTCGTCCGTATCTGATCTGACGGTTGAGAGGGACCAAAGGCAGAGAGTACTGTGCTTCCCAGCCTTTGGAAGTAGTAACGGCAGGGGAGGGATACGCGTCCCACAAAAGAACACCTCGAGGACGGGGGTGGCCAGGCCCACTCGTTCGTTCCCCCACTCTCCGCGACACCCGAAGCTTCCCGCGGAAGGAATGTGCTGGTGTACGGCTCTCGTCGCCGCGCCCGTCGCCGGAGGCAGGCTGCCTCCGCCCTCCCTGCGACGCCGCCACCGGAGAGGAAGCTCCGTCCGGGCACGGGCAGAGGCCTCTCCGGGGGGCGAGACGCAGCGGAAGAAGGTCGCCGTCGCCGGCGCCGGCTGGGCAGGCCTCGCCGCCGCGCACCACCTCGTCAAACAGGTCTGCTCCTGCGTGCTAGTTCCCGATTATTCCCGCTTCATTCGTGTGTTCGATTTTGTACTGCGCACGCGCTCGTGTGAGCTGGTTCGTCGATTCGTGCGCGCGCGCCCGTGGAAGTGTAGAGGTCGTGCGCGTCATCCGCTTCCGCTTGTGCGCCTGCGCCATTCTGCGGGTTTGCGAGGCCGCGGCGTGCCTTTCCATCGCTGTTTGCTTTCTCTTCCGTTTCCTACTGATGGTCACGTAAACATTGCTTCCGCTTTCGAGGTTCAGTTTGCTTACTACTACAACTATTGATCAGGGATACGAGGTTACGCTTCTCGGTACGGAGAGCGGCCCAAGCGAGGAGGTCGGTCTCAAAGGTATTGTAACCCCCAATTTGCACCGTCAATAATCTATTTCAACTTGTTGTGCCAGATTTTTTTCGGTAATTCTTGTATCGTGACGTTGCACGTAGGGTTCTGGTGTCCATATCGCAACATTTTCTCTTTAGTCGATGAGCTGGGGATCTCGCCTTTCACAGGGTGGACTAAAGCAGCGTACTATTCTCCACAAGGCCTATCAGTAATTTCTCTTCGTCTTCTTTTTGTTTTATGCAGTAAATTCTGTCAGCTTGACCACGCTAGAAATTGTGATGCACATGGGCTTCCCTAACTTTCCTGGTTATCCTTACTATTTGTATCCAAATTAAGCTGTTTTTTCTCAGCGTATTTTTAGTTTTGGATGTTCCATGTATATTTTTTCCCCAGATGGTAAAATACAAAAGGTTATTTTTGTTAGATGAATATTGTGTGCATCTATTCATGAGGCCCAAGGGGCAATATATATTGTACAAGGGGATGTACAAAAGGAATACAACACAGCATAATAGGAAACAGCATATTAGGAAACAAATAAAAGCCCTAATCTATTCTATCCTTAACACCCCCCTCAAACTCATGGTGGATCAACAACACTGAGTTTGGAGAGGTAAAAGCATGTCTTTGTGCTCAGTGCGGGCCTTCGTAAAGAAATCCGCTATCTGAAGCTCAGAAGGCACATGCGAAGAGTAATCACGATCTTGCACACAAGACCTCATGAAAGAAGCATCAACACCAATATGCTTGGTGAGCTCATGCTTCACGGGATCACGAGCAATCTTGATAGCTTTGTCTCTTGTCGACAAGAGAGGAGTCGGTGTAGTGACAAACACCAAAATCCTCAAGTAACCACCGTAGCCAAGTAATCTCTGCATCAAGAGAGCCATAGCTCGCAACTCGACCTCTGCACTTGAACAGGACACTGCGATCTGTTTCTTCGTCTTCCGGGCAATAAGAGAACCACCAAGAAAAACACGAGGCGAGAGAGAGGCCGCGATCGGAGGATCGCCGGCCCAAGTAGCATCCGAATAGGCTCAGAAGGTAATGTAATGGAACGTGGAAAGAAGAGACGGCGAGAGATAGTCCCACGAAGGTATCGCGAGAACTCGAAGAAGGTGGTGTAGTGGACTGAGTGGGGCTGAAACAAAGCCGACTCGAGAATATGAGCAGGATAAGTGATATCCGGACGAGTAATGACAAGATAAACAAGACTCCCAACAAGGTGGCGATAGCGAGTCGGATCGAAAAGAGGCTCGCCATCCGAGGGTCGGAGGTGGACATTGAGCTCCATGGGAGTCTCAACGATCTGTTGTCGATGAGAGAGCGCGATCAAGAAGATCTGAATATATTTCTCTTGGGACATAAAGAAATCATCAGGAGTGGAAGTAACCTCAATCCCAAGAAAATAAGCGAGAGGACCAAGATCCGACATAAGGAATTGCTCACTAAGACGAGCCTTCACAAAGGCAATGTACTCGAGAATCATCTCCGTAATGATCATATCATCAACATACGAGAAGAAGAAGAGTCCGACCACGAGGCGAAGTGTGGACAAAGAGCGCAGGATCATGATCACTAGTGAAAAGCCGGCGGCGGTGACCACGGAGGAGAAGCGCTCAAACCAAGCACGAGGGCTTGCTTAAGGCCATAGAGAGCGGCGAAGCGGCGGACCATGCCCTCGAGGCAGAATACCCGGTGGCGGATGCATGTAGACCTCCTCACGCAACTCACCATTAAGTAAGGCATTCTTGACATCAAGGTGAAAGCAGACCGGTGTGAGCAGACGCCACCGCGAGAAGAGTACGAGCGGTGGTCATGTGGGCCACAGAGCAAAAGTCTCGGCGTAGTCAACGCCATGCTCTGCTGGAAGCCACGAGCAACAAGACGCGCCTTGTAGCGCTCAAGAGAGCCATCGAGCGAGTCTTAATTTTATAGACCCACTTACACGTGATGGGGCGAGAATGAGATGGCAAAGGAACAAGATCCCAAGTACCATGCGCTCGAGGCAGCAATCTCCTCGGCCATGGCAAGCGCCACTCGGGGTGAATAACAACATCCGTGGGAGAGCACGGCTCACGGTAGTCTGCGCCAGCAAAGGCAAAGCGGGCGGGAGGCCGAATCGGCCGGCGATCGCGGAGCGTAGCGAGGAGAAGATGACCCATCGAGGGACGATGGAGCATCGGAAGAAGGTGGATCATCGGAGAAGATGACTCACCGGAAGAGCCTCAATCTGGTCGACGAGTGTAAAGAGAAGGGAGGTCTTGTAGTGAGAGGAGCACGGAGAGTCGGAGGAGACGACGCGGCGACAACGGCGGAGAGGCCACGGGGAATATGTGGAGACTCGGTGGGACAAGTGGGCGAGGGCAAAGCAGATATAGGTGTATCCGGAAGGTCAAGAAAGACAGAGACTCCGCAGAGGAGTCGAAGGAGAGGCGGGGCGTGGATAGAATGGGCGAGACTCGTCGAAAGTCACATCGAGAAACCCGCGTCAGACGACCAGCGAGGATCCCAGCCCGAGTAGCCCTTGTGCTCGCATCGTATCCCGAAAAACACACTCAACAGGTGGCGATCGGTTTGGTGCGTTCGAGGGGCGGAGAACGTGGGAAACGCAGCGCCAAGCAGATGAAGAGTAGAGTAGTCGGAAGAAGACCACGAGACGCGCTCAGCGAGGATCGCGCCAAGAGCGAGAAGAGGTGAATGTTGGCGAGATAGGTGGCGATGGAAACGACCTCGGCCCAAAAGTGAGGTGGAATAGAGCGGCGATCATCGAGCACGAGCCGTCTCAAGGAGGTGACGATGCTTGCGCTCGGCGACACCATTCGAGCATGGGCACCGGGACAAGAGAATCGAAGCGAGTGCCACTCGCAAGGCAAGGAAGCGCGCGGTAACGAGAGAGGTACTCGCCCGGCGAATCGACGAAAGACATGGATAGGAGTGGAGAAGCGTGTGTGAATCATAGTGGCAAATTGTTTATAGATAGACAAGACCTCACTACGAGAAGACATGAAATATATCCAAGTGTGGCGAGAGAAATCATCTATAAATATGATATAATATCGATGACCCCTTTCGAAACGAAGGAGCCGGACCCCAAACATCCGAATGGACAAGATCAAAAGGACGCTGGGACACGGACTCACTATGAGGATAGGAAGCTGAATTTGTTTACCTAACTTATAGCCCGACAATCTAAAGATCGTCTCCGAGACGGACCCGAAGACCACGGCGAACTAAGGATGACGGCGAGATCCACACGATGACCAAGGCGGTGATGCCACTGCTGGAAGGAGCCGATGAAGCGAAGTGGCGAAGCGGAGAAGGCGGCGCCGATGGTGGCGGTGGTGGCGGCGAAGGAAGGTGAAGCAGTCAAGCTCCCGAGACGCTGTGAATCACGGCGGCGAGGCGAGACCAACCGAGCTCCGTGTGGTTGTCCCGAACACAACAAGAGTCGAGTCGAGAATGACCCGATAACCAAGGTCAGTAATCTGCCCAGCAGAAAGAAGCTGCATGGTAAGGCGAGGAACATGAGCAACAGAAAGAATATGAAAGGATGAGTCGCTAAGAAAACCTCGACTAGAGACGAAAGAGATGTACCATCGTGATAAGAACAACGACGGAGAATCAAGAGGTGTAATAGAAGACGAGTAGAAGCATCGGAGTCATGTGAAAAGATGCTCGAATCAAGAATCCACGGGGAGGTACCTGACTGTGTAGAGGGTGGTTTCTTAGTGCCTGAAGAGTCGGTGAGCGAACTGCGAACCTGCCGAGGAGAACTGGCGGCAAGCAAGCGGCGAAGTCGGCTATCTCTGCTTGGTGAAAGAAGGCTGCTGAAGAAGTCGATCGCGACGTCGTCGTAGAAGCACCGGTGCCAATAGAAGAACGGCGTGAAAGATGCGCTTCTTCTTATAGCATCGACTCAATGTGGCCGGCCTTGTCGCAGTAGGAGCAGTGAGGCGGCCACCTCGGACGAATGACGGCCACCACCACCGTGGCGGCACGGAGAGGAGGCATGCGGCGGTGGGCGGGCGGCGAGCACGCAGGAGTGGCATCGGACCAAGACCACTCGAGCGAGTCTCCTCTGCGCGTATCTCGGTAAGAGCCTCCAAGAGAGTGACACGAGGGTGGCGTGCAAGAAGGCGAGCACGCCTTTGCTCGAACTTCGGGGCGAAGGCGAGTAAGGAACTCGTGAGACCGAAATGCGGTCGGCCGTCTGACCAGCGGCATGGGCGAGGAACGGCGGCAAAGCGGCGGAGAGTGTCCAAGCGACGCCAAATAGCGAGCTCGGCGTGAAAGCGTCAACGATAGCATCACCTGCTGAAGAGAGTGCTCTGGCGGACCACGGACAGTGCACAGGCATCACCGAGGGCTCGTGGCGCCGACGAAGATGAGTCCACATCCGGAAAGCGAAGAGTCCCACAACCTCGGCGAGGTTGGACAGCGATGAAGACAAAGCAGCGGCGGCGTCGTCATCGTACCACCGAGTGTAGGCGGTCGGATGATCTTTGTAGGAATCGAGCCTCTGGTAAACGAGGCGCTTCATCATCGCAAAGCGGCGGCCTCGATGGCAGCCTTATCGGTATCGAAGGCAATGCAACAGCGTAGGCTCGTCGGAGAATAGGACAAGCGGGCGGTGACATCGCGAGAGGGCGCCTGAGAGCGAAGACCACGCATGTGGATGCGCATGTGAGACACGAAGTCGGTGTAATTAACACCATCAAAGATCACCGCAGCGAGAGAGAAGCGGTGCCCATTGGTAGCGGCCTGGGCGGCGCGGCGACAAGGCGAACGGTCTAACAAAGTGGGCGCCGACGTGCGGCGCGGTTAAGCGGCGTTTTTAGCTTCTTTCGGCTATCCTTTCTTTGCTTCCTTTAGAAGCTCTGGCCACCGCAAAACAATCGGCCGGGCCGAGAGATGAGTCGGCGGAGGACCACGAGCGGCGGTCGGCGGCGGCCGGCGGGGCGGCGGCGGCCGCGCGCGAGCACGAGGCGGCCTTGCGGTCGGAAGGTGGCGGCGGCGGCCGGGGAGGCGGTGGGCGGCGATCGGCGGCTAGCGGCCGGAGCCCAGCAGGCCGGGAGGCGAGAGGCGGCGACGGACGGAGCGGCCGGCGGGCACCAGGGAGGGAGTGCGGCGGCGAGGCGAGCGGCACGAGCGGAAGATGGCGGGAGCGGCCCGTGCGGCGCGAGGAAGATGGCCGGCCGGGCGGCGAGCGGGCCGCCGGCGGCCGGCGCGAGTAGTGCCGCGGCTCTCGAGCGCGGCGCCGTGAGCGGCAGCGGCAGCGGCGAGTCGGCGGGGCGGCGGCGGCGGTCGGCAGCGCGGCAGGCAGGGAGTCGGCGGGCCGACGCGGCGGGAGTCGGCGGCGGCGACGAGTCGACGGCGGCGCGCGGCGTCAAGCGGACCAACGAAACCCTAGGTACGCTCGATACCATGTTAGATGAATATTGTGTGCATCTATTCATGAGGCCCAAGGGGCAATATATATAGAGGTACAAGGGGATGTACAAAAGGAATACAACACAGTATAATAGGAAACAACATATTAGGAAACAAATAAAAGCCCTAATCTATTCTATCCTTAACAATTTTCTTCTAAACTTGTTCAGATTTAACATGGTCCCATCACCATTTCAGGATATTTTAGTGATTTTCAACAAAGCACTTAATTTTTTCAGATCAATCCATATATTGCGCTAATTCATATTCAAGGGTTATTTCTTGTTGTATTTATTGCTTATAATGGATGTTAGTGGTCTTAGTGGAGATTCCTCAGAAAATTCTATCCAGAATATATCGTGTATTATATCATTTCGCATTGAAATCTAGTCTGGATTTAAATGATACGCTAACATCCTTCCTGAATCCCGATTAACACTGCATTGTTCTGATCACCCTGTAGGTCGAATTCCCCATTTTTCATGATCAGCCCCGGTTACCAGCTCCTTTTGGAATCTTTGCATACCCGGAAGTATGATTTTCCTCATTTAAATATTTGTGCTACTTACCTATCTGTCCAGTTTTAAATACCTCATAATATCGTGAATTTTCTCTGTTACAGTTCCCTAGTCTTCCTTTGATTGATAGGTTGACATCAATTCCTGTCATATCTGCAGGTATGATTTTCCATCTGTCCAGCGTGTATTGTTTAGCTCACTTCTAACCACTCATATGTTGCTTTCATCCAGTCATTGACTTTGACAACACAGACACTGCTTGGAGGAAATATGACACAAGTGAGGAAATTTGATTGCCTATTGTCTCAAGTTTTTGAAGCTGCTAGTTGATTCACAGCAAATCACTTCTGCCTCATGTCTTCCTGACAAGCTAGCATTCTCATACTATTGGTCATCTTCCTTGCAGTGACTGCAAGAGAGCTTTTCAAGATGTTCGGTTGCTCACAAAGACTGTACAAGGAAGTTTTTGAACCAGCTATTCAGGTCGCCCTGTTTGCTCCGGGTGAGCAATGTAGTGCCGCTGCAACATTGGGAATGTTGTATTATTATATGCTCTCCCATCAGGTTCTCTCTTTTTTCATCTTTTCCCCCTTGGTTTCTTCTTATCATTTTTATCCAAATGGTACTTTGATCAATGAACCCTTTTTGTTGTCTCTTTGCATTGTGATTTCTCATAAATTCCCTATTTTACAGGAAAACTCTGATTTTTTTATGTGCCGTGGGCAAGTAGAAGATAAAATATTCTCTCCTTGGCTGAAATCACTGGAACTGAAAGGCTTAAAATTCTTTGCAAACAGAGTTCCAACAAGTTTGACCATAAATAAGGACACTGAATGTGTCTCCGGAATTGTCTGTGGAGAGGAGGTATATGAGGCAGATGCATTTGTGTTGGCTATGGGGCTGTCTCCTCTACAATCTATCATTAAGAACAGGTAACACCATATCTTGAGGTGGTAACTGCGTGTGCCAGTTTTACCTTAGCTGGTTACATTTAGTAAATATGAGAGCCAAGATTGCTCTAAAAAATATATGGTACTTAGGAGGTAATAGTTTTCACAACTTGAAATGTGTCTTTTGTAAATCTATTTATGAGTTTTTCTGACAACTGAATTTTATCTAGCCCGTTTCTGCAATCTCGACAAGAGTTTGCCAACCTTCTTCATATGTCAACAATTGACGTGATCTCTATAAAATTATGGTTTGATAAAAAGGTAAGCACAGCATACACTTCATCCACTAAGGCAGTTGTTCACACTGTGCTCATGATATATTACTTTGATATGCAATGACAGGTCACAATTCCTAAGGCTGCTAACGTTTGTTCCGGCTTTGATGATTCATCTGGCTGGACATTCTTTGACCTTACCTCAATATATGATGATTATACCAATGAACCAATAACAGTTGTGGAGGCTGAATTTGTATGTTCAACTCATAATCAACCAACTCTATAATAACAGAGAACATTTTCTGCCAGAATGTATCTTACTCTTGCAAATATCCCTTGTTGCAGTATAACGCCAGCCATTTGTTACCACTGAATGATGAACAGATTGTTTCTGAGGTTTCATCACACCTTATAAAATGCATACAAGATTTTGAGGGGGCCACTGTGACCCAGCAATCGGTCAGAAGATCTCCAGGATCTGTAATCCACTTTATTCCAGGTAAAGTTAACTTTGATCTTACTGTAATGTAAGTGCCTAAATGATCTCAATAGCCAAGTATACCTCATGCCTAAGCCAAGTTGTCACTAACCATAGTATATGGTTGTTATGGGTCCAATTCAGCAGAAAGGGACATGGGTTGCACTGTAGCATGTGAACAGTACTGTAGCAGAGGGCCCACGAGAGGGCTAGCTTCTTCCCTACCAAGTTATCTATTTTCTAAATAATTTGATTAGTTTCTTAATATTCGGATTAGTTGTTTGGCATCTTATCTATTAGTTAGAAAGATTATCATTTAGATTGATTTTATCCATAATTGTTAGGAGAGTCCTTTACATAAGGAGGTATATTGTAATCGTTGGTAGGAAGGGTCTCCCTCCTCTTCTCAATCGGGCCTCAGAGCCTTGGCGATGGTATGGCTGGCCGATCAACGACGAGTGCACAACCCTCGGTCCTCGGACCCGTATTTAAATAACAACCAAAATTGCAGGAGCGATGCTGGCAATCAGAGGGGGTGAATGATTTTCGAAACTTTTTCGTTCAAAGGTTTTTAAAATCTTCACTCAAATGGCTATCATAGTCACTAAGTTCAGATCACGTCAACTAGGCTAAGCAAAACACGACTAGAGACTTAAGGTAACAAAATTAGCCACTAACAGCACAAGACCTATCTGATTGCAAGTGCAATGGCAGTCTGACCACTAAGGCCGATTTGACTGCAAATTTAGGACCGGTTTGACTGGTCCCCTGTTTCTAGACTTGAAAGTCTCTTAGGACAAAACTAAAATATCAAGAATTTGTTCAATTCTCATCAAAACACGTTCAAATTTTACATTAGACTTATTCAAAATATTATGAACCTAAACTAATCAAGAATCACAAGGTTCTTGAGCTTGGGTTTACTGAATTTGAGAATCAAATCTTGGGCACAAAAACACCAAAAATCCTAAAACTTAAATTACTTCTTACTCATGAGGATCTAAGGCATGAGGTCTTTCAAATATATTTTCATATGTCCTAGCAATGTAACTTAAGTAAGAGTTCGGCCTAGAACACCCATGAATATGAAATAACAAATCTAGCTGAAGAACATGCAAAACTAAGTAAAAACACTAACAAAAACATGATTAAGACATCTTTGATCTATTCTTAGTGGAGGATGAAGTTTATATACTTATGGATGATTACAAGGTGTAGCTGAAACACCATTCTTCCAGTCTTTCCTCTCAACCATAGAATAAGACAGTAGTAGAACAAAACATAAACCTTAGAATTCTTGGATCTACCACCTTCTCTCCTCCCCTTTAATAACTAGCAACAATCTTAATAGATCCAACCTATGAAGTCTACCAGGGAAACCTGTCAACGCCATTAACACGGGTTTTACACATGCACGCTTTTCAAAGCATTTACAAGACTCAACCCGTTAACCCTTTAGCGATTAATCAACTTGTCAAATCCAGCTCTTCTTGATCTAAACCACTGCTCCTTTGCACCTTCCCGTGCCGCGGTTTTGATCAAGGCACTAACCCGGTATTTGGCCAACTACCAAAATACTCTCAACGATTATTCCAGGCACCTTCCTTTGACTTTGTCTTCACCTTTACCTCAAAGCATTTCCATATGCTTTGACACACGACCAGTGCTTAATGACTAACCGTCACGTCTTCATGCATTCAGACTCCCCCGAATCGTTTTTATGTGCATCGACCTCGTCACTTGGTGCATCACATGCACCAACTCACCTCTTCACAATCTTTGTCTTCTTTGTGCTTCTCGCTTGAGCCACGTAGCCTCACTTAGACTTATACGATCGTTTGGACCTCAGCTCCCCTGTCTAGTCCCAGTCGATTGCCGTCGACTGCTAATGTTTTCCAAGCCACCTTCACATCCAAAGACCAAGCAACCATCTTGAGAATAAATTCCATACACTTGACTCACATCAGTCAAAACCATGCATCATGTAACACCACACAACCAACCAATGGCCGAAGACCAAGCAACTATCTTGAGCACAACCAACTAACGGTCAAAACCATGCATCATCCAACTCAAAAACTATTTTCACTGTTCTCTGGCTACACCCGCCGATCTGGCCAGTAAACACTCTCTGGAATTTCGGTTAAACTCTCTCGTATCAACTCTAGTTTCCAATTCCAGTGGCACGTAGTGCAAACTCATCCCCAAATAAGTCTATACAAGTGTTTGATGTTCATTTACCCAAAAGACCATGCTCGGTCTGACCACTCACCCCATGGTGGTCAAACTGCCAGCCATCCAATCATACCGCTTGAATTCTGACAGCACAATCTGAAATCTGAATTTTTTGAAACTTTTGCAAAATTCAAATTCAACTCAATCAAAGTACCAATTGTTCATCACAAACATATACTGGACTTTGTACATGATCTCTCAACAACAATGATTCCTGATGCTTAGACTGGCACTAGCTCATTACAGTGCATATTGCCCAAGAAAATTGTGCATTAGTTCTAAATTGATGCTGTGATAAGTTTCCAGAATGAAAACATCCTACTCTTGATGCCTTTTAGACTTTACTGCATATTTGCATCACAAATACTGGTATAACAATGGTCTACTTTAGGTTACACTACCTTGAGGAATACCTAAGTTGATACCTATGGACAAAAATGCATTACCTGCAGGTTCTTACAAGTACACAATGCGAGGATCAACTTCCTTTCCAAATTTATTTATTGCCGGTGATTGGATAGTCAACCGACACGGGTCATTTTCAAAGGTAAGGGAATAATATGCCACAGAAATGCTTCATAGTCACTATAAATTGCATTTATGGATTTATGTTATTTTATTCTAGGAAAAAGCATACGTGACTGGACTTGAAGCTGCTAATAGGGTGGTGGACTATTTTGGCGAAGGAGACTTTGCGAAAATAATTGCAGTTGAAGGAGATGAGCCTCATATAGAGACAGTGCGCAATCTCAACAGAAGAGCCAATGAATTAAGGAATCAGATTCTTTTCTCAGAGTTCTTTCTCCAATGACATGATTGTGATTTTCCTAGACCATGACCAGTACAATTGTTGTACTACTCGTACATAAAAGGTCAGCCAGTTCTCACTTCATTTGCTTTTTCATTCATTCATTTTTTTTTTGGGTCAGAGAAAACGTTTCTTCTGCTGTTGTGCACATTTGCCTGCCAGTCCTAACTCTGAGATTGCATGTCTTTCTTTGTTTTATGAAAAGTAAGACTTAAGTGCATATTACAACCTACCAAGAAAAAAAGGAGTTGTGGGCTGAGGGCAACATTGTTTTTTCTACGTTAGAACATGTTAGTTTTCATAGGAAAAAGATATTACCTGTCTGTCTGCTAAAAAATGCAACAGTTATCATGTAAATGGTATGGATAAACTTGTGTATGTGCTGTTTATAAAGGTGATTAGCTTTCCAATGGCTTTCAGCTGCTTCAGGCCAATAAAACCTAACAGAAATTCTTTCATCCTACCACCATTTTCTTTGTCACTCTTTTTGCTGGCCATGCAAGAACATTTCCTGGTACATAAGTTGCTTATGTATGCATATATCACATTTTGGTTCACCATGAACTATGCATTTTTGTTTAAGAACAATGTTTTTCTTTTTTCTGGCCTCGTTTTAAACATATTTATTTCAGAGGAAGCTTCAATATGAATGTATTGTGTTAGTGCTAGTCCCAGTTTTCAGGTAGGTTATATTTCTCTTGCATATGTATGATGGCCCCAAGTTTCTGAACACTATATCTTTTTTATTGTTATTGCGTACTGGTTATCAGCAAATACACACGCTGGTCTCAAACCATCACTGCCAAAGGAACTTGTTCTGGAGTTAAAACTTTGCGGTGTTGCTTATCCTTGCAGTGATTATTGAAACATGTCTATACAACTCTGTCCATCAAGAGATCAGGGAGTTCCTCAGGTACAGATTCCTTTCCTCATCATATCCACAAACTCTTCATAGCCGATTCTCCCATCCTGTGAATTTAGTGGTGACAATGATTAAATCCATATAAATGGCACTAATTAGTGAAAGAATGCTCACCTTGTCTTTGTCAACTTCATCCAGTACTTCTTTAATGTTGGCTTCATCACTCATTCGTCATGTCTTGTTCAAGTTCGTCTCTTGTTATGTACCTACAGTTATTATGCATGTCTGATTAATTATTAATATTTCTTTAACTTTTGGTTTTCATAAATGAGTTTATACCAAGCAGAAAATAGTGCAAGGATAGCATGAATTAAGCATTGTTATATTATAAACAACATGATTGGTACTTAGGCTGACATAATTTTTTTCTAGAAACAGAGAGGTCACGCTCCTGCCCACTTTTAGACAAAAATTTTTAGCATGGTTAATTGTATGGCCCTTCATTTATGGTGATGTATGCAAGATTAATTATATTTCTTGGTTAGCAAAATTAGTTTTACCCACTGTTATCTTGTCAAAATGCACAAATGCACGGAGTAACTCCTCCTTTTCCAATTTATGTTTATTCATCATAGCTGTGAGGAACTCCGTGTAATCAATGCTGCCACTCTTATCTACATCAACTTGCATCACAGTATGATTAGTGAAATCTTTTACATGTACTAAACATATACTGAAGAGTGAACTACTTCCAGAAGCTTTTGAACCTCTGCTTCACTAATCTTTGATCCTAACTTCGTCTGTTGTCAGACCAACCTTCAGTTCTTCAACTATGATTGTGCCACTCTTGTCTGTATTCATGTTATTGAACATCTGTTTCAAGTCCTTGATTTCCTCTGATGATAAGTTCTCTGCAATAACCTTGAGATGAAAGGAGAGGTGTCTCAGCTTAATTATACCAAGGCAAATTAGCAGTCGTCCTTGTTAAGGAGGATCCACCTTAAGCGCTAGTTGCTTTTGCTTGTTCATTGCCTTGAATTGCTTCATTCTTGATAGTACTGCACTATCGATAGGTCTATCAGATGCACCACCTTCTTTGAGCCATGGATGTTCTGCATATGGAGACATGAATTTTATTGGGATGGCATACAAACTATACAAATGCAGATGAGCTTTACATTCATAACCGCTGATGGTTTACTACCTAGGGCCTGTACTGCAGTAATGCGCTTCTGGGAATCTCTATTTAACATTTTCTGATAAGATTCTTTGCACTTTCAGATGTCGTAGGCCACGGGGTGCTACTAAAATCAAACTGACCGACCAGTGTAGCATCAAATGTGGCCTTGTCTGTTTCTGCTTAGACATGCAAATTCCAATAGTCAGCTCTACGATACTGGAAACAAATGTAGCATGTTAGGCTGAAGATGTATGTGTTAAAAATATAGAGTTGTAGTAGGATATAGAGTTTGTATTCTATTCCACATATGCCTTATCTCTATATGGCATATCTCTTTGTACTCCTATATATATGGTCTCTTGGACCTCATATCAACATACATAATATTCATAACATGATATCAGAGCTAAGATTAATATCTCTCTAACCCTAGCCTCTCCAGTCTTTCGCTGCCGCTGCCCTCGGGAGGATCATCTCTACTCCCGAGGGCGGCCACCTCGTTTTTCGGGTCTCCTCCAGCGTCCGCACCTGCTCACGCCGGATCTGGATCGGCCTGTCGTCTCCGATCTCTCCTTGCGTCGGATCCAAATCCACCGCCCTTGGAGCCGCTGCCGCGCCCAGATCTGCTCTTCCGTCGCTGATCTCATGGCCGGCGGTCTCCCCCGCCCGAATCCGGCCTCGTTCGTGCCGGATCCGGCTCGCCGTTGCCTGGAGGCTCTCTGCACTGCAACTGGCCGCCGGAACCGTCGCTCGCTCGGCCTTCTGCTCGGAGGCCGCCGTCGAACCTTCCGCCCCAGCCAGCCGCCGTCGTTCGCCTCCGCCCCAGCCGGCCGCCGACGCCTCTGGATTCGGCTCGCCACCGCCTGGAGGCTCCCCCGCCTTCTTCTTGTGGATTGTGGAGGGCCGGATCTGGGCTCTTCACGCTCGTTGCGGGAGAGGGGGGGTCGGCGGAGGACGTGGTGCTCAGACGGTGCGACGCCAGCGTCCGGCTCTCGCTCTCTCTTCCTCCGCCAGGTTGCCCGTGTTGACCTCCCCTAGAGTTGAACCGGAGGCCGTGGCGACATGGCGTGTGGGTTCTCCCTGTGAACCTCCGAGGAGTGCTTCTGTTCCTCCGGTCGCCGATCTCGCGCTTCTTGCCAACCTCATCGAGTCTCTCCCTTTTTGTGGACATTGAGGCATGCTCTCCTGTGCTTGGGAGAAGCAGATGTGCTCTCGCGGAGATCTTTTGGGGTAGAAATATTTTGAGTTGGTCGCTTGCTATAAGGTTGGAGATGGGTTTTTCGGCTGTTGGCTATAGCCTGCATGTGTGCTAGTTTTTTTTTAGCGCTAGCTGCTGCTATCTGCGTCCGTATGTGTGCTAGTTTTCTTTTGCGTCTTTTGCTGCGTCTATTCAAATCCATATTCTCTATCTTCAGTTCGTTTAAGCCATGCGAGTCCACAAATTTTTTTATGTCAGTCAGTCGATAGCTTTGTTAGCCATAGTCCATCTTTTAGGACTTTGTATGGTCGGTGCTGCCCCTCTCGCGCCTGTATGGCTCTTCTCCGGTTCGTCTTCGCCGGATCTGGCCTTTCCCCGTTCGGATCCAGCCTCATTCGTGTTGGATCCGGACTCCTCTGTGGGCGGCCTCTCGCGTCTCATCCCCGAGCTTTTAAGGCCGCCGCGCTTCTTCTGCATTGCGTTTCTATTGCGCTTCTTGTGCTTCTTGTGCACTGTGTCGCCGCTGTCTCGGTCTACGATGCCGCCGCTCTTCTTTCTGAGCCGCCGCCCCGAGCTTTTAAAGCCGCCACGCTTTTTCTGCACTGCGTTTCTATTGCGCTTTTGCACTACGTCGCCGCCGTCTCGGGCTTCGATCTGCTTTATGGTCTCCCGCACGACCTCGGATGGAGATCTTCTATTTTCGACACAATCTTCAAGAGCCGCCTGCTACGACGACGTTCACAAGACTTGAATTTTGGATTTTTAGTGTTAACTCTTTCAAATGTAATGCTATTGCATACGCCTTGCATTTGAGGGGGGTTTTAAAGATATAGAGTTGTAGTAGAATATAGAGTTTGTATTCTATTCCACATATGCCCAGGGCTGTCTCTAGAAATTTGGAGCCCTAGGGCGAATTGCAAAATGAGGCCCTCAATTTTTTAAAAATATTGGTCTAATATAACTAAGACATACTATCGCACAATCATGTAAGATGTAATTTCAATATGTATTACTCCATACAAGATTTGGAAATATATCAAATATTAAGACCAAAAAAATATAGTACTGACCTCATGTTCTACTAAAAAGCATCATACGTCTTGTATTTCTTGAAATGAAATCTCCAATTATATCTTCATAATTAATCTTCTCCAAGACATCATTTTCAAGCGCTATTATCGCTAACCCATTGAGTCTTTCTTGTGTCATAGTAGAACGCAAGTAGGATTTCAACAACTTGAGTTTAGAAAAGCTCCTTTCCGCAGATGCAACAGTCACAAGAATGGTTAACAAAGTTCTATATGCAATAACAACGTTAGGATAAAAGGGGCGCTTCTTCAAAAACTTCAGAATATCAAGAGGACCTATAGATTCCTTAAGTAAATCTTGGATGAAAGTTAACTCCACAAACAATTCCTGTCCATCAATATCTTTGTGTTCTCCATTCTTAAGTGCATCCTCAAGATTAACACAAGCAGCCATTAAATTCTTATCATCCAAGGATCGCAGCCTATCTGAAGGAAACAAGAAACCAAAAGTTTTTTCATACCCTTACTGTTTTAAAGCATCGTTTGGGGCCCACCAATTTGGGGGCCCTGTGCCATCGCCCAGGTTGCACGCCCTCATCAACGGGGCTGCATATGCCTTATCTTTATATGATATATCTCTTTGTACTCCTATATATATGGTTCTTTGAACTTCATATCAATACACATAATATTCATAACAGTATGAATATATTTACCTCCATAGAAAGGCGCCGACTGACATAAAAGAGTATATAAGATCACTCCAGCACTCAAGACGTCAACTTTCCCATAATTTTGCTGCAATACTTCTGGCGCCACATGGTATGGAGTCCCGACAATGTCTTTATACACTTAACCTCATTTGTTGAGGAAAAATTTTCCTTGTACTTCTGTCAAATGGTTGCATTTTGTATGTAATGATGAGCTAAATATGTGAATCTTGTGTTTGTGTGTGTACGTGTGGTGTGGTCTGACCTCCTTCGATGAAGTCGGAGCAGCCGAAGTCGATGGCCTTGAGCGGGGCGTCCTCGGCGGCGCTGGCGTGCAGGAAGTTCTCGGGCTTGAGGTCGCGGTGCATAACCCCCATAAAGTGGCAGACATGCACGACGGTGATGATGTCCCGGCACACGGCGCGGCCTCCCGCTCCGAGTAGCTCCTCTTGGCCGTGATGCGGTCGAACAGCTCCCCGCCGGAGCAGAACTCCATGACGAGGTGTACGTTCTCGGCGTCCTCGAAGGCGCCCTTGTACTCCACGATGTTTGCATGGCTGCTGAGGTGCTGCAGGATGGTGATCTCCCGGCGCATGCCCTCCATGTCGGCGCGGCGCACCAGCTTCCGCTTCGGCACCGACTTGCACGCGTACTGGGTACCCGTCGCGCTCTCCGTGCACAGGTACGTCGTCCCGAACTGCCCGCTCCCCAGCTACCGCTCCAGGTGGAACAGCGACCGCACGTCCGCCATCGGCCTCTTCAGCACCGGGCCCACCTCCCCGCCGGCCGCCTTCCGGGACGACGGGGGCGCCGGCTTCGGGAAGGTCAGCGACCGCTCCTGTTGGCCGTATGACGGCTGCGGCTGCATCAGCCCGCAGCAGTTGCCCATTGTTCTCTGTGATTCATTGGACGTCGAGGTGGTGGGAATGAGATGGCTCGAGGGAGCTAGCAGCCGGGGGGTTTTGAGGTGGTTTTTTTGCGAGGAAAAGATGGACGAAGAAGACTGCTTGACGTGATGCTGATGACTGTCCGTACTGCTCGACGTTCGCTTTTGATCTGGGGTTTGAGCTTATGCCTTGTTTGGTTATCTCGAGAGGGAAAGGAAGACTCAAAAGTAAAAGCCTCGGAATCTCGCTATCTTATGCAAGCAGTGCAGGCAGCACCAGGTGATCATTCGGCGTCGGTGATGCAGAAACAACGGCGCGCGGTCAAGTTATTCCGCGTCATTTTGGTTCAATCGGATGTTGTACGAGTTTATAGACCTTATTGTGGCCTGAGTACTCCGGGGCATCATCAGGCCGTCAAGGTGAAACGACCCCCCCAGTTTCTAATTCGTTTTAACCGATAATTATAACTAAATATAATTAATTAAGCAAATAATTAAATCAATTATAGTAGAAACATTTCCTTTAAATACATAATAGACCAAACTGAAATACTAAAAACGTTGTATTAACACACACACACACACACACTACAAAAGAACAAGTCCGTTTAACAATTCAATGACCCAAATCATTTCATACATCACAAATCTTCCGGTACAAGTGTAAACAACAATTTATATATCCATGTCCATACATATAAAGGAATACACCTTTATCCATACATATGATCTAATACAACCAAATACCATCATGAGTAATACATGTTTATATACCATCACGAGTAATACACGCTTTTGAGACCGGTAGTAATAGTACAACCCATAGTAGCACTAGATCAAGTACCTATAGAAAGGGTCAATAACTGAAAATAGAGAATAACCAAATCAATCAAATTGATAAGGTCAACATTGCGGCCAAAATCCATTTTGGGAAAATAATATTTGAGCAATTAGCTCATCGAGATACCAGACCGTCTAGGCTAGATGACACTCTCACAACTATAGGTTCTCATCATCCGATGTAACATAAACCTAAACCCATTTCCAAGCAAAACATAGAACATTTTACAACAACAGCCAATCTCTGTAAAAATAATTTACTAGAGCACATATCACACCTCGATAACTATAGGATTCCATCGACACAAATCTCGTAGTGCACAAGTAGAAAGGATAAAGACCAACAAGAGAATGAGAGTGAAAGAGGAATACATCATAATCCACTAGTAGCATGGGGGAAAGAGGCGAAGCCTAGTTTATCATCACCTCCATCCCCCTCCCCCCTTTCTCCAAATACACCCAATTGGGCTGAGGGTCGAGAGGAGGAGGTGAACCTCACCACAATCAGATCAAGGAAGGAGTATAGGGCTAGAACCAGGAGGAGTTGGGGAGGAGGAGGCCAGAGGGTGAGCAACTGGGGAATGTAACACAAAGCCAGCACCAAATCGAGCCCGACCAACTTGAAAGGTACTCCCATATGCTTTCCATTTCTAGCACTCTATCCTAATCCACATCACCAGTGTAGGACCACATCCAAGCATACAACTAGAGTGAGAAGATGAGAGGATTTGAGAGATTAGGAGCATACCGTGCCGACTAGAACCGTGACACATATGTGCTGCAATGTCGCTGACTCACGGCGGTGATGACCGCACCGAAGCTGACCACCAGAGCGCATCCGGCGACCTCCAACATACTCCCTAGAGCATGAGGAAGCCCCAAGTCTCATCACGGCATACCAACGTTAAGCACAAACTCCTCCCCACAGATCACAAAGAAATTAAATGGGAAAAATCCACAAATCAAAAGCAAACTCAAAGAAAATGAAGGCTAGAGTTTTTTTAAAAAGAGAGTTTTTAAAAAAATTGCTACAGGACCATAGTAAACTCAAAGAGAGTTTTTTTAAAGCAAACTCAAAGAGAGTTTTTTTAAAAAAATGCTATAGGACCATAGTAGTGAACAGTTCAGTTTTAGACCAACCGGGCCTTCGTTGTGCTTCGTTGCAAACCGGGCCTAGCTCGAAAATATTTCGGCCTATAGGCCCGGCTGCCCAGGCTCTCCCCGTAGAAAAGATATGTAGGGTGGCATGGCTTCCATTCCATGGACATCGATCGATGGGAGCACGCTGGCTTCAGCTTGGGCAAACGGCAGGCGGGGAGGGCGAGTGGGCAAACGGCAGGCGGGAGCCAAGCGCCAATCCCCGGGCGGAGGCGAGTCGCGGCGATGTTGCCCGTGTTAAGCACAGCGGCGCGTCAGCGGCAACCGCCGCGCACCTCTCCGACGCGTGACAGGACGTACGGTGGTTTTCGGGCTCGGTTTGCAATGCGGAGAAGCGGCCGGAAAGTCAATCAATATACGAACACCACGAAGCTGCTGGAATCGCAACATAAATTAGTTCGAACTTAGAAGTACCTTCGTCACCGAAGACTTGGTGCTCAACTTGTCTTTTTTTTCCTATGTGATTTATAATTTTTTTCACTGTAATTATTGATAGCTTTTTTTAAACATAATTAAATTTAAAAATTTTAAAAATAAAAAAATTAGTCTACCATAAATAATACAAAAAAATAAAAAAACCTAAAAAATAAAAAAAATAAACTAGAATATTAACCTAAAACCGAAATGAGCAGATCTAATGGTGACATAGATCCATACTTCAAGTCTTTCTTTTCATTGCTAATGGTTACATGGATCCATACTTCAAGTCTTCCTTTTCATTCTCATTGGCAACATCTCGTAGCAATTGAGAACATTTTTTTAAAGAGAAAATTAATTCTAATTTGAAAACGACTCATCCTTTCTGCCTTCCTTTCAAGTTTCTTCAACACCCTGACAGGCCAACTGCGTTACCAAACATCCCAACCTGTTTCTTTTTTGGCACAAGTTTCCTTGAAGTCTAGTCAGCAATCAGCAAAACAAAAAGGACATGTGAGGTGCTTGCAGTCCAAGGTAAGAAGAAAACAATATCTGTGTGACCGGTACGGACCTAGCTTATATTTTAAATTAGGAAAAAAAACTAAAAAAATGGTATACCGTTCCACTCAAAAACAACGATACAGCTTTCTATGTTTGATCTCTTGGGCTCATGCCGCCGAATCTGTTGTCTCCGGCCACAATACCGTCACTTATTGCCATCCTCGACTACGGTGTTGCCGAATCCTATTGTCTCCTGGTGGGGTGAGGTCGACCTGCTGCTCGAGTTCTAGCCCCAATTGTTGTCAAGGCCTCCATCGCTAGATTCATCGTCTCAAGCCATGGCGCCACTGCGTATCGACATCCCCGACCGTGACGCCGCCTAATCTGGTCGACCCCGGTGGGGGTGAGATTGACCGGCTGCCCGAGCTCCAGCCTCGATGGTATGCCCCTCGCTCCAGCACTCTAGTTATCTATCTTCTTGAGCTTTGACGAGAGGAGTGGTGGTGCCATGGCCACCGACGGGTTCATCATGCCCCCTGGATGTAGAGGGAGGTCGTGGAGGTGGTGATTCGACGGTGGGTGGCGGTGGAGGGCGCCAGCTGAGGGAGGCACGATAAGGTGGTGGCGTACTAAAATTATGTTGGACAGGGGGAGACACAACGCGACGAGGCGGTGAGGTCGCCGCCAACCGCCAGTGGAGAAGGAGGGGGCGAGGGGGAGGCGGAGGATGGGCATAGAGCTATAGCAGGCACCGGGGAAAAAGGTGGGGAGGAGGAGTGACAGAGGAGGAGGGAGAGGGAGGGGAGGAGAAACTTAATGAAAGTCAATGAAACTCTACATGTTAAGAACGTTTTCAACGGTACAGCAACCTTTCAATTATTCTCCTATTAACAGCTGTGACTTGGAATATATATATACTGATACGCAGCAGAGTGGTGTGAAGGGGTTCATCTCGATTCTTCACAAAAACTGAGTCTTATTCGTTAACCCCCAGATTACTGTTCTCTTCCTAAGTTATTTTGGACGACCTTAACTCTAGTCCGGAAAACAAAAAAACTTCTAATGTTTTACAAAGTATGGTCACGAATACAAAAGCAACACATGGTGATTCCAGTCCAAGAAAAAAGAAGGGGATTTTCAATGACCTGAACTTCACTGCACTTCTTTTCAAATTAACAGTTGTGGCTGACTGACGAGAAATATATAGTATACACTGATGTACGGTGGTGTGGGGGGATTCATTTTGTTTCTTGACACAAACTTCAGTGCCTTATTAGCACCTTCCTCCTCCTTCGGCTATTTTTTTTAGAAAGACATTGACCCTACCAGCGACATGTAAACAAACAAAAATGCACAACCGATGGTTGAGAAGAGTAGACGAAACGGGACCCAGCCTAGCTATCATTCTCCTCTAGAAAATCAGGTTACTGCAGCCATGGCGTGTGAGTTGTGACTAGGTTTGTTCAGTAGGTAACGCAGGATCATACAATTGAAGGTGTATTTATATATGAGGTGACCCTGTTACACCTCAACCTAGAAAGAAAGAACAACAAGAAGGAAGACAGCAGGTGTGCGACGGTCCCTGTTGCCAGGACCTCCGCAGGCACCAAATCAGCCTCCCAAAGCTCCAAGAAAGATGGCAGTCCCGGTTTACAGCATCACAAGGGCAGAGATCGATGAGTTCTGGAGGAGAAAGGCGATGGAAGAAGAAGAGCAGCGCCTTGCTGCCGAGAAGGAGGCTGCAAGAATCAAAGCCAAGACACTTAAGGTCAGTCCTTGCTATTGATCAACTGTATTTTTTGCATTGTCGGTCAACATGACCACTTCCAATCTCCTTATCAGCTCAAGTTCAGTATGATATCTCTTAGCATGTTGTATTTCTTGCCGTAAGTGTTGTGTAGATATGATCTCTTATCTTTCCATGTGTGAGAGAGATGATTTGATTGTAACTGTCCGAGATATCCTCGGTTGTAATCCTTGTTGATCTGCGTCAATATATACGTGATCACCCCTGGCTTCTTGCTGTGTGCGGTGTTTCCCCAATCCTCTTTCTCTCTCGGTTTACATGGTACCAGATTGGTTCTAAACTAGGACCTGCCGCACCCTACCTCTGCTTCCGCATCCACCATGGGCGACGGCCATCCCTTCTCCCTTGCCGGAGTTTTCAACACCTCTGGCATCCTCACCGTCCAAACCTCCCCGGCCATGGTCTCCCATCTCTCCCCTGCGGCGCAGGCCATCAATGTGGCTAGCATCATCGCTCACATCCCCGTTAGTCTTGATCTGAAGGCTTCGAACTGCATGAAGTGGCGGACATTCTTCCTCGCCATGGCCGGCAAGTTCGGCCTCCTCCACCGCATCGACTATAGTAGATACCCAATATAGTAGGTAGATCATCACCAAATATAACAAAAGTTTTTTATATCATATATCTTATTTCTCATACGACAACATAACTTGGATTTTAATCCAAAAAACCATGTAACTTGGAACTGAATTATTTTTAAAGCAGATAGAAGATTATATGCTTTTCGAGCAAATGATAAGGGAGATTCTTGAGGAGGGAAACAAAGGAGACAGGGCAAAGAGGATGAAGAGAGACATCACCACGAACAGCAGGATGGTGGCAGCTGCCATTGATAACACTGAGGCACGGATTGACATAAAAAATTGGTAAGTTTTTTTTTTTGTAGAATTATGTTATCTGTTATTTCTCACTTTTTTGAAGTTGCACTGGCACTGAGAGTGCGTCCCTTTCTAAATATGTGGATGGAAAACAACCTGTATCGCACTTCATCCAAACCCAATTCCTAGTTGGATGTCCTGTCACAAACTCACAATGCCATAGAACTCCCTAGAACTTATGGTAAAGAAGTATCTAATAAAACTGTGAGAATTGAAGTAAGAAGGAACATAGGTCAAACTATAAGCATATATATGTAAAAAAAATGTGTCTGTTGATACAGTGCAACATGGCTATTTTCAAACGCAGACAATAGTTCCATACTTGTATTCTAGTGCAATTAACGTCCTTGAAGAAGCATTATGAATTATTTGAAGTACATATGGGTATGACATTCCACCATCTTCTCCCACTGGATGCAGGTGGAAAATAAGTGCTTATGCGTATCTAAATGAACCAGCACTGACATCCATGGATGAGAATGGCAGACGCAAACACACCATCACTCATATTCCACAAAGGAGATGTATCGAATTCTGTTTACCAACTCCGCACCAAGCAAATAACAGTAATTTTTTTATCTTCGAGGTGTTTATGCCGAGGATAAGCTTAGACATGTGAGCAAATCAGAAAATATGAATGTTGATTATGCATCAGTTGTGCTTTGGGTAAAATAAATTACAATATTTGACATAAGTGTAGAACAGTATAAGTATGTTCAGATGATACTTGAAATGATGTATTGGATAATCTGGTTCTTTTTCATAGTATAAAAAGAGGCCATTTTAATTTATGACTAATTGTCGAAACTCTTTTGCTTGGTGTCATTTATGTCACGATCAGAAGCTATTGCCAATGCTTTGTGATTGTGCCAGCAGATCATAGATTATGCACTGCACATTCTAACTCGTCGTCTTGTTTGTAGATACTTATGGTATTATGGGTTACATAATTAAAACATTAAAAGTACACATAACAATGTTCTAACTTATGAATCCTGGTCTGCTTGAATTAATATACTTGAAGACATTTGTTATATTCTTCAACTATGTGTTCAAATCCTCAAAATATGATCTGCTTGAACAAGTGTAGAAGTTTAAACAAGTCTGTGAACACGAGGAATCAAATGAATAAACAAAATTAAAGCAAATTAGTGCAAATGATCCTACAACAATAAATTAAATGTGTTGAATGCAAGTGCATTTTAAAAAGAGGAAACTTTTTGTAGGCAGGAATATCTACCTGTAAGATCGAGTATAGTGACTAGAGGAGGTGAATAGGAACCCAAATTAATTCTGAGGCTTTCTAGAATCTTTTCCTTTGAGCGGAAGCAAAACTTTTCACTCCAGTAGCTATGAAAGTTATGAAGATCCAGAGACAAATAATTACAAGGAAAAGATCCAATTGAAGGAGGTGGTCTGCCTCTCTCTCCGGCAGTCTGACCTCCGTTCTAGTGGTTTGACCGCTATGAACAGTAAAATTAGGCAAAGCTACAGTACCCTGGTTAGACCGCTATTACAGTGTCGGTCAGATAGCTGCAATAGTAAAATCAAGCAAATGAAAAATGTTTTTCAACGTTATTTTAAATCCAAAAATTAATGGAACTTTTGATTCGTAGATCTAAATAACATGAAATTTTGCAGAGATATTCGCTAGATTATCAAGAACATATTCTAATAAACGATCATAAAAATCATGACCAAAGTTGAGACATTTTTCAGTTTGAAGAAAAGGTGCACCAAATCCGAGCTAAAACCAAAATCGGTTAATACAATTTGCTCGTAGGTGGACGATAACCAAGATAGATCTAGATGTATTTTTACATATCCCAGCAAGTAAGAACATGAAAGAAATCACATCAAAAACCTCTGGATCAAGAAATCACACTTTGAGGCCAAATCTAGTAAATCAGGTTTTCTTGATAAACTTACTATCAAAGTGGCTATATGGGTGGAGATAGATTCTCAGAGGTTGTCTTAATCTTTTACACATTCTTGATACAATAAGATCAAGAAAAGAGAAGATGAGAGATCAAAACCAACTAAATTAACAGTAAATCAATCAAAGCATGATGGATTCATGGAGTTGATCAAAATTGATGTATTATTTGCTTGGAGAGGTATATTTTACATCCAATCCCTCGGGATAGTAGAGCTCTAAATCTAGAGTACATATATAAGACTCCAACCCAAAGAACCCTAATCCACATGGGAGAGAGGAGGAGCTAACCACCAAAAGGCTTTGTCAACCTTTTCAAACCTTAGCCCTTGCCTCTTCTCCCCTTATATAGCATCACAACTTGAATCAAAACCTAATGGATCCACCCATTAGGACAAATCAGGGATAACTCGTTATCCCCACTTAATACTAGGTTTTACTCTCTCATACATGCTTCTTAAAGCGGCTTGCAACCATTAACCTATTAGTGAATCAACACTTGATCCACTTCATATTTTCAGTATATAAAGACCTAAACCGCTTAGGTCAATGCCGCGGTTTCACATACCGCCACCTTTTTTATTAGGTAATTTACCAAAATACCCCTCTTCAGCATCTACGAAGCTTCGCGCTTTCTTTGCCACGAAGCATCACACATGCTTTGCCATCTTTCACATGGTCTCAATAACTTGCCGTCAAGCCTCTCACTTATCTGGATCCCACCGAACCATTCTCACTTGCAAATGACCCAAGTTACTTAGCGCACCACATGTTTCTCCTTGCACATGACAACACCCGACTTCCTTGACCGCACAGAACCTCGACTCCTCGCTAAGCCTAGTTTTGGTCCACCTTGCCGTTGCCCGTCACGTCCACGACCGGTAGCTCCCGCTCGGTTTCTCATCGTCTCGACTTGTAACCACCCCGCAAGCCTCAATCATATTCGACGGCTACTTAATCGTCTAAACCATTTTGGACCCAAGCTCTCCTAACTTACCCCTGGTCCCATCCACCTCACCATAACGTAGCTTTAGAGTTCTACATCCAATATAAACAAGCAAACCGTCATGTAGCACCGCATAATATACAATGTCATTAATTGATACTTTCATCCATACAATGCACCGTGTAAAAAAATATGCAACCAAAAACTGATCCTAAATATAGGACGAAACAATAAACTAACGTGCACACAAGCAACAACACCCACATCATCCCACACTCAGACAACTCAGCTCAAACAAGCGCATGTTCAAACAACTCCTCAGCCAATCAGTTCACCAACCAAAGGCGGTTTGACCGCTGCCTCCCACAGCCAGTTTGACCGCTAGCTCTTGTCCAGTTAGACTGCTAACAACACAAAGCAACTGAAAAATTGTAAACTTTTAAAAATCAAACTCAAACTCCACAAACTCTTTTTACTAAAAGTCAATTACTTATTACAATCATAGGATAACCTCTATATGATCTCACACTATCAGCAAGGACGGTTTATTGATGTTAACATAAACAAAAAAAATTGCAGCGCGGCAATTGAGATAGGCTTAAGTATATGATGCATGGAAATCCAAAGTTACCCCTTTAATCTATTGTCAAATGTCCCGTCACAAGCCTTGCCTTTGGTGTTTGCATTGTTTATTAAAAAAATACTTCACCGCTACGCTCCTGCTACACGTTATTTAAAACATTTATTCCACCACAAGATCTTTAGGAAATAGACACGTATTTGTCTTTGAGCTTGGTAAGATAATGCTAGAATTTTACATGGGAACTCACCGAAGAGATAGAACCAAATTTCCTCGGCCTGTCTTTGGCATGCTTCAGCTGTAATATGATATTGTAGGCTAATAAAGTGCCTAGATTTAGCAGTCACATAAATGTAACATGAGAGTGAACAGGTAGATTAAAACAATAATTAGTTCCACCAAGTTGGTTCTCTTAACGGATGCTTGAACAGGTAGATTAAAAGAAACGAAAGCTAGCTGCTCTGCTGGGGAGTAAACTTTACTCTGCAGTCAGCAGCAACCAAAATGGGAAAAGAAAGAGTTCCACTTCACACCTAGAGAGTCACGCGAAAGTGAAAAGGTAGTAATTAAGAACTCGCAAAGATGGAAATTCGACAATACAGAGGACTGAAGCAGGAGGTGCCTTATCCGGAGGCCGCGAAGATGGATGTGGAGTAAGGCGTGAAACAGGTGTGTTTAGAATGACGGTGATTTATAGTTTTTTTTACTATAATTGATCTATTTTTATTGTAACTGAGTTGATTTATTTGATATAAGTAAATTTAAAAATAAAAATAAAAAATATGTTAACCCATTTTAGATAATACAAAGGAATACGAAAAAACCTAAAGTAAAAAATAATTAGAAAAAATAAACAGTAAAAAACGAAGCCACCGAACGCTGAACCTACAATGAGCGCGACCTAAGGAAGGGTGATCGTTTTAGCGATGACTTTTGGCTGAAATTTCACTGTAGCTGGTTTTTTTTGTAGCTGAGTTAGTGGATAGTGTAGTGAATAGTGAAAAAAAACTGAAGTTATAAGCTGAAGCTTTTAAAAACCAAAACGATCACTGCCTTGAAACGAATACAAGCGGAGTAAACATGATGATGCCTATATTACTTTAGCTTTTAGTCTGTTTCCTTTTGCTCTCTTTTGTTGAGTGTTTGTTCTTTATGTAAAACTAGGTCTGCCCCAGTCCTCTCCTCGCTCTTGTTCTGAAATTGGGCTTCCAATGTAAGCCGGATAATAAAAGTCCTTCTTTCTGAAAAAAACCAGGAGGCGCCTCCACATCTAACAGACAAAAATTCACCTGGAGCTGTGCAGCTTAGGCACGGTGGATTTTTTTTTTTGAGCCGTAGCTTTTAGTTTAAAATTTTAAATTCTGATTGTTCGTAAAAAAGTAGAGAGAGATTTGTGTGTAATTTTAATGATATATATGAATTTAATATAATATCTACTACAATCAACATGTAAATTCTATTTTAAAAAGATATATCATTTGAAAGTTAGCTAGTATAATATAAATTAAAAGATATAAAGCATAAGCATAAAAAAAACTAGTTAAAAGGACTGCCTGTAAAGTGTTTCGCTACGAGGCTATGAGCTTTGTATGTTAGGCGTCGGAATGTCGGATGCGGCGGCGATAGGCTCCGTGGGCTGCTCCTAGCCCGTGAAGATTTTAGGCTTAGTTGAGCTAAAAGGCCTGCAGACTTCGGCTTTTATGGGCTCACGGAGTAGTTGTCCATCTAGCATAGAGGACGTGATTGGCGTGGCCCATTTATCAAAACTCGGAAGCTCTGGTCGTCCGCTTGTCCAGTCCGTTTACCGGGTGAACTTTGGTGATCCGGTCACGGCCTCCTGAAGTTAAAAACCGGTGCTCCCGTCCTTTAGCCCTTAAAGTTCTGAAACCATAGCAAATAACCCCATAGCGTAGTTTTGGAAGTGGTTTCGCCCTCATGGCAACTACTTAACAAATCAGATATACATGATCCTTTAACTTAATTGGTCCCACATGTCAGCTAGTAACCACCTTTTTCCTCCTCCTCTATCTCTATAGAACTAAATATGACAACTAGAGAAAGGTAAGTAGGAGCCTAAATTCAATTCGAGGATTTTCAAAATCTATTTCTTTTAGCGAAAGCAAAACTATTTACTCTAATAGCTATAGAAGATATGAAGACCAAAGACAAATAATTACAAAGAAAAATCTAATTAAAATCAAGCAAATCGTCTTTTCACAACCCCAACAATCTAACCTCTGTAGAAAGGGTGATCTCACCTCTACAAGGTCGATAACCTAACCCCGACAAAGTTGTGCCGATGCAGGCGCTTTGCACAGGATCCCCAGCCCAACGGCGGTTGTGAGACCTGACTGGCACGAGAAGGATCGCAGGCGACGTGGTCGAGTGGATGATGACTGATGAGAGGCTGCAGATGTCGATTTCTCATCTCCCTCGCGTGTCTTTCTCAAGCAAATAAATGATGAACTGTTATTTTGAGGTAACTTATTAATTTAATAAATGATAATTACTAAAAAATAAAAAATAAAAAGCTATTAAAAATAAAAAGAATAGAACCAATAACGATAACGTTCTGTCGAGACTCAGCCGAGCCATGTCTTTAAGGCTAATTTCAATTTTGTCCATGTCGTCAAAAGGTGGCTGAACACCTACGATGAATTAGTCTACGTCATCGTCCACAGTGGTAAAACCACCTCAAAAACTAGACTATGTGGTTATTTTCTCTGGTTTTAGAATTTTAGAGGCTAGAATACTCGGGTTTTAACTTTAAAGGGCTAAGTGGCCGAAGCACCAAAATTCAGGGGTAAACTGGACCGTTTCCAAACTGAAAATTATAATGTATTCATGCACCAGGCCTTCTGGACTAGAAAAAACTGTGCCCTTGATGGGCCAGAAAATCAACCCACGCATACGACAATCCATCGTCCGTCAGTTCTTTTTGAGATCATTTATGGCTCATCGGTCATCACCCCCACAAAGTCAAAAACGACATGACATGCGAGACACTTTAATCGTCTAAGTGGTGATCGTTTTAGTGATGATTTTTAACTTTTGTTGAAATTTTATTTTAGTTGATTTTTTTACTATAGCTGAGTTAGTGGATAGTACAGTGAATAGTGAAAAAAAGCTAAAACTAGAAACTGAAGTCGAAAAAAGCCAAAACGATCAGGGATATCAAGAGGATCGCTGGATCGAAAGGCGAGGAGCCGACGTCGACAGAGCAGCAGCCAACAAATGAATCAACCCAGATTCGGACCAGGGGACGAGGATTTAACACTTGTTACTTTTTTTTAGAGAAAATGGTATGGAAGATATGTTAAATAAAGATTCAATATTTTAAAATTTAACGAATTTAAATAAAAATATACGAAAATTATATAACAATTCTTATAGATTAAACGCACGTGAGGTCCGGAACGCACATCAAAAGCGCCCAAAAAAGTTCACCACCACGACCACGACCGCACAGCCCCAACTTATTTTGCCCGCCGCTAGTTGCGGGCAGCACTTCCGTCCGTGCGGCAGCGACGTCTCCGGCGCATGCCCGCCGTTCCGCGATATATACAGCCAAGCGAGGCTCCCGCGCTCACGTAAACGCCGATTGCTAATTTCCGCCCCGCCCCGGCCGACGTACGCTTGCGCCGCTCTCCCCGCCGAGCCAAAAGCTTCGGCCTTTTGCTCGTCCCCGGCCGCGAAAGAACATTTTTCGCCGCAGGTGCATGCACGCGTGCGTCCGTGTCGCGCCGTCAGGCTTGCGTTGCGCCCCGCCCCACGCGATGCGCGTGTCCGAAGGCGGCCTAAGCAAACGCCGCTGTCTCCCGCCCCGGCGCGCGTTCCACGCCGCGTCTCCCTGTTGATAACCAGCGAGCCAGCCCGTTTCGGAGTCTCTGATCAGCTTGCCAGGCTCTCTCTGTCCCGCGCGATGGATCTGCCGCTGAAGAGCAGCATCAAGTCGTACGGGTCGAACAAGTCGTCGCGGTCGGGCTCTTTCGACTTCGACCAGGATCAGGACCGCGACGGCGACCGCCGAGAGGTCGTCGTCAAGATCGACGGTGACGGCCAAGCCTTATTTGCCCTCCACGCAACCGGCGGCATTGCCAATGTGTCCGGGCACAGCTCCAACTACGGCTCGGCCGTGAACACGCCGCGGGCTGCACGCGCTGCGGGCGTGGTTCTGGGGTCCGGGTCGAGCGTGTCGACCTCGCCCAACTCCGGGAACGACGTGGGTCGCGACGGCGAGTCGTTCAGCTTCAAGAACCGACCGCCGGAGTCACCTGCGTCGCCGGCGCTGAGCGCTGGTGGTGAGACCAGAGACGACCCACCGAGCCGCCTCATTGGCAGCTTCCTACGCAAGCAGGCTGCAGCCGGCGGCGAGTTGTCGCTCGACCCTGACCTGGAGATGGAGGAGCTGAGGAGTCCGCCGCGCCCGCCCGCCTCCATCTCCGCCTCCCGGGAGCTGCGCGTCTCATTCCAAGACCCCCACAAGCGGTTCTCCCCGTCGTCGTCGTCGGCCTCCTCCTCCTCCTCCGACAATCGAAACCAGGCTGCCAAGGCCGGGGACACCGCCGAGGTAATACGCTGCACGTCGACATCCACCGGGGCAGGCCTATTGCCGCGGAGCAAGACGCGCTCCCGGCTAATGGATCCCCCGCCGCCGTCGAGTGGCCCCGCCACCGACGGGGAGCGCTGCGAGCGCAAGTCCTTTGTCACGAAGGGGCCGCCCAAGTCCGGGCAGCTCCGGTCGGGCCTTATCGGCAAGTCGGGGCTTATTGGGAAGTCAGGAGCCTTCGACGACGAGGACGACGACCCCTTCATGGACGAGGGCCTCACCTCCGACTTCAAGCGCGAGACGGTCGACTGCCTCATCATCCTGGAATGGGTGGGCCTGGTGGTCATCGTGGCCGCGTTGGTTTGCAGCCTCACCATACCCAGTCTGTCCAACAAGAAGCTCTCGGGGCTCCATCTATGGAAATGGGAGCTCCTCGTGTTCGTGCTCATCTGCGGCCGCCTCGTCTCCGGCTGGGTCATCCGCATCGCCGTCTTCTTCATCGAGCGCAACTTCTTGCTGCGGAAGAAGGTGCTCTACTTCGTCTACGGCGTGCGCCGAGCCGTGCGCAATGTGCTCTGGCTGGGCCTCGCGCTCGTCTCTTGGCACCTGCTGTTCGACAAGGACGTCAAGCGGGAGACGCACGAGCTGGTGCTGCCCTACGTCACCAAGGTGCTGTGCTGCCTGCTCGTCGCCACGGTGATCCGCCTCATCAAGACGCTGCTGCTCAAGGTGCTCGCCTCGTCCTTCCACGTCTCGACCTACTTCGACAGGATTCAGGATGCGCTCTTCAACCAGTATGTCATCGAGACCCTCTCTGGGCCGCCGTTGGTTGACGAAAGCCGCATGCTTGCCGAGGTGCAGAGGCTGCAGAGCGCAGGGGCAGCCATCCCGAATGAGCTCCAAGCAGCGGCGATGCCAAACAAATCTGGGCCTTTGCCGAAGAGAGGACGCCTCACGGCGTCGGCGTCTAGGCGAGGAGGGGTCAGCAAGCAGCTGCAGAGGCAGAAAACCGAGCGGCATTTTGACGAAGGGATCACGATCGACCAGCTTCACAGGCTCAGCCAGAAGAACATCTCAGCATGGAGCATGAAGAGGTTGATGAAGATTGTTCGGTGTGGGGCTCTGACAACGATGGACGAGCAGATCAAGCATGCGAGAGGTGAGGAGGACGAGCAGGCGACACAGATACACAGCGAGTACGAGGCCAAGATTGCTGCCAAGAGGATTTTCCACAATGTTGCCAAACCTGGATCCAAGTGAGATCTTTGTACACTTGTTCTGGTTTCATATTTAGAATATCTATTATATATATTAAAATCTTATGACAGGTTTTTTAGAATCGCTAAGAAATCTATCTATTATATATTAAAAGCTCATGATAGATATTTTAGAGTTGTTATAAAAAAAGAAAAATAGGCTAGAAATTTTTTTTAAAAAAGCAAAATATGTGGCGGTGGACCCTAACTAATATAAGTTGAACTATCAGTCTAGTAGACCTGAGTTATAACAACTTAAAATGAATGAAAGGGTCCATACCAAGTAGAATAAAAAAAATTAGGAATGAGGAAATTATCCATTTAATTTTCATATGAACTCCAAATTAAAACTCATATATAGATAAAATTCAGAATAAAAATTAGATGAAAAGCATTAGTTGGATTTGTTTACGTATTCTAACCTAAAACTGAGATTCAAAATTAAATAACAACAACAAAAATGACAGAAATTCGTAATAAAAACACAAGGAAATTAACAATATGATTTTCATATGAATTTCAAATAAAAAACCCTACATTTCTGAAATTCAGAATAAAAATTAGATTTGTATACGAATTCTAACATAAAACTAAAATTTAAAATTTAATAAAAATAACAGAAATTCAGAATGAGATATAAAAGGAAATTAGCAATTTTATTTTCATACAAACTCCAAAATAAATCCCCTACATAGCTGAAATTTAGAATAAAAAATAGATGAAAATTAGTACTTGAAGTTGGATATGAATTCTAACATAAACTGAAATGCAAAATTAAATTCAAATAAAATTTAGATGAAAATAGAGAGTCTATGTCAAGTATAATAAAAAATAACATAAATTTAAAATAAAAAATTAGCAACTTGATTTATATACGAATTCCAACCTAAACTAAAAACGTATATAAAAAGTACAATACAATAATATGGAAATTCAGAATAAAAATCAATGGAAATTAGTGATTGTTTCTTTAATTCCAAACTAAGTTAAAAATAGAAATTTTGGTTTTATTCAGAATTAAAATTCAAGAAATATATTAATTTGAAAAAATAAAATAAGGTAAGGAATTTGATTTGTGTATATATATATATATAATGAATCAAAATCTATTATATAATAAAGTTGATGATAGGTGGTTTAAAGTGGCTAAAAAAGCAAATATGCTAAAAAATTCTTACGAAAAGTAAACATTCTGACCATTTATTTGATGAACCTCCACAAGAAGGAGAGATTGAGAGGGTGAAACATAGACAGGTGTTGGCTATGCCATTATAACCTATATGATGTACATTATGAGCATGTAGTATAGACAAACATTGCAACAATAAAAGAAAACAACGATGATGGTATAAATGGAAAATATTGTGTTATACAATGTACTATTTTGCTACTCAAGTATTGGGGGAAGAATGTTTTGGTCATAGGTGATAAGTATTGGGAAACAGAGTGAGTATTTCCTATCTTATAATATGTATAATATTAAAAATCATAAATAGAGTTCTGCAATGATTTATTTTTCAAGAAGCAAAATCACGTATGTATTGCCAAATCATTTAAACATATTTTAAGGATGATACCCGCACAAGTGCTCAGGCCACCTCGCTAGTTGTTTGAAAATGTCATAGCAATATGCTGGGCCAATTCTGAATTATGATCGTGTTGCAGGCACATATACTTGTCAGATTTAATGCGTTTCTTGAGGCAGGAGGAAGCTTTCAAAGCAATGGATCTTTTTGAAGGAGCACAGGAGCACAACAGGGTCAGCAAGAGATCACTCAAGAACTGGGTGGTAATGATCTTTACACGCTCCTTCTCTAACATAACAAGAAAACTTCCGATGCTTAATTCGTAATCCCCTATCACTGCCTTGTTTGCTTCTGTAGGTAAACGCATTCAGAGAGCGCAAAGCTCTTGCCCTTACGCTCAACGACACGAAAACTGCAGTGAACAAGCTCCACCAGATGGCCAATGTTGTTGTTGGGCTTATTGTGTTTGCACTATGGCTTCTCATTCTAGAGATAGCAACGACACGGTTCTTTGTCTTCCTCAGCTCGCAGCTTCTGGTGGCAGTTTTCATGTTTGGCAACACTCTTAAGACGATCTTCGAGGCGATCGTGTTCTTGTTTGTGATGCATCCATTTGATGTCGGTGATCGTTGTGAAGTTGATGGAATGCAGGTTACAATTTTTCTTGTTGCTTTATCTACATTGAATGATTTCTTCACACTAATTGACTTGGTTCCAAACTGTTCAAATTTCAGGTGGTCGTCGAGGAAATGAACATCATGACAACAATCTTCCTCCGATATGACAACCTGAAAGTTTATTATCCCAACAGTAAGCTCGCCGTCTTACCCATCATGAATTACTACAGGAGTCCTGATATGGGAGATGCAATTGATTTTTCTGTTCATGTCGCTACACCAGTGGAGAAACTGGCCCTCATGAAGGAAAGACTACTGCAGTACGTATCATTGCTCTTTACCAAGTCAAAAGTAACTTCGTTCCGAGCAATCTAATCATGTAGAAGAATGCCTATAGAATTACATTTTCCGACAATCCGACTGTGTTAGACTTATCAATCTTGTCATTTGAATTTTCAGTTACCTTGACAACAAGAAAGAACATTGGTATCCGGGTTCCATGGTCGTCCTCCGTGACGTGGATGACACAAACAGACTCAAAGTATCCATATGGTGCCGTCACACGATCAACTTTCACGACATGGGGACGAGGTTCGAGAGGAGGGAGCTAGTGCTCCAAGAGATGATCAAGATCTTGAAAGATCTCGACATCGAATACCGGATGTTGCCACTCGACATCAATGTTCGGAATGCGCCTACTATCCAGTCTACAAGGATGCCGACAACGTGGACAACGTATTCTTGAGATTTTTTTTGCCATGCCTGACCGGTCCTGATCGTGAAGTTGCTAGATAGTAATTTTTGGGAAGGTCGTGAAGTACTCCGTTGAGTGGTTTGAGCTGTGACAGTTTGCTAACGAGAAGCAAACTGTTGTTACTGTCCCTGCAGCCATCACTTGCGCTTCCCTGTAATTATGGTGTTCTGGTCCGTACTGCTTCTGATGAGTACTGAACATGTTGCTACATAATAATTTTGATGATTAACACATCAAAAAGACGGACGCCTGAATTTTTGCCTGCAAATACTATTGTATCCTAAGTTTGTTTGCGGAACTTTAAGGAGCATATCTGCAGTTTTACATTCCCCTGAATAAGTCACAAGATTCAGGGCCTCCCAAAGCAATCTAGGGTCTCATCCAGATCCTGTGATTGGGCGAGTATCGCCCTCATCTTCACTTGCCACAGCGAGAATCTCGTCTTGTAGTCGAGTAGCGGTAGATCAAACTTCATCGACGCCATCGCGATGCCCGATCTGAAGAACCTCAGCTCTGATACCACTTGTTGCACGTGACGGCGGAGGAAACGACGAAGTAAACAAGATCAATCGCAGAGAGACACAAGATTTAACGTGGAAAACCCTCCCAATGCGAGAGGGAAAACCACAGGCGTCAGCCAGCAACAATCTTCACTATATCGGGGTGAGGTTACAACGCCGGGGATTTACAACTCTAATACTCTATCCCAAACGGCGGCTTACAGGATATATATATATCAGGGAAACCCTAATTTGACTAGGATACGGGCCTCCGCTACGCTCTGTCCAGAAGCTGGCCTAATTGATATATAGATTTTGGATCACAAATCAACATACTCCACCTTGAGACAAATTCCTTCCTGTAGTATAAATCAATCCTTCACCCTGAACACAACAAAGAAAGAAATACTTTCGGCGCCACATAGCCTCTTAGGCTAAGCTGTAATACCAACTAAGCTTGAGCAAAGCTCAAACTTAGCAACAGGAACTGGCTTTGTCAACATATCAGCAGGATTTTCATGAGTGCTAATCTTGCATACCTTTAGCTTACCCTTTGCAACAATATCTCTGACATAATTATATTTAATCTCAATGTGCTTTGTCCTCTCATGAAACATCTGATCTTTAGTGAGATAAATTGCACTCGGGCTGTCACAAAACAGATTAATGCAAGAATCAACTCCAAAGAAGCTCAAGAAACAAACCTTTCAAATAAATCGACTCTTTACTTGCTTCACAAATAGCCATATATTCGCTTGAGAGTGGATGGCGAACAACATTCTCGCAAATGTGCCTTCCACTCACAAAGACAACCTCCAATGGTAAATACATAACCTGTGATCGACCTACGCTTATCCAAATCACCAAGATAATCTGAATCAACATAGCCAACGAGTTCCTTTTCACCCTGCCAAACTTCAAACAAGTATCCGATGTGCCTTGCATGTACGCGAAAATCCATCGAACACCTTCCAATGCTCTTTACCGGATTAGTCATATATCTACGACCATACTCATAGCATAAGATAAATCCGGACGAGAGCAAACCATGGCATACATCAAAGACCCAACAGCACTAGCATACGGAACTCTGGACATGTACTCAACCTCCTCATCAGTGCTAGGACATTGTGAAGCTGACAATTTAAAGTGAGGTGCAATGGGAGTACTAACAGGCTTTGAATCATGCATGCTGAAACGATGAAACACTTTCTGAATATAATTTTGCTGACTAAGAAACAATAAGCCAGAAGCACGGTCTCTATTAATTTCCATACCTAGAATTTTTTAGCAACACCAAGATCCTTCATCTCAAATTCATCTGCTCAATCGAGCCTTCAATGCGATGATTTCTTTCTTGCTCTTGGCAAGAATCAAAGATATCATCAACATATAACAAAAAGTATATAGGTGATCCATCAACAAATTTAATGTAGACACAGCTATCATAATCCGATCTTTTAAAGATTTTTGATAACATAAATGAATCAAACCTCTTATACCACTGACGAGGAGACTGTGTCAAACCATATAAGGACTTCTTCAATTTGCAAACATGATCCTCCTTACCAGGCACTATGAACCCTTCTGGCTGGTCCATGTATATCTCCTCCTCAAGATCTCCATGCAAGAATGTCGTCTTCACATCTAGCTGCTCAAGCTCAAGATCACGCATAGCAACAATACTAAAGAATGTACGGATTGAGCTATGCTTCACAACCGGGAGAACACATCATTGTAATCAACACCGAATCGACCAAACCTTTAGCTACTAACCTTGCCTTAAATCTTGGAGGCTCACTAGAGATAGACTCTCCTTCCTCTTGAAGATCCATTTGCAACGCACGGTCTTCTTATTTTTAGGCAAGCGCACCACGTCCCATGTGCCATTTTTCTCCAGGGACTGCATTTCTTCTTGCATAGCTGAGATCCACTTCTCATGATCTCCAGAAACAATGGCTTCAGTGTACGTAGCCGGCTCATGAGTGTTCTCCACCTGTTCAGCACAACTAAGAGCATAATGAATCAAATTACATTCTTCAATTAATCGGAATCGAGGACCACAACTCCTCTTTTCTCTCGCGGTGCAATAGGTCGATCGTCTTGCTTTGCAAAACAGAGATAAGTGTTGAACAGTATCAATAGTATCATCAATAAATTCATCTCCCTGATCATCCACGTGCTCCACCTGCACGCTCATATTCTGCTGCTCATCATCAGATATGTCTGGTACAATCTCTATGGGTAAACTGTCATTAAACATTACAGATTCATTAAAAACAACACTTCTGCTCATGAAAGTCTTTCTTGTTTCAGGATTCTATAGCTTATATCCTTTTACTCCGAACCATAACCAAGAAATGCATACACTTAATAGCTCTAGGCTCCAATTTTTCATTATCAACATGAGCATAAGCGGTGCAACCAAAACTCTCACCGTGAATAATCGCAGATGTACCAGACCATACCTCAATGGGAGTTTTCTTGTTGAGTGGACTAGAAGGCGACCTGTTGATCAAATAGCATGCGGTGTTGGCGGCCTCTGCCCAAAAACGCTTGCTCATCTTTGCGTTGGACAACATGCAACGAGCCTTCGATATGATGGTTCTGTTCATGCGCTCACCACACCATTCTGCACGGAGTGTACGGGATGGTGTGATGCCTCACAATGCCTTCCTTCCTGCAATAATCATTAAACTCATGCGAGCAAAATTCACCACCATTATCAGTACGAAACAGCTTTACCTTCTTCTCAGTTTGCCTTTCTATCATTACTTTCAACTCTATAAAAGCAGCAAATGTATCATCTTTACCTTTCAAAAAATAAGGCCACACTTTTCTAGAGTAATCATCAATGATAGTAAGCATATAATTTGCACCACCATACGAGGTCTTACGAGAAGGCCCCCACAAATCAGCATGTACATACTCAAGTATACCTTTGGTGCGATGTACCGAGGCATTGAACTTTACCCTCTTGTGCTTACCAAAAATGCAGTGCTCACAGAAGTTCATCTTACTCTGAGTGCAGCCATCCAGCAGGTTCCTCTTCATCAATTCTGTCATACCAAGTTCACTCATGTGTCCAAGACGCTTATGCCAGCGGTTAGTATTATTATCAGAGACAGTAGCAGCCGTAGCGGAACCACGCAATGTACTTCCTCTAAGCACATATAACTTGGCAGAATTCATATCACCAACCATGTAAATGAGAGAACCTCTTGATACCTTTAAAACTCCACCTGAAGCGGAGTACTTGTACCCATCATCATCGAGTGTGCTGAGGGAGATGAGATTTCTTGCCATCCTTGGTATATGTCGCACACTGTCCAGCGTGCGAACCATACCATCATGTGTCCTGATCTGAACAGATCCAATGCTCACGATCTCACATGGGTTGTCATCTCCCATACGAACGACATCTCCACTCTGCACAGGCTTATAAGAACTAAACCATTCTCTGTTAATGCAGATATGAAACGAACATGCCGAATCGAGTATCCATTCATCATGACCAAAGAACACAACCAAAGAATACGACAAGGCAATCTCCAGAATCAATACTATCAGCACCGGAGACAACAGAGGCATTACCTTCAGATTTATTTTTCTGTTGGTATGCAGCATTCCTCTTCTCCTTATTCTTTACCTTATAGCAATTCTCGATGAAGTGGTTCGTTTTCTTGCACTACTTGCAGAACTTCTTATCCTTGGACTTTGAACGTCCTCTACCATGCTGGCTCTTGTCGCGATTGTTGTTATCATAGGACTTCTGCTCAGATCTGCCCCTGACCTGCAACGCCTCGCCCTTGGAGGACGACGGTTCACCCTGCACCATACCTTTCATCTTCTCCTTACTTTGGAGCGCCTCATAAACCTCCGCTAGAGTTAGTTCATCACGGCTTAACAATATGGTGTCACGGAAATTTGAATATGAACTGGGCAGTGAGCATAGTAACAGAAGACCTAAATCCTCATCATCAAATTTTACCTCCATGGATAACAGATCGGCCACGATCTCCTTAAAGACCGATATGTGGTTCATCACCGATCCTCCCTCCTGCAACTTGTGCGAGAACAACTTCATCTTCATGTGCATTTTACTGGTGAGATCTTTTGACATGCAGATCAATTCCAGTTTCAACCAAAGTTCTGCAGCAGTTTCCACCTGCAGCACTTCTTGCAAGATATCATTAGAAAGATGAAGTTGAATGAGCGACAGAGCCTTACGATCTTTACGTTTCTCCTTAGGAGTCCATTGATCCTTCTTCTTCTTCCCGAAGCAATCTAGGGCCTCATCCAGATCCTGTGATTGGGCGAGTATCGCCCTCATCTTCACTTGCCACAGCGAGAATCTCGTCTTGTAGTCGAGTAGCGGTAGATCAAACTTCATCGACGCCATCGCGATGCCCGATCTGAAGAACCTCAGCTTTGATACCACTTGTTGCACGTGACGGCGGAGGAAACGACGAAGTAAACAAGATCAATCGTAGAGAGACACAAGATTTAACGTGGAAAACCCTCCCAATGCGAGAGGGAAAAACCACGGGCGTCAGCCAGCAACAATCTTCACTATATCGGGGTGAGGTTACAACGCCGGGGATTTACAACTCTAATACTCTATCCCAAACGGCGGCTTACAGGATATATATATATCAGGGAAACCCTAATTTGACTAGGATACGGGCCTCTGCTACGCTCCGTCCAGAAGTTGGCCTAATTGATATATAGAATTTGGATCACAAATCAACATGTATGTGCATATGAGGGTGTGGATTAGTCTCATATTACTAGTTTAGCATGAGAAACACCAACATATAAATCCATAGGAACCATTAGTAATAACTTTTGATTAACCGTTTTACGCGAAGCGAGAACGAAAACATAAACAAGTTGTTACGTGTGCGTGACTTATCTATAATGAGTTAGGCCTAAACCGGTTTGAATCCTATAGTGTTACAAATAGTGTCAGAGTCGACCGTCGCGGCACGGGCGCGTACAAGTCAAGGGCGTAAGCATATGACGCATGGTGTGTGTGGGTCTGGAGTGGAGACACGGTATGTATATGTACCAACACTGGACGCGGACTTGTGCCAAGAGGGAGAGATCCTGGTCATTTGCCCCAGTGTGGGTATGTTGGACCGACGAGTACGTCAGGTTCTTTGAGGGGGGTATATGTGACATCTCGACCCATGTTTCGTAGACATATGATGGTCCATGTGTATGTGTACATGAGGGTATGAATTAGTCTCATATTGCTAGTATAGCATGAAAAGCACCAACATATAATCCCATAGAAACCATTGGTAATAATCTCTAGTTAATTGTTTTGCGTGAAGCGAGGACGAAAGCGTAAGTATGTTGTTACATATGCGTGACTTATCCATAATGTGGTTAGTCCTAAGTGGATTTAGATCTAAGACGTTACACTTATCATTATATTCATCATATTCCGCTGACACACCGATTTGTACAGACTTTACAGGGACGCAAATACAAGGCCTGACATAATAGATCGGCTGCAGAAACGAGACACCTAGTCAAGACCAAGCAACGCCCAGTGGCCGCGTCGGGCGACTATGAGACGCAGCGCAGCGAATGTAGGAAAGCGGTGGTGTCCATGGACGCGGCGTTGAACATGCCGCACCGTTCGCTCGCCTCAATGCCGTAGTCCGTGAGCGGCCAGCGCTCGAGCTCGTCGTCGTGCCGGCGCACCGACTCTGGAACATCCAGCCCCCCTTCCGCATGTGCACCCACAGCCACAGGTACTCCTATCGGCTCACGTACCTCAACTTGACATACAACCTTCAACAAACCAACCGATCGCTCGTAAATTTCGCGCCAACCAATTAATTGCAGGGTGCGTGTCAGGAAGACTCAACGAACCGAAACTTACGTATCCTAAGCTAAAGAGGAACCGTCCAGAGGTGGCCAGGAAGAGCTGAGACTTGAGTCTGAGGTGCAAGAAATACACGGCGTGCAGCCTCCCCCTCACCTCGATCTGCGAGGGACACGACACCTGCACCGCTCCAACGCCGAGGAAGTGTAGCACCTCACATACCTGTATAATATATTATTATAGAACGTTATCAATAAAATAAAGAATAATAACAAAAATAATAATAAAAACTTTGAAAGAATTAAAACCTTAAAAGTACTTTATTAAGGAACTAGCGGAAGTTGAAATAAATATTTAAAATATGGGATCAGTCAACTTCTAACCAAAAGATAGTAAATGAAATAATATAAATTGTAACAAGCAACGGTGCTGAAAACTCGAGTGCTCTCACCCGTGTATGATGTTATCGCTCCACTGACCTTTTAACTGATAATGAAAAGAGTAAACGTGAAATTTAAAAATCTTAGTAAGTACCCAACAATGATCGCAACAAGGAAAGTGTAAAGGACAAGTAACGCAAGAAAGTAATTAACACAAGTTAATTACAATGAGGTTAAGTTACCAGAGACACTGATACTGAGCAGCAAAGGAGATAATGAAAATGTGGAATTGAAGGTAATTGTTATTTAGCAAATTATGGCAATGACACTAGCGATTACTTTCCACATACCCAGTTATACGAGAATAGTCAGACACATCACTGACTCACTGTCCTCAACTATATAACCACCGACGGGGTGTAATATCCCGAGTAACGAAAGCGTACGGCCTCCTGTACGTTACCGGGTTGGTGATAATCTCCCCTATATGTGGATAATCTCAGGTCAGATAATCATGTTATTATCAATAGGTTATATGTTAAAAAATTAAGATACAATAGGGAAAACTAAGATAAAGTTATGATAAATAAAATGATTTAGTAAAGTAGAGACGGAAGCGTAATTCTGATATGAGACGAAGGAGAAATGATAATATGACGAAGGTGATCTAAGAATTATTCTTAAAGATTATAGCATAGCTGGACGAGATGATTGTCGAACGACATCAGCAAAGGAGCATGAAAGTGGTGAGAGCGGGGAACTTGTTGCCGTCGAGGAAGTCAGGCAAGTGTCCCGCCAGCGCAGCTCCCTGGCAGTGGTGCGAGGGGAGTTTTTGGCCTGTCGAACGACAACAAAGTGCAGGGATGGCTTGTTGAGAGGATGCATGGTGGTAGGGGAGGGGGTGGTGGTAGTGGTGACGGTGAGGCTGCAGGGCGCGGCGGGTGGACGCCAGGATCACAGTGGCCACCGGCGCGCGGTGGTGAGAGCACAGCTCAGAGGAGCTCAGAGCTCCGAGGCTTCGTACTGAGCCCGCTGGTCTGTGTAGGTATTACGGCGGTTTTGTGGACGATTTGGAAAACACGCAATGATGCTTGTTTCAGAAATGTGTTGCCTGCAGACCCTACTTCAGTCCTATTCAAAATATGTTATTGGCTAAATGTATGGGCTATTTTGCAGAAAAAAAGAGACAGACATGGAGGCGCTTCAGTGGGGGGGCACGATTGCTGGAACAATTAGCCGCCGAGGTACTGAACGTGAGGCAAGGCTGGCAACCGTTAACTAAGAGGCAGGCTACGAAACGGGAGAAGAAGCTGAAGCCGGAGGAGCGAGGAAGCTGAAGAAATGGAAGGGGTGCGATAAAGCAAAAAGGAAGGAAGAGGGAGACTGTGTTTTCTTTTGTCTGTCATTTGGTGGCGATCTTTTTTAGAAGACTTGTAATTCTTCGTTATTTCGTTCAGAGTTTGTTTTGGTTCCGGTGAAAAAGACAGTAGCGGTGGAACTCGCTCGGTGGGCGTTTCCGCGGTATTCAAAATGAGAATAACTTATTAATTTTTTACTATAATTAATTTATTTTTTAGTGTAACTGAGATAATTTATTCGATGTAATTAAATTCATCAATGGCGTTTCTCTGATCTCGATCTAAGACCTGAGCAGTGCATGCAGCAATGCAGATGCCATCGTGCCGTCTACGCTTTGGCAAGATCTCGCCATCTGTGATATTCTTTCTTCAGCGCCGTTTGCTGTGCAGATTAGAACCTCTTGTAGGCTTGTGGACATCAGCTTTTTCACGAGGCCCTCTAAACATATTGGGCCATGGCCCTTCGAGCACTTCCCGTACGGTCACATCTCGATCCCCGAACACTTTGGTGGAGTGCTGCAAGTCAGGAACTGACCAAAGCTCTTATTCTATTATGCTGTGAACTTTAGTTAAAATGGTATCGACTGATATATTTAATTATAGAAAAAATAGAAAAAAATACTATTATATCTTCATAGATAATACAAAAAGAAGAGAAAAAACACATTAAAAAATCAACATATTTTAAGCGATTTTTGGCTTCTAATGACAAAAGTTTTCGCGGCTTGGACCGAGACCAAAAACGATGAAAATAGCGTGCAATCTGTCGCCTTCGTCAGTGTAACCCTAAGAAGAATCCAACCGGGCGGCCTCCGAGAAGAATCTAGACAGTAAAATGCCTAACGCCAAGGTCCAGGTATGGAGGCAGCCGCAGAGCCGTTGGGCGCGCCGCGTGTGACAGCGACGAATGAGGATGCATGGCAACATCCTTACACCTCCATGGCGACATCCTCGTTTCTGTCAATTCATTGTGGTCTCACAGCCTTCGCCGTGCAGCAATTTTCTCTCCCTCTTTTTGTGAGAACAAATCAGACCCATTTTTCCCTGCCCACAGACTCGTCGTACGAGTGCAGAGATGTCGAATAATAAATTAGCAATGGAACTTTATCTGTCCTATAGAAATGTTTTCTCCCTCTGTAGTCTGTACATTAATATAGTAAGATGCCTGTAGTCTGTACATTAATATAGTAAGATGCCTGTAGTCTGTACATTAATATAGTAAGATGCCTAACACCTTTATGTACGGAGAAAGAGAAAAAAATGCTCGCCACGTGATCACATCGTGTACTCCATATCCTTGGGTAGTTGGGTGTATCCTGCAGTTCGCTGTCATCGTGCGATTCCTATGCGCTTCCGCTTGTGACGGCGCTACAAATACTGCTAGGCCCGTCGCATTGCTTCACCAATCGCCATGGGGTCCCTGGCCGCCGCCGACGAGCCGTTGAAGCCGCTCCGGTACCCTCCGGCTCGCCGCGACGACGACATTGTAGACGGCTACCATGGAGTTCTTGTGCCGGACCCCTACAGATGGTGAGTCTGTATATCAGTATATATGCGTTATTCACCTGTTTTCCCTATCTTCTGCTATTCGTTCTCTCTCTTTTTGAAAAGCGCTCTATATGTTTGTTTGCGCCTCTGCCTTCCTACAGCCCACAATAATGTTTTACTTCTTCTGTTCTGCGTTTATGAAATTTGCTCGGACTTGATACTTCTAGACCGGAGAGAAACAGTATTTGGTCAATCTATAGTTCCTTTTTAGGACTAGAAAACTATAGTACCTTATATACTAATATGAGATACTACTATAGAATATTATTGCCAAAGTAAAAAATAATAAAAGCAACAATAGAAACACAAATGGAATGAAAACTTGAATGAAACCCACCCCGCGAAGACCAATCGTACAAACCGGCAAACGAGCCCTCAATCTGGGCCACCGGTTGTAAATCACACGGCTCACATGTCGGCAGCACAACCAATTCCAGTTTTGAATGGGCCTCTGCTATTCAATGAACATCGCCACGCGTATGACAGATGGTTCAGATCATATGTAAATTTTTGAAACCGAGTTAAAAGTTTCAAAAACCTTTTTCCTAGACTGCAAAGTTTCAAAAACCATTAGGAGTACGTACGTGGTGATTCCATTGTCAGTTCGTCGAAAACAAACAAAGCGAAACCTTTTTTGGTAGCACTGGCACGTTGTGTTTGCACCGTAATCGACGTTGTTGGCTGGTTGCTGTAGGATGGAGGAGCTGGGGTCCAAGGAGGTGGAGGAGTTCGTGGACGCGCAGGCGGCCGTGGCCGACGCCGTGCTCTCCACCTGCGACCACCGCGGCCGCCTGCGCGAGCAGCTCACGGCGCTCTTCGACCACCCGCGCTTCCGCGCGCCGTTCAAGCGCGCGGGCAGCTACTTCTACTTCCACAACCCCGGCCTCCAACCCCACAGCGCCCTCTACGTCCAGGTATCTCCCAAAGGCAACATTGCCCTGCCCCTTCTTCTGTCGTCTTGGGAAAGAAGTGACGCCACTTCTGAATTGTTGCGTAATCGCGTGTTTTGCAGCGTGGACTGAGTGGCGAGCCTGCCGTGTTGCTGGACCCCAACACGTTCAGCGAGGACGCCACGGTGTCGCTCTCCATGATCGGCGTCAGCGACGACGGCGAGCACCTGGCCTACGGCAGCAGCGCGAGCGGCAGCGACTGGATCACCATCAGGGTGATGAGCGTGCGCGACAAGCAGCACCTGCCCGATAAGCTATCCTGGGTGAGCTCAGAAGACCTCTCCGCCGTGCACGTAACAGACCAACAGTTTCACTTCATTCATCTGAAAACTGTATGTATGCCTGTAAATTGTACAATTGATCAGGTGAAATTCTCGCGCATCGCGTGGACCAGTGACGGGGAGGGGTTTTTCTACTCTCGTTTTCCGACCCCAGAGTATGCTAAGATGGTTGTAGTACTGTGCTAGTTTGATGAAATGGTATCGATGTTTCACGCTTCATGTGGCGTTGCTGGTGTTGGTGAGCAGGGAGGATGGCGCACTGGGTTCTGGGATCAAGACTGGTGTTAATCTCAATCACGAACTCTATTATCATTTTCTCGGAGCTGACCAGTCAGAGGATGTGTTGTGCTGGAAAGACACCGACCACCCGAAGTACATATACACCCCTGAAGTTACAGAAGACGGCAAGGTATAAAAGGCACTGTAATTAGTACAAAGCTTTCTTTTTAACACACACACACACACTACAAAGCTTTTCACCTCTCTTGTGTAAGCGTCGACAGAAGCGAAGTTATTCCTAAGTTGGTACCTTTTGATACTTGTTGCAGTATGTGCTTCTGTCAGTTTCAGAAACTTCAGAGCCGGTCAACAAATTGTACTACTGTGACCTCTCATCTCTTCCTGATGGACTGCAAGGCATGAAGGGAACCCATGACATGCTTCCTTTTGTGAAGCTTGTGGACAAATTTGAGGCATACTACGGACTCATCGCCAATGACGATACTGGATTCACATTTCTCACTAACAAAGATGCTCCAAGGTATAAATTGTCAAGGATCGACACCAATGAGCCACAATCTTGGATCGATGTTCTACCTGAAGATGAGAAGGATGTCCTAGAATCGGCTTGTGCTGTCCATGGGAGCAAGCTTTTGGTGAACTACTTGTCAGACGTCAAGTGTGTATTGCAGGTGAGGAGCTTGATTACTGGGGAGTTGCTCCATGACATACCCATTGACATAGGCAGTGTCAACGGAATTTCTGGTAGACGTGTTGATTCCGAGGTGTTCATCGAGTTCGCTAGTTTCCTTACTCCGGGAATCATCTATAGGTGTGATTTTAGCACTGAGACTCCAGAGATGACCATATACAGGGAAATTTCAATTCCTGGCATTGATCGCACGGATTTTGAAGCAAAGCAGGTAACTTCCAAAACCTGACAAACTGCTAGCAATGTTGTTATTATTGTTACCTCATCATGATGCATGAATTATGTATTTGCAAAGTTGCATGCATTGTTTGTCTAATACAAAAACTCTGCTCAACTTGTTCCTTCAGGTGTTTTACCCTAGCAAGGATGGAACCAAGATACCCATGTTCATTGTATCCAAGAAAAACATCAATCTTGATGGATCACACCCAACTTTGCTCTATGGTTATGGTGGTTTTGGCATGAGCATGACACCACATTTCAGTGTCGCTCGCATTGTTCTCATGCGGAATTTAGGATTTGTATCGTGCATCGCGAACATCAGAGGTGGTGGGGAGTACGGAGAAGACTGGCACAAAGCCGGATCACTTGCACACAAGCAGAACTGCTTCGATGATTTCATTGCAGCTGGTGAGTTCCTCATCTCTGCCGGTTACACAAACCCAAAGAGGCTGTGCATTGAGGGCGGAAGCAACGGGGGCCTTCTAGTGGCTGCCTGCATGAATCAGGTAAATCTTTGTGTCACACTGTTTTTAGTTCCTTGATTACTGCAGACAAGTCAGCAAAAATTGCTGTGATTGCAGCGCCCTGATCTATTTGGTTGTGCTCTGGCTCATGTGGGTGTCATGGACATGCTTCGATTCCACAAGTTCACCATAGGTTTTGCCTCTTCCGAAAAGTCACAAATTGTTAGTTTCACTACGAAAGTGCCATCTGATGAAATACAAGTGCTCGACAACATTTGCACCCAGGTCGCGCATGGACTTGCGATTTCGGTTGCTCGGAGAATGAGGAAGAATTCCGCTGGCTTATCAAGTATGACACTGATTATTTCTCTTAAACGAGCCAAAGGCTGTCGCTTGCTTGCCTTGCTTCTATTGTTTTGTTTCCACACCACACTCCTTGTGACCATGCAGGTACTCTCCCCTCCACAACGTAAGGCGCCCGTGGGAGAAAGGCGCTGCGGCTGCCGGCGACCGCCGTCGCTGCCAGTACCCTTCCACCATGCTGCTGACGGCGGACCACGACGACCGTGTCGTGCCGTCGCACACGCTGAAATTCCTCGCGGTACGTTCCTTGTTTCCTCGACGCGCTTGCCTGCTCGGAGTCGAGAGCCAAAACCTGCCTCGTTTCTCATCAAGACTCTTATTTGTTCGACGCCATTCGGCAGACGATGCAGCACGTCCTGTGCACGAGCTTGGAGGACAGCCCCAGACGAACCCCATCGTCGCTCGGATCGACCGCAAGAGCGGGCACGGCTGCGGCCGCTCCATGCAGAAAATCGTAGGATCCTCTCACCGTGTTAACCCATTTTCTAATCCTTTTAGCTGAATCGACTCCTTTCTGTGGGTGGCAGATTGACGAAGCTGCGGATAGATACGCATTCGCGGCGAAGATGATGGGAATCTCTTGGATCGATTGAGACCTCCGCGCGGCTGGTAGGAGCCGGTCTGATTGCTGTATTGGATATTGGCAAATTTAACTACAGGTAGCTATTGCAGTTGCAGTGCTTGTATTGTAACTGACCGGGTTGCCGAGGTGGCATGATATGTACGTAAATGGTATTGAAATTAGTAGGAGCTTCTACTCATTGTGCCTGTTCAGCTGCTGGAAAATGGAATTCTATGTGAGGGCTCCTGCTTCTATTCCTCTTTGTGCCTTTTTTTTTTCTGTTCCTGCATGACTTGACCATTGTCGTTGTTGGAGCCGTTCGATGAAGTTCATCATTCTTAGTTGTCAGAATCTATAAAATCCTGGGCGATCCTGTTCTTAGCACATGCCTACATTCAACTCTTCATCATCTTCTTGGAGCAATAACCGCATAAACTAGCAGCAAAATGGACGGCTCGTCGTAATGCTTGGTCCACTCAACTGGCTGCCCGACTAGCACCGCTCATTTTAGCTTAAATCTAACTTCTATTTTTTTCACTATTTAGTAATTTCATCTTTTTCTATTTTTAAATTTTTTTGAGATTTTTTTATCTTTTTTTCCTCGTATTCCTTTATATTATTCGTGATGGGTTAACATATTTTTTCTTTTTTTAAATTTTATCATGCCAAATAAGTTAACTTAATTACAGTAAAAAATAAGTCAATTACAGTAAAAAAATCATAAACAAACATCATTCCAAACGCCCTGACCATCCAATAGAAATAAAACAATCTAGACGAAGACGTGTGAGAAACCGAAACGGTCTCAACAACCAGCAATATTGTTTAGCTGAAGAATAAATGCTTAAATATAATGCTAAAAAGGAGGTGTCATCTACCATCAAGCTTCGCTAAATGATACTCGCTTCATTCTATTTTAAGTGATGTTTTCTATTTGTTAGGTTTTTTGAGGCGTGACTTTAACTTTTATTTGCTATAACTTTATCTTATTATATACTAATAAAAATATAATATTATGAAAGTATTTTTAACGATAAATCTAATGATATAATTTTTATGTAACTAATCTAGATAATTTTAAACATATTAGTGATCAAACTTTAAAAATTTAACAGTATGTATTTTAATATGTCACTTAAAAAAGAATAGAGATAGTAAAAGGAGAACACTACAAAGAGCAAAGGTGAGGTGGTGATAGACTAAGATCTTATTCTTTTTAGTTTTTCAATTGATTTTTGATTTTAGTTTCTTTATATAATCACTATTTTACAAAATTAATAAATTATAATAAAAAATTATAAACTATAGTCAAAAAAATCTAACCCATTCTATCCCTAAAACCGTACAAGTGGGTTCAGATGTAGAGCTATGATCAGATATCTATCCGCCGTCCGTTTCCTCGAGCAGAGTCCAGAACAAACTGCGAGTCTCCTCCTCCAGACTAGCGTAGATGCTAAGCTTCTCGCACGCGTACCCTACCCGGACACCTGGCCTGGTCTGCCAAATGGCACCCCTCCCGAGTCCCGACCCATCCCACAAATCCCATTCCAGAACTGCAATTTACTCCAATCCCGCAGCCCAAACCCTCGCCGCGCCGCGCCACCGGTCACCACACGGACGACGCGATGCCGAAGAAGATGGGCGTCAACTCCAAGGCGGAGGCGGCCCGGGAGCGCCGCTCCGCCGCGGAGGCTGACCGCTGCGAGCGCGTGGAGCGCGCCAAGGAGGAGCAGTACTGGCGCGAGGCCGAGGGCCCCAAGTCCCGCGCCGCGCGCCGCCGGGAGGAAGACGCCGAGAAGCGCGCCGAGGCCGCCGCCCGCAAGGCCGAGAACCGCCGCATCGCCGAGGAAGAGGCCACCTCCGCATCGGCCCCGTCCAAGACCGCCGCCCGCAAGGCCGCCCGCGTCGGCGCACCGGCGCCCAAGGTCACCGAGGCCGACCTCGCGCGCCGCCGCGAGGAGGAGCGGCTCCGCCTCGAGCGCGAGGCCGAGGCAGCCAAGAAGCGCGCCGCCCGCACCGCCGCCGAGGAGGAGTACGAGCGCGTCGTTCTCGTCGCCAACACCAACAGGGACGACTCCATCATCGAGGCGAGGTCCGTCGACGAGGCCATCTCGCAGATGTCGCTCGTTGACTCAGAGGCGGCCAGGCCAGCTGACAAGCACCCCGAGCGTCGCCTCAAAGCATCCTTCAAGGTATAATTTGACCAAAATTTGGGATTTTTAACTGAATTGCGTCCTAAATGTGTGAAATTTTGTTGAATTATCCTATAATTATTAGAAAATAGATGTTTGTGCTACTGTATTATAATTGTATGAACGTTATGCTTGCCAATTGGATGTGACTTGTAAGAATATGCAAGGCTTAGATAACCTGTGGTAGTAACTGGTCTAGTCTGTCATACGATTCACAATGACTTACATCTATATAGCCTGCTTGTGCATTTTTTTTAAAAAAAATCTCATGAATATGATGATTGAATTTGAATAATTTCTGTAGAGATGAGGGATTAGTTGATATCTGATCAACTAATTGTAGAACTAGCAGGCTTTGTGAACAAATGAATGGAGTACCATGTATGGTAGTCATTGGTTGTAGGCCTGTACTTTACACTTTACACTGTCAGTCGTAAGTCATAACTGATGAAAGTGACACTAGGGTTAAGATGTGTTTACACGAAGATGTAACAAAATAATGAGCTAAGAATATAGTCTATGGCTATCAGGCCATTTCATGTGTTCCGCTTCCCCCTCTACTGTATTGCTTCCATGGCTTGGTGTATGTATATGTATGAAATGAAGCAAGCATTGCAATCCAATTGCGTGATTTAACATGGTATCACAGTAGGTGAAATATAATGATAATTGATGGCGGATGGTCTGATAACAAAGTGATGTACGTTAACTTTAAGACTTACTATAATCTTATGTTTGATGTAGTTCAAACACAATTTAAAATAACTGTTGCTAGATTAGATTATTAATTAATCAATTAATTCACTTACTAGGGTGTTAAGTTCTATTTAATCATGTTAAATTTGCAAAATTAAATGTTGGTTGTGAAGTTGTGATACATCAAAAGGCATTTAGTTCTACTGTTGAATTTTTCGAAGGCATCACTGTAACATTTGGCGCTTAAATGCATTTGGAATAATCTCTATGTCAGGCATTTGAAGAGGCAGAACTCCCTAAGTTAAAGGAAGAAAAGCCAGGCCTAACACTGAAGCAGTACAAAGACATGATATGGAAGCAATGGAAGAAATCTCCAGACAATCCTCTTAACCAGGTTTGCTTGCATAAAGATATTTACTATTGCTTGTCCCTGCTAACAGACTACTATGCAGTTAAAGATTTTAACTTCTTAGGTTACATTTGGTCTATATGAATCTAAGAGCTGCAGCATAAAGACATTTATTTGAAATTGTGTCACTTAAATGTTGTCCACAAAAAAGTTTTGGCGGTGATCTATCCATCACATCTACAGTAGAATAGAAGCAATCCTTGAGACACGCAACTCTGGAAAACATCACATTGAAATGATATCCTCCATTGGCATGATAAATTTAGGCATTTGTTGTGGATAAGGTTTGTTGCGGAAAGCAGAAGTGTTTAGTGTGTGATAGTACTGGCCTCGCTCATTTAGGCTTAGGTTTCTGGCTTATTTTGCACTATTTCTAAATTTCGTCTTTTTCTGCTTTTTGGTTTTTTAGCTTTTTTTTTTGCATTTTTCTCGTATTTGTTTGCATTGTCCGTGATGGGTTAACCTATTTTTTTAAAAATTTAAAATTAATTACGCTAAATAAGCTACTATCAGTTACAGTGTAAAATAAGTCAGTTACAATGCAAATTCAATCATAAGCCACTAAAATTCAACCCGACTGAGCACCCTTAGTATGTACTGTTTAGAATACTGTATTGCCAGATCTCTGATAAATATTTATGTGCAGGCTGCTGAGTGATGATGTCTTCGAACGGTATCATATACTTTTCTAAGGTAAGTTTTGATGGTTTAAATGGATACATTTTACTGATGCCTTGTTTGTTAAACAATAATATAATATACCCATCTTGTGCAGACCTACAACTGGGACTGAACTGCATCAGTATCTTTGTTCTTGGACTGAATGGCTTGGGTGGTTTGCAGAGCTTGAACCAGAGATTCCAGTTTCTCGACTAATAATTAACGATTGCTGCAGTGTATATTGTGAGTTGCTTTTGATTAGAGTTTTTCCTTAAGATTTTGTACATAATATGGTTGAGGCATGTTAGTATTTGAATTTTGAACTATTGATATCGGTCTGAACCAAGATAGCTATGCCTTTGAGTGAAAACTTCTCTCGTGGGAGCGCATTCATTTGCTCGTTACGTTTTAAAGATGCAGGGGAGAAGAATGATTCAGTTTCTATTTGGGAAAATCAACAATACAAAAGCATGATGTTATTACTTATTTGGACAATACTAGTATCAACGGGTATGTTTGCTCGGTGCAACAGCACTAGACGTCATGTCAACATTACAATGTATTAGGTAACTTCTGTGTTACCATTTTCTCGTTACAACTGTATTAAGTAACGTTGGGGCCGAATGAAATCAAATCGGCAATGTGGAGCGGGCGGAGGCGGCGGCGGGCATGAGAGCGGCTCACCGGCGGTGCCAGCCATGACAGGGCCATGACCTTTGGTCTCGTTATTCTCAGTTTATGGCTTATAGTTCTTCTGAATAAATAAATAGAACGATTTTTCCTCTGTATTTTTTAAGTGGTTTATTAGTATTTGATTTGTTCATATAAGTACTTACGTTAGAGTAAAAAGTTATCACTTACAATTATAAGTTATCAACTATAGTCTAAAAGAACAAAGTAGCAGGGGACTGAAAGAGAAGAAGACCTCAACGGAACTGGACCATTCATCTGCTATCCTTGCAATCTCGCCGCTGGACAACCGCTCGAGCGGGAGGTCCAATGACCAGCTGACTGGGCGGGAGCTCATGCACAGCGTTTTCACGCGGACGGGAGAAACGGCGCCATGTGGGGCACTGTGATTGGTGGACTATGTTGGGAAATTTGAGTATGGGTCTATAAGCCTAGTCTATTGATGGATATATTCCATTTAGTTTATAAATAGATATCTTAATCATTATAAAATTATACGTGAACAGAGAAAAAATAAAGAAAGGAGTTATATCTTTTATCTCTCTGGGTTCAATTTATTATTTATAATATTCTGTATTTGATCTATCTCTTTTGTATAGGAGAAATTAATCGACTAACCTCGCCAGTAATGGTATCTTAACACGTTACCAGCATGAATCACTGTGGTGGATTGTAGATAATCATCGAAGTATTCGTAGATTGAATTATCCATCTAGATCGCTTTAAATTTCATAAGTTTTGCTTTCTAGATTATTTCTATGGTGCAAATTCACTCTAATATACCGCGAGCAGACTTGAAGTCGCTAACATAATGTCGATCGGAAGATTGCATGAAATAGTATATATTGATAGCACTATAGATTCGGAAATAAATGATGAATGACAACACGGTTGGCCACGCCTCCCGCACGAGGCTTCACTACCGAGCCATGGCGGCCCTTGTCGCCCGAACGCGGCCGAGCTCCGTGTGGTGCACCGGATAAAGCCATGCCACTCGTACGGTGCCGACTGCCACTTGCATGCAGCCGCGTCGACCGCGCGCGCGCGCACCGCGTCTGAGTGCGGCTGCGCCGCCCGCACATGGCCACGTCGTTGTTCCATTGCCGTCGGCATGAAGCCGCGCAATTGTTCGGTCGCCGCCAGCCTGATCCGCCGACCACCGTGACACCGCTCCTGCATGAGTGCCACCGCCCTAGGCTTCTCGCTGGCGCCGCTCCCGCATGACGCCGCCGCTCTGACATGAGCACCGTTGTCGCCCTCGGGCTCCATGCCACGCTGCCCGAGTCGCCGACTCAAAGCCACATTGCGCTGCTGGCCCTTTTTTCCTGCACACATCGCTATGTGGTAAATAGGGGTAGGATTCCCCCCTCCCTTTCGAATTGTCCATAAAAAATTTGGACTGTTCGATCGACCACAGAAAGTTTGGATCAGTTCGATTAATCAAAAAAAATTTTAAACAATCCAATTGGCCATGGACGCAAAACGCTTGCCGTCGCTACTCGCTTGCTGCGCAGTAGGGCTGTAAAAAAAGCTCGAGGCTCGCGAACTACTCAAGTTCGCTCGCTCTAGACTCGATTCGAGCTCGCTCGAGCTCCAAACGAGCCGACTGGTCGTGAGCTTTACCGAGCCGAGCTCGAATAGCTCGCGAGCTTAGGATTTTTTCCTCCTCGCCTCCTCTCTCAAAATCGACAAAATCCTCCCACCATAAGCCCAAATCCCACGGCCCGCGAACTGTTCCCCCGCACCTCCCCGCACCCAACCCTAGCCCCGCGCGCCCAAATCCCCCCCGTTCGGATAAGTCCTCGCCTCGATTGATAAAAAAAAATTTAAACAATCCAATCGGCCACGGACGCAAAACGCTTGCCGTCGCTACTCGCTTGCTGCGCAGAGCCGCGGACCGCAAGGCAGACCTCAGTAGCATTTGCCGCATGCGGCAGCTGACCGGCAAAGCCGAGCCGAGATAAGCTCGCGAGCTCGATAGCGCATCCGCGGACCGCAAGACAGACCTCAGTAGCATTTGCCGCATGCGGCATGCCGGCAAAGGCGGCGAACGCATCGGTAGGCCGACGCGCGGCGCACCCTCGATGCCTCTGTGGCTCCTGAAAACTGAACCAAGCCCAGACGCCCCGTTCAAAACGGGAGAGCAATGGGAAGGAACAAACTATTAGGGATGGAAGCGATGGGCCACAGGCCCAGTGTGAAGAGAGGGCTTAAACAAGTTAGAAGCCCACGTATCAACGAGCCCACGTAACCTATATGGCCTTGTACAGGAAAGGTTTACCTTTCTTCCTCCTCTTCTTTTCCCTTTGTCTTCATCAAGGGTTAGCCTTGTGGGCGGTGGTACACGCTGGTAGCACCAGCGCTAAGCACTAAACATGATTAGTAGACCCCGGCCGCCATGGGATATTCTCTTGTTTGTATTACTTGGAATCACACTAAAGCAATAAGCAGCGGTTATGAAACTTGCTCCTGGCGTAAAGGAGCTTAGCTATGAACATTTTTTGTCTGCAGATCGCCCCGTCTTTTCTTGGCCTCGGCAAGCTGCTCGCTTTGCATCTCTCGGCGACAACAGAATATGCTGCTTGCTGTCAAAAGAATGCGCCGCACCTGGAGTACTACGTGACAGGAAATATGCACAGTTGGTGGCTTTGTTCTCGAGTTTCCTTGGGACGAGGACTGCATCGATGTGCCCGTATGGATTTGTCCGGTGAAGAAACAACAGCGACGGCACGCCACCTGTCCATGCAAATCATCGCGAAGACAAAAGACATAATAATAATAATAAGTTTTTGTGCATAAACTTGGCGTCATCCTGGAGGCTCGCTTTCTTGGATTGATCAAGCGCAACTCGCTTCATGGCTTTGTTCTCTTCTTCTGAGACAAAACATGTGGAGTTGCCGTCAAAGGGATCGCTAGCTTTTTCAAGTATGGTTCGATGCTGAACGTCTGTGTTCAGCGACAAAACGGTCCTTGGCGCATTGCTTTCTGTCTCCCTAACAAACGGCGATTCTTTTTGGCTCATGCATTTGCATTTGACATCTTCTAGTTATGGGTGCTGTCTTGGTGCATATTATATTGCGCTATTAGTCTTGTAGTATTTATCCAACATATTAGCTTGTCCTTTTTTTATTCTTCAAGTTGTTATGCATGCTAAAAACTGGAAGGTGGAAGATATAGGGCTTGTTCATATTGACTTTTATAAATCGTTTTAGTTTTTAGAAGTCATAGCTAATATGAACGTCCCAACTTCTATAGACCGATTCTGTCAGCCATCACTATTTATCAACCGCTACTATTCATCTTTCACATATTGTAACGTATGTTGTATTTTATTATATCATAATTTCGTAAGTCATATGACGGTCCGAATGTTGTAGTGCCTTTTATTATACCGTTTTCTCACATAATATACTACTATTTATCAGCCACTTCAATTCATTAGCCGCAGTCAAAAGACATCAGCAAAAGCCGATATGAACAGACGCAAAAGCAGGGTTGAGGCGCCTTCAGCTGACATCACTTTCATTTGTTTAATTATATTTCTTTTAATCAACTGTTTTTTAAACGATTTTTCTGGGGGGAAAAAACTGGTGTGACTTTGTTAATAACATGATTGAGGGATAACATGAAACCAGAAGAACATATACTCAAAGTTCTTTATACCTTTCAAACTGCTTCCTGGCATCTTTGTGACAAACAAATTATTAATCTAACCAAACTTCTCCTACATTTGTCTCTTTTTACACGAGACCAAACCATGATGTCACACAATATACTAAAAAAAGATATGTCAAAAGCTCGTGTGCTTCAAAGCTGATAACTAGTCCTAATCAGACCCACAGAATTTTCTGTAGACTACACCAGGATATCCACTCGGCATTGCTCTGTGGGGGCAGAGAGGCTTTGCAAAAAACAAGTAATTTGTCTCAAGTCTCAACAAATCCCCAAACTGACCGGTTCTTGGTTGCATCCGTGTTTATTTTTGAAGACTGGCTGCATCCGTGTTGAACCCTTAGATACACAAAACCCGAATAAATATAAGATATTGGCCGCAATTGACGGGCAAAATACTACATTGCTTTTCGTTCTCTTTCAATTGCGAGTCACAACATATGGTTGTCGACCTAATGGGCTAATGGAAATCTCAAATCCATACCTTGCTTCTGTAGCTTAGCTACTCCAAGATTAACAACAGCCAACAGGCCCCTCTCAAACAAAGAATCAAACAAAAAAAAAAAACAGGCCAAAAAAAAAATCATTCGTGTTCCAGATTAAATTACACTCGCTCGTATGAATTGTGCGCTTGCTTTGTCAATAGATAATGGGCAATTGTGCGAAAGTGATGCTTTACGCGCATCCAGTTCTTCATTTTTAGTAATAAGCGATTGCCACGCAAATTGATTCCTCAACTACTATTCTTCTACTAATTTGCGAACTTACATTCTATATTAGACTTGCTACTCTGAAGTTTGAACTTAAAAAATTCCTTCTTCTTTTACTATGACTTTTAGGCTGTGTATTTTGCGGTGATTATCTTATGATAGTTCATTTCAAAATTGAAACGTTTAACTTGATGAGGATGAGGAGAACAAACAAGCTTGTGTTCTCAAAATCTGAAAAATATACCAATCTAATCAGGTCAATAAGAACTACAAGGGTCGGTCAGGAGATGATAAATAAGAGTGTGCTGTTGGTGTCAAGGGAAACAGCAACAGATGAGCTCCAAGTCACTTTCAGACGGTTCTGGGTTCCGATCCCAACTATTTCCTGAGCTCGATAACTCTGGAATACTCTGGTTAAAAGTTACAACCGACCCATGTGCTTGTGGTTATCATTGATTGCGCATAGATCATGTCAACACTCACCAAATTTTGGTACTTGATTCTATTTCTGCCCCGATTTCGCCAGCATGAGCTTGTGGTACATGTAGTGTACAACAATTGATACCCGTTGTGACTAGCTATGGACCAAATTTTGGCTCACTAATTAGGTATAGTTATGAATGTCTCCCATAATGTCATATGACATGCAGAAAGTGCACTCACCAAACTTTGGTATTCAATTCCTTTTCGTGCCTAGCTTCACCAACATAAGCTCCTGGTACCTATATGTCATAAGACATGCAAAAAGTGCACTCGCCAAACTTTGATATCCAGTTCCTTTTCATGCCCAGCTTCACCAGCACAAACTCCTGGTACCCATTATAGACCAAAATTCATACCAATCATGACCTGTTGTGGACAAAAAAATTGGCTCATTGACTAGGAATGGTTCTAAATGCAACCCGCAATATTGTAGGACATGTAGAAAGCACACTTAGAAAAGTTGGGTACCTAATTCCTTTCCATGCCACAGTTTCACTTGCACAAGCTTCTACTACCCGTCATGACCCACAATCGACCAAAATTCATCTCACTAAATAGCAATGGCTTGAAATGCCTCCTATGATATTATAGGGCATGCAAAAGCGCACTCACTAAAGTTTGGTTTCTAGTTCCCTTTCGTGCTCTAGTTTTGCTCATACGGGCTTCTGGTACCCGTCATGGATCAAAATTGATAACCATTGTGATATGACAAGAACCAAAGTTTGGCTCACTGACTAGGAATAGTTTCAAATACCTCCTATGATGTCATAGTTCATGCAGAAAGTGCACTCACCAAAGTTTTGCACCGTGTTCCTTTTCGTACCCTGTTTTCGTCCACATGAGTGTTTGGTACCTATCATGACCTATCGCAGACCAAAATTCATCTCATTGATTAAAAATGGTTCCAAATGCCTCCCAAAATGTCATAGGACATGCAGAAAGTGTACTCATCAATGTTTGGTACCTAGTTCCTTTCTGTGCCCTGGTTTCACCCACACGAGCTTGTGATTCTTGTCATGACCCATTGTGGGCTAAAATTTGGCTAAACTATTAGGAATTATTCAAAATGCCACCCATATTTTCATAAAAATGTAGGAAGTGCACTCATTAAATTTTGGTACTCAATCCCATTTTGTGCCCTGGTTTCCCCTGCACGAGCTTGTCTTACCTATAGTGTATGAAAATGATACCAAGTGTGACCCACCATGGACCAAAATTTGGATCACTAACTAAGAATAATTCCAAATATCTCCCATTATGTCATAAGACATGTAGAAAGTGCACTCACCAAACTTTGGTACTTGATTCTTTTCGTGCCCTGGCTTCACTCACATGAGCTCTTAGTACCCGTTGTGGACCAAAATTGATACCAATTACGATTCGCCATGGACCAAAATTTGGCTCGCTAACTAGGAATGGTTCAAATACCTTCCATGATGTCATAGGGCATGTAGGAAGTATACTCATCAAAGTTTGGTACTCGACTTCTTTCTGTGCTCTAGTTTTGCCCGCATGAGCTTTTGATACTCGTTGTGACCCACCGTCGACCAAAATTCAGTTCAATGAATAGGAATGGCTTGAAATGCCACCCATAATGTCATAGGTCATGTAGGAAGTGCATTCACCAAGTTTGGTACCCGATTCCCTTTTGTGCCTCAGTTTGGTACTACCATGGACCAAAATTGATACCCATTGTGACTTGTTATGGATCAAATTTTAGCTCACTGACTAGAAATGGTTCCAAAATGACTCCCAATATTTCATAGTTCACACAGAAATACACTCACCAATGTTTGATATTGGATTCATTTTCCATACCCAGGTTTTGCTCGCTTGAGTTTTGGTACTTGTCGTGACCCGTTGTGGACCAAAATTCGGTCCATGGACTTGGATTGGTTTCAAATGCCTCCCATGATGTCATTGGGCATGTAGGAAGTGCACTCACTAATGTTTGGTACCTGGTTCCATTTCGTGCCTCGGTTTCACCCATGAGCTTCTAGTTCCCATCATGATCCGCTTGTTGGCACTTATTTTATGTGTATTTTCATATCCTAATTTATCAGTAAATTGGTAAGAAAATACCAAATTTGTGGATTATTATCACTAATCCTAACCCAGAATTGAAGATTGTATTTTTGAAAAACTCTTTGCAGAAATAAATGAAAATTGCATGAAAAATACACACAAACCATCGTAGGGTCAAAGTAGGATGAAGACCTTTGGCATTTGGGCCTTGGGTTGAGCCAGCGTGGCTTAACGCAAGGCTAGCGCCAGCCGATGTCCGCGATGTGTAGCCCCGTGCACCCCCTCCTCTTGGCTCTCACTCTCACCAGAAGAACTCTCTAGAAGCCTATGAGTCTGTATTCATCCAAAAACTCCAACTCAAGCATCAAGGCATCGGACTCTTTCTATTTTTTTAAACCAATTCGAACTTTGGATAAAAACCACCAAGATTCGACTAGGACCTACATGGCATAGACACATAGAACCTTTCGGAGTGGTGAATCACCGCTGGACTCTAGGGTTAGAGTCCAGCGCCAACCCACGCACACTAGGCGCTAGGTGGGCCAACCCCACTATAAAAGGGCACCCCTCTCCTTTGGTTTAGAGCATCCCAATCTCGACGTTCCAGAGCTAATTTAGCAGATTTTGACTACTAAAATTTGTTCTTCTAGTTGATAGGCTAGTTTAGATTAGTTCTTAGCAGCGAAGCCTTGCCACAAGTTTCAGAGCTTTTGCTTTAAGTTATGCAAGAGGTAGAAATGTAATCTTTCAAGTTGTTGTAATCTTTCATGTTCTAGTTGATTTAATCTATTTTAGTTGCTTTAATTGCTTCTATTTTATGATTGTCTAGTTTATGCAATATTTTACTTTCGATCTACTTTGATTAGTAGATCGTTTTATCTAGTCGTTTTAATCGTGGTGATTAGATAGATTTATTGGATCATTGCATACTAGTTGACAGGCGTGTTTGTAGTTAGTGCATGAGTTAGAAAGATCCGTACTATTAGGGTTGAAACCATGGCTAGTGGTGACAATACTAATGCATAAAGATTGACAAACCACCAGCAGATAGCTTATGTTTGGCATCTCTCTCATTGCTCCTTTATGTGTTAGTTAGGTGTTTGGGGGAGTGGCCCTCACCTTAGCCCAAATAGCCCACGGCGCTAGCAAGGCAAGTTGATGGCTTTATGGAAGCCCACAAGGCTAAGAAAATAACATATATGTTGTTAGAAGAGTAGACTTAGATAGGAGTATTTATGTAACTCTAAATAAGAGAAAGGACATGTGTACCCCTATAAAGATAGAAATTGGTAGGAATATTTGTGTAAATAAGTCCCTATGGCTATAAGTGCATGCCTGAGTACACCATGGGAAAGGGCATATCACTCTTTTTAGCAAAGAGTTAGACATTACCAACTTTCAAGATGCTAGCACAAACTTCTATTGCTCTCTTTAGGGTGTGTAAGGTTACGGGCGGTCCTTCCATAACCTTTCTATAACCATCTTCCTTTACTGTTTGGTGCGTAACCACAACATTAGGGATGTTGGGTGCGTTGATGTACCAGCAGTTAGTTATCTCTCATGATCAAGGTGCGCATGGCTGGCAAAGGTATTACAATCTCTAGTGAGAGAACTATTGCAATAATTAGTAGATAACAATAGATAGATTAAAATAGTTTCTTTGTAGTTAATCAACTAGTATCTGGACCTATAGAACATTTATCATCAACTTTACTCCTTTGGGTAGATATAGGATCATAATTTTATGCTATTTGTTATCTTCTGAAGAATTATATGTGTCATACTTGCAATTACATCTGAACATACATAGATCGTGCCAACACAGTCGTTGACCAAAACTCGACTCACTGAATAGTAATGGCTTGAAATGCCACCCATGATGTTATAGAGCATATAGGAAGTGCACTCCCTATTGTTTGGTGCCCGATTCAATTCTGTGACCCGATTTTGTCACATGAGCTTTTGGTCCAAGTCGTGGGTCAAATTGATACCCATCATGACATGTCATGGACCAAAATTTGGTTCACTAACTATGGATAGTTCCAAGTGACACCCATGATGTTATAGTGTACATAGGAAATGCACTTGCCTAAGTTTGGTACTTGGTTCCTTTTGTCCCCTAGTTTCACCCATATAAGCCTCTAGTACCTGTCATAACCCATCATGGACCAAAATTTGACTCATTGACTAGGAATGATTCAAAATGTCTCTATGATGTCATAGGGTATGCAGAAGGTGCACTCGCCAAAGTATGGTAACTGGTTCAACTATGTGCACTGGTTTCATCCTCATGAGTTTCTAGTACTTGTCGTGGACCAAACTGATACCCATTGTGACCCGTTGTGGACCAAAATTTGGCTCACTGGCTATGAATAGTTTCAAATGCTTCCCATAATATCATGGGGGCATGCAGGAAGTGCATTTGTCATAGTTTGGTACCCAATTCTATTTCGTGTCTCGGTTTCACTTATACAAGCTTTTAGTACTTGTTGTGGAGTTAAATTGATACCCAATGTGATTCGCCATGGACCAAAATTTGGATATTTAACTATGACTTGTCCCAAATGTCTTCCATGATATCATACGGCATGCAGGAAGTGCACTCATCAAACTTTGGTACCTAGTTTCTTTTATACTCCAATTTTGCCCATATGAGCTTCTGATGCCCATCATGGACTAAAATTGATACTCATCATGACCAGTCTAGACCAAAATTTAGTTCACTAACTATGAATAGTTTCAAATGCCTCCTATAATGTCACAGGGTATACAAGAAGTATGCTTACTAAAATTTGATACTCGATTCCTTTCCATGTATCGATTTCACCTGCACTAGTTTCTAGTGGCTGTTATGACCCACCGTGGACAAAAATGTGGTACACTAATTAGGAATGGCCCAAAATGATACCCATGATATTATAAGGCATGGAAGAAGTGCATTAACCAATGTTCAGTACCCGATTCCTTTCTATAACCCTATTTCGCTCGTACGAGCTTCGGTTATCCATCGTGGATCAAAGTTGATACCCATTTGTGTGGACCAAAATTGTGCCTCAGCTTCGTATTACGAATTGCTCACCTAATTCTGTGTTTTTTTCTTTTGGATCTTGGATGCGTAGTGCCATGGTTGTTGTTAAAATGGCATCAGATTTTTCACGTGTTGGTGGTTCGAAAATCGAAATCCCGTGACAGTCATCAGGCCAGGAGTTGAACTGTAGGGAGCTTGCTCACTCACAATGCACTGCATAGGGAGATATGGTGCTGTACCTGTTGTCCACTTGTCCTGCTTTCATGTACAGGCATGAAACACATGGCTAGGCAGAAGCAGTTGCTGCTATTATCGTTAGCATCTGTGATGCTGAAGTGAAGTTGATGGATGGGTGTCAGTTGCTGCTGGTATCGTTAGCATCTGTGATGCTGTCATTTTATGCCATGAAACATAATCCATGGTTGAACCCGTTACTGACCGGTCACCAAAGATGTTGTAGTACAGGTACGGGCGGAAAGCAAGCACCCTGGCGTTTCACGCTCTCGTGACCCTCCTCGCCGTCATGTACCGTGCAGAGAACATACCGTACGATACAGAATGGAGTGTGGCCGCTGCGGCGCCCACGAACGGACGAGCCATCCTCCGTGGACCCTTGCCCGCCACTCCGCCGATTACGGAACGCGCGCGCGTTTCCCCAGGAAACAACCTACCCTGCTCAAACTGGCAAGCGGCCCCCGCTCCATGCCCCCAAAACGAAGACGTGACGGCCGGTGCAACGCACGCGGCAGTCAATGTGGCAGAACGCACTGCTCTGAACTGCCCCTCGCGCCTTTGTGCTCTCTAGTAGCCTGCCGTGACCGCACGACGGCCGGCAAACTGCACGCACGCCCTCCTCGCGCGTTACCAGGCCCCAACCCCAGCTTTAAAGAACCGTCCCCGTTTCGGCACTGGGCACGGCGAAAGCACACGCCATTCGGGCCAAAACACGATGGCCAGCTACCGCCGCACCATCTCGTTCCCGGCCCCGAAGCCCGCTGCGGCCGCCCTGGCGAGCGCGAATGACAAGCTGGCGGCCGCCTACCGCATCCGCTCGGCCAGCCTCCCGTGCCGCTTCAACCTGCTGGTGCTGCAGCTCGACGACGACGTCGCCGCGCTGCACCTGGTGATCGGCCAGTCGCCTTCCGCTGGCGCTCCGTCAGCGTCGTCCGTCTCCGCGGCCGCCTCGCAGGTCAGGCGGGTGCTGGTGTCGCTCTCGGAGCTGCTCCACCACCCGCAGGCGCAGGAGCCGCTGCGCCGGCTGGGGAGGTCCCCGTTCGCGGAGCGGCTGCTCGACGACTTCCTCCGCCTCGCGGACGCGCACGGCAGCTTCCGCGAGGCGCTGGTCGTACTCGCCGCGCTCCAGGCAGAAACGCGCGCCGCGCTGCGGCGCGGTGACCCCGCACGGCTGGTGTCCGCGGCGCGCGCACAGCGCCGCGCCGGGCGCGACCTCCCCCGTCTCGCCGCCGCCGCGCGCGCCGTGTCTAGCAAGGCTCCCACGCCGCTGCCGGAGGACCTCCCGGCCGACACTGTGGCCCTCGCTGCCGCGGTTGCCGACGCGACCGTTGCCGTGGCCTCCGCTTCTGCGGCCGTCTTCTCCGGGTTGTCCTCCCTCTCCAACGCCGCCGCCGCCCCCCGTGTCGAGGTCGCCTCCACGCCGTGCTGGATCACTACACCCGCAAGATTCACTGTCGTATCGGACGCACCAAGAACCAGCCACCACCGCATATGGTGGGTGGCCGACCTCGTGCGTTGGATGTCGCGCGCGAAGCGCCGGTCAGCCGAAAAACAAAACGGCGCCAACGACGACGACGAACCGTCTACCGTGCAACTCCGGTCCGAGGCCCGCATGAAACCAGAGGAGAGGGAGCGGAAGGCCGCATTCGAGCGCCACGACAACTTGGAACGGTGCATCGCCAACGTCGACAGCAGCGGCGAGAAGGTGTTCCGAGCTTTGGTCAATACTAGAGTCTCATTGCTCAACATTCTGAGCCCAACCTTCTGATGTCCGAACAACTCAAATTAAAATTTGAGAAACATTTTATTTTAGTTTGCATGTTTGGACAGAATTTGTATATAGTCAACTGTCCTTCCGGATGCAGTCTGTTCGTTCGCCGGAGCTTTGGAACCGGGTGTTCTCAATTGCAAAATCTGTAATTTTTTGGTCCGGTTCTTGGCAACAACCCAGAGAATCTGTTGTAAAATAGGGAGACAGATAGGGCATGAGCCATATCGATAGGTACTTGGTACTTTCTCTATTGATAATGTTGATTTGCTCGAGCTAGAGAGAGCGAGAACCAGTAGTGAGAGAGAGAACTACTTGAGTAGAAAATAAGTAGATCCTCTTTAGCTTATACCTTTTGAGGAGTTTATATACATGAAGGGGACAGAATGAGAATTTCTTATGCTGCCCTTTAATAATTGCATAGGGAAAAAGTATATGGTATATTCTTTTAGACATACCGCACTATACTATTGGTTTGCTCCAAGGTCTACATCTAATCCTAACAGTCTAAGGGGATGGGCACCCCCACAACAATACTTCTTCCACAACAAGCTTTGAGGTTTGGGGACAAGCTGACACAACTAATTGCTCCAGCCCCTCGGGACCTAAATGCCCTAGACCTCCAGGAACAAGTCTACTTCCATTGATAAGGTCGTAGTTGTCCCATCTCTAGGGCACATGATGTGTAGAGGCGGAGTCGTCATGGTAAGGCCACCCTGTAGAGGTAATGCCTTCGAGGCAAGCGGCGTAGTCGTGGTTATCTCGTCGAGGCCATGCCTCCAAGATGGGTGATGCGTACGGGCGGAGCCGTCGAGGTAGGATCGTCCTGCCGAGGTACACAGCAAAGTTATAGCCGTCCTGTCGAGGCCGTACCTCCGAGACAGGTGACGCGTAAGGGCAGTGAAGTCGTGGTTGTCCTGTCGAGGTCATGCCTCTGAGACGGGCATCACATAGGGGTGGACCCACCGAGGTAATGCTTTCGAGGCGGGTGGCGTAGTTGTGGTCATCCCATTGAGGCCATGTTTGTGAGACAAGAGACACGTAGAGGTGGAACTACCTTGGTAGGGCCGCCTACCGAGGCAATGATGGGCGACGCGTAGTGATGATCATCCCTTTGAAGCCACACCTTTGAGATGGATGATGTGTATGAGCGGAGCTGCCAAGGTAGGGCTGCCATGCCAAGGCGATGCCTTCGAGGGAGGCAGCAAAGTCATGGCCATCCCGTCGAGGCCATACCTCCAAGATGGACGACATGTAGTAGGGCCACGACGCATAGTCGTGGTCATCTTGTTGAAGCCATGTCTTCGAGACGGCGACTTGTTTGAGCGGAGCCGCCAAGGTAGAGTCGTCCTACCGAGGTGACATCTTCGAGGTAGGTAGCAAATCATGGTCATCTCATCAAGGCCATGCCTTCGAGACGAATGACATGTAGCGGTGAAGCCACCAAGGTAGGGTCATGACACGTAGTCGTGTCGTCCTATCAATGCCGTGTAGATGAAGATGAATCTATGATAAAGACTCATGATCTTTTCTTTACTTCTTCTCAAGGGACCATGTTGTTGATATTTTATCAATCCTTAAAAGTGTGTCATCCAAATCAAATTGTGAGAGAACATTTATATCTTGACTTGTCATAGGAAAAACCTCGTGTCTTGATCCAGAAGCAGAGTATCATATTTTAGTAGCCATGCGGGATAAATTCTAAATCTACTAGTACAATCTTGTGTGTACGTAGCATATATGAACTCCTGGTAGGCTTCCTCGTGTAGATGTAGCAAGGCTCCTGAGAATCCCTAGTACACCTGTGTATACGTGAAGCAGGGCTGCGAGAATTTCCTATATACTCTTCTGTGTGTACTTTGCTAAATTCGCCAAATAGGCTTTTGTTGTTGCCCTGTCGTGCAACTTGCCTTGGAGGTGTGCGGCCAGACGAATCGATAAAATGTTCGACTCAGCTTCAGATTACTGCTTCTTCGCGAATTGAGGTGCTGCAATTTATTTCCATGGGAAGCTGTTGCCTCGGATTACTTGTTCGAGCCAGCTTCGTTCTTCGCTTTGGATTGGGGCGACGCAGAAGAGACGCCGAGTCGCTTAGCCTCTAGAAGTCGGAGACTATTTTTCAGATGGGATCTCACCTCCTCTACTCTGATACCATTTATTATAAAATAGAGAGATAAAGAGATATAAATGATATACGAAGGTGAAATTTATTACCTAAGAAAATATTTATAATAAGGTTCTTATCTTTCCTATGATCTAAAGGTGTATATTTTTAGTACTTCAAAAGGATTTTAGGTAGGAGTAGAACTCAAAAACGAAAACAAACTGAATTGAATTTGGATCACAAACTTAACACAATCCAAATGCAGCAAATTCTTTCACCAAAGTCTACGTCCTCTACGCTATCCAGAGAACCTTCCAGGTTGAGCGAAAAATTTTGCTTATGCGATTGCAAACAGAATATGCTTGCTCCTCCCATACATCTGAACTAATCGTCGACGGATCCAGCCACCATCCCATACATCTGAATCTACTAAAAGCACTGTTATCCAACAGTGGCCCCCTGTCGCCTGAACGTTACCGTCGTCATTGGCATGTTGCTGTCACGATTCACAGTTCGAGGCGTCAGGAATATCCTTTTACATGCTCGCAATTAACGTGCTGTCGCGTCATCTCTGCTCGTTGCCGGGGACGTGTGGCCTAACCGGTGGCAAATGTGCGTCTGCGAGGGAGTAGCTGGAGCTTCCTGTGCAGGGAAAGCGCGCCGCCGGCTCGACAGCTCCGATCAACGGTGCGCACCGCATGCATTCGTCGGTGAGCCGGTGCGGATGCCTCTCCACTTTTCTACCTGCCCTGCCAAACCGCGCCTTATTTCAGAAAAGACTTTGCGACGCCTTCTTCCGTGTGTTCTTGCACTGACGATGGCAAAATGTCATGTGCCTTTGCGATGCGTGTGTGGCGTCATTTGACAGACGTGTGAGTCGTCGTGTGAAAAACTGGACGCGACAGTTTAGGCAGAAGAGAGTTTGCAGTCTCGCAGGGCCGGCCACGCATGACGAAAATGTACATTCAGCTCAGTGGCAAAACCATTTCCAAACCGATTACGCAACACGCGTACACGACGCTGCAATCTCGATCAGGTCGACGCGTTGCAAAATCGATCTTGAGGTTTCAGTACATTTCCGGACCTGATTTTGATATCTCGACGTACGAAACGGGCCAGTAAACCAGGACCGGCACCGCGCGGGGGCTAGTCGGACCCGTCGCTTGCAGCGGCGACCTGCTCGACGTGCTTTCGCACGAAGCGTCAGGCACCAATCGCACGTCATGTGCTTAGCTTGACCAGCCAAGCTCGCCATTAATCTCCCCTGCACAGTGCAGATAAAAAAAAGTCGCAACGGCACATGCGCAAGACGGACAGTTTTTCTTTGTTTAAGGCACAGCTCCAACGAGTTTCTTCTTCCCGCTTCTTAAATTCGTCTTTTTTTATAGATATTTTGGTTTTTGCCCTTTTATTCTTTATATTATCTATAATGATAAAATATTTTTATTTTTTAAATATAAATATGATGAAATAACCAACAACAGCTACAGTATATTTTTCAATTGCTTTAATAAAAAAAACCCAGAATTTTAGATTTATAAATCCAAATAAACACTACCTAAGTCTAAGTCTAAGTCTAAGGAAGCTAAGCTAAGACCAAGATGCGCGCAGTCTCCCAGGCAATGGCAATATGAAACGGGAGCGCGCAGGGTCTGGCTGGTTGGTTTCCCCCCAGTCCGCTCCCGAGTCCCCCGCTGCGGTCTGGACGTGGACTCGTCTGTCACGTTGTATAGAGTTGCAGGGGTCTCGTCTCGGTTTAGGTCGCCTGGGACGTGCCGTGTCGGCCGGTTGGCTGGACGGATGATCCAACAGCCGAATGCCTCGTGCATGGCCTGAGCCAGGATGGGATGGACCCGCTCCTGCTAGTGCAGCGGCAGCGCTGAACTGCTGGTCGATCTAGATGCTAGACTGCCGTTATTTTTTACGAAGAACAGAGGGGCCGCGAAGTCGTCAAGATGCCTGTTAGTTTATAGGCTGCAGAGTTGTTCTGCTACTAAGCCCAACAGTTTTCGGCCCGAACTGGCAGACTCCAAATTCCATTCCTTCTAAAGCCTAATTTTGACCGGTTCGTGTGGTACTTCAATTGACCCGAGCCCAAAACATTATTTCGGGCTCCAATCCATTGCGCTATCTCTGTCTCCGAAATTCCTCTAAAAAAAATCCAGTTCATCTTGACTCTTTAGTCAACCGATGTGGTGGATGGTTCTAAAACAACGCAGACCGAGTTTGTGTAGCATGTAAGGCAGTAATGGTAAATGAGAGTTAGAGAGGGCAACGAAAAAAAAGGGACGTTAATTCGCTCTACTGAAAGTTCGAGAATGGGATCTCCCATCATACAACTTTTTCGCGTCTCATTTCATACTACTATAAGCTATAACTTCGGTCTATCATACAACTCTTCGCATCTTATTTCATACTCCTATAAGCTATAACCCCGGTCCCAGAGGCCCTCCAGTCACAAATACTTGTTATACTGGACTACATTCAATCAAACTTTCAAAACTTTAACTTCGATATATATAGGATCGGTAATATCAACAGGGGGTAGATAATGCCTTCACCAATTTTTTTCCCCAAGTACAAGACATCTTTCACTCTAGAACTAGAGAAGTAAGAAGATCAGATTTCATAGCCTACAACTAAGCAACAACCCAAAATAGCAAAGATGTATAACTCTGTACCTAGTCGGTCTGACTAGGCCTAGGAGCGATTTGACCGCTCCTCTATTCTCAAAACAGAAAGTCAGCCTGAGTCCAAACCACTTTTAGTGAAAGCTTCAAAATTCATGATCAAATAAGATCAAACTTTGCACGCACATTGCTAAGGGGCTCAAGAACCTATTTCATCTAAGAATTATAAGAATTTTGGTCAAAGTCCTAACCTTTTCTCAAAACATGCAAGGTTGATCTTAAAATCTTAATAAACAACTTGCTCGTGGGTAAAAAACAATCAAGATAACTCTAAATATATTTCCACATGCTACAACAAGCAAAACCAACTAATGAATCAAAGCCACAACAAGCAAAACCAACCAATAAATCAAAACCAAAACCTTCATATCAAGGTTTCTTAAGAAAGACAACATATTATGCAAAAATCGAGCAACTTCAAAACTTGCAAACCACAGTGCCTAGATAGATAAAATTTGATCTACATGAGTCATCTCCATCACCTACATATCCTTAGCACTAGCAAGAATAAAAAGGGGAGAAAAAAGGTAAAGAACTAACAAGAACAAGAGCAAATCAACTAAGATAAGAATTATTCAAAAGAGATGAATACGCTTAATTATATTGCCACTTGTGGATAAAAGTTTTACAGCCATTCCATGAGGAGGACAAGAGAGTACACCATAATACTCGCTCTTCTTTCTCAAATATTAACATGAACGCAAGAATGATTAGAATGGTTGGCTACAGGCCTCCATCTCTAACCTAATAAATAGAAGAGATAACCAGCCCACATCTAACTCTAATAGATACAATTCGCTAGCATAATTGGGGAAAACTTGTTAGCCTCACACAACACGGTTTACACTCACACTTAACTCATGCACACTTTTCAAAGAACATGAACTCGAATCCGCCAAGTATGTAGCGTTTAATCCACTTGATTTTCTTAAGATCTTCTTGACCTAAACAGATTTTCCAAACATTGCTCAACAATTGTGGTTTTGATCCAATGAAGTTTTTGGTATTTGATAAACTACCAAAATACCCTCCTCTTGACTCGGTCTTCACCTTCTTTACAAGCAATCACCATATTTGCCACGTATAAGTGTATTAATGACTTGCCATGCATCGGTAAATCTTTTTTTGCTTAGATCACACCTCACTTAGATCGATCAAGCCACTTTTGTATACCCTATCGTTTGAACCTTACCTTCAAAACTCCTTGCCTTCCCTGTGCCACGTTTGAGCTCAATCATCTCACCCAGCATTCTTAACCATTATAGATCTTGATTCCTTCATAAGAGTAACCTTGATTCTCATTGTTGACCATAGTTAACTCAAAGCTTTTCTGCACTTTCAAAGATAAAGAAATCATTTCTGGACATAAGTTCTTCGCAACTCGACCAACGTTAGCTAAGACATGCTTCATACAATATGAATGCACTAATCTAGGACCAAGTTACCCTATTTTTGACCAAATTTCACATACAGAACTCACTGCCGAAATCAAAGGGCACCCTGCCACGAGCACCCACCGATGAGCGTAGATTGTAGGGATGTGTTGCCGGTGACTGACTACAGGGGCCTTTGCGGTGCCCAGAAGAGGTTGTGGTTGGCACTAATGGATAACAGAGAGGTGAAGGGGAAGGGCACCGAACGGGGGTAGGAGAGAAGAGAACTTGGGGATAAGATAATAGATGTATCCTTCTTGCCGCAAACAGCAGCCAATCTCCACATATATATCTATTACAATCCGACTCCTTTTATTATATGTAACCGGATCAGCTAACTCAATCCGAACTTTATAACTCTTACTCCTAATACCTAAGTAACTCTACTTTCCTAACTCAATACTTCGCTTATTACTTGTTGCTGCAAGTTACCGCCATATCCTGTCGTGCGCTGTAGCCGGTCATCCTGTTGTCGCTGCTGCTACCTGCACTTCCCTATTCGGGCCTTAAGCAGATGGCCAGTTGCGCCTAGCATATGTGAGCCCCCACCTTACACGTCCGATCTGATCGCTTAGTTGAGTCAGTCAGACCGCCAGGAATTGAAACAATAGGCAAAAATTCTAAATCTTTTACAAATTTGAACTTCAACTCTACAAAACATTGGCAATGGTTCATCACAAAACATTGTGAATCTTCTCACGTGGTCCCTCAATATCTTTATACATATTAACATTGGGTACATGAAAATTATAATCATAGTTTTACATTTGTCTGGAATAGTACTTTTGTAATATTATGTTTTTATTAGGTTTTATAAATATATTATAGAAGAAATTAGTGGTCAAATGGTGTTTTAGGGACCGAAACAATATGTTATTGTGATCAAGCTCCATGTACAGAGTACTTACTCTTATAAATATCGACCTGCAATTTTTATGATATGCGTACTGTACCAGTGATGCACGTCGTGTAGATGTAGATCTTTGTAAGTGGAGTGGTTGACAGATTCTTTAATATCGTTTAGGAATCCAATGCTCCAAAGCTTCTGCAAAATCATCTACATCTTTCCACAATGCCAATGGCTAGACTGGTGATTCACTGGGCCAGCAACGAGTAGGGCTACCCACCTCAACAAACACTGATTCATGCGTCCACGATTAGAAACCATAGCAAACATATCCGTAACCCAGTACCTGTGCAGTTCCTTTTATCACTGTTCTTGCACGGCCACCGTCTTCCTGCCGTAGGGATTGCAGTGCACGCGCTCATGGCTTTACAGTTCTGTCCCCTTGATGATTGTGAAGGCTCCTGGTACATCATTTCTTCCATGGCCCAAATTATTCTCTTCAGTTTCTTGCTTTGGTTTCAGTCTTCCAGAGAATCTTTGAAAGGCTGGTCAGCCACCAACCACACCAGGCATGCATGGTGACTGATGAGGATGAGCACATAAGATGAGACGAAACGGCATGAGCTCAGATGCAATTTCAGGGCGTTTTGTTAGATGGTAAATCTTGGCTTGTGGATACGATGTGTGAAGAGAAGCTGTTGAGTTGGTCGCATTTGACGTTCTAACAAATGAGTCAAGAGAAATCAGATAGTGTAAAACCCCAATTACCTGTAGCTATCCAGGATTCCTACATGGGATGCGACAGTCCTGTGTACATATTTCAGTACAGCCATCTGTATTTGCTCGTGAGAAATTTGTGTGCCGCGGTGTGGTAGTGGGGTGTGCTCTTGCACAGTGTATCTTGGAGATGATCCAATAATAGGTAGCATTCTTAATCTTTTCAGCATGTCCTATTTGCAGGAACAAAGATTACTCCATACAGGTGTGCATAGCTCTCCATGTGGACTGACTGGAGTGGAGTCACTACACTAGACTCTGCGAACACCAAACAATCCAAGGTTTTAGCTGCATTCATGCATGGCGCCAAGAACACGGAAATGTTCTATTTTGACACCACTTCTACACAGTCCGAAAAGACGAACTGAAAAATGGAAGGGGAAAAGGAACAAAGCCAAAAGAACTAAAGCGAGGTGATCCGTAGCGAAATCTGGCATAACATTGAGTATGAATCTGAAATCTACCCTAAAGCATTGAGCATGTGGCCTGCACGAGCAGAAACTTCAATTCGGAGCAGATTTTGACCATCTTTGTGGTTTGCTACTCCTATGCTATGAGTATGAATCTTTATTGAGGTGAGCACAAAGTTGTCTTGGGTCCTGAAAGATCATACGAGGACCATCAGAGATGAAATATGATGGCGAGGGCAACAAGGCAGATTCGTCACTGTATGGAATACAAATTATCGATTCAATATGGATGCTGTAATGTGTAAATGACATTTTTGTCTCTGTATTTTGCTTGATGGGTCAATGACTCAATCTGATCACTCACAAACTATTCAGTTGTCAGATACTAAGTACACGCATGCATGTATGATTTCATTTATGGTTCACTGTTAAGAGCTTAAACGTGGTTCGATGCTGTTCCTCGTGTCGATCTTGATTCTCACAAACACATGACCGTGTTTTATATGTTTGTCCTCCATTTGCCATGCACTAAGATGTTTTTTAAATTAATGTTTGACTTTGTTCTAGCGAGGAAACCTCACATTTTGTATACCGGCTAATCAGAAACTTTTCGGAGGTTATGCATAGAGATATTCGTATTGGTTTTTGCTGATGATTTTTATTATGACTTATAACTTTTAGTTAAAAGAAGTGACTTTAAGAAGGATGGTGTGAGCAGTGAGAAAAATGATAAAGAGATATATACGCATGATGGAAGCAAGAGGATTGAAGTGCATGATGCACTTGACCCTCTCTTTATCTTACCTCTGAATGAGATGATAGTGAGAAAAGTAGAAAAACCGTTTTGAAAAACCATATGTTCACATTTACTTTTAGCTTTTTTAAACAGAAATTAGAAGTATAAGATAATATGAACAAAGCTATATACCGTACGCGTCCACACATATAGTTCGGTTGTCGTGCATTAAGCATGACTTGACTAATGAAGTGAATTTGTTAAATCCGTGCAGTTATTACGGCCTAATTGAGCAAGTCAAACACTAGTATTTGACCCCAGGGGCAGGTAGTTTTGTATACCATTTGAATTTCAGAAACTCGCTGTTACAAGGGCCATTTTAGATCTACAGTTTGCATAGGCCCCATGTGTTTTCAAATTGGTGACCTAAAAGCTCTACATCGTCCATGATCATGGTAGGGTCTTCAGCCACATGATAGAAAACTCATTGCTTCAATAGAGTAATAATGTATTGATGTGGATTTGGTGGTTCATGGGGACTCTAATTTTTCGAGTGGGTGAATGTCACTGCTTCTAGCTCTGGTAGCATTCAGTTTGACGTTAGTTTATAATTTTTTTATTGTATTTGATTTATTTTTTATTATAGTTGAGTTGGCTTATTTAATATAATTAAATTTAAAAAATATAAAAATAGAGAAAAACATGTTAGACCATCAAGAATAATACAAATAAATACGAGAAAAAAAGGCAAAAAAACCCTAAAAATTTTAAAAATTAGAAAAAAGAAATTACTGAATAGTGAAAAAAGTTAAAACTAAAAACAGAAGTTAGTTTTAAACTAACTTGAGCATAGCCTCAGATCAAACCCGTCAGCATTTTCCCAGAACATGACGATGAAATAGACGTTATAATTACGGTGTAGGTCAGAGAAGGATGGCTTCAGTGTAACTGTGGAAGATACTGTCAACTGGACAGCCATGGCTTTCAAACTCTTTAAATATTCAGGCCTTCACCACCTGTTGGACCCTATTTACAATTGAATGCTCACTTAGGAGCGGGATTTACAGGTTGTTTTAGTCCATATGATGCTTCCCTCGCCAACACAATAATGACACCATTCTGCATAAACTATGCTGGTATATCCTCTTGCCACCACGTGAACCGCTCAACTCGATCGCAAGGAGATTTGTTTACTTCTGACTCGTTTCCTACGTTATGTCGCTGTATTTTGTGACAACGTTGGTGACTTTACCATTTATTTGAGTCGAGAACCGGCTCAAATGAACAAAACAAAGGTGACCCTACGAGTGCTCTCGAAAAAAAGGTGATGAAAAAATCCGCCCGTTAACTACGGCATTCAGGAGCTGGCGAGCTGCATGTGGTGAACTACGTGCCCTCCCCTTATCTCCATCCCAAACTGTCGGCAAATGAGGTTTCTGATCTGAAACTTCAGGAAATCAGCTAAATGGTGGAGGGTACAGGCCTTAAGGGATAACTGGTGTGATGTATGATTGAACAATGGAAAGTGGCACTCTTGATTGAATCCTACTCTGGGGAAGAGGGAAGGAGCCTCAAATGAACAGGTGCAAGTAGAACTGATGATTGAACCGAGAGGCCAGAGCACTGAAAAAAGTCAATGGGATGGGATTATCAATGACTATCTATCTCTAGCCCAGTGGTTGCATGAAAGGCATGGCAGAAGTCACTGGCCCCCACAGCGAGACATGCCCAGAGGTAAAGGAAGCTGAACAAGTAGGCGTGGCAGAGGCCACTGGCCCCCACAGCGAGACGTGCCCAGAGGTAAAGGGAGCTGAACAAGTAGGCGTGGCAGAGGCCACTGGCCCCCACAGCGGGACGTGCCCAGAGGTGAAGGGAGCTGAACAAGTGCAAGAAATGAGAAGACTCGGTGCCCTCCGAGTAAATTCTCTCTGCAGTGTGATCTGCTCCCGGAGTAGCATTGAGATCTTGTCGCCATGCTTTCTCTGACGCTCTAGGACCGGTCATCAGATTTCGCTCTGTTCCCAGAAGAGATTGGAGCTCTCCACTCTGAAACGAGACAATAATACGGAAACGAAAGAAGGAAGAAGTATAAACAGGGAAGAAAGAAAGCGGGAGCTTGCATTGGGTCGAGTTTTTGGGTCGTTTTATGTGACCGTAGGTTATATTTTTGATTAAAATTTTTAAATTTTAGTTATTTGTAACAGATATTACGAAAGTAAGAGATATTCACGATTTTAGATGGTATAGATATTAGTCTTTTAACGTATACTACAATAAATTTTTAGATATCATCTTAAAAAAATATTTCGTTTAAAAGTTAAATACTTAGTAAAAACCAAAAACCAATTTTAAAAGCTAGAAAGAACAGACCCTTTGTCACTTTTGGTGGTATTTGAATTAGTAATTATAAAAATAACAATCGTTACGTTGAATTAACAAAAATATTGCTTCTGACACACGTTGGTCGTGTGGCAACCACAAAGGACGTTGAATTAACAAAAATATCGCTTCTGACACACATTGGTTGTGTGGCAACCACAAAGGACGACGCGTGGCCTCTGACACACGGTGATCGTGCTGCAGCCCAAGGGGTGACACATAGCCTCTGCCACACGGCTACCATGCGGTAGTGCGAAGGTCGTACGGCCATTGTGCCGGCCGGCTAGTTAGCCAGCTTAATTACAACCTTAGTTATTGATTTATATATATGCTTGTTTAAATATTTAAATATATTAAAAGAGTTCAAAAAATTATAAAATTTTATATGTAGTCTTCTAACACAACATACTTGCTTTTCCAAATTTTTCACAATTTTAATCATTTCTAATGTTTCTCAAAAATTTATATGAATGAATTGTTTGTAGGATTTTTTAATACAGAAAAATGAGGTGCAAACATTACAAATTTTTGTGTGAAGGCTTTGTATATAGTATAATTTATTTTTCAATTTTTATTGAATTTTATATGCATACAAAATAACAAGTGGTCTGTAATCAAGAGAGTAGCACAATAAACAAAAAATTCTATTAAAATATAACTTTATTGCGGCTTGTTATTTTATGTACATATAAAATCTTGAAATAATTAAACAATCAAGTACACTGTGTACAGAGACTTCACAAAAAAATTTATAATGTTTGCACCTCATTTTTTGCATTAAAAAATCCTACAAATAATTTATTCTTATAAATTTTTTAGTAACATTCAAAATGGATAAAATTACAAAAAATAGACAACTAAGTACGCTATATTGAAAGATTGCACATAAAATTTGATAATGTGTAAAGCTTATTTACTATATTTAAAATTTAAACAAAGATTACATGTAAACTAGTAATTAAGGTTGCTAATTAAACTAACTAATTAGATGGCTTAATTAGCAGCCGCATGGTGGCAGTGTGGCACCCCCTTTGCATACTTGATTGTCTATTTTTATATGTAGTATCTCGATACATCGTACTTGATTGTCTAATTTTTTTGTAATTTTATCTGTTTTGAATATTTCTCAAAAATTCATACGAATGAACCGTTTGTAGGATTTTTTAATGTAGAAAAATGAGGTGCAAACATTACGATTTGTTTTGTGAAGGCTCCATATGCAATGTACTTGATTGTTTGATTTTTCTAGAATTTTATATGCACATAAAATAACAAGTGATCTTTAATCAAGGGAACAACCGCAATAAACAAAAAATTCCTTGAAAATATAATTTTATTATGGCTTGCTATTATATATATAATCCTAGAATAATTAAACAATTAAGTATAATGCATACAGAGCTTTCAAAAATTTATAATGTTTGCACCTCATTTTTCTGCATAAAAAATCCTACAAACAATTCATTCAATGAATTATTTTTTGAAGTTCATTTACTATATTTAAAAATTCAAACAAAGAATATATGTAAACCAGTATTTAAAGCCATTAGTTAAGCCGGCTTAATTAGCAACCACATGGTGGCTGTGCGGTAGTCCCTGTGCCGTACGATGGCTGTATGGTAGAGGTCATGTGTCACCTCTCAGGACTGCTGCACGATCATCGTGCGTCAGAAGTGATATTTTGCAATTTCGACATAAGAATTGTCATCATTATAATTACAAGCTCAAATACAGCCTAAAGTGACAAAAAATCACATTACGTGCACGGGTATTTCTACAGACCATTGTTTACTATCTTTTCCCCTTGAATTTTCTTGCTCTGTACTGTTGGTGAAAATGCATGTAAGGAACCAGTGCGCTGCTGCTAGTGCTAGTGTTTATGTCTACTAGGGGAGTATCGCGTGGACGCGTGCTGCCGTGCATTTTCCAGTCGCCCTTTTCTTTACGGTATCGTGCTGCTTCGGCTTACGAGTCGTACGTATGTCTACTATTCCAGTCGCCCTTTTCTTTACGGGCTTAATTCACGTATGGTGTAGTAGCACTGATAGCAGTTATGTCTAAGTAGGAGCGAATCGCGTTAAGGGCGTTCGTTTTAGCGATGATTTTTAGTTTTTGGTTAAAATTTTATTGTAATTGATTTTTTTACTGTAGTTGATTTAGCTTTTTAAATATAATTAATTTAAAAAATGTAAAAATAGAAAAAATATGTTAACCTATTAAGGATAATAAAAGGAATACATGAAAAAATACAAAAAAGCTTAAAATATCTAAAAAATTTAAAAAGATGAAATACTGAATAGTGAAAAAAAAAAGCAGAAATTAGAAGTAGAAGTGAAAAAAAAACGAGCGGGGATTATGTTGTACGCGTAAATTCATAATGTTTGATTTAACGAGTCGTGCAGTTACTGCTGCAAAAAGATCGGTAACCCGGGCGACATGACCTGTGACCTTACTCCCCGGCCCAAATTCAATGCTACAGCGTTGGAAAGTAACGCAGACAAAAGCTTGTAGGCCTCTGTAGCCATTGCAAGCTCAGTTATTTTTTTTAACTTCTTCGTAAGCCGAAGCAGCACGATACCGTTTCTTTAAACAGTTTATGAACTAAAAATTGTGTATATCTGTGTCGATTTCTTGGCCATCTGTCGTGGTCTTAGGGTGATCGTTTTAACGATGATTTTTAATTTTTGATTGAAATTTTATTGTAATTGATTTTTTTACTGTACCTTAGTTAGTGGATAGTGTAGTGAATAGTGAAAAAAAACTGAAACTAGAAGCTGAAGTTTTAAAAAGTTGAGCACCCTAAAAATTGTGTATCACTCCTTTCTTGGCCATTGTATAAAAACATATATAAAAATAATAAGTTGTATATAAAAGTCATCAATCATAACACAAAATAACAAAGCTATTGCAGGAGAAATTGAGTGGTAGTTATTGAGATCAGATAGACTACACCAGCGTAGAATAAATTTTTCTATCGTATAAATTCGAAAGCTATACGAGTAAAAGATTATAGATCGCTATCACTAGATGTGTAGTGTAGTGAAAATAGATTTGAAGTGACAGTTAAACAAAGTGCGTGTCGGTATAGTAGAAATAGTTGATTGTCCTTTGCCAACCGTCTCCTCCTTACGATTATTTCAATCAGTGCCGTAGTCGCAGCAGCACTTCTACCGAGATCCACACGTCTAGGGATGAAATGTCGCTTGTCAATGTATTAGCACCAGTACGCACGGTAGGGGTTACGAGAGATGTTGCTATGGTTTCGATGGGTGTGGCTAGAGATATGTCTCTTAGCTTGTACATCTCTTTATATAGTCTCCAATCAAATCCTTATCCGATATAATCAGATATCATATTCAACTCGGAAAGTCTTAGTCTTAGTTTTTATCTAATACGAGTAGAGATCGCATCTCACTCGAAGAACCTTCAATCGGATCCAATATGAGTAGATATCGTACCCCACTCGAAGTATATCATTTGAACCCATATCGTTCGAGCCGAAATGTGTGACTATGAAGATTTATATATATTTGACCATGGACCATAAATTTCTTTTCGGTCCATAAGTCGATGGTGATTCCTAACAGAATATAACGATTTCTAAATATACATAAAGATTATACCGAACGAACTTATATATTGTTTATGTAATGATCCCTTTACCTCATAATATCATATTGAACTCAAGACGAGAAGCATGTCATCCTATGATAGCTTGATTATTCATTCGAATCTGTAGTGGATCACTCCATTATGATTAATTCCTCAACCACATTCGGTATGTCCATACACTTCCTTAATATAATATCGAGGGACCTAGAGATATCTCCCCCGTTATATATGATAGGTAAATTCCATCTTGATCGCTCATATTTCTCTGCATGTTTCATGGTAAATCCAAAAGGAACTTTTATGATCACCCAGTTACAAATTAGTGTTTCATAACCCATAAGTAAACTATTACATATGTAGCAAATTATGACGATCTTAGGTCTAAAGATTCTACATACATAGGTATGAGACCAATTGACATATAAAATATAACAATTTTCACAGTGTCTCATGGTAGATCAAATTATATAGTTGTTGATCAATATAAAAGATATTTATTCAATAGATAAAATATTATATTACTCAAACAATTATAAATATAAAAATGATATAATTATCTTGATGGATGTCTCTAGGCCATGCCATTAATAGTAGTAGTAATTAGTTCCTTTGTGTGAAAAATGAAAACACATCACCACCGTTCCGTCCTCTGCTCGCCGGGAGCAGGAGCCAGCGGAGAACGGAGCAAGAGGCAGAGGGCACGCATGCCGTGCTACAGCTACTCTGCGCCCCGACCAGCTGGCACGCACCGACCGGCCTAACACCCGGTTGATCCGCACAGGCCGAGCAGGACAAGCGTCCGTCAATGCGCCGCACGGCCGGTCCGCACGCACCGCCCGCTTCCTTGAAGAAAAGGGTCCCTCCCTCCCCGCTGTGAAATCCGGTCCAATAGCGATCGGAACCTCCCATTCTCCACGGACCTGACCCGGCCACCCCTGGCCGCCGTCCACGGCCGCGCCCGCGTTACGCAACAAAAGCCCTGCGCGCTGCCACGACAAAACCCGCAAGAGAGAAGCGCAAACGATAAAAAAGAAGATTCTCTGACCAGTCTGCTCTCCCGCTGCGTCGTCGTCTCCTCTCGGTCTCTCCCCCCGCCTCCCAACCTTCTCCGGTTCTCCTCCTCCTCAGACCTCGCTTCCCTTGTGTTTCCCGTCACCTCCCCGGAAAACTCACACGCACTCACACGGTCACATTTTTTGCCCTCTCCTTCCGTGTGACGGCATCATTGCGCTATCGCACATTCACTCCTCGCGCTCGACGGACGCAACGCCATAACGGAAGGCAAACTGGAGTGAGCACACTTGAGAGCTAGTAGCTGGGTGTGCGTACGTTTTGCTCGTTCGGTTTGGCCCGGCCGCGCGCGATGGGGTGCAAGGGGTCCAAGCTGGACGAGCAGGAGGCGGTGGCGCTCTGCCGCGGCCGCGCCGACCTGCTCGCCGCGGCCGTGCGGCACCGCTACGCGCTCGCCGACGCGCACGCCGCGCTCGCAGACTCCCTCGAGTCGCTGGCCGCGCCGCTGCACCTCCTCCTCCTGGCCTCGCCGCAGCTCCCGCTGCCTTCGGCGCCCAAGGGTTGTGGTGGCCTGCCCTCCTCCTCGTCGCCTCCTCCTCCCGGCCATTCCGCGCCACTCCACTTCGGGTCGTCCTCCAGATCCGACTCGGCTTCCCCGGCCGGCTCGCCTCCCCAACGCGTTCCCGAGCAGCTCCCGCACCCACGTTGCGTGTATGGGTACGCGCCCGAGCCCGCGTTTGCGTACCCGGCGCCGGCGAGCTCACTGCAGTTCTACTACGCGCGCAGCCGCCCGCCCCCGGCGTCTGTCGCCGTCGCGCAGCGCGCGCCGGGGTCTGAGCGGGTGTACTTCGCCTCGTTCGATGCGGCTGGTGGCTACCCACAGTATTACGCCTACGGCGGCGAGCCGGCCACGTCTGCACCGCAGCGGGCAGCGGCTCCGCCTTCGCCGCCCAGGGAGAGCTCGTGGGACTTCTTCAACGTGTTCGAGAACTACGAGTCGTACGACAACTACTACTATGACTCCACCTCGGCTGCAGCCGTGGCGTACACGCCGAGCCGGAGCTCGCAGGAGGTGCGGGCGGAGGAGGGCATCCCGGAGCTGGAGGACGAGGAGGAGGACAGCGTGGTTGTGAAGGAGGTTGCCAGCGAGTACTCAACTGTTGGAGGCGGCGGCGGCCGCAGCCGGCGCAGCTCGGTCGGTGGTGTGAATACCATCGCCGAACTCGACGAGCCGCAGAATGTCGTCGTCCATAAGGACTTCGTTGGTAATGTACGACGGGGGCCACCGGCACACCGTAATGGGGCCGTGCCGGCACGAGAATCGCCGGCGCAGAGGGCCGTTGGCAATGTGGATGTTGCCAGCGAGATCAAGGCACAGCTTGTTCGGGCAGCGGAGGCAGCAAGGGAGCTCGCGCCATTGCTCGAGGTCGGGAGGCCTAGCTACCACCGACGTAGCTTGGTCTACCATGGTGAGCTATGTTCAAAGAAGTTGCTAGTCTGATCTAACTCAGTTTATCTGTGGTGCATTACGTGACTGTCTGTTTCATTGTTTGACTTAGCTTCATCACGGATGATGTCGGCAATCTCTGTGCCGCATTTGGGGTGCAAAGGCGTGGACTTGTTGGACATTGGAGGAGAAGGGAAGGTGGTGGGCTCGTGGAGCCTATCCTTGACACTAGAGAAGCTATATTTCTGGGAGAGGAAGCTGTATGGTGAGGTCAAGGTATGCTCATAGTTGTCTGAGAAAAGGATTCACCTTGTTACAAGTAGAAATGATCTCTGGTTTTAGTGATTCATTCATGGAAATGTGCAATGGGAGTTAAAAGAGAATGCTTTGGTGCCCATGAAAATAGATGATGTAATGTACATTTGGTTGCAATTCTGTTGCTCAAAACAGTGTCATCTGGGTCCTCTGGCTTGTAGTTTAAAGTTAATCTGATTACACTTTATTAGTTATGGACCTTTTGGTAGCCTTTTTTTGTTGGTTCAAATACCCTTCTGCATGAACCAAAAGCAACTTTAGCTGAATAATGGAGTCGGCATCCTAGTAAGGTTGATCCCTTTTTTTTTTGAGATGTCATTTTGTAATATCCAGAAAGATAAAGGGCTGAAAATTGTGATTTTCATTTGCTTCTATTTGAAAAACTAGTTGATTGGTTGTGGTACTGGAGTAGCATGTTAGTATTTTTGTGTGTACTTTAGGAGTCTAGGTGGTGTGGGCATTATAATCAAGGGTCCATTATGTTATGAATATTGTGTGTATTGATATAAGGTCCAAAGACCATATATATAAGAGAGTACAAGGTGATATGCTATATAGAGATAAAACATATATGAAATAGAATACAAACTCTATATCCTAGTACAACTCTATTCTATCTCTTTAACATCCCCTCAAATGCAAGGCGTAAGCAATAGCACTGCATTTGAAAAGAGTTTTTACTAAAATAGCAAATAAAAGATTAGAGATACTAGCGGAGCGATCGGATCTTGGCGCGTAGCTCCTCGCGGGAGCCTCGCTCAGGCGGTCAAGACCTGGCACACCGAGCGGATCTGGAGCACCGAGTGGTTCTGGGCGCGTAGCTCCTCGTGGGAGCCTCGCCGGGCGATCAAGACCTGGCACACCGAGCGGATCTGGGCACGTAGCTCCTCGCGGACCTCGCTCGGGCGGTCAAGACCTGGCGCATCGAGCGGATTTGGGCGCGTAGCTCCTCGCGGGAGCTCGCCGCGGTTAAGACTTGCACGAGCGGATCGGTCAAGACTTGGCGCAGCCGCCGGCGGTCAAGACCTGGCGCACCGAGCGGATTTGGACGCGTAGCTCCTCGCGGGAGCCTCGCTCGGGCGGTCAAGACCTGGCGCACCGAGCGGATCTAGATGCGTAGCTCCTCGCGGGAGCCTCGCTCGGGCGGGTTAGATTTTTTTTTTGCCTTTTACTCAGATCGGATCAGAGCTTCTTGTCTTCGGGCATGCACCAAGTTGGAAGACAACCTGCAGTAGTCGGCGGGTGGAGGGCGTCGGTGGCTGGCGGTAGGTCGGCCGACCGGGTGGAGGACGGCAAGCGGCGATGGAGTTCTGCCCGGCGTGGGGGATGTTGTTGCAGATCCAACCAGCCACCGGCGGGGGGCTGCAGAGAGCCCGCCAGCGGGCAAAGCCGTGGATGAAGTAGGTGGGCGGAGACAACGGGTGAAGCCAGCGGGCGGCGGGTGGCTCGTTCCCGTGGAGAGCGCGCGGGGGCTCCACCCGGCGGCGGACGTAGGCGGTGACCGCGGCGCGGTCATCTCCTTGAGGAAGCCGCCGTTGCAGTTGAGGCAGACAACCCCGGCCTCCCCCTGCGGCGCGCGCGCATGAAGCGCTCACAGCTGTAGCACCAGTTGGGCGGCGGTGAGGCCGCTTCCGTCGCCGTGGTGGGTGAGGAATCCTCGACGAGGCAGATGGTCACGTCCTGGTGGAGGAACTCGGCGATCTGCTTGAAACCTTGAGGTTCTCGATGTTCTTGTTGTTCGCCAGGCCCTTGGAGAAGTCCTTGAGCAGCTTGCCGTGCTCCTTCTAGATGTTGAGGCAGATGGTCACGGCCTGGTGGAGGAACTTGGTGATCTGCTCGAAGTCCTCGACCAGACCCCTCGAGGTCATCGCAGGAGTACTAATGTGGACACCACCGGGAGCCAATGCACTGCTGTTGCCAAAGACAACATTAGTAGTGGAGGTCTCGATGGCGACTTGTCGAGGTCACCGACCCCGGTCTAGGACCGGCCGGTGGTGGGTCCGTGCCCAGCGAGCAGCGCCTCCGATCTTCGAGGAGATGCCGCACTGGCCGTGGCAGAGCCTCGTGGATGCCATCAAGCAGTGCCATCGCTTGTTCCCGCTCGTCGAGTCCATCGGCGTGTTCGTAGGACGGACCGAAAGAGGTGCGAGCAGAGAATCCTTTCTTCAGATGAGGTGGCCGCCCCCAAGAGTAGTGATCGATCCTCTCGGGGGCAGTGGCAGTGGAAAACGTACGGAGGCTAGGGTTTGAGAGGTTTGAACCTAAGCTTTAATACCATGTTATGAATATTGTGTGTATTGATATGAGGCCCAAAGGATCATCTATATAGGAGAGTACAAGGGGATATGTCATATAGAGATAAGATATATATGAAATAGAATACAAACTCTATATCCTAGTAAAACTCTATCTCTATCTCCTTAACACATTAGATGATATCCACTATGGAAAGTAACTTTCTCAAAGCCTAATGACCAGATTCGGAAGAACTCGTCTGACTAATGACTTGAAATCAGTGACGGACCTAGGAATTTCAAGATGGGTGTTCGAAGTTACGAAAATATTGTTTAGTACACACTTCACAATAGCAATAGTTAAAGTACAATAGTATAATTGTTCGAACTAGAGTCTAGAGATAACATCTCAAATAATATAAAGAAATAACAAAATAATTGGATACAATTACAAATCAACTCCATGATGCTTCATGCCTTGGAAGCGTGATATAATGTCATATAACATATAACATCATCTTTCAAAAACATTTGGGCAATGATTGAGAATAACATTGGTCTGATTTCATACTGACATTTATTCATAGAATAAAATGTATCAGTATAATTCATTGGCCACTTGTGCAGCCTATCTTGCAATTTAACTACTTGATGGTTGTTAACTTGTCATTGTGAGTGACAACTATCTGGTGGTTCTCAGCTATAACATTCTACTGGGGGTAGTTAGTTTTGCCACCCAGACCTTGCTTAGGAAGAAATTGTGCACCACATATGTTTTGCTTACTTAAACATAAGTTTGTCTTCATGTCTTGGTAGTAAAAAAGTGGAACTCCATTGTTTTGATGCCATCCAACATTTATTCATGACAGCCCATTGTAGGAAACTAGGAATAATCTTTAATCTCCTAGCAACCACCATTTGATTTCTGTATGAACCAAATCTTGGACTTGAAGTACAGATTTTGCATAAAATGCTGCCCCTTTGTACTAACTAATTCTAGGTCGCTGAGCTGTTAAAACGCATTTTGGGTAGTGATTTGTAATCAGAAATGACTGGGAACTTAATTAGCAAACCAAATGGCCCTATGTTGTTGTTTAATCCATTCTTCTGTCTCATCACAGATCTAATCTAATCTAGATCTGCTGCGAAGTGCAAACTGTGTGTGTGAGAGAGAGGAACTGACTGGAGAGAGGCGCGGTGGTGCGGAGTGGAGCCGGAGGTGTTGAGGTGAGGTGGCTGCTGGGGCCCTGGAGGTGCAGAGCAGCAGCGGAGTGCTGGAGTCCGGAGGTGAACGGCTGAATGCCAAGCGGCGGCCGGCCAGCTGTGACTGCTATCCTACCACCCTGTTGGTCTCCTCTGACCTCTTGGACCTCTCCCGCCTGGCGCCGGCCGCCACCGCCACCTGAGTGGTGAGACCAAGTCAGCGACCGATGAGGCGTGGAGTGGAAAGCCGAGAGCAGTGAGTGCTGTTAGGGTTAGCCGCAAAGGCGCAAATGCTAAATGGGCTAGGCCCAAGGCACGACCGTGCGAGGCCAGCCGGCCAACACTAAGTGTGTGTGTGTGTGTAATATATATATATATATATATATATATATATATATATATATATATATATATATATATATATATATATATATATATATATATATATATATATATATGCGTGCGGAGTTAGCCCAACTAAGTGAATATATTAGGTTTTTTTGTTAAAAATTTTAGGTGTTCAGCTGAACACCTATGAACTACTGTAGATCCATCCCTACTTGAAATATTCTTCTGATCTGTAGCCATAGAGTTATAGGTGAGAAAGTGGAACTTGGGAGAGCAGATGAACATGGTTTTTAGGCATCTGGCAATGTTGTTCGAAAAATTGGGATTTGGCGTGGGAGTGCACAATGTTTCTCCTATTTTCTAAGTTGATTAGAAGCTAAGTGCATTATCAAGGTCAATAGGTCATTTATGTCACAGTATGTGCAATCATCTTTTGTGGATTAGATATGCCACATTATTGGAACTGTTTTTGTATCGATTATTCTAACTGTTTCTGTATCGTTGATTTTGGCAATGTGCCATATGCTTTTATTTAGTATTCAGTAGTTTATGTTCATGCGTGTACTCAAGTATCTTGTTTATGCGGTATTTTTATGTGTTGTCTTTCTCATGCAGGCTGAGGAGAAAATGCGTTTACTTCTTGCCAAGAACTCTAAGCGACTGAAGTTCTTGGACCAAAGGGGTGCTGAAGCTCAGAAGATTGATGCAACTCGAAATTTGTTGAGGAAGCTGTCAACAAAGATAAGAATAGCGGTGCGTGTCATTGCCAAGGTTTCAAGAAAGATAAATAAAGTAAGGGATGAGGAATTAGGGCCACAAGTTAATACCTTGATCCAAGGGTATGTCTCCATTCTAACTCAAGGATAATTGCTCGTATATTTGCATTGAGATTTCTAGTTTGTTATTAAATCAAAATGTTCTTATCAGGCAATTGCAGTCATAAGATCTCAAATGTTACTTTGATGTTATGGATTGTGAACTGAATATGTTATGCACATTTTAAATTCAATGATTGGGGGAAGGGGGAAATCGTACATTTATATCTAGGATTGTCCAAAGAGTTTGTTATACTCTTGGTTCTTGCGTATTCTATGTTGAATTGTGTATACATGATCCTCAGTAAAGATTGAAGTTTCTGATTGCTATTCTAATTGACTTTTCCTCTTGAATTCCATCTATTTTTCATTCAGTGTTAGCCCTTTCTAACAGACTGATAACCCCTTTCCAGGTTTGCAAAAATGTGGCAAGATAAGCTACAATCCTACCAGACTCAGTTTCAACTGATATCAGAAGCCAAAAACTTGGCTTCGGTTGTATCAGGTGGAAATGGCCATGATTTTGCAATGGAGCTTGAACTAGAGCTGATTAAATGCATCTTCAATTTTTCCTCTTGGGTGAACGCACATAGGAACTTTGTAAAGGCACTGAATGGATGGCTAGCACTCTGTCTTAACTACGAGCCCAAGGAGACAGCTAATGGAGTTCCCCCTTATTCGCCCGGAAGAATAGGGGCTCCATTGGTTTTTGTTATCTGCAACAAATGGTCTCAGGCTATGGATCGGATTTCTGAGAAGGATGTTGTTAATGCCATGCAAGCTCTTGTTTCGAGTGTACGACGCCTGTGGGAGCAGCAAAATCTTGAACAAAGCGAACAAATCATTGCATTTCGAGAAAGGGAAAAATGGATCAAGATTTTTGAAAGGAAGGCACTGGAGATTAACAAGGAAACTGATGAATTAAACAGGAAGCTGGCCCTAATACCGAGCCGGCAGAGTTTTCAACGGCCTTCAACTATACAAACATACGAGGCCCATTGTATTGAAGCAAGCAACATTCATACAAATTTGAGACTGGTTCTTCAAGCTCTGGAGAACTTTGCTGCCAGTTCCCTGCAAGCTTTCCAGGAGATGCTGAGACGTGCTGAAGGGGCAAGGTTGTCAAGAGAGAATGTGAGGGCACCGTAACTAGAAGAGAAGTTCCAACGGCAAACCCAGCTTGTGAAATGTCAACACCTCGTTGTTTGGTGGAAACCAGAGAACAACTGAAACGAAAATATGTGATACAGAGGTGGCAGCATGGTGGCTCCTTAGTTACTATGGCTGCCCGTGCAGATCAAGTAGAACTTATGGATGCGCCTTTGCAGAAGATGAAAGAACTCGAATGGGGTCTTGTGTCGTTGAAAATTTGTTGCTAGAGAGCGGTTTGGACAAAATGATACAGGGGAAATTTTTCAGCACAAAGTTCTGAATTTGTTGCTAGAGAGCGGTTTGGACAAAATGATACAGGGGAAATTTTTCAGCACAAAGTTCTGACTGAAGGACCATTTTCTCCGTGTTCAGGCAAATGAAATACCTTGGTTCAGGAAAGTGCTTAGATGCCAAGGTTCAACAACACCAGAATACCGGATGCCAAAGTTTCAGCAGCAGTCTACTGTACAGGTTCAACGCCAATCTAGGTACATCTGTTACAGAAGATGCACCTACATACAAGATCCCAAAAAACAAACCAGTTTCATTTTGGTGTTTATGGCTTATAAGGTAGCGCTTAGTTTGGTGTTGGTTCATGACTTTTTTACTGTAGCTGAGTTGGTTTATTTAGCATAATTAAATTTAAAAAATTAAAAATAGAAAAAAATATGTTAGCCTATTACGGACAATGCAAATGAATATGGGAAAAAGAAAAGAAAAAGTCCAAAAAATCTTAAAAAATCAGAAAAAGATGAAATTATTGAATAGTGAAAAAAAAACAAAAGTTAGAATCAGAAATTGGTTTTAAGCCGTTTTGAGTGGTGTCTAAATCAGTTGAATGTGAGGTAGGGAAACAATCTGTTGGTGTATCGAAATGTATATATTTTAATTGTGCCTTCGAAATCAAGGATCTGACTTGTTTAGTGCTTGCAGTGTTGTAGTTGTCAGTTACTCCACTAAGGAGGTGATCGGAATAGCGATGGCTTGTGGCTTTTGCTGAAAAATCATGAGTGGTGAAAAAACATCAGAGTGAGTTGCATATTAGGCATAATTAAATTTTAAAAAATGTAAAAATAAAAACGGCTTGCTAGTCTAGTGTGGACAATGCAAAGGAATATGAGAAAAAAAACGGAACGTAAAAAAAAATCAAAAAACAAAAAAATTCACTACGTGACAAAAATGCTATAGTGTTTTAATTGCTGCTACAGTGTTTTTGTCGCTGAACAGTATTTTTGTCTCCAAACAAACTGATCGGTGCCTAAAGAGTGTTACTGTATATTAGTCCTTTTCAACTGCTGCACATACATTTGGAATTGTCATCTGCTACAACAATGCTGAAACAACAAATTGAACAGAAAATATGACAGCTGATTTGATCGTAATTAGATGTCTCTCTTGCTTAATTGGTACTGGCCCTAATTGTACAGGCAACAGCATGAGATATGATGAAAGCGAACAAGTACTGGACAAGCAAGTGTAGTGCGGCGTTTTGGTTAAATCAATTCTACACACCAACCAATCTTAGACATTGATAGATCTGTATTTGCACAATCTGAAATTTGTAAACAGTCTTCATCAATTATGGATTCGTATGGTGAATCTGCATGCCTACCTAAATGTTGGTGCATCTATTTTTTTTCTCGAAAACGAAAAGCGGTATAGATTACAAGAGTCAAAGAAAGGACCGGGTACAAAAAAGAAAAACACAACAACCAGGATGCTGAACGCGACTGAAAGCACCACCACTTAACCTAACATGAGTTATCATCACCACCCATCTCACCCACGACCCAATTGGTTCGGTTTCACCGCAAACGCCTCGTGGTAGCCCAGCCACAAATGGCACCAAGAGAACAACCACCACCGATGAATGAGAAACAGGCCAATGCAACAGCAACATATGCGCGAAAGAAACGAAGAGGGTCCAAGGTATTGCTTCTAAGGAGGAAATAACACTGAAGGAGTCGCCGTCACCTAATCCGGCAAGAACCGGATCTGAGGTTTTCACCCTAGACAAAAAGCCACAAGGCCCTGCCCATCGGTCTTCATGCTAGCAACTCCATCTGGCTCCACAACCATCTAGCCAACCAGCCACAGCCCCACCTGTCCATGCACTAGCCATCCACTGTCCCAGATCCAACCGCCTTTGTGGTCCTTGTTAGTCGCCATCGTGACCTCCAACCTCGGGGAGAGAAAGGTGAGGATACAGGCAACGTCAGGTGAGAAAACACTCAGCAGAAAACGACCAAGAGTAGCACCGCCCAACCACCACGTCAGATCCAGTCACCTATGTGGTCTCCATCAGCCGCCGCCTTGACCTCTAGCCTCGTGTAAGAAGAAGAAAGGCGAAGGCAAGGGTGACGGCTTAGAGTGAGTTTTGGAGGATCACAATGATTTAAACGTATAAGAGTCAAGGTGGAGATTGTTAAGTATAATGACTCATATTCTAGTCTTTTAAGATTTAAAAATATTTGCTATAAAGAGTCTTAGATGAATCCTAATAGGATTAGCATTTCTACTCTCTTTTTGTAGTAGAATTTCTACTCTAATTTGGAGGAGAGATAAAGGGGACTATATAAATCCATAGAGAACCCAAGCAACCAAGCAGCATAATAAAGAAGTCACTCATCCAAAAATAGAGGTGCACGAGAGGATTAAAAGCTAGGTTATTTTAGCACTAGATTTTTGTATAGAGCAATGATTTGAGGGTTCTAAAAATTCGAGAAAATTGTAAGAGCGATTATTTCTTGTACTCTTTTGAGGTTATGTATAAGGAATTTACGGTTGGTTTTACTAAATCTTTTCTCTGTTATCATGGTTGCTTCATTGTCATTATTTTTGTTCTTTCTATAAGATTATCTTCTTTATTTTTGATATCATACATGTTTATACCGTATCTCATAAACTCTGATACGATATGAAATTTCAACACTGACCGATTTTGGATTTGCAGGATGGGACACTCACACGGCACGTTCGCGTGGAAAAACGAGAGGGAGGCACACGTTCGATCAAACAAATCTAGGAATCGATCCAAAATAAATGCATAAACCCTTTTCAATACACAAACAAGCAAACAAATGCATACTCGCCAAGATACTCGCAGATAGATAGTATGAAAAAGAGTCTGTTACGCCACTCCAGAATTGATGGGAAGGTATGGCGGCAGCTCAACGCGCGACGGGGGTGCCGATGGTGGCACCGCGAGCTATGGGCGGGAGGCGCGGGCAAGGGAGCCATTGGGGGGAAGACGAGGTGCGTCCGGGATGGAGACCAGACGGAGAGCGCCCGTGAATTAGCGGCACCCTTATTTTAGTTGTTTTTATCGTTGTGGCACGAAAGATAGTTCAGAATTATTAGTTTCCCGGTAAAGGATCGAGCGTGCTAAAAAAAATCGGGGGGAAAAAGGCAGTTGAGTGTTGCACCGTAGAACAGCTTGAGGCCATCGAGCATTAGTGACAACGTATTCTATCTTCTGTGGAACATACATTTTGCATTGGGCCACAACTTTATCGTATTGATCCAACTCTAAGCTATGGGATAAACAAAAATGTATATACGTTCTGAAACTGATAGGGTAGGTTTCACCTCAAAATGTTATTAGAATAGAATGTCAAACAATCACACCAGAGTTTCAGCCAGTTTGGGCAAAACCTGCAAGCGAATATGTAATCTGATGTCAAACAATTACACCGGAACACCCAATTTGCATATGTAATCTGACGTATGTACAAGATAATGGTACCCCCAAAAAAAAAAAACTCAGCATATCAGTTTAAGAAAATGAAGAAAACAACCACAAAGAACTTGGAGAACATTAGCCTATAGCGAAAAGCCACAAGGAACATTCATCGCACTGACATGTCAACAATTAAACAAAAATAGGAGCTGAATGCTGTAAAAGCATAAAGTTCCAAACTAAAAGGGGCAGCTCTGCACCAGTCAATAGTGCCGACAGGTTCTCGGTATAATTTCATTTTTTCCTTGATGTTTCATGTTATGTACAAATTTCATGGGAAACCAGAAAAAAGGTTACAACCATTTATTGTGAAAGAAAAATCAAAAATAACGACCAAAACCAGCAATCTCTAACAATCACATTACATTGAAAACTTTATAAGGGGAAAAAGTCTTTAGCATCTATTTACTGTACAAGAGAAAAGATATGAATGAGTAACCATGGAAAAAAGTCTTCTAATTTGCCCCTCAGCATTCGTTGCAGACTAATCAAACACTGTACAATTGTCTTGCTCATACTGAAGGCCTGCTTCTGCATTGACAGGACATAAAGCATTAGAGCGTTCAGGTCCAAGTTAGACACAAATGAAAGTCAAATTTCCCAGTTTGATTCAACATGTCTTTTTTTAACAAAAAATTCAATTCATCATATCAAATACTGATTAGTGCCAAATATTGTTAAAACAAAGATTAAAAGCCGGTTTATATTATGAGAATCAACATGAAGGTCACGCATGGTGAATAAATTTCAATTTCAAAGCATCAAGTGTAAGGCTAATGTCATTTACTCACTTCAATTATTTCGTATTTACCTGTCTTTTCTGTAAGAAGCTCTTCCTGATTTCTACAAGTCTGCAAGAAAAAACAGGAGGATAAATTGTGCAGCAGCTTCTGTCCACAAAAAAAACCTGACCACCAGTCCCTTTGAAATCACAAAACCTATTATGACAATTATAAGTGGCTAGTCTGAGATCATATCCTCCAATTCAGGAATGTCTGATCCACCAACACGACTATAATCTGAATCAGTCTCATTTGATGAATCCCTTCCCAAGGGTGTATTCTCTCCGTAGTCCAAATCCCTCCAGTCGAACTCCCTGTCACTAGAATGTTTCTCGACAGCTTCCCCATCATGTTTGCTTAGGTGTGGCTTACTATGTCCAGTCCTTTCCTTTGTCCTTGCACAAATACAGTCCATAGGGTGCTCATGGAATTCACCTCTTCCTGGTTTAATCTCATTGGGCTCCCCCATAAATCCCTTTTGGAATGTCTGAACTTTGGATGCAAATGTATCCCAACTCATGCTAGTTCGATTGAGAAAGAGTGAGTAAAGCTTCTTAGCATTGGGCCTTATGGTTCTCTTGTGCCCGAAATATCTCCTGAAACCCACATTTTGTCAATTAATCACCATTTCTTTAGAGGGTATTCGAAGATATAAACAACAATTTGGTCTTGTTGAATCTACTGCTATTTAAATTATTTCAGAAACACACAAAAAAAAAATTACCTTCGACCAGCCAACATTCTGGCCATGTTGCCATTGTTGTTTGTCACGAAAACATCGCTCCCATCACACACGATAAAATCAAGGGCAGCCATGCGAGACGAAAATGACAAGAAAGGTGCCAACTCCTCCTTGCTTGCTAGAGTCTCCTTCGAGTGAAACTTTGGGAAGAGCGCTTTCAGAGGTGCCAATGTCTCCTCTCCTCCATACATATCTCCTGACGCAACGTATATGTGCACGTCCTTCCCAAACCCCAACGCCCTGAGCATGAGGCCAACCTCTTCTGGTGTTAGAGGGCATTTGCCATGCCGGCGTTCTCTGTCAGGATTGCTTGTCTGCACATAAATTTACAAATGTGTAAAAACCTGAAATAATCATTCTTCAATAACCATCACTAGGGAATAGCCTCTTACATGCAGCGTCTTCCACCTCTTACGAATTGCACCTAGTTCCCTTCTCTCAATTTCCCCACCCCCAAAGTAGCATCCGGAGAAGGCGAGCATGTCAGGCTCAAATCTGTCATAGCTTGTATGTGGTTAAACAGAGTTCGTTTGTACTGTTTAGGCAACACAAATTTTCCAAAAGGAAAAATTACCTTAGGTGAAGAGCAATGAAGCGTCCACTTTTGGCTCTCATTCTTTGAACAAGCATTTGACCCATTTTAAGAATTGGATCTGTGAACTGTAGTGCATGATAATTAACTCTACACCTCAGCTTTTGAAGATCAGTCTCTAACCTATTGGATACCCGGTAGTCAAATTTTGTTAGCTGAACAACCTGCATGGGTGGAAATACAAGAAACATGTCAGAATTGAGCATTTTTAAACAAAAGTTTTGAACATAAGAAACACCTCAGGTTGACAAACCGTAGTGCTTACATGCTTTTTTAAAAGAGCAGGCAGTACTCGGTTCTCGTAGCATTTTGGAGTACACTTCCTAGGAACACGCATCTTATATGGAGATTGTGTTTTCCCATTCCTATCACGTATTTGCCGTATAATCTTTACATCGTTTGAGAGTGAGGATATGAATGAATCAACATCAAATATCTCTGCAAAATCACTGCAATACAAAGCAAAAAATTAGTAGAAGGTACTTCGCTACAACAACCAAGAGAAGGTAAAGACTACGTACCTCGCATCTGTCCAGAAGGATTTCTGATCGAGATTTGGAATGACTAGTGTTGCATTGAGAATACGGGCAGCAACAACAGCATCTATGATCTGTAAATCAGATAAGCAGCAGAGCTCTCCCGTCATTCATGGAGGAAAATTCAGTAAAAAAATATGGGGGCAAATCACGTTGAGAAAGTCATCAATAACGAACTATATGATAGAGGGTAGTTGTTCAGATTAATCACGAACAGAATTAACAGGCCAGGATTTCCTAAGATGGCGGGTAGTTGTAAATACATCTACTAATAACAAGAAATGCACAGCTGCAGTCACGCAGGGCGTCCAAAAGTAGTTGGAGTATACGAAGAAAAGACAGAAATGCACGGATGCAGTCTCGCAGGGGATCGACAAGTTGTTGGAGTATAACTAGCTGACGCCTGATCGTATCAGAGAGTAGTTGGGAGTAAATTACTAACTAGTACATGCTGCACGCGTACAATTGAAGCAAAGGGGTTTGAGGCAAGAATAGTAGCTACACGATCCTGAGCCTCATCATTGCCAAACATGGCATTAGGCCACCAAAATGTCCCGCCAACACAAGAATTCAGATAGTTTATGTATGAACTGAAATCACAGGACAATTTAATTATCGCGTCGTGAAATCAATCAAAAACTGAATATTTTGATGGCAGAAGCATGTAACATAATCCTACCCCTGTTCGCTGCTGGTTCAGGCCACCGCTCGTTTCGATCATCAGATAGCGATTCGACTCGGTGACGGCCTTGGCATCTGCTAAGCCATAAAAAAGCGAAGCTTTATTGCTGCCAAACACAAACAGCGGCAATTCTGATCTTCTCCCAAGCAAAACTTTTCGTATACGAAAAGAAATCAAAATGTTGCAAGTAACGCGAACCGGCGAACTGCTTGGTCGCTTTGCTGCAGCCGAAGAAGTTGCTCGCCGCCGTCGACACCCAGAGCTCTTCCCCGGCTTGCTCCCACCACTCTGCAACTCCAGAATTAAATCGACCAGTGAATTCCACAGGTAAAAGCAAGAACTAATAAACCAAACACAGAATTATCCACTCACAGGAGCTGAAAAATCCACGGTGCCAACTACATCTCTACGCAGCTCGCCAGGCTTGTTCAACTGCTCAGTGAAACAAAAGGGGGAAAACAGGGGAAAAAAGAATCCACATTAAGGCAGGAACTGGATGAAACGGGAGACAAACCCATTGCATGAACCGACGACTCCCGTCGTCCCAAAATCGCATCTTTAGAAGGCGCGTACCAAGAACGGCGGGTTCGGGCGCCGGACGACACGGCCTCCGCCGTCGCCGAGCGGCGGCGACAGGAAGCAGTGGAATGCGACGACGAGCAGCAGCAGCCCGGCCGCCGCGAACGCCGCCGCGGCCGGCGCCACCGCGGGCACCACCCACCGACCGTGGTGGTGCTGGCGGCGCCGCCTCGACCCCATGCGCTCCACCTCCTCCTCCCACGCACGTACGTATGCACGCACGCGCGCGCGCGCGGCGCGGTGCACACCTCTGCTCCTTGCCTCCTTGTCCTGCGAGTGACTCCTCAAAGGCGGTGTCCTCTTCTTGGCCTTCTCTTCCCGTGACCTGCCCTTTTGATCGAGCGTGCGTTTCGATAAGTTTGGATTCGCGGCAGAGTCGAGATGAAAAGCGGAGGCGGAAGCTTAGTTGGGTGGCAACATTTGGAAAGCAGGTCGAGAGAGCACGAGACGACGGACGGCGAGGGAGGGGAAATGGTATAAATCCAAAGTTCAGGGTCTAAAGTGCAATAAACAGTGACCCAGTAAATTTTTTTGGAAGAGCAGAGTTTATCTTCGCAGATTAACCCTTTTTAATTTCGTTTGTCTGTTCGTTCTGGACTAAAGCGGGATTAACGAATAATTGTTTCGTTTGTTTTTTTTTTCCTGTGATCTCGTATGAGCCCATCTGGTTTCTTCTGTGTGTCTCTTTGCTAGCGGGGAACATGATGGTGCCTAGCAGGCCGCGATTAGTAATACCAGCTAAATTCAGGGTGCCTTCCGCAGAAATACCCTTGCTCTGCACCACATGATGGCGAGATTACAAAGATTTAACCGTTGTAAAAATTACTACTCTTTGACCAGCAGTACTGTGAATTTTAACCATGGGCTCATTGCATGTGCAATCTAATATACTCCATTTGGTGCTTGCTACAATAATTTATTGCATTTGCTAATAAGATGGAAAATAATCAGACCAAATGTGAGGTTGGACCCAAGGCCGAAAGGTTCTTTCCCGTGCGCATGCCTGGGATTGCCTCTACAGTACCGAAAGATCCGTCGCGTTGACGTTCAACTACTCCTTGACAAGAAGGCAGCCATATCCATATTACCCAGTTGGAAGGCTAAGTCTTCCTTCAAGAGCAGGCAGACTGACAGTTATAAACTCTGCCTTCTCTATCGCAGCGTGAAGAAGTGTTTCTTTTTTTTCTTTTAAATAAGAGTAACACTAATTTTAAAATATATAGAAGACTAAGCTCAGCTCAGTTGACCGACACTTAGACTCGAGCCCAAGGGTGGCCCCATTCATCTAGGATTACTGTTCATATGAATAGTGTATTTGGATACTGTTTACATAAATAGTATCTCCTGAGTACATGCACACGTGTATGTTTTTAGTAGTCAAAATCCATATCCGTGCTCCGTGAGACTCTCGGGTCTCCGTCTCGCTTCAAGTACGTGAATTGAACGCACCTATATGGATATGTGTGGATGTGTGTGTGGTGTCGTGTGTGTGAGTGCGTCCTTGTTATACTAATTTTTTTAAGTATATGAAGATGCAAGTAATATCTATCTATTATTCATCATGTTTTAAAAATTATGTAAATCATCATTAGAAAAAGCATAGAAATATATTCATACAGTGTATCATCTCACGGTCTTCTCTTTGGATAAGTGGACGGTCAAAAGAAGTGATCGCCTTCGCCGAAGCTTTCTCGGGAAAGGGTCGTGACCAGGCCAATGGAGGGCACTGCCTGGTGAACCGGGAACGGGCAACTCGGCGCCTTGGGCATTAAAGATCTCACGGCTTTCGGAAGGGGCCCGAGATTGAGGTGGAAGTGGCTCGGACGGAAAGAGAGTGACACGCCATGGACTGGGACTTCATTACCGTGTGACACCACCGACCAACAGCTTCTCACGGGTGTGCACGAGGATTCGAGAGGGCGGTGGTAAGAAGCCGAAATTTTGGACTTCGAACTGGTGTAACAGTGGTCCGCTCAAGGGCATCGCCCCGGGCCTCTACAAGCTAAGCATACGAGGAAGAAGAAAATTACAATTCATCCAAATTTACGGAAATATTTCAGTCCGGTTAATTCAGTTTTCGGTTAAACCGAACTGACCTTACCTCATTCAAATGACAGAGTGACAGGCTGACCTTGCCCCGTTCACATGACAGAGTGATCTTGCTCCGGTACAAGATAAGTAAGTAACTAAAGAATATCCTAAGAGCATAATTACATTCTCATCATAATATGGAGGTTAGCAAAATGGCATGCAATTATTGCCAAAACCACTACAGCGAAAGGAAAAATGACAGACTACAAAATTAAGTTGAAATTCAAATAACAAGTAACCAACAGGTAAATAGAATGAAGAACAAAAGTCCAAGCAAATGGAGTCAAATAACAACTAACAAGTAATAGAGTTCAAATAACAAGTAACACCATATAGTCTTATCTTGATCTCTTAATATCTTCCATGACCATGAGCAATAACAAGTAACTAACAAGTAAATGGAATTAAGAATAAGAGTCCAAGTTGCACGAACCAGGAAGTGGACTCAGTAGGCTTGGTGTTGGAATCGGAGTTTGGAGTTGTCTTAGAATGTAAAGAATTGTCAACATATTCTGCAATAAATGGAATGATAGCAATTAGTAACCAATAGTCAATTGACTTAGTTCATGAACAAGAAAGAAAAAGCTAAAAATTTTATTATCTCTTATTCACCCTCTAGTCGGTCATCTTTGATCTTACATCAATCCAAATAGCACAACTCTATAGATCTAACACATGGTCTAAGTCTAAATAAAAATAGTAACAAGCAATCTTAGACTATGCCAAAGAAAAATACATAAATTACAATAATTTACAGAATATATTTGTGAATTTTAGTATCATACCATAAAGAGTATGTGTATGGACTTTAACCATTTGCATAACAAATTTGTAAATAATAGTCGTATGCTACAAATATTAGATGGAGAGCTAGAGCCAATGCGACTGAGCTATCAAAAAAATAATGTAATCCAAGCAATTAGATAAGATCCCCCTTAATTGTATGGTAACCTATACTAGCAATATGGTCTCCCAACTAAATATCGAGACCAGTAGAATTACTAAGAAACATATCCTTAGTCTATGTAAGTTATCTTTGCCTTGCGCATCCATCATGGAGTTTTCACATGATGGCAACCTTCTTTTCTCCAAATCCAGATCCTTGTCTTGATGACCATCCACTCATGGTACCATCCACTTGACTTGATGACCATCAACACATGATGACATTTAAAGTTTTTATCATCAACTAAGATTAAATATATTTTACCAACTCATGGAGAATATTAGTCTAACACATTCAGTTATCATTAATTACCAAAACTTATCATTAACATATTATAAAAGGATTAGATTCTTCGAACCTTGGGGCTTCAGTGCAAATTCCACTCGCCAGGGAAGGCCAGGTTGCTTGTCCACATTGCAATCGGTTCCGAGGTGGCATGGGCAGTGATATTGATGACCCACTTAATCCGATTTAGTGATACAAATGTACAAATTAGGAGATCGGGACATAAATGAACCATACATACTAGTTCAGAGATCTACAATACAATTTACTCTTTTTGTAATAGCTTTTCATTATATTCTATTAGGTGATGTGTGGGGGTGTGATGTGTGGGGGTGCCTCCCCTACACTTTCTTGTAACTGTATCGCTTACCTTCTATTAATGCATAAGCTGAGCTCCTGTTAGTTTCCTGAAAAAAAGGTCGGCGCTTGCACTAGAAGTGTTACAAGTAGGCACCTGCACTGCACCGCGTGCTAATGGATCTCTATTTTATAAGCTTTTAAAAGCTGTTTTTTAATTTTTCTATAGTAACTAGTTTACAAACAAATATTTAAAGTGAGATCTATAAATTAATTATAGCACACACTATAACAACTTTATTTATATTAGCCAAATCGCATATGAGTTTTTAATATTCATACTCTCTCATGAACAGAAAGTACACACTATAAGTTACAGGTAAAATTCATAAGTTAAAATTAAAAACTACGAACAGAAAAAAAAAGACACATAAAGCAAGTAGCAGAATTATTTTAATTCATGTCGCATCAAGGGAGAGAAGAACCCGAGAGCAGCATTGAACAGTGGAGAGAGAGAAATGCATGCACGAACCGCACATGTGGTTCGATGTACTTCGATCCTAACAAGCAACCGATCGGTTTCGTCGCTGACTCGCCTTTCCGGCCCTATGTCATGGAAAAGGCGTGCTCAAAAAAGACTCTGGTCAAGTTCCGTCTGAGCAGATTTTCCATCATAAAAAAAAAGACAGTTCACAATAGATAAATAGTTTTTTAGAAAATCCTTTGATTTATATTAATAATTTAGATAAAATAGATGAGTACCTAGCTGTTACATTGAAGATTCTAAATAAACAATGTATTACTACCAGACCTTAGTCGATAAACATGTTTAATTTCTTTATCTTCTTCGCTGTAGATTCCATATCTTATAATGGTGTCATGATTGCCAACAATAATGACAGTAGAAAGTAGAACATTGATGATCTCCGTTGATACATAGGACTTATGCCTTGGTAGTAATATTGTTTATCGAAAGAAAATCAGAAGAGATTTATTTATACCCAACTCAGCTCGGTGTTGATCTCCAACGTAGATATCACCATAGTCGTCTAGGTGAGTTAGTCTGATAAAATTCATCATGGGTAAAGATAATCCGATGAAGAACTCACCAAAGGAGAATAAAACCAAAATAAATTGATCTAGGAAACAAAACAGAACGAACTAAAGAAATCTAAAATTTCTTATGAAATTCAACGCGTGCTCACCTACTCAACTCCGACAAAAATGTCGGAGAAGAGGGGAGATGGGCTAGCAGCAGGCTGATGGAGTTGTGGCCGATGGCTAGGGTTTCCTTGTGGCGGCTGCTCCTGGTTCCGGGCGTCTCTCGTCACGATGGATAAATATGATCCTAGCTTGGTTACAAAATGTTGATATTGCCTCTAAAAATACAAATGGTTGACATTATATATCTTGGCACTGTATAAAAGAAGCTGTTGGGATTCTCTGCAAGATCACAGTGCATTGAACAGTTAGTCAGTTACCTTGCAGCTTGCTCTAGAAACAAAATTGTCTGTACGTTTCAGGTCGAGCGTAACGTGACAACAATGTTAGCTAATTGACTCTGGTCAGTGTACTGTAATAATTCACTTTTAAACTAAAAATGCTAAGGAAATTAACCATGAGCTATTGCTAATCTCAAAAATTAAACAATTTATTTGGGGCTCTGGGCTCTGGCCAGGCAAAAGCTAGCTACACCTTGCAGATTACTGAATGTGCTTTTCAGTTATCTTGCCATTGAGAATAACCCTAAAGGCTAGTTCAGAAGATCTGCATGTGATCGATATCGATGGCCTACTGTTTAGAAAAAGTTTGTTACACAAGTGGGGTGGAGCATATGGTGGGGCAAAGTGGACACAGATGGGCAAAAAAATAATGTGCTGATAGGTGGATTAGAAGAGAGGTCTCAACCAACCTAACTTCAATGACTGGTCCCAGCCCATCAACTCAATTGGTTTTCGGCTCTTTCTTTTATTTTTCCACTTTATTTGATGTATTAGAGCAATAATCGGCTTGCCAACAAAAAATATTTGCCGATCATATTAGCTGCCTAATTATGTACAATCAAATCTTAGGTTGAATAGTAATACCTACGATTAATCATAACTATTTTGACTAGAGTTGAGTGTGACACTGTGACACCCTTTACTGTCATTGACTTGATCTCTCATTTTTCTTCTTCTAGATGAAGCAACAAAGAAATCTAGCACACCAATTTAGTTACCGGAAAGGATTAAATAATTCTTAATAAATAGATTTGATATCTACAACAACTATCAGAATAAAAGTTGTTGCGATAATTCTCTCAAGTACCCTTGGTCGAGAAAAATATACCCGACCTAACATGGGTATCTACCACTCTTTGATTGGAGTGATCTATAACCAGACATATGGATCCTACTTTTGTGATCAAGTAATATGTACACTGCAATTAACCACGTGCGATAGATTAAAAGGAAACGTGTGCCCTTTGTCTCCATTATATAATCGCTTGACGATCGTGCGTGGGTAGAAGTCTCGCTGACAATAATCGGTGACAACGTGCGGGATTCACAGATCGACGAGGTGCCTTCCTGCGTACTACAACTACCACCTCTTCAACGTGTTATAAGAAGTAGCGCCTGGAAGGGACAAGCATACAGAGCACAATCGCATACTTTTTATAGCCATAACATTGTGCATCCCATTATAATCTCTAGTAATACAAGAATATATGAAGTGGGGTTATTATTCTCTTTAGAGAATGCCTGAATCTATCTAAAACACCATGTCTCTTCCTGTGTGATCTCAAGTATCGTGTTCCTCACATTTACTTTGTAAGATTAGTGATAATTCACTGACATTCATAATTACTAAAAAAATGTTCGAATATACTTTTTCAAAAGGAGACGCTCTAACAAGGCTACCTAGCTGTTTCCCATGATTTGCAGTATCTACGACTAAACAAACCCAGCCATTCCGTAAAAAGGAGCTTAGCTTACCTCTGTACCATCCAACTCCGTATACCAGCATATGTTCTTCCAAAACCGGTACCACGTTCGTTTAAAAAAAAACGGCACTACAGATTTCAGTGACAAGACAAAAATTTCTACCAAAAATTCCAATAAGAGGAGAAATTGAAATATCAAGAGGATGATCAAAAGAAAATTAACCTGGTGAATGTATGTCCATATGTAATATAATCGATACTTGTTGGACTATTTTTGCGAGGAGAAAGTGAAATGCTAGCAACCATGCTGATAACGACTTGGCCGTGCCCCATGCATGCGCACCGTACGTAAGTAACTAGATATATAGTACACAAAATTATTCTCTAGCACTTGATAATGCGGTGCCACATGCTCTGGTGATCCCCTTTTGAGGAGGCCCCGCTCACTTTAGAGATTAAAACACTGTTCAGCGATCGGAACAATGTAGCAGTGATCGGAATACTGTAGCATTTTTGTCACGTAGTGAAATTTTTTTTTGTTTTTTGGTTTTTTTGCGTTCCGTTTTTTTTCTCATATTCCTTTGCATTGTCCACACTAGACTAGCGAGCCGTTTTTATTTTTACATTTTTTAAAATTTAATTATGCCTAACATGCCACTCAGCTACAGTGTTTTTTCAACCAGCTACAGTGTTTTTTCAGCAAAAATCAAAAATCATCGCTATTTCGATCACCCCCTTCGTGAGCTTCATTCTGTGATAACGCTTAATTAATTGGTTTGTGAATCAAAATGAAGGTGGCAACATCTCTGTGCCTACATAATACCCCATAGCTCCATAGAACTTGACATCCATCTTGATGCAAGTTTATTTTTTTTTATTGGATTGGAAGATTAGAACCATCTATCTGCTCATTTCCATGGCGATCAACGCAGAGTACAGAGGTCGGTGGGTGCTGAACTTTCGTTTAGTGACACGAGGACGATGGGATATTTGGGGAGCAACAGTTTTACTATAAAGGCTCTCTCTGTACGTGTACATCAAAAACTCGATATAGTACTAATACTGGACAGATTTTATTGGAGTGCCAAACGCATCACCAACTACCCAACGTACGCAGAAGGTCGGAGTAGAAGTAAGACCATGTACATGGCGTAATATCAATTGTCTATAAATTATATCACATAGAACATGAGATAATATAAAATGAGAGCATAAAATATTTAAACTAATCATGCTATGTAATTTATTGATTCAAATCACAAAGAGCTACATATATATATAGTCTAGTATGACTAATAGAAACACATAACTAATATGAACACAAGAATAATATGAATATAATACAAGATTAATGAGAACTCAAGTGTTGAGTACAAAATATGAGAAGGCGAAGCATTTGGTAACCAAAGGGTCGGTCTAACACGCCTTCGCGGTCTGAGCGTTGGCAATACAGACGTTCAGGCTAATTTGAACTCCATAAAGACAGAGATAGGTAATCTTTTGGTGAAGATGTCTGTAAACTGTGATAATGTCGGTACATGAAGAACGTGACATGATCGAGGGCAACGTGTTCTTGGTGCGACGGCTCATGCTCGCGGACGACGGACCGACGGTGATGATCTGGCGTGATGACGACGGTAGACAAGGGCACTTAGAAGCTGCGAAGGGAGGGACATATCGATAAGCGCACCGCGTCATGCCATGATATCATTGGAAGAGAGGAGGCGTCAAAGAAGTTAAAGCCAAGGTGATAAAGTCTGAAGCCGAGGAATATCGACGGATCGGTAGGGCGACGCAAACCGATCTATGATCGAAAAAAATAGAGAAAACTCGATCTAAAATGACCGAAAAACTCCAATTGGTAGCCGATCGGATGATCGTGACACAACTTAAACTATGGATTGCGCAGCCCCTAGGAGAGATCATAGAGACGAGATCATCTCCCAAGGGCGACACAGCGGAAGCTGTGGAGACGGCGGCTCAGGAGCGGCATCGCTCTGATACCATAAGAACGTGAAATATTTAGACCAATCACGATATGTAATTTATTGATTCAAATCACAAAGGGTTACACATATATATAGCCTAATATGGCTAATGGAAACACATGACTAATATGAACACAACACAAGAATAATGTGAACTTAAGAGATTGAATACAAAGCACGAGGAAGCGAGGCGTTTGGTAACCAAAAGGTCAGACTAACATGAAGAGAAAGGAAGCATAGAGAATTAGACCATCTCTCATACAGTAGTCGATTATAATACGATAAACAAGACATATTGTGTTATAAAGGAACTGTCTATAAAGATATACAAAAAAGATAATCTATTGTATGAGCAGTCTTTAGTGTAGTCTATAGATAATATAAAGGATATTATAGACAATTATCTATACCATTTTATATGCAGAGAGATTGCGGCCCGTGCAAAAATAGCATCTGAATTAACTTGGAAGTTCTATTCTCCTTGATTTGGCCATTTATTGTGTACAACATATATAGCGCCACATCTATAAATCACACGTTCAACCTGGTCTCAAATCAATAAATTTCGATTTTATTCTCTACTAGTACTACATAAAACACGAACGTTTCCTCTCTGTACAATTAGTCGCTCTGCTAGCTTGGATGCAAGCTAGCACAACATATGGGGCAAGCAAGTACGCACTTACTCTGCAAAGCCGGATCTATTCTTGCTCAGCAGCCGATCGAATCGATCTGTAAAAATCGAGCGGTCAGGACGTGTCAGCCATCCGCCGTTTACGTGCGAACGGGATCGTTGAGTACGGTGGCTTATATTATATTTTAGTCCTCTAGAATTTGAAAATATATAATATAATGAGTCCTAAATTGAAAGCGAGAGAGAAGTAGATGGTGCAAGCCAGAAAGAAGCCGATGGGAAGAAGCGCCACACAGGCAAACTTTGCCGGGCTTCACTCTTATATTGCCAGATTGGCTATAGTGATTACAACCGAATCAAAGAATTGACAGGTTACAACAGAATCAGGTAAAAACAAGAAAATGATCACAACCGTGATGCAACAGAATCTCCTGAAAATATGAAAGGATTTCTTTCCGCTTTCAGCCTCCCTCAATCGAAGCGGCAGAAGAGCAAACACCAAGACTGCTATGAAAATCCTGAAATAGTTGTGAAGGAAGCCCCTTTACTATAATATCGGCGAACCGATGAGCTGACGGTACATGAAGAACACAAACATGACCAAGCATAACTTTTTCTCGAACAAAATGCTTTGTACGTCAGTGTTGCACTAGATTAGAGCACATGTAGATGGCAATAATGTTGTCACAGTAGATCATTGTGGCCAAATCAACAGGATGGTGTAGTTCATGTAAGAGTTGTTGTAACCAACAGCACTCGGCTACAGCGTGTACCACAACGTATATAGAAAAATCACTAACAAATCGGTGGATGCTAAAGTGACAATTGCGTAGGTTTCTCATAGAGAAAGGTATACGGTTCGTTGATCATCTTAATATCTTCAACAAATTTATCACATAACTAACTAGTGTGGATAAGAAAATTAAGGAGAATGATAAGGCCATCATAGTGGTATCATCTCTACCATTATCATGGAAGCAATTGGTGATGAATATTCTTATCGGGAAAACCACTTTCATTTTCAATGAGGTAGTTTCGTATTTATTGGAGGCGGAGTTTTTGAAAAAGTAATCGAAATCTTCATCCTCAGGTGATCAAGCATTAGCTGAAGTAGGTGTTGTATGCAGAAGCAAAAGTTACAGGAAGAATAAGGGCAAGAATAATGGCACACATGTATGTTATCTATATGATAAGAAAAGTTACATAATAAAAGAATGTCTGGGTTTGAAGCAAATGAAGGATGCATACTCAGTGGAGGTAGCAAAGGATGATTTAGATATACTGGTTGTCAATTAATCATGTATTTTTCATGGATATATATTATATTCAAGTTGTTGCTTCCATATATGTTCGGTGAGAGAGATATTTGACAAGGATCTATATGTCCAATACTCATAATTGTTCACTTAGCGGATTGCAAGGAGTATGTAATTACTGATATGGGAATTATTATATTAGAGATGTATGACAGAGCACATCGCATATTGATAGGAGTTTAGCATGTTCTCGGTTTAAAGAAGAATCTAAAATCTATGAGATCGCTTGAACTCGAAGGTTATGAGGTATCACTTCGAAGTGGAGTCATGTGGGCTACTTGGAAAGCGCAAGTGATCATGAAAAATAACTGGAGCAATAGAGTATGCCGATTGATGAGTATACCTAAAGGAAGGGCAACCAATGAGATGTCTGATAAAAATCCTAGTCAGGAGAAGGAAATCGTATAATCAACGGTAGGTACTCAAATTTTATATGTAGTTATGTGCGAAACTGCAAAAACGGTTACAAAATCTAACAAACACAAAAGCAAAGGTACGTGCTGTTGAAAGAAGGAAGATGTGACCAACCACATGGTACTGGTGAAGCAGATGGAGCTTGGAGGTAGTATAAACATATGGCATGGAAGGCTGTAGGAACAAGAGATGTGGTTAATAAAGCTACACAAAAAGGGCTCTCAAATGTAGGGTTCAGGCAAACTAGCCCAGACACTGACACACATATTATGATGATGTGCATGAGCCTCTGTGGTAGAGGTACTCCCAACGATGAGAGGAAAAAAAAAAAAAATACGGAGTGGTTTGGAGCCATTTATTGGAGGAGTACAGTGAGTAGTTTGGAGTCATTTATCGGAGGAGTACAATGATTTCAACGGATAAGGTTAAGGTGGAGATTGTTGAGTATAGTAACTTATATCTTAATTTTTTATAATTTAAAAATATGTGCTATAAGGAGTTATAGATAAATTCTAATAGAATTATGAATTTTACTTTCTTTTAGAGTGAGATTTCTATCTTTTTTGGAGGACTAGACGAGGAATGGTTATAAAGAACCTAAGTAACAAAGCAAAAAAGATACTTATCAAAAAATAGAGATGTACGAGAGAATTAGAAGTCAGGTTATTCTTTTTTCATTAAAATGTATGATTAGTTTTGGTTTCTGGCAAATATCTAAGCCACGCATGCCAAAGTTACACTACTAGTACGTAGTGCAATATATAACTGTACACTCCACGTCCAACAAGATCCATCCTATCGGTAACACTTTGCTATACTAGCATCGGTGATCAGGTGGAGCACTGTGTGAATTTGTAGGGGCCTAAAATGCAACGGTCATCACCAAGGGGAGTACGCTCCTATAACAGTACTATACGTATATACCACTACTAGTGTACAGTGTACTAGTAAACCAAAGAGAAAGCAGCATGGATATGTTTAACTAAACAAAGTAAGCTTCAATTTGGCAGCTAGCTTTAAGACATGGCCATTTCTTTTCCTCGTGATAGTGGCCATAGCTTTCCATCGAGCAGTGGGCGTCACCCACGTACAAAGCTGCGTACCAACTCCATTTGACTATTTCCATGCAAGGAGGCGAGGCGAGGCCCACATATGACTATGACTCCGACCGAAAGCAAGTTACCAACCACTGTACTAGTACTAGTACTACCAATCTCCTATGCCTAGTCTACAAAAGGGATTAATTTGCAGTAGATAAGAACGATCGAGAGCATCGCCATCAAGGCTAGCGCCGATCCAATCAATCATGGAGCTGGATTTAACTGCACTTAGGTGGTTTAATTTAACCCATCGATCACACGAGCAAAATCCACACACTAATCGAACCGCACAGGTGTCCTCCCATCTTCATATATTGTTGTTCTGTGTTTCTGTTAATAACACTAGCAGCATAAATGCGACGTCACATCACGCTAACCACCGTGTGAAATAAAGTAAAAGAGACGAAAATCATAAGAAGAGTTTTCTTTTCAAAAAAATGAGAACTCGTGCGTATTTTCAAATAAAACGAAGGGTTTTTTTGCATAAAAAGAACCCAGCGTAATTTCAAAGAAACCGTAGGGTGTTATCCAGCAAAAGAAAGGGTCTCCATGAAAAAACTAAAGAGAAAGTGATGGGCTTTTTTTGCATAAAAAAGATTCATACGTAATTTCAAAGAAACCGTAGGATGTTATCTAGTAAAAGGAGTCTCCATGAAAAAACTAAAGACTCGGACATAATTTTGGAGAGTTTTTTCGAAAAAACTGAGATGGCAGGGATTTTTTCGAAAGAACTAAAGGTCTGTATATAAATACGCAAATGCGAGAGCTTTTTTGAAAATTCACCATGTGGCATAGGGCGCTGGCTGGGAATCCCGTCTTTGTTATATGGACTATTTAGTAGAAAATAGATAGATCGATTATTTGTTTTTTAAATGACATAAAAATCAGGGGGAAAAGAGCATGTTTTAGTTTCTAGCTCGACAACCTATCTGTAGTGTTGCAATTCCAGTAGGATTCTCCGTGTTTTAAACAGAACCTCCCGCTGCATTTCTATGTCCAAATTTATGCACTGAAATTTGCGCATATTGGCTACTAATAGTCCGCTACACAAGCTAACACGGATGGAACTAGTAACCAACAGTGTTAATGACTCTTAGGATATTCTCAATGATGACACTAGATAGCAATATCTATAAATTACCATCTTTTATAGATATTAGGCTAGACAATGCCTATATCTATCATTAATCAAAACTGTAATTTAATATTTATTTTCAATTTCCTCCCCAATGCACCGTGTAATGTAGTAACATACTTTTGTAATGTGGTAGACATGACTTCCCTCCCCAATAAATATCTTAGCTAATGTCTTCGTGTTAAATTGCATGCTCAAGTAATGTCTTGCATTAAACACTGCTTCTCTCTTTTTATTCATTAATTTTTCATCCACCTTAGCACTAATCTTACGTCACATACTAATTAATGCTATAGACACTATTTACATAGGATTATTAGGAGTGCCCTTATCTACATCACTAGACAGGCTGGACCAGGATTATGGGCTAAAGGGTATACTAATGGCTTTGCAGAATCTTTTGAGCTCAAATCTCCAGCATAACAGCCTGGCTTGCCATCAGCTGTAATAAATCGTTCTACATCTGCTGCAGTGCTGCCAATACGGACTGGAGTAAACAAGTGCAGATTCTCCAGGGAGGCGTGGAATTAGGAACTCTCTTCAGTACCACCAGGCCAAGGACAGCGGTCAGTCCGGCCACTGAAGCGGAGAGGACTGTGGAATGACAGACAGGCGGGCCCGGGTGCACCGAGCCGTACGAGGCTACGAGCAGACAACTGGAGGGGGTGCAGGGGGAGGCATGAACATGGGGTGGGGCCGTGTGTCAGGGAGCGAGAATGTGGCGAGCAGCCGATTGGGTGTTGTTTGGTGGGAAGATTCTGCCGCGGCTGGGCTGGGCTGGCTGGCTCTTAGGGCATCTCCAATGGTGCTGAGTCAGCTAGCTATTTACTTGTACATGTCAGCATGTATCCTATGTGGAGGAAAGAGATGGTGAAAAAAAAAACGAGCCAGCGACTTCTCCGTCGCTAGTCTCGCTCAAAAATCGAGGCGATAAGCGTCGGCCTAATCGCCTGCTCGGAGTCATCGCTAGCTCTTTCTTCACCGCATCAGATCCCCTTCGCACTCGCGTCCTCCCTCCCCGCCCTCTCCGCCCCTCCCCGCGCGCGTCCTCCCCCCCCGCCCCTCCCCGCGCGCGTCCTCCCTCCCCACCCCCTCCCGCTCGCGTCCTCCTCCCGCCCCCCTCCCGCGCGCCGTCCTCCCCCCCCTTCCCGCGCGCCCCTCCCTCCCCCCCTTCCGCGCGGCCCTCCCTCCCGCCCCCTTCCGCGCGCGTCCTCCTCCCCGCCCCTTCCGCGCGCCCTCCTCCCCGCCCCCCCTCTCGCGCGCGTCCTCCCTCCCGCCCTCCCCGCCGCTTCATCCCCGCGCCAACCCTAACCCTAATCCTCTGATTTCTTCATCTGCGCGCGAAAGAAGGCATTTCCTCTCCGTACTTCTCTCCCTCCCCGTAATTTCTTCGTTGCGTCCGGATTCCTCTCCGCTTGTGGTCGCGGTGATGAGCCGTCGGACCAAGCGAGACATGGCTCCGCCGCCGCTTCATGCTGGACCTGCGCCTACTCCTTGGTTATCTGACGCCGCAGTTCTTCATTCTGGTGATGGGGTTCCGCCTCCAGGAGGTCAACCAGGTAACATTGTGACTTGGTGTTCTTGCTGCTCTCTTGCTGCCTGTTCTCATCTCAACTAATGTTAGCACTTCTTTGCAGCTTGGTGGCTGGACCTTTGCCACAAGCCAATCCGTCAGGCACCAAATCCCCAAATAGGTTAGTTTTGATGGTAATTTGTAGTTGTCAATTCCGTAGTTGGGAAGCTCTGTAGTCATCTTCATGGTTACTGGTATTAACAATTTGTAGACTTGAATGGTTAATTGTGAAGCTCTGTAGTCATCTTCATGGTTACAGGTATTCATGTCAATTTGTAGACTTGAATGATTAATTGTGAAGCTCTGTAGTCATCTTCATGGTTACTGATATTCATGTCAATTTGTAGACTTGAATGGTTAATTGTGAAAACTTGATGGTATCCATTGGAAGCTCTCTTATATGACTTCATTACAGTCTGTTGTACATGAACCACTTGGTGTGCTATCGATTTCAGTCTGTTGTACATGAACCACTTGTACATGAACCATTTGTACATGAACCATTTCAGTGGTATGACTTAATTGCTTGGTATCCATTGGAAGCTCTCTTATATGACTTCATTACAGTCTGTTGTACATGAACAATTTGTACATGATCCATTGGAAGCTCTCTTATATGACTTCATTACAGTCTGTTGTACATGAACCACTTGTACATGAACCATTTCAGTGGTATGACTTAATTGCTTGATTTTTTTTCAGTGCTATGGATTACTACCCGCCTGGTGGTTTCATGAGCTATTTCCAAACTGGGCAGCAGCAATTCATTCCTCATGTTCCATTCCCGGCACTATGGCCACCTGAGGGCAAGGAGTTACAATCGGCACCAAGCAAGTAGTGAATCAGCACCCAACATGCTAAAGCAAGACCAAAGGCAAAACCATCATCAACATAGATGATGGCGATGTTAGGACTGCAAAGCGTCTTGTATTTGAACCAGATGAAGACTTGAGGCTGGTAAGTAAAAGTTTGATTTTGGTATTGATTGATGTCTTTCATCAATATTTAAACCTACAACTAATCTTAAACACTAAATGTAGGTGAGCGCCTGGTTGTACCACTCAAATGACCCGATCAATGGGAACTGCAAGAAAAATGAGAGCTACTGGGTAGATGTACATGAACTATACAACAGCACTACACCTACGAATAGGAGAAGAGAGGTAAAACATCTGAAAGATCGTTGGCAGAAAATTAAGAGATTGGTGGGATTTTTCTGTGCCTCTTGGAAGAAGGCTACCTCAATTTATGCTAGCGGACAGTCAGATGACCAGCTGAGAGACATGGCTATGCAGTTTTATTTAGATGACTATCCTAAAGAAGGTCCGTTCACAGTTTTGCATTGTTGGAAGGTTCTTCGTGATGAACCCAAGTGGCTCGCAGTCTTGGAGGACCATGATAAATTAAACAAAAGAAGGTTGGATGATGGAGATGAGATACGGGACATCTCAGGAGATGTAGGAGAAAAGGAACGTCCGATAGGGACAAAAGAAGCTAAGAAACAGCGCAATGGTAAAGGTAGAGCTAAGGATGATGATTCCAGTTTAAATGAAGATTTAAAGAAATACATGGATATTCAAGCTGCAGCAAAAAACGCAGGAAGACTTCTTAGAGACCCAAAGATCGCATTTACGATGCGAAGGTTGAAGCGGCAAGGCTTAGGAAGGAGGTCGCTGCTGGAATCATATCGAAAACTCATGAGTATGGACACTACGGGGATGACGGAGGAGATCAGAGCTGAGCATGTCATTGGCCTAAAGATTCTAAGGGACAAATTGGTTGGCAACACTAAATAAGGTACTTTCAACCTGTTAACTGTTAACTGTTCTAATATCAATAGTATGCTATCAATTCCAGATTGATATATGCTATCAATAGTATTGGTTGTCAATTCCAGATTGATATACTTTCATTATTGGTTGTCAATTCCAGATTGATATATGCTATCAATAGTATTGGTTGTCAATTCCAGATTGATATACTTTCATTATTGGTTGTCAATTCCAGATTGATATATGCTATCAATAGTATTGGTTGTCAATTCCCTTGTTCTCAGGTACACATTATGTCCTATATCAGTTTTCATAGTTACTTATCTGCAGCTCCTTTCCCACACATCATAGTTACTTATCTGCAGCTCCTTTCCCACACATCATAGTTACTTATCTGCAGCTCCTTTCCCACACATCATAGTTACTTATCTTGCTGTTTGCAGGTGCTTAGCATTGTGTATATGCAGTAGGTGTAGTCGATGTTGTAGTTGTGATGTGTGGTTTTTTTTCTGATTATTGTGATAAAGACTAATGCTAATATTTACCTGACTAATGACTAATGCTACTTCAACAGCATTGACTGCTTCCATGTTTTTCGTGTAACTTAAGCCATGTTTTCTGCTTCCATGTTTTCTGCACAGAGTACATGTTTTCCATGCTGCTTCCATGTTTTCATAGTTACTTATCTGCAGCTCCTTTCCCACACATCTTTCTGTTTGCAGTTGTGGTGAATGGGAAAACCACATGACACTGTGCAGGAATAATCAATTTATGCATTTATGTCTTTTGTTTAGCATTTATGCCTAGTTTTGCTTAGCATTGTAACTAGTAATCTGTACTCTGTCTGCTAATCTTGAGAAACATGTACTCTGTGCTACACTTGTTTTGTTTTTCTGTCTGCTACTTTTCATGAGATGTTGTAGGTGTAGTAATCTGTACTCTGTCTGCTTAGCATTGTGTATATGCAGTAGGTGTAGTCGATGTTGTAGTTGTGATGTGTGGTTTTTTTTCTGATTATTGTGATAAAGACTAATGCTAATATTTACCTGACTAATGACTAATGCTACTTCAACAGCATTGACTGCTTCCATGTTTTCTGCTTCCATGTTTTCTGCAATATGTATTTTCGTGTAGCTACAGAATTCAACATGTTGTAGTTACAGAATTCCATATGTATTTTCGTGCAATATGTTTTCCATGCTGCTTCCATGTTTTCTGCAATATGTATAAATGCAATACAGTCAAGTTACATTACCAATACAGTGCAGTTACAATACCAATACAGTCCAGTCCAAGTTCACTGCATCTATATACTGCACTGCCAGTCAAGTTCCTTTCTCATCCTCTATCCAACTGAAAGAGGATTTAATTGAGCACATTTGGCAACGTTTTGGCACTAGGGAAAATAACTAGTCAATTTTATCATAATAAGCTCATGTAAGCTCTTTCCTAGAATTGTTTTTCTTGTTAATATATTGAATAACCTGACTTACCGTTTTTTCTATTTTTGTTTCAGGAACTGTTCATAGGCTGGCTATGAAGGAGGTTGCTGTTTGTGAGATGACTTTGTGCTTTTGGTGGTTCTTCCTCAAAGAATCTAGCTAGTTGTTTAGAATGTTTTGTGGCTTGAAATAAACATACATGGCCTGAATCATGTTTAGTAGTTAATCATGTAGTAACATATGGACTTCTTATTTCAGTATTTTGTTCAAAACCGTGTCAATGTCGTTGTGGACATGATGTAGTATTTGCTAGCAGTTGGCACAACTGCATCTAATTGTATTGTCAGTTACTTGAGATGTTTACTGTTTTCTTTTGTATACCTTCCACACAAAGAGGCACAAAGATAATGCATAGTATATCCCTATTTTCTCTATGCGCATGCAAGCATTAAAAATACAAATAGCCAGTCCTTATAGCCAGTCCTTTGTATGCTAGCTAGTTGGTTGATGATGTGGAAGTCTTCTAGCTAGTTGCTAGCTAGGACCATTGGAGATGCCCTTCCTCGTGGCGCTTCTGTTCTGCCTGTGCAATGCTTGTAGTTTTTTACGCCTGGATGCAACTCTTGTGTACCTTATGCTCATTGGGAATTGGAGCTGCAGATCTGTGCCCCCATTGGCTGGCCTAACACCTAAACAATCGACAAGGATAGTTTCCTATGGAGGTGGTTTGAATGCGTGTATTTTCCTCGGAAAGGCCCGTACTTTGCTAGATTTGGGTTCGTCGGACGAGCCCAGCAGGGTAGACATTGTCTATTCGGACCTTTCTAGGCCATGCAGATCATTCCGACGGGCCCACTACCGACTACAAGTAAAGCGAGTGACTCTTTCATACAGCATGGCAGCATCCTCTGTAAAAACCAAAAAAAAAGAGAGAAACAAACAAAAACCAGCAATACAGTAAATGATTTTTCAGAAGATGGTCTCACATACAAGATGCATGCAACAAAAAGGACGTATTATTCCTCTCGGGGAGCAGACTATCCACATTTCCTTTACTGTCAGTCTGATATTCATGAGAACATACACCTTACAGGTCTTTAGAGTTACGAAGTATATGAATGTACAAGCAATAATGTCACAAGACTACGTAAATTGGTTAAAATGGGACACTTGTAGAAGGGCTTCCGTTTTTATAACAAAAGGTGACTTCTCAATTCAATCATCAATTCCTTGTACCAAATACCAATACGATTTGTCCCAAAAAAAATTGGCCAGTGTTGCATAAGGTTTCCAGCAAATCCTGTGACAATATGTCACCTTTTTTCACGCAGTGTGGTTCGAAATATACCAATCCTGCACATGGTTAAATCTTTAATTCTTTACTGCCCAGCGTCGACCCCTTATCTCATAGCCATCAGACGTCTGATCACCACCTTCCCAACTGTCCACAGCAGCAACTGAGCTTACAGCTCTGCGATGTTTTTTGCCCTTCGTGACCCCACTGTCACTTGCACTCCCGCTTAACAGCGGATCATCGATCCCACGAACTGGTCTCTCTGGTGATGCTGCACTCACCCAGTTGTCATCCTGACTTTTCTTATACTTGTCGTTCTTTTTCATCAGTTTATCAATCCGCTTTTCCACTGGCCGTACTGCTTGGTTAACAGTGAATTTAAAATCCTTGATCACCTAAAGGTTGTGGACGAAAAGGAACATAAAAATGTGAGAATCATACCGATAAGCACATGCCAACCAATTATTCATAGGCAATGTGGGGCATGATAAAATGAAACGTATGAACTGCTCCAAGGTAAGATTTGTTCATAGAACTCACATATTCCCCACTGCCGATCACAAAGTCTCGAACACTCTCTTTTATGTTTGTTGCACTTCTCTCATCCGGTTCCAACTGTGGAAGCTTCATTTTGGCGGGTCGGTTGCTTTCCTTGATTTCATAAGGATCTATAGGGTCAGAGGATACATAATCTCCAAGCACTGAAATGTTTCCAGGTGACTGGTTAGCTAAGAGCTCATAGGGCTTGGCAGGGAACACATACAGGTGAACAACTGAAGCAATGCCCATCTGTGCTGGAGGAAGACATGATGCTATCAGATATCTACAACTGCTAATCACAGAAACATGAAGTATATTTTTCTAAAGCTAAATATAATAGATCTTTATAAAGACAACCCGAACTTAGAAAGATAAAATACCTCTATGCAAATAATGAAATCTTGAATACTTGATTTTAACTCCAAGCTCTGGGCTAAAGGACTTCTAAGCAGGCCCAAAGCATACATTATCGCAATCACCACCCCTTGCCACCAAGTCAAGAATACTATTGATTTGAAGGAAAGAAACTTAGCCAGAGGCTTTATATGTGCCAATTCGTCCTTAGTAGCTGTGTACCATTCTATTAAACAGTACAAGGCCCAATATTGACTAAAGTTCAGGACTGCAGCAAAGTAAGGGTATCTGCATCAAAAAGAGATATGTAGGAGTTAGTAACACAAATGGAGCAAAATATAAGCATAGGGAAAGCAATTAATTTATGTTCTGGAAAAGAAAGGAAAGTGAGATCTGGATTTATTTTCTGAAAATTAGAAGGCAAAATTGGAGCATGCTCTGATTTGTTTAATTTATCGTCATGAAGACAACAGGAAAGCCTTACATTTACATTCTATTTACACAGTCAACTCTTCTTCACAAATAACTCAGTATGGACAATGCCCTTTCCCTGTATGAGACTAAACAAGCAGAAAAGAGATAATATCTTACCCACATTGCAAATTGAATTCCCCATCACAATATACACCAAAAGCTTCTAGAAAAAGAGATAAGCTAGCTGTGAGTGTCTTTATAATCACCTGCATGTGCAAAGTACTTTAACTAAGTTAATCTCAACTTTCCAGATTTAACAAATTACAATATGGGTGGTGGAAATACATATTGGAAGATTCCAAATTTGATAATCTGGTAAAACCGCGTCCCCATTCTCCAGGGTTTCAATATAAAATTCACAGGAAAATGATGGTGTATGATTCCCTTCTCATGGGCATGATGCAAAAGGGGTTGCCCGGAACCTGAGCCACCTTCCCTCTTCAAAAAAGCTATTGTTTTATCTTCCCCACCTACATTTGAACAGACACAGTAAACAAGCACAAATACAGAGAAGGAAATACACAATCTGCACCAAACAATGCATTGCCAAGACATACCAGAACACAGACCATGCAAAACTTCTAAGTGAAATAATACTACAATAGTGTATGCCATTAGAAGATATCTACCAAGCTCAAGCTGTTAATAAACTTGTCTTAACACTGAATCAATGACTCCATCACGTTAATTCTACTTAAGTCTTATAAGGCACTAACTGGTAAGTAGCTAAGCATACAGTGTTATCTATAAGATTACATTGCTGACATAATTTTTGGGGAATTACAACATACTACATCGATTGAGAAAAGCATGCCTTCTAGTTCTCAGATGTACAAGGCAGAGGTAGACAAAAAATAAAGTCATGCAACATTTAGGCAAACGAGGTTGCATCGTTCAAAAGCATGTTTCATCCTTGTACTGCAAAAAAGAAATTTTCAAATCCAAAGTATAGCAACAGCCTAAACATTAGCACTTCTGCACCGCACTGTGGAAAATAGTAGATCCTTAACCAGCTCTGCACTAAATACAAGTCCACAGGCAAAGGTAACAAAGTAGGGGTCATCACAACGTCACTAGAAACAACATACCTAAACATGCAGTAATATATCTTCCAAAGCAATACATAGCAAATGCTTCGTAACCATCGCGCAGGATGCCACAGTAAACAGTCGTATTTGGATTTATCAAAGAAACATACTGTTACAAAAGGAGAGCACGATCATTAAACACATTGTTGTGATAATTTACACATAGAAATTGCTTGAGAGGTCTTACCGACTCAATTGCATAGCAAGGGACCATCAAGATAACACCCAGAACAAATTTCTGTTCCTGCAGAAGCAGAATAAAATACAAAACAGTAAAAAATTTGCCTGTCATACTACTGACAAACAGAACTATTTTAAAAATTGATGACAAGGTGCAGCGACAGAAAAACAGAAACCTCTGGGTTGTTGTATGCCGAGAGATGCTCGAATATCAGGTACATGGAGAGGGAAAGGGCAAGCAGCACGAAGAACCCGGCAACCAACGTGGCCCATGTGGGTGCGGTGTATTGCGCCATCGCGGGCATGAGGAGCCCAAGATTGACCCTCATGGTGGCGGCCAGCACTTGTTCAAGCCTGTATGCTCTCACAAGCTCTCAGCATCATTCAACATCACCTTCCCTACATCAGTGGGCATCTCCAGATGCACAAGGCACGTGTAGCAGCGACAAAACTCAACAGTACCGACTGAAAAATCAAAGTCCAATCCAAATTAGATCAAATTGCCAGAACCCACATATAAGGTTATTATGTGCAATGCAATATAAAGTGTGCAAATTCTAAACGTGTGAAATGAAATCCTGGCACTAATACCTATGAATCGATAGAATATCCACAAAGCAACAAGATTTCCGCCAACTACAATCCAGCAAAACCTACTGGGTACATTTCAACAGAATACAGACGCGAACAGCTACAAGCGAGACCACCTACGCGACCAACCCTACCAGACGCGACCGTACGAAAAATCCTAGGGCAACGAAGAGCGCTAGACCGACACTGCGATTGCAAGTTCGCAAGCAAAGCAGCCTACCAACGGCGCCCGAAATAACATGCCAAATTCGATTCAGATCGCTTAATCTCCTACTCCTTAAACACCGGAAGGAACGAGCGACTATGAGGTCAGGTCAGCCGTATTCGATCCCACAAAACACCTCGTAGGCACGGATTTGAACGAAACAGAGGGGGCGGAAGAAATCTGACCTAGCGAAGCACCCGAGCGGCGCGGGAATCGATCGACGGGGGGCGCCGATTCCTCGGTCGGATCGAGGCGGTTTGCGCGTCGCGGCGGGCGTGATTGATTTCCCGCGAGACGGCGAGGCGGAGGTGATGCCGTGATGGGGGGAGTCGTGCGGCGCCGCGTTCCCCTGTCTTGTGGGCCGGCAGCTTATGAGATGCGTTGACGTGGCGCCAAATAGTTTACGCCTGGCCGCGGAATAGGGTTATGGGCCGGGCTGGAAAGAGATTTCCCAATGGGCCCACAATATCTCGCCATGCCTACGTGAGATACTTTGTTCCAATTTGGTTTTCCGGTTGCTTTTATATTGCAGAAGGGTGGCACTCGTTGTCGGAGTCGTCTATGGACTTGGATGTGCCAATCCAAGTCTCTTATGTATTTTAAGCTAATCTTTTGATCAATAGCTAATTTACATAATAACATCAACAGATATCACATCTATACATATGAGTAAATAAAAGAGGTACTTTATATTACATAGACAATTGTAAATAGGTTTTATGATCAAGTTTTACATAACAGGATGACTAACCAAATAGTATTGTTCATAATAAAGTAGTGGAATAGTGCGTAAACCAAAAAGGGTTCCATATCCTGCCACAGGTAATCAACTGGGGCTAAACCTAGTCCTGACATTTGTCGTCCATGTCGGTAGTATGGATGAATCCACACATCGGATCATCACTTCCGTCATCTAAAACCACATATTAAGTAATCATAAGTATAAAAGTACTCAAAGAAATTCTTATAGCAGAATGTAAGTACATAGATACTCTTACATGCAAGGCTTATCCAAGATATGGTCTTATGTCTCTTTTAACATAAAACCAAAATGTCAAATATACTAGTTTAGTTAGACTCCAAACTTATGACTTGGCTATTTTTATATTAAAACAAATATTCATTTTTTAGTCAAATTATATAATGATTCGCTTTCATGTCTATTATTGTGAGAGCGAAATCCCTCCATTTTCACTTCCATTTTAAGTTGGTTATCACACTTATTACCAGTTTATTATTTATTTATGAAAATTATGCAAGTATAACGTTTCTACACTTTTGCCTATGTCCGAGGGCATAGCTATTCAACTAGATTTTTAACACTCTACAAAGGTTGTACAGGTTTACTCACAAGATATGATTAATTCATAATGTTGGCCACAAGACACTTCCATATGTGTGCGACTAAGAAAATTATAGCAAGACTTTTACAATACTTAGCTACGATGCTTACTCCCACTCTAGGATAAAGTCCTCAACATTGGCGACAGTGATCGCTCTCATCCTGGGTTATGTCTCACCCCCCACAACGTTCCCATCCATAGCCTACATTTTCAATAAGGGACCCTGTTATTAGGGGGTCTACGACCCTTCTCGATAAAATCTACAAGGGTGTGACCATTATGAGTCACTCCTACCAATCACAACATAAATCCACAAACCAATATTTGCGTAGGATTTACACTAGAACTGAGCAAATTAGTAGGCTAAGTCTATCCCATAACTAGATATACGGTGGCACAAGTTGTGTGTAGAAAAATAAACACAAGAATTTGGTCCTTAAACGACTTAGGTGACTACAAACACTAGCTCATTCAATCTCTGCATAGCTATTCAAGAAAGGACACGTGCACTCTCTGCACAGCCCATCCAAACATGACACGAATAATCCCTGCACAAAATGACACGTGCAATCCTTGCATGACCAATCCAATATGTGCAATCCCTACACGGTCTATAACCAACCAATCGATCGAGTCTCCACCATTTTAGAAAATATTTTTGTTTCTAGTGGTAACATATGTTACTATTATTATTATGTTTCTAAGTTTAGTTGATAATGTTTATATCGTACTTCGTTTTACCACTATGATATTTCTAAGCATAACCAAAGTCTACTAGAGTTCAATCAATGGTGGAGTTATTACTTGTAAATATCCTAGAGTGATATGGTAAGAGAATGTCAATAATCAATGAGAGGGAATACTAAGTATCAAGTGTAAGGTATAATTAGGCATTCAACTTTTAATACAACATTTCAATAATTAGCGTAATAAGCATGCATGTAGATTTAAAAGCAAAAGATTGCATTTAAAAACTAGATTCAATATGATCAATTGTAAGGATTTATCTTAATCAAATATGGCTAACGTGGGATCTTGTTCATCAGTGATAGGGGTGTTCAAAGCATCGAAGTCTATACATAGAAATCGTCCACATTCAATCAAATATTCAAACAAAAATTTAAATGAACTCAAAAAATTATGATTTTAATACTGTTGGAAAGGTTTTGAATTTAGATGAATTTAAAAATAAAAATCACTAATTTGGATTTGAAATGAAGAAGTTGTGGCCTTTTAAAGTTTGAACTGAAATGAAATTCATAAAACTCTGATAGGTGGGGCCACCGAATTTATTTTTATTTTTAAATTTTTTCTAAAAGAAAAGCCTCAAAGTCTGATAGGTGGGGTCCAAGATTTTATTTAACTTTTTATTTATTTTAATTTGGGAATAAGGGTGAGGCAGATAGGTGGGTCATGGCTCATATAGACTAGGTCCATGCGGCTATTTACTGAGAGGTGGAGCTCGCTGGTCAGTGATAGTCCATAGGATGGGTCTATGCAATGGGTTAAGGGATGTTGGGCCTACATGCTAGTGGATCACAATTTTAAATCCTTGGTTAATTAAGAGTTTCTAATCTCTAGGACCCACATGTCATACAATCATTACTTACATCATTAATGGCAACTAATCTAATGATTTAGTTAATGGTTTGGGGCCCACTAGTTAGTGGCTCCTAGTCATCTTCTACTTTGGCTCGACCATGGCCGAGTTTGGTTAAGCTCGATAGCAGCGGTAAGGGTGGCGGTGTGCTGGCGTGAGGGGCAAAATGGAACATGGAGACCTCTACGGTGCTACTTGCGATGATGACAAGGTCGAAGACGGTGTAAGGTAGCGATGTGATGGTGATGGCACCGGCAATTGTTACAGTGTAAGTTCAAGCTCTATTAAATTGGTTTTGGCAATAATAACAAATAGAATTGTGAGACTAATATACTTATTAGTTATGATATTTTCTAATCTCATTTGGATGTAATGAATGATAAATGTAATTATGAGACTAACATAATTGAATGATTATGATATTGTTTAATCTCATTTGGATGAAAAGGTGAAATCATAGATATATGCATTCGACACTCATATTCATTTATATCCTAATGCATTCTTCAGATCCAAAATATAGATGCCCATATGTTTTCACTATACATTCTTGTATGCACATATTTGCATATGTGCATATGTTTAAGATGAATATGTGCTAGTGTATCACAATTCGACATATTCTTTATACACTTCATGCTAAATATGCACATATTCTTTATACACTTCATGCTAGTGTATCATAATTCGACACTCCACTAAAAGTTTAAGATGAATATGTGCATATGTTTTCACTATATATTCTTGTATGTACATATTTAGAGGGGTTCAATCTATATTTTGTGGTTTCATTAATGTTGATTCATCTTCCTCTTTTCACATATTAAGGATCTTTACTTTGAAACGTATCATATGAGTATATATAGCTTTTGTAGTTCATATATACTCATAATCGGGTTATCATCTAATTCCTCCATTATATGTTAATAGTTAGATGATTAATGACAACCGGATGAGTAAGCTTTGGTAGCAATTAATCTAAAAAATAAACACACTTTCAAATGAGTTAATAATTTAAGAAAGTTTATTCTATATTATACAATTATTGTGTACATAGTGTAGTGTATACTTGTAAATCAATTTATATCTCATTATTTGTTGAGAATGTTATGAATTATCAAAAGAGAAGATTATGAAATCTAGTCCTCCATTATATGTTAATGGTGAAGTTTTAGTAATTGATGTCAATTGGTTTATGGACTAACATTTTTCATAAGTTAGATGAATAGGTTAGGGTTCACAAGTGAGATTGACTTGGAATGACATCATGTATTAAAGATCATTAAGTCAAGTGAAGGATGCATCATGAGCTGATGCATGTATAAAAGAAAATGAACATGTATCGATCATCAAGTCAAGATAATGAAAGATAGCTTCATATATTGAAGGCTATCAAGAAGAAAAGATGATCATAAGTTGATCATCGAGTGAAGATAAGACCTATCATGTGTTGATGAAGATCAAATGAAGAATGCACCATTGATTGATGCACATCAAGACAAGGATCCAAACTTGAAATGATGATGTATCATCAAGTTTCAAGAAAAAACACAAGGAAAATGTATGACTAGTTAGGACTAAGAATGTATTTCTAATCTTTTACTAGTCCTGGAGTTTGGTTGAAAGACCGGATTGCTAGTATAGATTGTTGTACTAGTAAGAGGGGTCATGTCTAGTAGCTTGAGTCTCATCATATGTTGATAGTCCAACTTCACTTGCTCTAGCTCTCTATAGCATGATGTTTATATTTGCGAATATTTTTTTGCAAATAGTTAAAGCTTATGTATTGAATCCTTGTAACATTGGACTATATATTGCGAATGTGTTTTGCAAGTATTTGAAATCCATATTTCCTATTCCTTGTGGTATGAGGTTTATATTTGCAAACATATTTTTAAAATGGTTGATGCCCATACACAATCCTTGTAACATACGACTTAGATTTATAAATGTGTTTTGCAAATATGTTAAGTCCATGTACAAATTCCTTATATCTTAATTTCGGCATACATAGAGGCAAAGACAGAGAAAGACCAACTGCATTCGATGTACGTGATGGGCAATAGGGAATATCGTTTTGACATGCTGCTTTGGGATAGAGCCGATTTGGGACGGCTTGTTCTCTTGTCACCCACGATGTATGCTTTGGAGATCATGTAAACAAATCAAGCTGCTCGTGCAACAAGCCGAAACTGTTATACAAGCTCTGCTCCCATGTCCTCGCCGCATGCGAACTATAGGCATGGATCCTTCGAACTTCATGTCTGAATATTTCTTCAAGGAAAGGGTGATGCAGACGTGGTGTGGAGAATTCAAGGGGTTCAGGATTGTGCGCAATGTCACCACCTTGGATATTGTAGGGAGGACTTGGATTTCGGACGTTGACATGCTGAAAGGTGGTAAGGGTCGGTGGCAAAGTCGTTGTATTACCAATTATATAGATGAAGCACAAACTAGAGCACCCAATAGACATTGCGGTGCTGCGGTTAGGAAGGCCACACTGTCAGACGATGCAAGGCATCTGCTGATGAGTAGGCACATCAACATGATTCTCGCTAGCAGTTGTTGGAGTGTGAAAAGTGGCTGAGATTACAAATTATTATACATTGTATTCTATACTTGGTTAGTTGGCACATGTAATATGCATACTGTACTATACGTTGTATGTACTATTTGTACAACTGTTGCGGTATTTTTTTCTTTTTAGTAATATTGGGGGGCCTAGTGTTTGGTGTGTGTTTTTTCATTCCTACAATATTTTACAAACGGGCCACCTTTGCACAGTTCCAAGAACAAACGGTGTAGCTTTGCACAGTAAAAAGATAAGACGGGGCAGCTTTGCGCAGTGACAAGATCAGACGGGGTAGCTTAACGCAGTGACAAGATAAGATGGGACGGCTATGCGTAGTGATAAGACTAGATGAGGTAACTTTGCACAGTGACAAGACAAAAGGGTGAAGCTCTCCACAGTGTTAAGACCAGAGAGTGTAGTTTTGCACAGTGACAAAGCCCACATGTGGCAGCTTTATGCAGGTACAATAGCAAGGCAGGGTAGGACTCTACCCCGCATGCTACTCACAACAAATTAACCACACAAAATAAACCCTTTGGCTTATAAAAGGAAGTAGAAGAGATCTGAGAGAAAATACTACAAAACCAAACACTACATTATACTACAACTTCGTTCACCAAGTTGGGATAGACAAGAGGCAAAAGAAACAATGAGGCAAGATGATGAAGCAATGGAAGGAGACCCGTAAATTAGCAAGGTTTGATGTGGCCCGTGATGAATAAGCTAGGACAGCTGTGGCTCTGTCCGAACAAGTTGAGCGTGCCAGGAGGATAGCTCCTTACGAAGACGATCCCTATAGTAGCAACCCTGTCTCGAAAGTTCTAACCGAGTATTCACCGTAACACCCGCCCGAGGGGGAGATGTCGCCCCTCTGTTAGTGTAGAGACCTATGCAAGTTCTTCAAATCTAAGTAGTGGCTCAGCCTAAACATGTGTTATTGGGGTTGCGTAAACTACTCCTACGACTATCCCTACCGTCATCGGGACATAAGCACCTATCGGCAACCGATAAGAACCAGCTACAGTGTGTTCCGCCCCACTATTTTTTTTAAAGTACACACTAACAACCTCTTCCATTTATCCGTAATCCCCGAACCGCTATGTGGCTACCGCAAGTGGATCGACCTAGAGATTAACCCATACAACCAGTGGACTTTAACTTCAGGGAGTAGGATGTCAAAAGGGTCTGCGAGATTCGTGAGGCGGAGCACTCGAAAGGACGAGCAATCCATGTGTATATGTTGGGAGACGAAAGCGCATCTCAAGGCGTGCACATGTAGAGAGTGCGATGCTCGCGAGAGGGAGCGCAAGAAAAAGAGGGAGATGGTGCTCAAGACCAAAGATGTCGTCGAGGAGTTCAATGCAGAGCTTGTAAGATAGGAAAAATGGCCTCGGTCCACGCAGTAGGACGGCCGTTCCACACTGTTCCTCCGAAGCTTGAATTTTTTCCATTCAAAAAAGGTAAATATGTATCGTAGGAGTTGTTCAGTTTGTTGCATCGTGTATAATGCTTTTTCTTATACATGTATGCAAACTCTGACGCCGTGTTATTCCCAGCTTTCCTACGAAGTCTGTTTTATTTCACAAAAGCACATCTCATCGTATTTTCGCATTCAATTCTTGGCATAGCAACGCAACCAACAATATGAAAAAACTCTCTTCCATGCATGAATTCTGGTCGAATCACAATATCACTTACCATCGTACTTACCAAGCGTTGCTATCTCAATCATTCTAAAAATATATTCACAAAATTTTTACACCACAATAACATACGACAAACACAAAATATTATTATGCATCAAACATAATTTGTACCATTCATAATCCACAAAAATCACAAATAGATCAACCGATATTGTCTCCTGTTATTTTTATCCTAAAAAAATACAATTCATACATAACATTACATATATGTTAACTGTCTACAACAATTATCATTTACCCCATACACAGTCCGGAGGCCCAGTTGCGCCAAAATGAGCCATACAAGTGCAGTTATCTAGCGGTTGGGCGACTGCAACTATGCCGCTCAACGGTTCACGGACTGCCTGCGTGTCGCGTGGCCGTTGGACGAGAGTTTCAGTTGACCAATGGTTGAAAGATTGGAGGTCATTCTTGTAAAAAAAAATCGCGGATTATTTTTTAAAAATCAACAAAGATCTTTCATTGCGTATTCTGCCAGCCCATGCCGCGACACCGGTGACCGCTCAGGCTCGGAGCGAATCACTATTGGGCTGCCGAAGCGTGGCTGGCCGTGAAACTGGGCTGCAGCACGGCCGCATCGCCCACTTTCCGGGCCCCAAAGCCAAAGTTCCCACCCTTTGCAACCCACTCGTCCACGCGGCCACCCCGCTTCCGCTCCCCCCTTACCCGTCCTCTCCAGTCCCTCGCACGCACACACGCCTTGCCTTTCCCCAACCAACCACTTCCCCTCCCGTCACGACGCCTCCGCTCCCATCACCCTATCCGCACCACCGCCCGGACCTAACCCTCAGCAAAACCCTAGCCGCCCGCCCGCCATCATGAAGGCCAAGGCCGACGGCGACACCGAGTAAGTCACCTCCTCCTACGCTCTCTCGTCTCGTACTCGTGTGGGAATCGTGCGTGGGTTTCGGTGGTAACGATGACTAACTGGTCCCCGTTGCTGCGCGCACGCGCGGTCGGGTCGCTGCAGGTTCAAGGCCTCCGGCAAGCGCAAGAAGGCCGCTGGCGGCGGCAAGCCCAAGCGCGGCCTCACCCCCTTCTTCGCCTTCCTGTAAGCTCTCCCCTCTCGCTCCCCCTCACGTGCCTCCAGATCTACGCGTCTCCCCTTTCTGAATTTTGTGTTTTTTTAAATTCGCTCTAGGGCTGAGTTCAGGCCGCAGTACCTGGAGAAGCACCCTAACACCAAGGGCGTCGCGGCCGTGAGTGTCTTCCTAATCTCTTACTAGTTTGTTTCTAGGGTTTCATTTTGATGGCTCATGTACTAGTTTGTTTCTAGGGCTTCATTTTGATGGCTTATGTATATGTGCTTGTGCTGGTTGATGGTTTTGCTTTTAGGTGACCAAGGCGGCTGGGGAGAAGTGGCGCACTATGTCGGATGAGGTTTGCCTATTTTTGCAGTGGTTATCTAGTTAATATTAGAGAAATTGCTTCCATGCCATTATGTTTGTTACAACTTGCCAACATACCACCCGTTCGTCCACCCTTGCCAAAATAACACCCAATCAGCCATCCGTTGCTCAAAAATGGCATTTCTGTCCGTTTCCGTTGCCCCAAAATGGCATTTCTGTCCGTTTCCGTTACCCCAGAATGGCACTGCGGTCTGTTTCCGTTACAATATTATCGAGCAGGAGCAGCAAAGCAAACACCAAAGTCCCCACTTTACCCACGCTTTCATTGTTTCGTGCAGGAACAGCAAAACGAACACCAAAATCCCCACTTTACCCCCGTGAGCCATGGCCTGGCTCAACTGTTCAGTAATTTTAGCATCTGTTCAGTAAAAGGAAAGGCAAATGTTCAGTCTTTACTGATTAATGTGTGCCTTGTGTAGGAGAAGGCACAATATGGGGGAAAGAAGCCAGATGGCCAAGACAGCAAGGCTGCGAACAAGAAGAAGGTATTATTACCACTGTCATGAATCTCGTGGTGTTGACCTTATGCTGTGCATTTAGGCATTTCATTTTTTGTGGTGATAATGTGCTTTGTGCTATTTTATCAGGAGAGCACTAGCTCCAAGAAGGCCAAAACTGATGGTGAGGAGCATGAGGAAGGAGAAGGCTCTGACAAGTCCAAGTCTGAGGTCGAGGATGATGATGAGCAGGATGGTGCTAATGAGGTATATTGAATTTATGCATTATATAGTAGGTAGTGCACACTGCAATGTGGATGAAATCTGCATATTGTTGCTAACATCTGCTTAATCTTTTTATTGCAGGAGGACGAGGAGTAAATAGTAGCTTAGGGAACAGCAGCTATGCAAATCGGTGCTTGCTGCTTATAGCTTAGCTTGCTATGTTGCTGTCCTTGTTATGTTATGTTGTAAGGAAACGGGTAATGAAGGTACTTTTAGGGCTGTGGCATGCTGGAGGGGTGTCTGTTTAACCAGCAGCGAAGAAAAAGCCGAATACTGTTGACTGCTTTTCTTTTGCCAACCTCTGCAGCACGTGTAAACAGCTATTTTGCTTGTTCTATCGGCTGATCTGATGACTAGCCTGCTGTTGGCTTGCTGTTAATCGCATTTGCTGTCTTGTGTTCTTTCGCCAAGTTTTTCAGTACATTTTTTACGCTTTTCGTGATCTGTCTGATGCTCCATTCAGGATGCACGTACAATGGCTAGCTCTTGAGAGTTTTGTGTTCTATTTGTTATCGTGATTATGTGTTCTATTTGTTACTCCTTTTGAGTGTATGCTGGTTCTGTTAGTTATATACGTTTTTATGTTCGTTAGGTGCATGCTGTTCGTTCTTTAATTTTGTAGTCGGGACCTAAGGTTTTTTAGTGCTTCGACATCCTGAATTAGTGCGTAAAAACGGTGCTCATTGCACTGGAAATAAACCAAACGACACATGCGCATTGGTTGTGTTACCCTGCAGTTCCATATATGAACCTGTGTTGTCTTCATCAGATACAATATGAAAGTTTGCTCACAAGTACTAGACAATAAAAATTGCCGCGGTTTAAAAAAGGCCCACAATGTAAGGTTCCCGCTGTGATCCTCGATTTCTTATTTACAACAGAAGCATTTGAAAGCAAAGCTACATACTAATATTTTCATGTAGTGGAACTGCAGCATCACATACATGAGCTGAACTTGACAACGGCAGCAACCAGCTCGACAAACCTAAACGATTGGAAAGAGAAGCAAAGAGGACTTTACAACAGGAGAACAAAATGGATATAGCATTATAGCTGCCATTTCTACGATGTGCCCTTCTCGTTCTTTGAGGTTCGCAGTAGTTCTTTTGCCATTGCCGAGAAGGATTGGGCACCATTTACCATATCTGCAGCCCGAACATTAATGCCCTGCGAAAAGCACATTGGTACATGTTAACCGTCTGCCTGTTGGGTGTCTTACCAGAATTATCAAGTTTATGCGGAATGAGTTTACGCAGGCCTTTTGTGACATTCATATGGGGAACTGGGAATGAATGAGTAGTACAAAAGAATTCAGAAACTCTACTGTGTGCTGGATCCTGTTCAAAGCGACATGGTAACATAACAATAATTAAAATAACATTATTACTAGGGAAGCGGAAGCATTTTTACCTCCAATTTTTTCATGTTCTCTTGCAGCTTGTTCCCAATCATTTTTGGAACACTAGTTGAGTCCTGTTCAGATAGACATGAAAAGATCAGTAATGGAAGGCATCAACTAATTATATTTTTTTTGCAGGGTGTCAACTAATTATGTTGTGCATTATTCTATGCATTGCTCATGTGATTCCCTGCAAATGCTCATCAGTTGCCAGTAAATAAGCATGTTTATGTATATACATGTTGCAGGCCCGCTTATAAAGGATATGCAATATGAGTTTTACGATTAACTGTTTAGGTACTAAAGTAAAACCTGTAATGGTATGACTTGCAATTCATAATTTTGATGATTTACTGGTGCTTCTATGCACTCACATCATTTGTTGCATATCCATATTTCATCTTTATCTGGTCGACTTGACTCATTGATGGTTCATCTTCAGGCTTTTTATTTCCTGAATTCACCTTTTCTTCTGTCCTGGGCTTCAACTTTCCTGCATATCCATAATTTAAGCGACATGACACACTTGTTATAGTTTTATTAGAATGCCAGTTTTACAAAGCCATACCTTGGATTATAAAGTTACATATGAACATCTTAATTTTATACTTTACTGACCTCTAAGAGTTTGGAGTCCCTTGCTGATTTTCTTTTTGCTTAGACCTGGGAAGTGTGGTCCTTTCTGCTTTTGCGTGTTGTCATCAATGTCAATATCATCTTCAGAGAGAAACATACGGCCATAAGTATACCTAGACGGCTAGACCCATGAACAAGTAAAATAATAGCATATACCTATGTCTAGCTCGATATCGTCATCATCTTTTATTGAACTGTTCCTTCTCTCAGATGGTGGAGCAAAATTAGCAGATGAAAATATTGAAGTCAGTTCTTCAGAAGTTGTTGCAATAAATTGTTCATCGCCATTTGCACCACTCTGTTTTGCCTTGCTTCCTTTAGTGTCTTTCATAATCATTCCAAATATACCCTGTAGAATCTCTATTGTCAGGGAAAAACATAGATGGCTTCCACAGTCCATAAGATTAATTAATTTTACCTTTTTCTTTTCTTTGGGAGACTTCACTACATAGGAAGATTCTTCCCTCGGCAAGTTGTCTTTTCTGTATACCGTATTAATGTTGCCTACATGCCTGTGTACAAACCATAGTACTTAGATAACTATATTACAAAGAAATTTGAAAGCAACAGCTTTTAGGTTCAGCACTAGAATTGAAAAATGAAATCATTGGGCCAGGCATTCACGATCATAGCAGAAGCTTTATCATGAATCAAATGGAATCTCTAAGGCACATAATTGCAAGCTCTAGTGTTGGAACTTTCTCGACAGAACAAGAAATATTTTTCATGGTCATCATTACCAAATTTACATGCTAACCATGATACTACAATGCTAGCATACCTGTAGATGTCATTCTGACAGAGAGTAGAGAAAAAATAGGCCTCCTCTACATTAACCTGTATAAACATATAAACTATTATATAAATGAAAACTACTTTTTTCATATAAACTATTGTATAAATGAAAGCTACTTAAAAAAAACTGCAACATGAAAGCTACATTCAAATCAGTAGAGACTAGAGAATGCCTTTCAACAAACGAAGGATTAGAGAAAAGGACAGTGCAAGGACAGTGCAATACGTACCAAGATGATTTCTCCATCGGATGAACATGTTATGCAACTAGAGGAATTCAGGTTTCTTGAATATACAAAACCTCGTAAAGCGTAATCCTTCAACAGGGATAAATCTGGGAGGGATCTGCAGTTTCACAAGACACACTGATGTTCATTGACTCCATCCCGACAGCCTCACACACATAGAAGTTTTCAACTTAATTGTTGCCTCACCTTATTTCTATTTTTCCATTCAAGAAGACTAGTACAAGACCAATTTCAGAAGAAGCGCTATGGATAAGAGATGCAAAACAACAACTACCATTTAATTTCTTCTTATTGATTACCTTCTTCATTCCCTGCATGAAGAGCTCCATAACGAACAACAGCAACTCACATGCAAAGCTTCCGATAGATAATAGGAAATGCAAATACCTGAATTGCATGGCTCAAGGAAAATAAGCGGATTGCATTTTCAGTACAAAGCAGCAACAATGATTCCTTCGATCCTGTATCTTGGTTGTCTGACATTGATGCATCATCTGGCGATAACTCTGTAGTGCATAATTGAATTAGAATGGCATAATAGTACGATAATACAGTTACTAGTTTGGAGTATACAAAAAAGTTTGACTGGATAGATACTGAAAATAAAGATGGATGAATATGAAAGAGCATATAGCTCACCCAATGTCTGCATCAGAAGGGCTCTAGAGGCTTTGTTTGTCTGTACTGGGTTGGTGTTCAAAAGTTTTCCAGTTTCTTCTTCAAGTATAAAAACAGACGAATCTTCCATTCCTACTATCAAAAGATCCTTATCATAGCCATTATGGCTATATATTTCAAATTGCAAAGAGGCGATTCCACCAGATACCCGACACTCAAGCTGTTTTTGATACAAGATAGTAGCATCTTCTATGTTGATAACTGATACCTGAAAACATGATTTGGAAATGGTATAGCACTTCATTGCTTGAGCACTGGGAACAGAGTCCCATATATTGAGCTTAAGAAAGCTGAGCAGCATTTATAGGTAGTAAAATTAATGAGATATATGCTTGCAACACCTTTATCTCTTCAAAATAACCAGGGACATATTAATATACATGACATTGGTTACTGTATAACATTAATTACAAAAAGTGTCTTTGGAGAAATCATGAGACTCCATGACTGCTTTGCTTAACAAAATTTATTATTTATTAGAAATTTTTATCTTATTTGTACCATTTAATTGTTTTATTTTCCGTGAGCTAACATAGCAAACACATACTGGTATTTGGTAGTTTTGATTGTACAATTTAATTGTTGTAGACAAACTTATTGTGCTATTGTTTTGAAACTGTGATGCAAACATGGTGGTAAGAGAGGCTAAGGAGTTTACTGCATTGATTAAATAGTGCTCAGGGGCTAACAGTTGCAGAAAAATAACAATAGAGAACATTTTGCAGAAAGAACAGATTACTTACAATTCCTTTTTCTGTTCCAACAGCAAAATGCTTCGAGTTAGAGATCAAAGAGATCGACGTTACGGCTCCTTTGAGCTTTGTACTTCTGACATTGTAGCTATCCTGTTGCTTCGCTGATGAGTCAGTGTAAAAGATGAATGTGTTAAAATTTTAAAAATAACATATAGAACCTGAAACGTCTTAGATTTAATTACAAAAGATACATCAACCAGATGATAAGATCAAGAAGTGTCAATAACCAGTTATGGAGCCTTTCGTATACCTAATCTATAAATTATCTCCACTTGTATACTATATATCCTCCAACCAACCAAAATCAACTAAAGGTATATCACTCTTAACTCCACATTATCATTATTCTTTTTTGTGAAAAGAATGCTGGAGCAACTCCACATTATCTCTTCCCTACTAATAGTGGTTAGCTCAAAAGGATCATTGATACATTATTTTTTATCTTTAGTTAGTCCAGGCCCAAGAAGGTAGTTTTTTGGCTAATTCAATCATAATAATCAGTAACTTAAATTGGAAGGGTTGAGAATTGAGATATTGACACCCTATAAATAACTTGACGATTATGATCATTTAGAACTCTGCTAAGTTAAGCTGTCTATCAGAAAATCGAAATCTGTCTATCAGAAAAGATAATAATATTATACCCACAATCCATTAGTTTCCATGTTCCACAAAATTAACTAGATAAAAAAATATATAATTGGTAAAGTTCAATATTTTGCAATAATATCATATAAATTATTGTAATGCGAATTATTTTGCATGATAAACACCTAACTACGTAGTATCAAGACAGATGGACCAACTGTTGGTTTTAGCAAAAATGTGAGTAAAATAGTACCGAGTAAAAAGGAGAATAAGTTATCGCTGGAGTCCTTTTTGAATGTGATTAGACGGACCTGGAAAGAAGAAGGAAGTTTTACTGCACTGGAATTGTATAAAAGACATAAACTATAAGCCACCTTGTAGCCATGGAATAGCTTACCATTCCACTCCGATCCCCACATATAAGAATGCTGGAGGGCATATCAAACTGTAGTGATGTAATAGGGGTGCCACTTGATGTATTGTCTTCATTCTGCGAAATTATTAAGGACTGTGATTAGAGTGAAGTCAAACATAGTAGTTTGTATGCAAATACGCAATTATAGAATGCTTTGCAAAGGTAATTGTGATTTGAATCTACCTGATGCTTTATCATAAAAATCTGAAGCAAAAGAGGACATGATGCATCCCAAAAGCTTATGGTTCCATCAAGATGTCCAGTTATATAGAGGTTCCTGGTCTTTTGAATGTCAGTAAAACTTGTGGAAGACTGACCTTTATCCTTCATTGCAAGCAACCATGGGTATTTGGTGGCCAATGATGAAAAATAATCCTGTCCATCAATAAAAGATGAAGTTGTCTGGTCAAAGAGTCCATAGTTGTTTGCAAGGTATAATTTACAAATCTGTACATGCCTCATCCAAAGAAGCTAGTGCTGTAGGGTTACTTGTATAAAACTTTGCAATATTGATGCCTGAATCGCCATAAGGTAGCTTCACAGGTGAATGGTTCGGAAGTGTTGGTGGAGATCTAGACTGAGAGTGAAGGAGGTAGCGCTCAATTTCTGAATCATCATATAAACAGATTTGACCAGATTTCAACAAGAGAACAAGAGCAATTTGTCTGTGCTTATTTGGGTCGCTAAGCCCTGCAACAAGTTCCATTCCTTGGCAAGCTTCTGTGAGAGGTAAAACCATCTTTACAATTCGAGATTCACTCTCTTCATTCAGAATCAGGACCTGTGTTTAGAAAACATCAAATCAAAGGTTGGACAAAGATGCAGTTCTCACTTAACAGAAATAATCAGGATTCAGAATACCTTATCCATGTAAGCCATCACAATATTCTTTAGAAAAAAATTGCTAGTTCCAACAATGTTCTGGAAAAGAACTACATTTTTTTGGACTTTCTACTGAGAATTTACTTTAAATAGTCTCCCTCAAATTTCAAACTTTCAAGCCAGCCGGTCCCAACGCCAGTAGAAAACCCGGTATAAATTGGTACATTACCGATTCCTAAAACCGTGGAAATTGTGATACTAAGCAGCAAAATCTTACAAAGGCATGTTGTCACTCTAGAATGGATAGTTCTTGACTACTTGATAGTTCTTTTACTGATATTCTTGACAAGCAGGTCTGATGAAATGTACTACTCCAGTTAGTTGCAAAGTCATCACTAGACCATGATGGAAGTTCCAATAACTCAAAATCCATTTAAGCAAACAATATAGAAGGGAAAACAACATGACACTTAAAACTTATGGTAGGGGACAATAAAAAACTACTATGCTAGGAATAGTTCAGTGTTTCCACCTGAAATAGATATCCATGATCACTGAACCCATTAATATACAAACGTCCAGCCTTTCCATCACTAGTGACCCATCTCAAAGAGACTATGGGCACCTTGTCTAGCTTGTATCCAAGGTTAAGCCTCTGAATAGGTAGACTCTGATTACCCATTGACGAGGAATTTTGTGCACTCAAAATCTCAGGAATAGCCCAGAGATATATATCTCCACTGTCATATCCAATAGCAATTTTGCTTCCCTTGGCACAAGCCCAGCATGCTGATGTTACAGTTTTGGCCTCCTGGTGCGATTGTTGTTGCATAGTTCTACCGGACATAGATACCACTTTGCTTGCCTTAATATCCCACAAAGTCATAACACCATCTCTGAAGATAATGAGCACCCTGAGAGGAAGAGTGTACCTTAATGAGACATTTCAGCATGTCTACATAGAGTAGCATGGAAGATCAACATGGATCCTGTATGGCTTCAAAAATGCAATTACTTGTGCTAAACTAGTTTGGAGGAGATATACAAGATATTGAGAAGAGACCAACCTGTTATATTCAGCCAAAGGCTGTGGCGATACAAATGCAATTTCTACCTCATTACCAACATTGGCTGTGGAACCTTCAGTAAGAAATCAAATTGAGTCAAAAGTTGATGTTTTGTTTCTATTAATGGTGGTTCTTACTGAAATTATTATAGTTTTGTATTGTAAAGTTCATTGAAAGTTCAACCAATAGCTGAGCAGTATCCACTTCTTTAATATAAAGAGTGACAAGGGAACATGGATATTGTAGCGGCAACCTACCATAAGATTCAGCGAAAGGAATACAATATGGCATGTCCACTAGACATCTCTGACCCAAGTCAAGCTTCAACAAGGAGACATTTCCAAAACTATCTCCTACATATCTGCTCAATGCAATATTCTCATTAGAACACTAAACCCTTCGGGGTTCATACACCAAATAACCATCACTTACATGTAGAAGCTCTTCTGTAGCACGGCAAATGAGGTTATTTCCTTCTCAAAAGGATGCAGATAACACAATTTCTTTGTGTCGATGTCCCAAACCTGCATGCAATGCTTTTCCGATTAACAATACATGGAAAAGAAACCTCATTTACTCAACTGAGCAAGAAAATGTTTGAGAGAAAGCTTGCCTCGATCTGATTTTGGGTGTTCACGTTCAGGAGAACCCCTTGGCCATCGGCAACCTGAAACGAACATCGAGTTGAGCCACATCCAAGTCTTGCAATGCTGCATTCGACACACGTAGCAATGGGATTCGAAACAGGAAAGAGAGGGTACCCGCAAGAACTTGGAGGCGATAGGGGAAGGGGATTGGAGCAGCGCCTGCGTGTTGTCGCGGCCGAACAGCTTGATCTGCCCATTCCTGCAAGGACGCAGCGCAGCAATGCGCATCAACATCAGCCGGGAGAGGTGGAACGTGGAAGGGAAGAGCGTCCATCGGAATTCCGAAGGGAAGGAAGCAAGGGGCGGTGGCGCGCTGTGAGTGACCTGGTGGCGACGGCGAGGACGTGGAGTGTGGGGTCGTAGGCGAGAAGGGCGGCGTCGGCGGGGACGCCGTAGTGGAAGGCCAGCCGCGGGCTCACGTCCTCGGCACGCAGGCCGCTGATGCCGGCGATGTGTTGCTGCGCGGAAGAGCTACCTAATAAATATAAAACTTACATAACAGGCAGCAGCTGCTTCCGTAGCATAGTGGTAGTGCGTTCGCTTCGTAAGCGAAAGGTCGCGAGTTCGATCCTCGCCGGGAGCTTTTTTTTATTTTTCGTTCCAGATTAATCTCATTTTTTGCATATTAAACCAAATCTTTTTTTTTTTTGCTTTTTGAGTCGGTTCATGGATCTTAAGACCCATTCAGAAACGATCTCTCTCCTACCTGTGCTATGCTATGACAAGTTAGCAAAAGTCACTCAAGCTCCCTCGCAAAAAAAGTCACTAAAGTTCTGTTGCGACGTGCGAGGAGTCACAAAATGGCACTCAAACTTGAAAGTTCCAAGCTCTCACGAAAAATATTCTAAAGGAAAAAAGCTCTGACGAAAAATAAATGAAAGAAAAGTATGAGATCCTTGTTACAGTACTAGTGAGTGAGATCATATTAACATACGTGGCGCGAAGTGCATTGGATGTCCTGGTCTCCAGGTCCAGGAGCTCAGCCGGCCGCGCACATGGCCAGTCACGTCAAATGAGCTCACCTCATTTACTATTCTTTTTGTACGATCTAAACGACCAGATGTCGTGATCTAAATCGGCACTGACAATCACGTTGCCAACGGCAACTGTACACGAGCCATGTTTGTATATACACTCTTGGGTGGTAAATACATGTTATTTTAGACATAATGCCATTTCAGATATAGTACATTTAAACTTTTAAAATTTTAACTATTAATATTTTAAATATTAAAATGGAATACATAAAAATCATATGTCTAAATTTGTCTTTAAAATACTTTTATAATATTATAATTTTATTTAAATTTTGTAAATATATTATAATAAAAATTAGTAATCAAAATTATATTTTAAAACTATATCAATATCTAAAACGATAAGTATTTGTGAACGGATTGAGTAAAATCATAAAACTACGCTATAAGTACTCCAACACTACCGAATGCTACTCCATATCCGAGTACTCCAATGCAATTTTTTTCTATGACAACGCCACTCTCCGTGTCACTGTCGGGTACCTGACAAGTGATGACGTACTTACTTCCTTTCTCGTTAACTGTACTGTGCCCGGTTGCTGCACCATGAAGCTACCACAATTTCTCTCTTCGAAAAAGCAAATCCGACGCTTCGTCCATTTGACCTTTGAGTGGTCACGTTTCGCTATAATTAGCAAGATACTATGTTTTCGGGACAGGAACATTTGCAAAAGCCACACATGATGCTAAATTGCAATTCATCCATGTCATTACATACCAAAGCAAATTAAGATGCTAAACTGGCAGCGTGACAGTGCAGCCAAATGGCAAACGCGATCGCTCCAAAGCCAGCGTACGTAAGATACGTTGAACCGACTACCGAGCATAAGAATAAGCGAATCTCGTTGATCTCGAAGAACCGGCCAATACATTTTTATCTCACTCTGTGTAGAGGGGTCCGTGCCGTTGTTTTGGATTTTTCAGCCAGTGTTTTACTTTGATTTTTTTTAGCAGTTACTACAAGTCGTATCGAAAAAAACACTTCTATTTTATATGTATGTATATATATATATATATATATGTATATATATATAAAAATACTTTTACACCCGGGTGTACTTGCTAATCCACGGATCTAACGTCGTCAATCTAAATTCTTATCCATCTCTTCTCGATCCTAAATTCTTATCCATCTCTTCTCGATCGCCTTTAACAAAGATCATGGAGTAACGTTCTATTCCCACGGCCCTTTTCGGTTTTGCCACAGAGGAGAATCGTATCAGCTGGGAGCGAATAAACAATGCATTCAATAGCAATTAGCTTTGCTTCGGCATTAATGGGACCACATGGTCTTCGAGTGCAGCATTTAATTACCTAAGCGCCCCCTGACATTTGTGCATGTTTGAAATTTGAACAGAAATTCTAATTAAAACAATGGTATGTATCTGTGTCAAGCTCGCCATGCCATACGGCACGGCGTCTACGAGACAACATTCTTTTCTTGTTTCCACAGGAAAAAATGGTTAAAAGAAAAAAAGAACAGAAAGTGACATTTGAAGAGGTAGTTTTTTTTTGTCTGAAAAAAATTAGATTAATACGTGCAAATTTAATCAGTGGAGAAGGAGAGGAGAAAATTTAAGAGAAACAACCACTACTAAGCAAGACGGAAAACCATCTCAGGATTCCCACCCTCAAAATTTCATCAACATACTCCTGCGAAATTCTCTAGTCCGATGGTCTCTACCGCACAGCATGAACCAAGAACTTAACCTGAAAAAAGATCCCAGCAAAGTGGCAAACCGAGAGCACGGACGAGAAAAGAAAGTACCTTCTTGGAAGCCTTCTCCACAAGCTTCTTGACGAACATGGGGGATCCACCACCAAGACGAAGACAACCAAGAATCCAATCCACGGACGGATGAACCGAGATCGCTGCCTTCCGCAGCAGAGGCAGCAGCGGTTGTCAACTTCGCTTCCAGGAAGCGGGACGGGATGGATCGATCGGTCGAGGAAACCAAGAACGAAACCGACGGAGGCAGGGTCAGGGGGGGAGGGAGAGAGGTGGCAGGGGAGGGGGAGGAGTTTGCGCTTGGAGGGCAGTTAAGGATTAGGGTGGTTGGCTTGATGGCTTCTCCTTTCTTGTGTGCACAGAGTCTGTCCAGTGCAGTGCAGAATCCGGGAGAGTGAGGGAGGGGGAGGGGGAGGGGGCGGGGCGTGGTTAAAAAGATGGGCGAGGACAGAGCCCACCACAACCGACACGGAATGGTTCGCCCCGGTTCAACGTGGAGACGATCGACATGGCGCAATCAGGGACGGGCACTTGGCATCGATCGCCTCGACGCGATCGGCCGGCACACAGAAAAATGTTTGCTTAGCTTGAGCTGTGCCTTTTTTTTTTCCTTGAGGTCCCTTCATGTCAGCTCGGAATTGGTTTCGACTAGGGTTGTTTTTTTGCTGCCACTTTTAGTTTTTGATTGAAATTTTTGAATTTTAGTTGATTACGGCAGGGATTACGGAGAGAGATATTTTCTTACGATTTTATATGATATAGATGTTAGGTTTTTAATGTGTACTATAATTAATTTGTAGATTTTGTTTTAAAAAAATATTTTGTTTGAAAGTTAAATACTGTAGCAAAAGATAAAAACCATTTTGAAAGGATGAAAAGAACAGACCTTCGATCCATTCGGTGTGGGTGTCAGGTGAGAGAGAGAGCACGAGCGAGCCAGGAAAGGAGAGCAGTATGCATAGCTGCAAGCGTAGCAGAGTCGGTAGTTTCTAGTTTTGGGGAGCCTGATACGGCATTGTCTGAAGATCATTGCCACCTCACTTATCCATCCGGAGCAGATTTGTCAAGCACCACATGTTCACCAATTGCTGTGCCAACTGCAAGAAGATACGATTATATGAAACAGTTAAGGCATAGAAATAAAGCAATTTACTGCAGATTTTAATGAAAACGATAGCATGGGTCGGGGGGCAAGCCACCGGCCACGGATGGTCGGTCCGGACAAGTTTTTTTTAGCCAGGCTCGCCAAAGAGGCCGGCCGAGATTTTATTAAGAGCAAGAGAGCGTACAGTGTCACATCTTACATGTCGCTGACGGCAAGGCTGTCAACGGAGTACAGAATCAACAAGAAAGCAAATAACAATGCGTAACTCGACGCTCAGCACGTCTAGGTCCGGACAAGTTTCCGAACGTACATTTTTTTCGTCTCTATTATTGCCTCCAATGTGCAATGAATTATCTGCGCAAGGACATATACATACTCAGGAACATTATATGTTGTGCTGGCCAAGGATTGTCCTCTACTGGATCTGACGTAGTCGGTCTGCTATCCTGAGCAAGTTTGCTAGTTGCTACATCTACAATTCACGTCACACTACAAGGGATGTCACTTTTTGTGGCGATAAATTCCAATACTGTATATCTATTTTTCATCACAATTATCTTATTGTGATGAACTTTTTAGTCTGTCGCTATGTCGTCACTGAAATTGGCGTCACTAATTACATAATGACGATTTTCTATCATAAATAAAACTTTCATTTGTGAGAACAGAATCATCACTATTAATCACTACATTAGAGATGACAACGATGTCACAACTACGATTATAACTAGTTACATCATTTTCATCATAAATGGTATCCAACTAGTGACGAAATTATTCTCCACGTATTATTAATAATTAGTGGCAATTAAAGTACCACAATTACGTTAGGAAATAATGCAAATTAATCATCACAAATGCACATATGTTTGTGGCAATATGTTGTCACGAGTTAAGAGTTTTTCTATGACAAGATTTTACTCCATAGTGGGGAGATGTCGTCAGAAACAATGCGGTTTATTGTGGCCAAAATAAGATAATATTTGTGGCAATCTTTTGCCACTTTTAACTATTGTATGTGTGATGAACCTGAAATTCTCTATTGACTATAATTTCGACACTGGTTACGCAGAGAATTGGTGTAAAAAATTTTACTAGTGAAAAGAATTTTTAATCACTGTAGTGCACATTTCTAGTGGTAAATGTTATATTTGTGACTAAATATTTGGCACAAACCACTTATAATTTATGTACCAAGCAAGTTTTTTTTGCGGAAATATTGTCCTCACGAATTAGGAAAACAACAGTGACACAAAACATTTTAGTGATGATAGAATTAATTGTTTTTGGATTTCAATTTTATGAACTAATTCAGTAGCTTGAAAACAACATCGTCAAGAACTGCATTCATAAGCCAGTTTCTCCATGGATATACATATTTGTTTTAAAATAAGTAGACAGCGAGATACTAGAACTTGAATAACAATAAAAACTCATAGTAGATGGGCCATAAAATAAAATATATTCATAACTGGACATCCTTTATTGATGAAAGATAACAATATGCTCTGATATAGAGCACTGCACCTAAACAAAGAGTTCCTCACACAGTCACACTCATATGAGCTGAACACCCTTTATTGAAGAAAGATAACAAATTGTTTATAGAACACTACATCTAAATTAAAAATATTTCCTAGTACTTATCGAAACTCTAAGTAATAAAAAATATTTCTTCACACTTATTGAAATTGTAAGTGATAACTAAAACCAACAATAAAGGAAAACTAGGATTCTAAATCCTGAATGCTCGCTTATGTCAATTTCTTGTCAATTTGTGACATCCTGCAAAAAACAGTAATATTGATGAGATTAGAAATTGAAAAAAGAAAAATGCCAGAAATTTTCTTAATAACAGCACAAGTTATGAAGATGGTTCCTCACATGTTCATATGCAATCTGCACTATAGACGTTTTCCCAACAAGCGACTACATCTCTTGCTTTGATATGTTGATGCAGTTTTGTTTGCTCCTTTTCCGGAAAAGCATAATCACATATGAATATTGAAAAATATAGTAGTGTGCCAAAAAAATAAATGTATATTTGTAGCACCTCACATACCATATGAGATATTACTATGGAACGCCATCGCCAAAATAAGAAATAAATAATAAAAGCAACAATAGAAATTGCAAAAGAATTAAAACTTTATGAGTATTTTATTAAATAATTAGCGGAAGCTAAAATAAAGGTTTGAAACATGGGACCGATCCACTTCTAACTAAATGAATAATAAATAAAGTAACATAAATAATGGCAAAGCACGGTGTTGAAAACTTGAGTACTCCCACCTATGTATGATGCTATCACGTCACTGACCTTTTACCTGAGAATGGAAAGAGAAAACGTAAGATTTGAAAATCTCAACAAGTACCTAACAATGGTGGCGGTTGGGAGGCTGTGCGGGGTGGCGGCGATGCGGCTAGTGAAGGCACAGCATAGCGGGGAGGCACGATGCGGCGCAAGGCAGTAAGGTGATGTGGCCGCATAGTGGCTGCGGTCTGTGCGGGGGTCAGCAACGATATATTATTTTCCTTTTTTTTCAATCAATCTATAGTGTAATCATCATCTACTCTTTTCTATGTAATCTACCAATCGACATTGTGCCGGTGACTTTCAGTCTGTTCGCGGTAGATTAGAACGGATTTGCACCGTAGAAATAATCTAGAAAGTGAAATTTGTAGGATTTAAAGATAGACAATTCAATCTACGAATGTTTCAATAATTACATTCGATCCACCATAGCAATTTATACTGATAACGTGTTGAGAAACTGTCGCTAGTGAGTCCAGTCTAATCAATTCCCCTATGCAAGCGAGATAGATCAAACACAGGTAATGCAAAATAATAAATTGAACACAAAGAGATAGGGAGGAGAACTCCTTTCTTTATTGACTTCTCTGTTGTCTTGTGCTCTTGACAATAATTAGGATCCTTATTATAGACTAAGTGGAGGGTACCCATCAATGAGTCAGGCTTGCAGATCTAAATCTATATTTCCTAACAATACTTCTTCATATTATATAAAGACAAAACTAAAAATAACTTCTACAATAGATGTCATCTTAAGTTTGTCTCTATAAGATCCCACAACCTTTTAATTATGGCATGGGAAAAATATTTGTTATAGATTATAACTCATACAATATAATTTTGTGCTGTTTATAAGGTCATCTATTCACAAAGAGACAGCTATAATCTCTTCTTCTCTCCTCCAATATCAACAAAAATCGTTCGTGACAAAACACACACCACTGTACATGACTTTACAACATCTAGAATTATAAACGATATTTAGATGGATTTGCTACTTGCTACGATGGGAATATTATATCTGATCAAAATCATAAAGATTTCAAGCAATGCAAGTATGCCCAAACCAATGTAAGGCTGTAAAAAAAAGCTCGAGGCTCGCGAACTATTCAAATTCGGCTCGCTTTAAACTCGATTCGAACTCGACTCGAGCTCCAAACGAGTCGAACTCGAGTCTAATCTCAAGCTCGCGAGCTTTACCGAGCCGAACTCGAATAGCTCGCGAGCTTGAAATTTTTCTACCCCCTCCCGACCTCTCGCCTCTCTCTCTCAAATCCCCCCCGCCTCTCTCTCCCAGCCCCCCCCGTCCGCCCCATGCCCAAATCCCCGCCCCGCCCCCACGCCCAAATCCCGCGCCCCCTACCTACGCCCAAATCCCCGCCGCCCCCACCCCGTCCCTCCTCGCGGCTCGGCCCCCGCCGCCTCTTCTCCCCGCGGCCCTCCACCCCGTCCCCTCCTCGACCCCGGCTGCCCCTCCACCTCGCCCCCCCCCCCCCCGCCCCCTCCTTTCCCCGCATCCACCGCCTCCCCCCCCCGCCGCCCCCCCGCCGCCGCCCGCCCCCCCCCCCCCTCCTCCTCCTCTCCGCGCCGCCGCCTCCCCCCCGCCGCCTCTCTCCCGCGGATCTCTCCTCCCACCACCCACCCGCCGCCGCCGCGCGCTCGTCTCTTCCTCCGGCCGAGGCCACCTTGCGCGCCGCCACCGATGCCGCCACCGCTCGGCGCCCCGCCTCGACCCAGATCCTGCCGGATCCGGCCAGATCTCCTCTCCCTCGCCGCCGGCCACGTCTCCCCCAACCGGCAACCGCCAGCAGGTACGCCCTCCGGCCCTAGGCTAGCCCTACCCTTGGCACCGAGCCTACACGAGCCGTCCGAGCTGAGCTCGAGCCCGGCTTGAAGCTCGACGGCAATTTCAAGCTCGCTCGAGATCGACTCGAGTTTCTACCGAGCCCGAACCGAGCCAGAGTAAACTCGCTCGAGCTCGGCTCGTTTACAGCCCTAAACCAATGTACACTTCAGCATTCCCAACGCAGTAGCCAGGCATTGATCCATGTCTCTTGTCGACGCTTATACATTGGAAGAACTGAAGATTTGCGCGAGCGACGTCCATGTGCCGAACAAGGAGAGCGCGATCCCGATTACGATGACAACCACGTCGCCGACGAGGCTGGCCCACCCGATCTCGGCGCCGAACACCTTGAGGTGGAACGCGGCGGGCAGCACGAACCCGAGTACGACGCAGACGCTGCTCCCGACGAGCGAGAGGAAGTCGGCGAAGTTGGGCACGAGCATCGCCATGAGCCCGACGACCACGACGAGGAGCCAGCGCAGCCACCAGGCGTAGCGCTTGCCGCAGAGCAGGCGCTCGGCGACCTCGTACACCGGGTTCATCATCACCGGCATGGTGAAGAAGAGGTTGATGCACAGGCCGAGCTGCACGGCGACCGACAGCCACCCGGTGCCGAGGTTGGTGGTGATGATGTCGCGCGTGGCCGCGCCGAACGCGAGGTACCCCATGGCGCCGAACAGCCCGTACATGACGGCGATGAACGCCATGGACAGCGCGAGCGTGCCGCCGAACTTGCGCTTGTCCGCGGCCTCCGCCTCCAGCGGCAGGACCATGCCGATGCCCTCGAAGGCGTAGACGGCGACCCCGAGGCCGTAGAGTAGCTCGGCGGGGCCGCCGAAGGCGAACACGGGGGGCTTGTTGGCGAGCCACGTGGACACGTCCTGGCCAAGGACGACGCCCATGGCGCCGAGATCGACGACGTCGGCGAAGATGCTGAGCGGCGCGAGGAGCGTGAGCGTCTTGATGAAGTTGAGCCCCAGCTGGAACGGCAGCATGCGGTCAATTTGCAAGCCCAGGGAGTATGGGCGGCAATTGAACCCGGTGGTGACGACTTCAAGGAAGATCGTATAGCGCTTGCGGCAATACTCCAGGCTGTGCCGCGCGAAATGCTGAGGTCACTGGCAACGAAAGACTCAGCAAAAGCGGCATGGGAGGCTGTCAAGACCATGCGTGTTGGAGTCACTCGGGTGCGCGAGGCCAGGCAACAGGCACTGCGTCAAGATTTCGACTCCATCCGGTTTAAGGAAGGTGAATCTGTAGAAGATTTCGGCATGCGGATCACCGGTCTCGTCAATGATATACGAGACATGGGTGGTGTACTCGAGGATGAGCAGGTGCTCAAGAAGCTCCTCCGAGTCGTTCCTTCCAGGTACCGGCAAGTTGCAATTGCCATTGAGCAATTGTTGGATCTGAAGACTATGCCCATGGAGGAATTGGTTGGTCGTCTATCCTCAGTGGATGACAGATACGGCGACGAAGATGATACTGGTGGAATGCAACACGGTGCCAAACTCATGCTCACAGAAGAGGAATGGCTGGCCCGTATGAAGCAAAGAGATCAGGAGGGATCTTCAAACTTCCACAGGTTCTCGGGTGGGACTGGTGGCAGACAGAGCCGCTGGCGCCCGAAATATCCCGGATCCCAAAGAAGCCGTGACAGCAAAGAAGTTGTGTCGAGCGGCGGCATGCATGACCGAACCAAAGTGAAGTGTTACAATTGTGGTAACTCTGGTCATTTTGCTCGGGATTGTCGCAAGCCTCGACGGGAACGCAAGGATCAAGTTAATCTGGCCAAGACTGAGGATGAGTCCACACTTCTGATGACACAAGTGTGTGAGGCCTCCTTAACCAGTCAATCAGCCTTGCATGAACAGGTGTATCTGAATGAGATGCAGGCCAAGGAAGTCAAGCTTCGGGAGAAGACTGAAGAATCCGAGCCAAATCTCTGGTATTTAGATACCGGGGCCACAAATCATATGTCTGGCGCCAAGGATGTCTTTGCTGAACTTGATACCCATGTCACCTAGCCCAGATGAAAAGCGCCTTGGCCGTGAGGAGCGGGATGGCATACACGTTATTGTCATCTCAATTTCAAATCACTTCGAAGCTCTCACAAGAAAAGATGGTCCGTGGACTCCTTTAATAGATCATGTGGTGTTCGATGAAGCGGCAAGCTGGCCGTGGGGAAGTTCGAACACACCACAGGAACTGGACCGTGGAGATGGGGAATTTGTAGTTGAATATTTCACTACACCTATGTCTGGACTGGCATCATCAAGGTCTGCAGCGACAGAAGATGTTGGGTTGGACAATGGAGACAATGCAGGCTGGAGATTGTCTCCGACAACAACTCCAGGCGCCGCATATACTCCTGTGGGGATACAATTCTGTACACCACCGAGTAATGCCTCCACCAATACAGATGAAGCACCAAGGAGATATCGAAGGATTGATGATCTCTATACTTCTACAACTCCGCCAAAGTTTGATTACGATGAAGAATGCTGGTCACGATCGAGGAGGAGCCGACAAGCTTTGAAGAAGCTGAGAAGCAAAGTTGTTGGCGCAAGGCAATGATTGAAGAACTAAAATCAATAGAAGATAATTCCACCTGGCACATGACTGATTTGCCAGCAGGACATCGAGCAGTTGGCTTGAAATGGGTTTTCAAGATCAAGAAGGATGCTAATGGTATTGTGGTGAGGCATAAAGCTAGGCTGGTTGCTAAGGGATATGTGCAACAAAGACGGATTGATTTTGATGAGGTTTTGCACGGTTGCAAGGATGGAAACTGTGCGGTTACTCATTGCATTGGCTGCACAAAGGAATTGGGAAATTCACCACATGGATGTCAAAACAGCATTCTTGAATGGAGAGCTAGAAGAAGATGTGTATGTCTTGCAACCACCAGGATTCATTGATGAGCAGAACCCAAACAAAGTCTTGAAACTGAAGAAGGCTTTATATGGTTTACGGCAAGCACCTCGGGCTTGGAATTTCAAACTGGACTCAAGCCTTGCAAATCTGGGATTTGTCAAAACTGCTACAGAGAGTGCTGTCTATACTAGAGGTACAGGAGAATTAAGACTTATTGTGGGTATATATGTTGATGATCTTATAATTACAGGAGCTCAAATTGCTGAAATTGCCAAATTCAAAGAGCAAATGAAAGCATTGTTCAGTATGAGTGATTTGGGCTTGCTGAGCCTTTAGGTTACTGTTCACGTCTGAAAACTAACTCCTGAAGACGTGAGTTCAGTTAACCGGGAAATCTTTGAGTGATTGAGTGATTGATTGCAGAGGTGTTTTATTTCTGACATAGCCCAGATGAAAAGCGCCTTGGCCGTGAGGAGCGGGGAGGAGGCCCCGATGGGGTAGAGGTTTGCCATGGTGTTGGAGATGAAGATGAGGTAACCGACGCAGAAGCTGGCCTGGCTGAGCACGAGCATGGCGTCGACGATGTGGCGCCCCGCGGCGCCGCACACGGCGGCGCCCAGGTCCCCGAAAGAGGCGATCTTGGGGTGCTTGTAGGTCAGGCGGCGGCGGCAGGCGACGAGCAGCATCATGCAGTGGAAGGTGAGCGCGGCCACGGAGAGGAGGAGGAGCGAGCCCGCCGCCCAGCCGGTGCGGGAGAAGGTGTAGGGGAGCCCCAGCACACCCGAGCCGACCACCGCGATGAAGACGTTCGCGAAGGTCTTGGGCTGCGACGACAGGTACGCACCAACGCCGCCGCCGTGCTGCGGCAGCAGCGGAGTGGCGTCGAGCCGGGAGGACGACGAGCTCGCCTCCTTGTCGAACCCCATGGCAGGACCTCGGATCGAACGAATCGAATAAAGAATTCAATAGGTTAGTGAGACCTCCTTCGCTCGATGTTGTTGAGCAACCGGAGTGCACGGTGGCGAGTTTGGTGTCCGGGAAATGGGGGTCTGGGGCTCGTTCGTGAGCGTTGCCGTTTTGTAGAGGCGAGGCGAAGGCAAGGCATGGGTGCGGCGAAATTTCGTCAACTTTTCTTTGGAGAATGGCATGTCGAGCATTTCACGTCGTGCAGGGCGGTGTGCGTTGGTGCATGAACCGTTTGTAGCTGTAGCCTGTAGATCGCACCACGTGCGGTGCCGAGTACACTGGACTGGACTGCTTCGGTGCTCCTGGGCTCCGGCCGACTTCCACTTTGGGGACTTGCTTTCCTACACTCCTGCTAGCTGAGCTGCGTGCTACTCGTAAGTGGAAGTGGAACGGTACATTTGTAATCCGTGTTTCAAAATCCTTTTTGAAAGAATCGCTGTTTCAAATTTCGATCGGTTTGTTTTAGGTAATCTTGCAGCAAGGAAGTCGTGTTTTCGCGTTTGTTCGAACGGATCACGTGTTAAATGACGGGATTATCGAACTATCAGAGTCGGAGAATTACCAGTCGACTAGTAGTCGGCTGCTTGGGTGCAATGCTAACTGTCCACAGTCCACGTCCAGAGACGGCGTAGCCAAACCAAAAGCACAACTAACCAAATCTTCGCAGATAATCCGCTTAATGTTTCTCGACCAAATAAGCCAGATACGGTCCACGGTGAGCACGATTCGATCGGACCCCGCGTCGATCCGGATCGGATCAATCACGCTTTTCTTACAAAACGAATGCGTGTATCAGTGTATGCGTTCGTGCCAACTGCCACCAAGGTTATCCATATCACGATATGTATCATAATAACGTATAATCCTACTATCCTACAACAGATTTATGATACGGATTGTAATATGAGTCAAAATCAAGTAGTATCGTAGTGGGATGGGATCGTGATCCTGATAATAAACTATATTAGAATATAAAATTTAATATTACCTATTGTTAGTTTAAGTTACACTAATTTAATTTACTTTGTTTTATTATTTACATATTGTTCTAAGGTAAAAAAATATTATTTTTGACATATTGCATTTTTAAATTATTAGTTTGTTAAAAATAATTAAATAAGCTTCAAAAATCAACCTTAATTCAATATAACATGAATAATTGTACTTAAATTACAAAATTAAATTAAACAACTACTATAGATTTGTATATTTAGGAATATAATTTAATTTTTATATAGACTATATACACTTTTAAAAAAATTGATAGAGCCATGATTATATAATTTGATGCTACGACTTCGGCCCTGATCGTTTCGGTTTTTTTTTGCTTCAGCTTTTTTTTTACTATTCACTACACTATCCACTAACTCAGTTACAGTAAAAAAAACAGTCAGCTACAGTGAAATTTCAACCAAAAATCAAAAACCATCGCTAAAATGATCACCACCTTCATCCTATCAGATAAAAAATAATTTAATCTAGTATCATGATACTGACAACTCTAACCATCAGTAGCCAACCGGATAGTGACGTTGATGGTGTAGCGATGGTTGGCCCACGCATGCACTTGTTTCATGCCGTGAACCAGCCATTTAGGTAGTTTTCCGCGAAGAAGCTGCCTGCATGCCATGCCTGACTCTGATCTCGTGTTGCATATTTAGGTCCGGTTCTTTTTATTTATTTTTATAGTTTTTAACTTCAATTTCTTCAAAATCTAAAATAAATAAGACGATTTCTCTAATCAGTTTTCAAATTAAACCATATATGACGTCCGTATCGACATCTTCACCGTCTCGAAAAGCATAAATAAAAGAAATTAGTTACAACCAAAAACCATTAGCTGTAACTTAAAAAGAATAAAGCCATATATTTTGTCTCTAGTGCGAGCATTTATACAAATGAACCAAAATCGATAAATCACTTTTAAAAATATATCTAGATAAGTTTTAAAACATGGTAAAAAAATTATTTTATTTATTTATTCCAAAAAACTGTAAACTACAGGCAGTCAGCTGAAAACAACAGCCCTATTGTTTGGTTAGGAGTTACGTTACGTACGTCATTTCATCATTTGTGTTGACTGCTGCGGTAAGTACTAGCCAGGTCAATCCGCTGCCAGCGCTACCGTGTGCTAGACTTGAGATGTCAACAGCGATAAGCCTTTTCTGCTTCTTGCAAGATGCAATGTATGTGATAAGCTGCCGTGGGTGGCTATTTTTTTTAAGTTTTGGCTTAGAATTTTTAGCTATAATTTATAATTTTTGAGTTATTTATGTGGTAGAGTATGGAGTAACTAAAATTTGTATGCGGTTTTAGCTAATATAAGTGATATCGCTATAGTATGTGCTATAATTAATTTATAGATTTTATCTTAAAAAGACATTCTATTTGAGATCTAGTTATTATAAAAAAAATCAAAAAGTAATTTTTAAAAGTTGAAAAGGAGAGCCCTGCTGGTTCGGTTTGGTTTGGAGAATTGTTCACCGTCGTTTCTGCTGTTGGCACTCGGAAGCTAGGATTGTATGTAAGTATGTTCACATACAACTGTTTGATCGATTCTATAAAAAAGAAATGCAAGTCGTTCGGGTTGATTTGTTAAGTTTGATAAGCCGCAGTTGTGTATTTTTCATATTGTTGTTGTTGTACTATAAAGAAGGGTTGGTTTGGTACGTAGCATGTATGCGTTCTGGAGTGGTCGATCAAAATACAATTCATATTGTTGTCTTCATCTTGTTATTAAGTTCACCAAGTGGGATCTGATACTTTCGTCCTACGTATTGCCGAAGTTGGGTACGGAAGTGTTCGATCGCTGGATTAGAAAATATTATAGACTTGATTACTATTGTTGCACTTCTCACAAAATGCTAGAAGAAATGTGTCCATTTGAGGGTACAGCGGACATAGGATGTGCGGGCTGCGGTGTGCGCGTGTGGTCCTGTGCAATTCCGCGGCTCCAACTCCCTCTTGAAGCTTCCAGTAATTCCACGTGTTGGGATTTTGAGATCAAGAATATATATCTCTATTACTTAAAAAAATAAGTTAGTAGTGGTTTATTCTATTTAATGGTTTATGTGTCACTTCCTTCTCCTCCTCACATAAAGCACCGTGACGATATGTAGGCCTCGCCCTCTTCCTTTCTACCCCGTCTGTTCCTCCTTCCTCTCTAATCTGCCACACAAATCGCTCGGGTTTGCCCTCGCGTCTGCACCCGCCACCACCACTCCACCCTCTCCCCACATCTATGTCACAAATCGCCTCGCCACCTCGCGTCACTCCGCCACCGCCTTCCACCTTCCCACATCTATGTCACCGCCATCGCTTCGCCCTCCTTGATTCAGGTGCGCTCGCTCAGTTCCAATCAGGGAAAACTTTTTCAGCCGAAATTTCACCGAAACAACGAAATTTCGCCGCTTTCGTTGTGCACCGAAAAAAGGGCATCTCAACCAAAAATTTCGGTGGTTTTTGAATTGAAGAGTGCGAGTGCGCATGAGCCACACCTGCGCACGCGGCGTCGTGCATCGCATAAGTCGCTGCTGGGGCGACCCACTGGCCCATCCGTCGCTAACCCTAACCCACTACCCCAGTCCCAAGTCCAACTCCCAAGTCTCCCGACTGAACTCCCGATACGGCGGCAGCCTCCGGATCTCCCCATTTTCCGTCGACAGTCGACACCGAGCGGCGAACAACGAAGCCAATGAGCGGCGGTGGCCATCCCGGCCAGGTCGGCGGCGCCCGGGAGGCAGGCCACCGCCGTGGCGGCCATTAGGAGCGCAAGCAAGGCACGCTACTCGGTAGATATACGCCATTTCAAAAGATCTTGCGACCTACATCTCAGTCAACCAGTATGTTCATAGATGTTAATAGAAAGAACCATTTTGTTACAAATATTCTAACAACGCCCATTTATATTTCTTAGGCCCATATTACACAAATATGCAAATGAAGATGTATCACTCGGGGCTTGGTTTATCGGTTTGGAAGTTCAACATATTGATGAGAGAAACATGTGCTATCAAGGAAGCCGATGAAACTATCGTCAATTGCAAGAAACAACTAGGAAAAAAGAAGCAGGTGAGGTTTCCATCACAAATAATGGTGGTCTGTCGGTCACTCTGATTGCATATTGTCCTTTTCTAGAGATAATCTCTTGAATCGTTTAGTGATATATGCATAATCGCTACATATGGTAATTTTGTTACTCTTCTGTAGTGTGTTGACAGTTCATGTGCAAGGAAAAGAGATTTCGTTCATATTTCGTCCCGATTTCTTCATTTTTTTCGTTCATATTTTGTTTTGTTTTCGTTATGTTTTCGCCTAAAATCCGACGTAGAGTTCAAACGCTGTTTGAAAATTTCGGACGAAATTTTGTCCATTTCGTTCCTTTCAGGGGGGGTTCGAATTTTCCCCATCCGAAATAGTTTTCCCTGGTTCCAATCGATTCCATTCAATGCAATGCAATATATTGGAGTACTACTCTCAATCCCAATCACAATTCCATTTCCCTCTCTCTATGACTCTGTATTACAAATAATGCACAGAAAAATAGAGACAAGAGATACGATTTTTTATGTGAAAAATCCTTACAAAAAAACCACAGATGCTTGAAAACAAATCACTATAATGAGTAGAGATTACAATGAAGTGTTTGCTCTTCTTACTAGCTATTAGGGTACATATATAGAGCAAGAGAATTGAGTCCCACACATAGAGAAAACCGAATCAGAGCGGTTGCTACAGATTGATACCACATATGATACAATTTGTGCATACACCTATCATATATAAGACGATAAAGTGTCCTACACGGATACGGTATGAATTTGGATCAATTTTTCAATAATCTTCACCATAAACCGAATTTCCTCCAGTAGTCAAAGAATATAATAAACTCTTCCAATAAAATCAACATATACACTTTAAGCGCTGAAAGTTCAAAGGTCTAGTGAATAATACCAACTAAGTCTAAGCAAAATTAAACTTAGGTGCAGGAACTGATTTTATCAATATATCAGCTGGATTATTATAAGTACTTATCTTGCTGATTTTAATATCACCTTGAATAATGACACCTCGAATGTATTGACACCTAATATCAATTTGCTTTGTTCAATCATGAAACATTTAATTTTTGGTAAGGCAAATATCACTTTGACTATCACAAAATATTATAGTGTAAAATGTACTTCCACAAACTCAGTAAATAAACCTCTTAACTAAATGACTTTTTTGCAAGCTTCAGGAATAACCATATACTCAGCTTTTGTAGTAGACAATACAACGATAGTTTACAAACTTACTTTCCAGCTAACGGCACACCCTCCAACAACGAACACATAAAAAGCGAGAGATCTTTTATCTAAATCTCCGGACAAAATCAGAATAGCATTAGATGTGCCCCATAAATATATGAAAATCAATTACACTGCCTTCCAATGCTCACTTTCAGGATTAGCTATATATCTACTAACCAGATAGCAAGGAACTATTAGAAAACGAAGGAAAAAAGGGGTAATATACAGGGGTGGGACCCCTCCTACTCACCGCCAACAAGGCTCACCGCCAGGGAGAAATAGAAGTGGTGGGGGGGGGGGGGGTAGATCTAAGGCAGGAGGAGGTTGGAGGAAAAGACGCCTGGGCAGGCATGAAAGTGTTTCTGGTTGGAGTTCAAATTAGCCATTACAGAAACTCACTGGGGACCGTACTGTAGCACATTGCTGTAACCTGGATTTGTGTCCCATTACTGTTCTGCCGACTACGACTATCCTTTATTGTAAATTTCCAATCTATAATCTATAATTATTGAGGGACCAGCATAGATTCTAGGACATACCAAGGGCAGGTTGGAACTAAACAAACACAAATACCTTTGCGAACCTCTGACCCAAACTCAAATGGCAGAATAACCTATTTCTAAACTATCAGCGTACAAAAAGTAAACAACACTTCGTCTAAAGCATTAAACTTGTATGAATGGAGGCTCCCCATTCCCCAACCTAAAGTACTGTAACAATTAACATCTGCTACCGCCATAATTCTTCATAAAACAGTTCACTGTTCTATCATCTGATCTGACCCACATATATTGGTGCCCCAGATTAAATTAAGAAAACTGTTGGAAGGGAAGCACTCTTAAATAATGATCACTAATCACCATCAGCTTCCAACCTGTAACTGGTTTGGGGAGACGTAATCCTGATAAAAAGGAATGTTATGAAAGGGACAGCCACAGAAGCCTCTTTTTCGTTAGGTATTTGCTTAACCGCTTATTAAACTGAAGACCCATTTTGGAAAGCAACAAAAAGCTTACCATGACGCCGCTTGTATTCTGCAGTCTGCACATAGAAAAGGTATGGTAAGGAATTTTTTTCCCTTCCAAATTCATAGTTCTGGCACCAAATGATACTTGGTTGACATGTCAACTTAAATGTGGAGCCAAAGTTTTCAACTATTACTTTGATAAAAGATCAGAAGAATTCATCCTAACCTTTCTACAGCATTCTTTAGAAAACCGAAACTACATAACAGAAGTTATCACACCTACCAACAAAGCACCCCAAGTGCATCTACGGCCATGGGGACCCTTCCAACTTTCAGAAAAGAGACAGAGACAAAGCATGGATATCCAATGTCAAGGACGTGTACCATTTATTCTAATAGAGGAGAATAAGATGTAAAACATATCAAGAGTTCTCTGTGTACTTAAGTGACCCACAAGAGGAATGCGCCTTTGTTTACTCTATGTTGACCTCTTCCTGGTGACAAGTGACGACCTCAGGTTCAATGATGGATGAAAGCTGGATGTTCCAGTATAAACAATAGAAGGGCTCTAGAAGCAAATGTGCCTAACTTCAAAATGGATGGAGAGAGAGATGAGGCAATCAAATTTCTCTGTTGTGAGCTGTGACATATGCGAGGGTACGTGCTCACTCTGGTTCAGTCAAAGGCATTAAGCAAATTAGAAAGCTCAAAGGACAGTGCTTTACACTACAATCACTATACAAATTGCTGCAGAAGTCAGTTCCACCATCAAGTGTAACAATAAAACTATACAGTAGTACAGTACTACAATGGTGTACGAGGGAAACTGCAAGTATAAATCTTTGTGTTCCAGAGTCTGGCTGGACTCAGACAGTGCAACTGAAATCCAATGATCAATGATCATTTCTGACCACTTTAAGAAGCATATATAATATATACATATATATACCATTGGGATGCTAATGGTGTTACTGATATTACTTGATTGAGCAAGTACAAAACGATAAAGGCCAGATATAGCCGTACAAAAGGAGAGGTAAGTTTCATGGAGATAGTAGAATCCACAATCCAATCCTCCTGAACCTTATTACTAGCATGTCTTTTGTCCAATATCACTACTGCAAAAGACAAGCGTAAAAGAATCAAATGTTGTTTTGTAAGGATACAAGTCATGATAGAATTCACCAATATCTATCACTGATGGTAAGTGTAAAAATAGAGTAAAAGCTATATTGTCCTTTATTAAACTTAGCATTACTTCCAGTGGAACAACTGCTACCCTATCGGGCCAAAGTAGTCAAGACTACTTTATTAAACTTAGCATTACCTCCAGTGGACCAACTGCTACCCTATCAGGCCAAGGTAGTCAAGACTAAGTCAAATTTCAGAACCATGGTGGATGGAAAGAGTATTTGGACATAAGTTGATGGAGGCAAAATAGGACAGTGATAAATTCATTCAACCAAGAGAGTAATCGTGTCAACTGAACTAGAAAATCAACATATAAATGAAAAGCAAGATGAGAACAGAAGGATAAGTTTGTTCAACTGAGATCAGTGTTTAAAACAAGCCCGACAAAAACACACATTAGGAACAAGCTGCTCAGGAGAAATTACCAATGTAAGTGGAGGAAACAAATATGCCTTATCCCATCCTCCCAGAAGGCAGCGGTGTTGTGATGGAAGAATGTTCAAGAGGGAAAGTGGTATCTCAATTCTCAACTACACACTTTATGGCATGCAATCAAAAGACAAGCCCAATACCAGTTGAACTTTTGAAGTAAATAAGATATTATAGTCCAATGAAAAAGATGAAACAAATCAACATGAAGCTCACGCTTGAGTAAATAGTTCATGCGCACCTCATAGCAAGAAAAGGTCAACCGGCCAACCCGTATAAACTATCAATCACATATATTACAAAGACTGAAAAGACAGCTAAATATTAGCAGGAAGATTATAAATTAGTTCTGAGATGGTTACCATACTTCAGAAGGGAAAAATGAAACCTGCACAGTCACCCAGGGCCCAGCAATCTATAACAGTTTTGTTTTGCATGTACAGACGATGAGCTTTCCCCAAACCTTTGGTCATGCAGTTAAATTCAGTCAAAAAACTGTATCCCTCTCTATCAACATCTATGCTGTAGCAGTGGCATGTAGTTTGTCAGGCACCATCATATCTTAAAAATGCATGGTAGCAGCAGATGAGCAGAACAAGACAATCTGGGGAATTATTGAAGACTTGAAGGGAAGTAGAATCATCATCATACTTGCAAAAATCTTGTCAAAACTATACAAAATACATTCTTCAATGAGTTCAGATTGTTACCCATTGTCCTTTCTTTCAGAGTTCTACCATATATGATGGTCAGATTGGCAACAGGGGTGCATATCAGATATCACTGTCGAAAAGTTTAAAGTGACACACAAAAGCATTTTCACATGCCTGCTCACTGCTACAAGAACCCTGATAGAAACAATGCATGACTTGCCACATGCTCAAACCTGGACAATCTGATGTCCTCCTTGTCCAAGTTACAAATCTCTAGAAGCAGCCCAAGCATATTGCAGTCCTCAGACCTCTGCATTCTAAATCCACATTCAAACCCATATATAGAGCTAAAAGTACATGATATTAAAACACACAGCCTACAGTCGATCAAGCTTGCCATAGTGTTGCCACCAGAAGATAAGTAACACACAATCGCTATTTGATTTTTGCGCATATTCCCTATCAGGCAGTTGAGCACACCATAACTACAAGGATAGCACAGCCTAAAAAAACAGTGGCGCAAAAGAAAGAATACAGTACACAACTACAACCTGTTTCCAGGCTTGTTACTGGATCACAAATATAAATGTAACAGCACAAGTGTCGAGCATAAGGTGTTTAACTGTTTATCAAATTGACCAAAACAGGCAGTAGAGAGTGAACAAGAGAATTATACCAGATGCTAGCATCCTTTCATTTACCAGTACAAACATGCGAGATTAAAGGAAATGATTTCACATTACAAAGACTAGCTTGATTTACAATATGTCATCAGGGGCCCAACGATTGTCCAAAAATACCCTCGCTGATACATTGAGAACAACTACTTCGAGCCTCTCTCCATAACAGCTGCAAACAACTCAGATGAGTTAGCCACCTGTCAAGTAGAAAATAGATATCAAGCTACATTCAATGCAAACATATAAGTTTTGAGAAACACACTATTTCATAGTCATATGATGTTCTTTGCATTTAAACAACAAAATATGAGGAATAAGCTAATACTCGAATCTTTGAACAACTAAAGCTGCTGGAATGACAGAGTTTACAATGACAGAGCTGCACAGGGTAGAAAGGAGAAATAAAGGAACAGTCAAATATTAGCCCAAGAGCAAAAATGAAATGCAGCATCAGTGTTGAACCAGCAACCTCTCTAATCGTATCAATACAACACCCAGCAGGAAGAAAGGTAAAGAGCAGCAACAAGTGTTCAGAACAAATCTAATAACCCCATGATATATAAAGAGGATACAGGAGCCCTCCATCCTCCATGTAAGCTTGTTGAATTGGCAACTATGCATGCTGATACCTGCTATAGCATGTGTGTGATTCAATGCAGCAAAAATATGTCATATGTGATCTGCTGAGAGAACATTACTTCAAATTGCACTAGGATAACCTGACCATAACTCCTGCTAACCTTATATTGGCCCTAATATCTGTCAGCTACAATTCAGCAGTTATTTAATGGCTATGAGCATTCACATGAGTACATGACCACCAACACTAAACACCAACTTAAGACTACCAAAACCAAATGTCCATGACAGCTACTGTAGGAAGTTAGGTTGCGACTGTTAGTAAATTCCTACATTACACTGTGGCAAGGATCACAGCACCACCCTGAACTGTACCTCAGCAATCCTCCAATCCATACTCAAAAGTAACTTTCCGTATATCATCATCAGAAATGAAGGATTATAATTTATTGAATACACAATGCAGCTTTGCTAGTTTTCTATCGCCTATCAGATTACTCCATATCACAATATACATTAATCAAAGAACTGCAGTAGTAGCAAAGCTTGCTATTTCATAGTTTATTATAAGTTCATAACCAGGAGGACTACGCAATCAAACACATAGCAGTCTCACCAACCTAATTCATGTGTGGCGACAGCACCAAACAGCAGTAAACAATCCAATTACTCGCATGGAATTTGAATCAGGGACTAGATCGAACAGAACCAAGCAATCTAAGCGGTTGATTCCGTTAAATCGAAAACCCTACATTCCAGCGCCTCACCTCACTTGCAGTAGCGGTCGGCCTTCTTCCGCACGCGGTCGTCGAGGGCCTCCTCCACGGTGCGGGTGCGGGAGGTGCGGGCGGCGTTGGCTGGGTCGTACCCGAACTTCTTCGACTCCACTGGGAACAGCTCCTCGTATTTCATCCGCTTCGCCGCGTCGATGGTGTAGTCGTCGCCGGAGCCTCCGCCTTCGGCGCCCTCCGTGGGCGCGGCCGCTGCGGCTTCGGCGTTGGCGTCGACGGGGGCATCGGAGGCGGGCTTCTTGTTCTTCTTGTGCTTCTTGGGCTTGCGGAGGGAGGCGGCCTCGCCGCCCTTGAAGACGAGGCGGCCGGGCTTCGCTTTCTTGTAGGCGTCCGACATGGGGGAGCGGGCTCTAGATGCGGGTGCGAGGCACGGCCGATGCCGAGATGTGGCTATATGATGAGGTCGTGGTCGGACTCGGGTCGGTTGGCTACAGCTTGGTCGGCTTGGTTGGGAAGTGGATCGACCGCGGTTACTAGTAGGGTCTGCCGCTAGGCGAATGCAATGAACGTCAGCCGTCAGATCTAGTGCAGTTGACATGAGATTTCAACTTCAGAAAAACAATGGTTTGTCTCTACCAGGTAACACCTTAATCGAAATGTGCGTGCCCAACTTTCCTGTTGTTAGTACGTTTTAACATGAACATGCTGCCAAATTCATTTAGCTATGTAAGCTTTGACATTAAGCATAATTCTGTGTAGCCTTTGTTGATCATCTGATAGATGATGAATTTAACACATTGGTATGACTTGTGAAGAGTATAAGATCAAGTCAAGCAATAGATTAGAGTGAAACTTGGCCCTCGTTGTCCATTCCAGTTAAGAATGAACATCTAAGGTAACAAGGTAGTTCAAATACTAATATGTGTTATGATAATATTAAGGGTCTGTTTGTTTTAACTTCTGGTAGCTGCAGCTACTCTCAGAATCTGCAACTCCCCCAAAACAGTCCAGATTTTTATCCAGATTCTAAGTAACCAGAAGCTACAGAATCCAGAAAATGAACTAGTAGCCAGAAGCTGAGTTTATTCAGCTTCTCCGGATTCTGACTAGCTAGATACTCACCAGCTGCTTCTCAGAATCTACAGCTGAAACAAACAGAGCCTAAGAGTTAGACACATCAATGAAGCATCTATGTGTTACAATTAAGGGAGTGCTCATTTCGGCTGCACATTTGGCGTTCGCTGCGCTTTTTTTACTGTAGCTCCGCGATTTGGTGACTGTAGCGGTTTTGTTTGTTAGTTTTTTTTTTGTATTTTGTTTTTTTCCCCGTGTTCCTTTGCATTGTCCGCTCTATATTAGCATGCCGCTTTTATTTTTATATTTTTTAAAATTAATTATGCCTAATAAGCTAACTCAGCTACAGTCAAAAAAAATAAGCCAACTATAGTGAAATTTCAATCAGAAATCAGAAATCATCGCTATTCTGAACGCCCCCAAGTGCCACAAATCCGAGTAAGAGTCTTAAGAGATGGGGGATTCAAGACCCCATCTTAGTTTTTTTCCCTTCTTACCAGGATTATAGAGATTTGTAAGCCCTAAAAGCAGTATACTTATCTTTGAACAATCTCAGGCACTGCTCAGTTTAATTTTTAGCTTATGGCTTCTGCTTTTCCTCACTATTTATTAATTTTGTCTTTTCTATTTTTTGGATTTTTCTTTTTTCTCGTATTCCTTTGAATTGTTCGTGATGAGCTAATATGTTTTTTCTATTTTAATTTTTTAAATTTAATTACGCTGAATAAGCCAATTTAGCTATAGTAAAAAATAAGTCAACTATAGTAAAAAGAGTCATAAGTCAACACTATTTTGAACACCCCTCAATATGTATCAACCATGAAATATATTAAAAAATTAAGGCCATGTTCATCGAAATATATTTCAATTCCCAAAAGAACGTGGAAAATTCTCGCTCGCCTCATGAAGTCGCCATAATTGCTTGGGGGAGGATGATTGATTTAGGCCCCGCTCATAACAGCGTTTGCTGTACGTTGAGTGGTTGCGTTCGGCATCCAAAACACTGTTTTTTTTGCTTTTGTGATTTTTTGTGTCTGCTTTTTCCCCTGTATTCCTTTTTATTATTTATGATGGGCTAACATATTTTTTTATTTTTAAAATTTTTTAAATTTAATTATATTAAATAAGCTAATTCAGTTATAGTAAAAAATTAATCAGCTATAATAAAAAAACAATCAAAAATCATAAACTATCGCTATTTCGAACACCCTCAAGCGATCGAAGAGGGAAGTCAAAAGATTAACCCAAATCACAAGTTTAGAACCATCCCGCCCAGCACAGCACGGCACTCGGGCACACCTCTGAAACACATTAACACATTCAACCATACACGCCTACTGACAATTGGGCCTCGACGAAAATCGTGTTACGTAAAAAGATTAAAAAACTTCTGGAAAAACAAACACCACCCCTGAAAACGGCAAAAAAATTAACGGGTCGCCCCTCTTCCTGAAAAGCCAGTCTCCCACTCCTCAGGCCGCCAAAATTTCCCGACCCCAGTCTCCTCCCCAATTCTCGCGGTCCCGAACACCGCATCCTCGCCTCCCACCCCCGCAGCCGCCGCCCCGATGCGGCGAGCCTTCGAGGAGATCTCCGACGACGAGTGGTCGCATCACACCTTCAAGCCCTCGCGCGTCCTCAAGCGCCCCCACCGCGCCGCTCAGCCGGCCTCGCAGCCTCCCCCTCCCATCGATTCCTTCCGCTACAACCCTAAGCCTTCCTCCACCGCCGGCACCAGCACCGCCACTGTCGTACTCCCCGACGACGACGACTTCGACCTGGGCCAAGTGGACTGGTCGCGCGGCGCCGGGAGGAGCTCGCGCTTGCTCAAGCGCCCACCGCAGCACAGAAGCCCCCCCGCGCGGGGCCCTCCGTCCATCGAGTCCTTCCGCTACAACCCTAAACCCTCCACGGCCGCCGCAGTTGTGCGGCTCTCCGACGACGACGACGACTTCGACCTCGACCTCCTAGCTTCAAGGAAGTCGTGGCCTCGCCGTACCACTGGTTTACGGCTGACAACCGCCTCCGTTGACCTCTCCGAGGAAGACGAAGATTTAGACCTACCCGATGATGACTTCGATCACCCCGACCCGAGGCCGTCGCGGCCCCGCCGCGCCACGGGTCGCCGCTTCGTGATCGAGGACGATGATGACAGTGATGGGCCTGTGGCTGCGGGTGCAGTGGAGGTGGGAGACGGAGAGGAGGATGATGGGGTGAACTGGTCGGAGTTGGAGAACGAGGACGACGAAGACGGGGATTACAATGGGGAGAGGCGGGTGGAGGAGGAGGGGGAGGGGGACGTGGTGGGGGAAAGCATTGCGCAAGTGCGCACGCATTTCGGCTGATCTGCGACAGGAGCTGTACGGCTCTTCAACACGGAATTGCGAAAGTTATGCTGAGATATACACCTCCGCTTGCCGGATTGTTACTCTTGTCTGTTCTGATGTAGTTTACATGTCTTGAAGAACTGATGTTTTTTTGATCCAATGGGATTTGGGAACAGGAAGATGTGGACGCTGCATGCACAAGCGAGGAGTTGGAGTTCGAGCCGGTGCTGAAGCCATACCAGCTTGTGGGGGTCAATTTCCTTCTACTGTTGCATCGAAAAAGCATTGGCGGAGGTGAACTTTTTGTGAATTGAGCTTTTGAATTTGAACACGCTTGTTGCTTTGCGTGTCAATGAAGTAGCCTATACTTAAGAATTTCTTTGTTTTTGTTTGAAGTAATGCCTGTCATGACATCAAATTGATGGATAGATTTCACCCACTGCTTGTGACCATTTGTTTTTAGTTGCCTAAGTTGTAAGTACATGATAACATGAAGTTCGTCAGTAGCATCCTCTTATTTCTGCAGCTTTTGTCTTCTGAAACAAGCAGTTGTTAGTTTTTCCACTTGATCATTTAGATTTACATTGTGCGAAATAGCAATCAACTTCATGGAGAACACCTGGATGGTTATTTCGAATTTAATATATAGGTATGTCCAATTGATTGTGTTGGGGGAGTGTCCCCCACCTTGGCCCAATCTGCCCATTGCGCCAAAAGGCCCATTATGTATGTGACCAGCAAGCTCAAAATGGCTATGCTAGGGAAAATGCATGTTTGCCCTTACTAGTACAACCCCAAGGGGGCATTTGTGCAAACAATCTCTACATGGCTATAAATATGCCCCCTAGGGCGTTATGGAGGAGAGGTGATTCATTTTAGAGAAAAGGCTAAGAAGTAGCAAAGGCATAATATATACATCTTTTACATCCACCCCCTACTGCTAGTTTCAGGCTCCGGGCAGTGCCTTTGTGACCTCCCCATAGCCCTCCATTATTCACTAGTTGGTCTGTAATCACAACAGATTGTAAGGTGCATCATTGCTTGCGGAACAACGATAACTGTTAGTCTGGTAACCTAACTGGAAAACTATCTTCAAAATGCTTGTGTTTAGGTGCTAACTATCTGGAGCTCCATTTATTACAGAGCTACTCTTTTTCCCGCAAAAACCTTGCTCTATCATGTGCTAACAGATTGAAGTTAAATGTTAGAGCTTGCTGTTCCATAACAAACATTGTTTTGCATTATATATTGTTAACCTATCTCTTTTTTTTCTACAGCAATTTTGGCTGATGAAATGGGTCTCGGTAAGACAGTCCAGGTAATTGACCTTACAATGTTTAGTAAAAAAAGAAGCAAGCATGGTAAATTGCTAATAACATAACAGGACATGATAAATTAACACAATCTAGGGAGGTATGCTGGTAAATGAAATGTCATAATAGTTACTTAAATGTTGTATTATGCTAGCTACACGTTCAATATATTAGGATGTAAGTTTAGTTCAAATTTGAAGTTTTTGCATCCAATCCACTCTTACTGTGTCATAATAGAGCGTTGGTTGTGTGAACTTTCTGGTCAGTATACATATCTACTATAAAATATTACCTGATTCTGTCCTCATGTGACGTCCTAGAATAAACTGACTGTAGGATGGCCTATAATTTAGTGCCAATTATCTCTCAGTGTTTGAACTTTGCTCATTCTTTCAGGCTGTGACTTATCTTACTCTGTTGCGACATCTATATATCGACCCAGGTCCACATCTGATAGTGTGCCCAGCTTCTGTGTTGGAAAATTGGGAAAGGGAACTTAAGAAGTGGTGTCCTTCATTTTCAATCATCATGTTTCATGGTGCTGGAAGGACTGCCTACTCAAAGGAGTTAAGCTCCTTAGGCAAAGCCAGTTGTCCACCTCCATTTAATGTCCTGCTTGTCGGCTACTCACTCTTTGAAAGGCGGAGGTTTGTAGCTATTCATTTTGTGTGGAACAACATAATTTCTTATTGAGAACATTGATGATTATACATATTTGTTAGAAGATTTATGTGCTACTTTGATCCATAATGTAGCGCTCAGCAAAAGGATGACCGCAAGGCACTCAAAAGATGGCAATGGAGTTGTGTATTAATGGATGAAGCACATGTGCTGAAAGATAAAGGCAGCTTCCGATGGAGAAACCTTATGGCTGTCACACAACATGCTCGTCAGCGGCTAATGCTGACGGTCCACTCCAAAATGATTTGCATGTAAGTCTTGCTGACAAGTGTTTGGTTTAAGTTAGTCCTTCAGCATGTATAATCCTGTGGTTCTTTTGTAATTACATATGTAGAAATATATCTATCCATGTGATGGAGAAATGGAAGGACAGACCACTGTTTGTAAAGGCATGGAGTATATTGGTTAGGTCATTTTTAGAAATATTCTGCATAGTCAAAGATTTACAAAGGCACGACAGTGCACCAAGCACTACAGTTTAAACTTGCTTAATATTATATGCTTAGCAGTATCACTTGAAATCAATGGATAATTTAATATCTATAGTTCCTATTTTGTACATAGTGCTTGTATGTCAATGCTGTTCACTGTACATCATTTTTTAAAACTTATGGATTGATCGTTGCTGCTTACTTTGTTGAAATATTAAACACAGAATGTCTGAAGGCTTTCTATCAGCAGTTCTTTGAGAAAGGTGCTCCAAATGATTAAACTTTATTTTCTTTCATCTTAAATCATCACATATTGGGTACTTTCTTACATGAAGCTGCCTTTGGATATGATATGATCTTCAGGAGCTATGGTCATTGTTGGAGTTCATGATGCCTGATATATTTGCCACTGGAGATGTTGATCTGAAGAAGCTATTGAATGCAGAAGATCATGATCTAATTTTGCGTATAAAGTCCATTTTAGGGCCATTTATTCTTAGACGCTTGAAGTCAGATGTTATGCAGCAACTTGTTCCAAAGATATAACATGTAACATGGACTTATTCTTAGCCATCAACAATTGGCTGTTCTTGTTGGTGACTTGGTGTCTCAAGTTTCAACTTACATTGATTGTGTGTTGCAGGTTAACTTTGTCTTCATGGGCTCAGAGCTGTCTCAAGCTTATAACAATGCCATAAATGAATACCATGCTGCTTGTCAGGCTCGTAGTGCAAAGTCTGTGGCCAAATTTTCTAATAATATTGTTGGATTAATTCCAAAGCGTCAAATATCAAACTATTTTATGCAGTTCCATAAGGTGAGTGTATCTTGTGATGCAAAATTTCAGGAAAATGTTTATGTCTCTCTCAAATGTTATTTCATTGCTCTGCAGATTGCGAATCACCCTTTGCTTATAAGGAGCATTTACAGAGACAAAGATGTTGATCGAATTGCAAGGTTGCTGTACCCTAAAGGTGCATTTGGTTTTGAATGTTCCTTGGACAGAGCAACCTAAGAGCTAAAAAACTACCATGATTTTGCTATCCACCAAGTATTGTTCTTTCCTTCTACCTGATGTGTTGATCAGCTGCTCCACCTTCTATTGGCTTTGCTAACTGAATTATAGTGGGTCTTAGTGTCTTATATGTTTCATTGTCTGGTCATATCCATTATCATGCTTGGTGTTAGTTTCTTCTTAGTTCTTACATGCCAAATAATTAACTGTAGCAGCAAGTGAATAGTATGGATGAACTGTCATTTGTCAACAGTTGCACTGGGCAAAGCATGATTTTGTTGTTGAGACACATCCCTTGTGTCCAAAATTTAGCTTGTTTTTAATCTTTTCCGTGGTGCATTTATATATCACTTGTTTCTCACTTTCTTCTCGAGCTATTAATTTCATATGGCGATAATGGTACAAAGGGTGCCCTAACAGCTGAGCATGTTCTTGGATCAGCAAAATGTCAGGTGTAGTTTTTTTTCTTTACTTGTTTAGATATGCAGTTGTTTCTATTCAACAAAAAGTAGCAGCGGCAGCAACAACAACAAAGCTTTTTGTCCTAAATAAGTTGGGGTAGGTTAGGAATGAAATCTCCTCAAGATCAAAGAGACGAGAGTCTTGAAGATTTACAATGCTAAAACCCTAAGCCGTACAACTTGTCAACTGAGTCAATAGCCTAAAAGACTGTCTCTAAATTTTCTTATGGTTATAGTACATAGATCACTAACTTCCACAAGCTCCTATCCAAAACTAATTCTTTAAATACATTCCAATCTCTTAAGTCTCTTTTAACTGCTTCTTTCCACGTTAGTCTTGGTTGACCTTTGCCTCTTCTTATGTTTTCAGTGTGTCTTAAAATTCTACTACGTACCGATGCCTCAGGAGGTCTCCGTTGAAGATGTCTAAATCATCTCAAGTGATGCTGGACAAACTTTTCTTCAATTGGTGCTACCCCCACCCTATTCAACAAAAAGCATAATGGTAAAATCCATAAAGTTTTTTTTGTACAACAATATCTTGGACAGAGGCGTGTTTAGGACTGCAATATATTTTGTTAACAATTTGTGCTTTACGCCTTTACCTTAATTTCTACTTTTTGTTCAGGCCTTAGCAGAGCTTGTACCGTCTTTAGCAAATGATGGCCACAGACTTCTCATATTCAGCCAGTGGACCATAATGCTTGATATCCTTGAATGGACTTTTGAAGTAATAGGAGTTACATATAGACGTCTCGATGGGGGGTTAGTTCTTTACTAAGCAATTTTTTGAATTGAATTGTAGAGTTCTTAACTGATAAAGTGCCTTTTGTTTCAGCACCCCAGTAACTGAAAGGCAGACTATAGTGGACACTTTCAACAATGATCGTTCTATATTTGCATGTTTGCTTTCCACAAGAGCTGGAGGCCAGGGGCTGAACCTTATAGGATCTGATGCAGTTATAATACATGACATGGATTTTAACCCCCAGATGGATCGGCAAGCTGAACATCCCTGCCATCGCATTGGACAGCAGAAACCTGTCACTATCTATAGGTGCTACATCTAATTATGCCCATTTGGATTCATTATATGTTGCTTCTGTTTTTTCTGGTAGATCGAGCGAATTGCCATATTCATACTTTTCACATTTCCACCAAAGGTTCTTTTTTCTTTAACATTGTTTTTAACGTAGGGGTATGTTGAAACGCCATGGAGGGTACTTTCTTAGTATTGTTAATATAGATTTGTTTTAGGTTGTTTCTTTTACCCGCTTTTGTGATTCTTCAGTATGGTCCCGTGGAGTTCAAAAATTTGCAGGATTGTACTGGAGGATTACAGAAGTAATTTTGCTTTGGTCACTGCACTCAAATGAAATGTTGGGCACCCTTGCACCATATAAGCATGTGATATTTTGTCAAATCGCATCTCTCTCATAATCCTCATCTTTACTATGCACAGTTAACTTCTTTTTATTGGATTCAGATAAAAAGGAATGACCCCTATCATTCAAATTCCAAAATGATCAGCAGCACTGAAATGACACATACGAAAATCATTATTAGAAAGGATGATGCTTGATTGCATAAATATTGAGCTATACTAGATAGTGGTACATGATAATAGTGATCGTGTTCATTTCATTCAGGCTAGTGACAAAGGATTCAGTTGATGAAAACATATATGAGATCGTGAGGAGAAAGCTAGTACTAGATGCAGCAATTCTTCAGTCTGGAGCAGAGTTAGATGATAACACTGATGTACCCGAGAAGACAATGGGAGAGATTTTGGCATCTCTACTCCTGGTGTGAAGTACTAATCATGGAGTGGCTTGAAGGTACACAATTCCACCTGCAGGGATGTGCTTAGCCGTCATCTTTTTTGGCCTTCATTTAAGGACATTCTGGTTAATTTTGGGGGTCCTAAGATGCTTTGCTCGATGGTGCCTTTTTTTTGCATTGGATCTCAATTCGATGACATCTGCCCTATCTATTATTGATTCTACAAATGAGCTTCTGCAAACTGCTGGACATCCACATCTTCTTTTCAATGTACTTCAGCAACCACAGCTTCTTTTCAATTACTTCAGCAAAGTGACATTGTGTATAAGCTTAACATAGGTTGAGATGGGGTGTAGATTTTTTTAAATTGTAGAAAGGGCTGAAACCAGAAGTTTCAGGCCAAAAATTATACAGATGTACTGGTCTACTGGATGAAATTACAACCTGATATTAATAAAATGGATAATAGTATGCTTTTGTTATGGGTTTGCTTTCATAGGGGTAAACACCGCCAAGAGGCAAGAGGATGGCCGGGCAGCGACGGCGTGCTTGGGCCTTGGGGAGAGGAGACCAAGACTGGGATGAACTTTGTTCTTTCTTTTGCTTGATTATGAATGGCATGGCTCCTCTCTTCATGTAGATGAGGTTAGCCTCTAATAATATGGAAACTAATTTGATAAGTAACTATTAAAGGATAGAGATAACTTAACAAACTAAACAAATAATAATTGATTATTGCTGGTAGCCTTCCTTGCGTACGGCCCTCCTAATGGGCTGTGGCTACCCATGGGCCCATGCCCATGACAGCTTTACCTCAGTTTTTACCTTTTGTTTTTTATCTGCATGACTGCATTTACCATTTTGCCCATGCTTCCCTTTTCAGTATAGTTTTGAAGTTTCAACTCCTTGTAGCGTAAAAAATAAATCCACATCTTGCTCCACTTCTCTTAGTTGCCGGTGTCTGTCTATACTGACATTTCTGCTGCATTGGTTGTAGTCGTAGACCCTACCTAATATAAGATTCTGTTGTGTCCTGAATTTTGCTCAGTTATTCTGAAATGCCAAAGTGTTTTTTTCTGCTAATAGTTGGGTGATTTCTCACTGCTCTGGTATGGTACAGGTCAATAGCTGGCCAGCTCAAAGTCTTCATTATATTATTGGCTTATTGCTAAAAATTCTTTCCTACTTGTTGCTTGGATAACCTGCATGTGAGGTTCTGTGATATTTGTTTAACCTTTTTATGATCGTGGGAAGATGGTTCTTGTTATTCTGTGGGGTTCATTTCTGTTCCTTATACCTGCTATTTTGGAGCATTTTTGTATCTTTTTTATTTTTGCTATAAAGAAATTTGCATTGAAGATACCCTTGTTTATTAATTCCAGATCTCTTGTTGTGGTGTATTGTCATTGTATTGCTTAATGCTGCTACTTATATTATCTGCTGTGTCTTTTATTCCCCTTTTACAAAATTATGGATCAGTAATGTGATATTGCGCATCGTCTATTCTGAAATTTCAAGTAAATCACCTGTTCTCTAAGATCTTATAAGTTTTTGTTCGACATATGGTGCTGGTTGTGTACTTCCCCAAGTATTGTATGTCTTTTCTGTTCCTTGTTTTCGGTACTGTTATGCCCATTGTACTGGAAGGAATCTTCTTTCTATGAGATTTGTTCTTGTGATGCCCTAATCCAGACAGTGGCACTATTTGTATAGGGGGGCAATTTTCAGGATATCCCAGGGTGGTTTGCATAAGGGGGATTGCTTTGGGAATGTTTGGGTAAATCTTCAGGATTTGGATCCAAACCTCCCCTATCCAAGCAGGTAGTTGTTGAGATGCCTTGATCTACACCACTGCGGTGAAAACTGCAATTTTCTCCCTTAGGCTAGTTTCAGACTGGAAAAAGGAAATGGTTACAAAACTAGTAGGTCAAACAACTTTGTTTTACTACCTTGGGAGAACCAATACCCTGCAACTTAACTGATCAGTACAAGTGGGCAATTGTGAACTGCCAATTTGGTCAAGGTACTCTATCCTAGTTATTAGATTTGATTCTCTATGATACATTTGATAGCCATTGTAATTCATGGGGAGATGCAATCATTTGTCACCGTGAACTGTTGTGTGACACTATTTTCGTGTTAAAACTTGCAACAATTTTTGCATTGTAATTTTAACAAGGACTAAGCTCAAATCTTTTTTTTAAAATAAAGCTTGCTTTATACATTTCATTTTCTGCGTGATGTCCTTCCTAATGTAAACATTTCAGTGCCATGGGTAGGTCGGTAGGCCCATCTGTGGGTCAGTGGGTGTGGATCCTTTTTAGGTCTTGTTGCTGTAGGGAATCTTCCCATTGTAATGCTATGAGACTTGCACATGACCCTGGCCGAATTTCACAAGTGACATAGAAAGTTGATCTATGTGAGGTTTCTATCTGGTCTGAAACTTGTTCGTGTCCATTCTCTGTCATTTTGCCCCTCAGCCCTCCTTGGGCATGAATCATCTATCCAAATTTTGCCTGACTTTTGGCTTATGTTTTATCAACCGTTCAAGGCTGAGTGCTATTCAAGCCAGAAAAGGTGGAAATGGAATGTTGTATAACATTATGGGTGCTGACTATAAAACTGAAACCTGATCTATATCCCGTAGTGATTTTGTTTGATTAAATAAACCTATTCAGTTTGTTCACCAATTTCTTCTTTCTACAATGTTTGTTTCAGCCGGGCAACTTGCTGCTCTTCCTAGAATTTTTGCATATTAACAAACCTTAGTTTGCGTCATGAACACGAAATATATTGTGTAGCGGTGAGTGATTTGTTGGATGTTAACCATACTATAAATGGTTTGCTCTTCTTCTTTTTGGTTAGATGAATGAAGGCTGAAAAGTCTTATTCCCTCAAAAAGGCTGAAAAGTCTTATACCTTGGAATTTGCTTGCTTGAATAAAGATATGTGATGTGATTTTTTTGAAGGATATATATGATGTAATTCAGATACCAAGCATAGAAAAACATGTTTTCATGTGATCGGAATATTAGAATAGTAGTAATATGCTAGGTACTTTGCATGACATAATACCTGCATGTTTTTCCACTAGGTGAATTGGTGATCAGTATCTACGTTAGAATCCGCTGGTTTCACTATTCATTTGTTCAATTATTTACCATGCGCATGATTGTTTTAACATGACTCCAAGGATGCTTCTATTCAGAGAAGCCATTCTAGCCAAGGACTGCAGCTGACGCCGAACGGTGTACGTACCTGGCTGCACGGCGAGCAGCTATCGAGCATTGTGATTTGTGCAATCAGGAAAACAGCTGTGCTACGCCCTGGCTCAGGAGTTGATGTTTAGCCGCACACATGATGGAATGAGGGAATTATCTCCGGACGACGGAAAACATCTCGTGGATGGATTTGATTTGGTTGTCCATCGCTGCTGGGTAAAGTTTGGTTCATGGGCTCAGTGCTGGGGCATTTGTTGCTTCCGCTGCTTGTCTATACGCCCCTATCTCTGATCGCTCTCGTTCGGATGTCTTGGAATTGTACCGACCTGTGCCTTCGATGCTTTGGCGAGGTTGGCATAAGCGACACCGGGAAATAGCGAGATCTGGTATGGTACATTGAATCGTTTTTAGCCGTCACCTCAGATGTATGGGAGTGGTGTAGAAGTGGTGCTAGGCGAGAAGGGCATATAGGTAATTTTATTGGAGTAGTTACAAAATCTAAACTAAATTGGATCCAAACCGAATGGCTGAGAACAATTCATACGGCCCCTTCTCTCCTCGCCGAGCCCACTCAGTAATGTGTGATCGTGGAGGTGAGGTTCGCTGTGTCCACCGTCGGTGTCCTCCCTCCGTTGCCTCTCCTCACATGATGCGTTCAGCTTTGGGTCAAGGATCGCTCGCTTGTCTGGTGGGAGCCGTGTAGCATCTTTGACTACTTGAAGGCCAACTTTCGCCGCACCTTTCGGATGGGCTGTGCCACCTTCGACATGGTCTACGACGCGTTGGTCTTTGCCATCGCCAAGGAGGACATTGTGCTCTGCACCGCCATCCCCATCCTCTAGTGTGTTGCCATTTGTGTCTAGTGCCTCGCCACTGGCGAGCCCCTCCGCCTTGTCTCCAACCGCTTGGCCTTGGCATCTCCACCTGCCACAAGCTCGTCCTCGAGGTTTGCATCGCAATCCACTCCCTCATGCTGCGCTACCTCTAGTGGCCCGACGAGGCCACCGCCTTCAAGGCCCGCTTGGAGGCCACCTCCGGCGTCCTGGGTGTCGTCGGCGCAATGTACACTGCCCACATCCTCTTCATCACGCCCAAGGTCTCCGTCGCCGTCTACTTCAACCGCCACCACATGGAGCGCAACCAGAAGACCTCCTACTCCACCCTCCAGGGGGTCGTTGACCCCGATGGTGCCTTCACGGATGTCTGCATCGGATGGTTGAGCTCCATGCCTGATGATTAGGTGCTCGACAAGTCAGCCTTGCACTAGCACACCGTCATCGGCATGATGGCCAGCTCCTGGGTCGTTGGTAACACCAACTACCTGCCCACTAGGTGCTCATCCCCTATACGCACCATAACCTAACATGGGTGCAGCACGCCTTCAACGAGACGGTTGTTGAGCTCCGGCGCGTCGCCATGGACACGTTCACGCGGCTCAAGGGTCGATGGGCATGCCTACAGAAGCGCATGGAGGTGAAGCTCCAGGACCTACCTGTGGTGCTTGGCGCATGCTGCGTGCCGCACAACATATGCGAGGTGAGGGTGGAGGAGATGGACCCAGAGCTCCGGTGTGGCCTCGTTGACAACAAGACGGTGCTGGAGAATCTCGTGCGGTCGTAGAACGCCAAGAATGCCAGGGACAACATCGCCCACAACCTCATCCACCGCGTCCTTGTCGGCACAATCTTCTTCTGATTCTCTCTCCAATTCTGAATTCTCATACTCGATCATTGGTGAGAATATGGATTCTTCCCTCAAACATAATAGATATGAAAGGACGGTTATACCTCTCTTTTATGGATGATCAGATGTATTAGAGATGTGGGCACCTTCAACACCACCAGATGGACCGAACCAAAACCTGGAAATAGCCGTGCCGTGGTGTACCCGTGTGGTTAGAATCATCAGATGGAAAAGGTGAGGGGGGAGGGTGGGGGGCGTTCAAACAAGTCAACTAACAACTCCTTTACTTTGAGAAAATAGAAAGAACAGCATGAATTGTATGCCACTTTTGCACCCCCCCCCCTTGCACGTCATGTCATCATCCCCCCGCCGACACCGGCGCACACCCTCGTGTAAGCTTGCTAACATGTTGCGACTTACATCCACCGATGCACGCCAACCCTAGCAGCTCCTCATGAACATGCAGCCGGCCATGTAATATATGCACACCGAGGGAATCTTTCCATTGTGGTTGATTCGTGCGTGGGGTCGAGGTGCTCGAGGGCCGGGTGGCCTGGAGGCGCCCGTGAAACCTCCTCTTTTGTCTCGGCATTTTTTGGGAACTTATTGTATTCGATTAAGTTTTTTTTATATAATCATGGTGTAATCCAACTAAACAACCTTATAAAAATTTTCCAAAAAAAGTATAGACGTACTTCGTGATTGCACGAAAAAGCTTCATTACATACAGTAAGTTGCCCGGCATTTTTATCTCGCGCGACAGCATGGATATCATACGTCAGTCAAAGCTATCATACATGCATGTCCTTTGCACTTGTCCATATCTTCCCCTATCTCGCTTGCTCTCGTATGGTGCACGTGATCATGCGGGTTTTCACTTCGACTCTACGCATGTTTAAGGAAGAAATGTTTGTACGCTTCGTTTTCTTCTGTATACCCCCTCGGTCAAAATCTAATTAATGCATACAGTCAAACAGCAGCACGGAGGCCGCTTAGATATTGCCTGCAGCATGCTAATCGAACGGCTTAGATAAACCTAGTTCAGCCCAGGAATATTTCTACTGTTGCTAGCTCCCTAGTGCTTTTTTTATCGATAATTTTTACAGTATGCACTTGTCATGCATGGCAGATCATGACTCCACATGCAGTCACAGATGTACCCGGGCCGCTCGCGGCAACGGCGGCGCCTAGTTCCGTTACGTGTGTGTGGTACGTGCGCCGGCGCCGCATTGCGGTTCAACTGCTGATCAACTCGCAGGGCACGACCAATCAAAACGATCCGTGGACCAAACCAAATGTACATGGAGATGTTTTTTGGTCCTTCCTTTTTCCTGTGCAAAGATTTGCTCATCGCCGCCTTTAAAACTAGGCACCTCTAGTCAGAGGTTTAATTACGAGGACATCTACTTTGAGGTTATCCTCAAACTGAAAAACTTAAGGACACCCTTCTAGAACGCCACATGTCATCTTTTCCATTTACCTCCCACCCCTCTTCTCTTCTCTCTTCCCCCACTCCCCTTCCTCTCTAACACAAGAATTTCAACTCTAAAAATTTCAAATAAGGAAGTTTCAACTTGAAAAGTTCAAACCGGGAAAGTTCAACTCGAAAAAAATTCAAATCGGAAAGTTCCAACTCGAAAAAATCAATACAAAATTTCAAATTGAAAATTTTGAATCATGAAAATTTTGACTGGGAAATTTTAAAACATTTTTTTGGATTTGGGGGGAAGTAAAGGGGGAGGAAGGGGATACAACCACATGTCGTGACGAGAGAATGTTTGATGAGGAGGTGGGGGAGAAAAGGGGAGGAAGGGGATGACGCCACATGTCATGAGGAGAGGGCATCCTCACCTAAAAATTGTTAAGGGTAACCATAAGTTAGCAAATACCGAGGTTTATCTATGTCTTGTGCAACGAAATTTGAGTGTTGCGCACATCAGCCCATACTAAGGACTTGGGCGACAGGCCTGCTTAGAATACACGGGGTCATAGAGGTGAATTTCACCCCTAGCTTAAAAAAATAAGATGGTGGCCTAGATTGGTAGAATTACAGCACAAATCACCTCTGTAACAATCAAAATCGCATGTACAAAACTCTTGCACCGCCCCTAACGAGGTTCGATGCTCCTATGGAGACAAACACCCCGACGGTCGTTGACCCCAAAAATACTATTGGTGAGCCCCAACTTGGGGCGACATAGCTGTATTAGCCTTTTAGTGGTGCTTCGACCAGAGCTAAGCGTCCACAGTGCCCCTAGGTGCCTAAACTAGCCACACACGATGCCAAACGCACGTACATAGAGACACAGTGGTGGATTTCACTATTGTCGTAAAAATAAGGCTGCGTCTTGGATTAGCAGAATCATGTACAAATCACCTCCCCGAAATCGCATGCGTGTGGCCTACACCGACACCAGCCTACACTCAGACCGTCGTTGGCCCAAAAATGGTGTTGGCGGGTCCTGACCCAGGGCAGTATTGCTACACTAGCCCCTTCTTGTTGGTTCGACTAGCGCCCATACTTGGCCGACAGGCCTGCTTGCCATATGCATGTATGTAATCTGCTGCGCTATAGCAAGCTATCTTTCTTTGAGATAGTGTATCGTTGTTGACTAGTTGAGTAACGGTTAATCAGTGCTTGCTCCCTAAGTTTTTCTTTGAGACTACGAGGTAGACGTACACGCAAATAAACTGCGTCGCATCCGTGCACACACTCGAATGTATCTCTTAGCATACACCTAGAATTGAAGATCAGAATTTGAACCATATTAGGTAGAGTAGTGAGCATGTATCCCACCAAAGGGTGATTCCTATGCTGAGAGTTTTTACCATTATTGAAAGTTAACCGGAGATATCAGTACGTCACCACTAAATTACATATAAATTCTTGGTATAATTTATATGTGATTTGGTGGTGAGGTACCGGTAGCTCTTGGTACCTTGTGTTAATTTTCCAAGGATAGTAAAAACTATCTTAATTAGCTAGTCTTGGAGTTTCATCAGTAGAATTGTAGCAATTCGACGTAGATATTTGCCTATTTCACTCTTGCGTGCATCTCGGTGGTTCGATTCTTCTTTGTGGTCATGAAGCAATGTGGGGTTTTCGGATGACAACGCAACTTCAACAAGAAAGCCAACTATGCATGATGCATGTAGCTATCATATATGTGTAGCTAGGCGGCTACCAGCCCTAGCTAGGGGAGAAAATTCCACTTTCTCCATCAATCACATCTTGAAATGCTTTGCTGCCTAGCATTTTGTCCAAATGCCCTAGCAAATATGTGGCTTTTGTGGCCATTTCTAAGCGCTCTGCGTCTACCCTGCAGGCAGGGGGAGTGGAAAATATACCGCTTTGATTGGGACGGCCGATGGCACAAGCAGCACACAAATGCACATATCTTGGACTTGGGTCGGACACCTGTGTAGATGACTATTCTTTCGTTATTTCTTTATCCTGTATGAGAATATCCCAATGTAGTTGTGCACCAAATAAATTTCTAGATGACAAGGATGCCAATAGAGTGTCTTAATTGGAAAAGGAATGGCTGCCTGGTGAGTTTTTCAACGGCTGAATATTCAACGTTTTTCTTAAAAACTTCAGCAAAGCTAAGACTTTTCTTTTGCCGAGTCTGTTTGCATATAATTGCATTAGAGTGAATAATCTCACACTAAAGATTGGAGAGATTTTATCTATTTGAGAGGTGCTCCTATGCTATCTTCAGAAGTCAAAACTCAACAGAGTTTCTTCAAAAAAAAAAAACACACACACACACAGAATAGAGCGAATTTTAAAGCATGCACATTGAGAGTTTGATTTGCAACCATCCATTACATACTCCACCATGAAAAGAATTTGTGCAATTTAGCTTGTGAGTGTAGAAGCACAGCTGGAAGCTCTATTAATTTTCATATGCATAAAAGTGCGAATATTGCAAGTGCAATTTAAACCTGTTCTTTCTTGGGTAGATCTTGGTACGTACAGAAAAGCCAGCTCCTCGTATGCCTGACGCATAAACTGAAACACCAACTCTTTAATTAGCGATATGGGTCCAGAAAGCCCACACCGCCACACGCGTCTACGTACGTGTCCTGTATACATATGTGATCTGTTTGGTCGGGTGCTTTTTTGCTACACGCGTGTAAGATGTACAAATATACGCGCAAAGGAATGGCTCCAAGAGGGTATGGACAAGCAAGTAAGCCCTCGATGGATCTGCTGCCTGCGGCGGCCTGACCTGGCATGGCGCGCTGCAGCAATAAAACGCCAGGCTTATGCTTTTAAGCCGCGCTTGGCTTCGGAATAAGCACCATGCATGCACATGAATCATGCACGATGGCACAACGCAAAGCTACGTACCACGCAGAAGGAGCAGCAGCAGACGCAGCCTTTGGATTATACGTCTCCTCTCCCCTTCCTTCCTTCCCCTTTTGTGCCTTACACATGACTTGTCGACACTAGCCATGGCACTGCTGCACTGCAGCCGTGTGCAGTGCAGCGCAGCCCCTCTCTGTCTCTCGGTATGCTCGCGATGCATGCATGGGCGCTGGAAAGAGGAATGGATTCGGAGAGGCAGAGAGAGAGAGAGAGAAGAGAAATAGATTCGGGGCGAGAGAGAGAGAGAGAGATCAGATGGAAGGACCACCCAGTCACGGGAGGGAAAGAGAGGATGCTTCTCAGCTCTCACTCGATCCTCTTTTTTACATTTTGCTTTATGATCATTTCCTTAGATTCTGCAACTTTGCATAACATCAGCGCCTTTAACCGCAAGATTTTCAGTCAGAAGAAACCTAGAGCAGCACAACTGCATATGGTATCATAAGCATATGTGAATTAAAGCTGTACTGACTACTGAGCGGCAAAATTATGGAGCTGACTGGACTGCAACTGCAAGTGCTCACAAGGCAACAGAGCGAGATGTTGGAGCTGCTGCCGCTGCACCCTCTGTACGTACGTTGGCCGGTACCGGAGGGAGGTACAGGAACAACTCAGGGACAAGGACGTCCTCTCCTCTTCATGTTGCATCGACAGTGCATGCATGCTCTGCGATGCTAGCTCGATCGGGTCCTATTCATGCATGCGCGTGCACATTTCTACCCCTCGCTCTAGGAGTGGACACACTGATTCACACACACACACACACACACAAGAATTAAAAAAATCTTTAATAAATAGATGTAACATCCACAATCACTACTGGACAGAGAATTGTTTCGATAAACTCTTCGAGTATTCTAGTCGAAGAAAATATATTGGGGCCAAGCCGAGTATTGACCACCCCTTGTGACAGGGGTCCCTAATCAGACATGTGGACTCTGTTCTTGATTGGATACTAAATCTATTATAATTAATTAACTATGTGTGGTAGTTAAAAAGGAACATATGTCCTTATCTTTGTGACATAACCACATGTATCCAACCTCCGCCTCTGAGAATAACCGCTCGACGATCGCATGGGCCGAAGTCTCACTGACAATAATCAGCGATCACGTGCAGAATTCACAAACCAACGAGACACCCTTCGACGCTTTATAAGGAGTAGCACTAGGAGATGGAGAACACAGAAGAATGCAGAGCGTGAGATAGACGTATACTTTTCGTAGCCCTAGCCCTATTGCAATTTCTAGCAATACAAGAATATAGAAATAAGGTTTATTATTTTTTCAGAGAAGGCATAAACCTATCTAAAACACTCTGACTCTGCCTCTTCCCACGTGATCTCGAGTTACATGTTTTTCAAATTTACTTCTAAAATCAGTAATAATTCACCGACAATGTTAATCTGCAAGGCCTCTCTGTACTAGCTGCGCATCTTATCTCGAATTCTTGATCTCTGCCCTCGCTCTCACGTGGTCACCTAGCTCCAGATCGAGAGCCGATGGAGCCGGTTAATTATTGCCTCGCACGCATGCCGTCTGAAATGTAATCATCAGGATCAGCAGAGAAAAATCCTAAGCGCGCACTGTCTTGATCTAGAGCGCGTGAACTCTTCCGCGGCAGGCGTGCATATCAATCCAGGCCGGCCATAGACTTCCGATCCAACGGTCCGCGCGCGCATACACGCACAAGCGCCGAATCGTCAGGCCGGCCGATTCCTCCCACAGTGCCAACCACGCAACGCCATCCAAATCTGCACCTCTTGCCGGCCGCCCCACGGCACAGTGGCCCAAGTACGCGCTCAGATCGCCCTCCAACCGGACGGGACAATCAGGGCCGGCGCATGGTGGTGGCCGGATGCTCACAGGAGCTCAGTAGCACACCAGCCACCTAGCTAATAGTTAGTACGTACTAGCACCCCAGCCTGCATGCACTAGCTAGCACCGCGCGCGCTTGAGCTACTCAGGGTTTGCAGCTAGTGATCGTAGGTTGCACGTACGAGACCGACCGGGCGGGCTGGCCTGTACGCGCCTGTGAGCGGTGGCGATTTGTATTTGTGTGGCGCGCCGGCGGGACGGTCCTGGCAGGCAGGCGGGCGGGCGTCGCAAGGGAATACTCACCAACAGCTAGCCAACAGCGCCGCAGCGTGCCGGCCGGCCGTGGGAGCAAACGGCGCGACGACGCTGTGCATGCCCACCGAACGATGGTCCATGCGTACGCGCGGTCGTGTGGTACTGTGCGTGGCGATGGGTGATGAGGCCGCGCGCATGTTAGAGCTAATTAAGCTATAGGGTAGCTCGCTCGCTCTAGTGGTGCGTGTACACACATGTGACTTGCCGTACCAGCATGTCTGCGCATCCCCGATCAGATCGATCTGCTTTTGGGCTGGGATCGATGGATCGACTTGTCCTGCTCTCCTTAACGTACTGTGCCAGGATCCGGCTGGCGAGCTTGTGAAAGTTGTACCCTTTTACGCATGTGGCTGTATTACTGTTTCTATATATGTAGTCCATCTAGAAACATTGGCCTTAATTTACCACTCTGTCATCTGAGTTTTCTTTTTTTAACAGGGCTTTGTATTTGCAGCTCTGTAGCAGTCCCAATATTTCTTGAGAGCGACCTTATATATCTACCCAGTACACACTTCATTAAGGTCTGCATGTAACTATCATTGGTCTCATACTTCATTAATGTCTGCACGTAACTATCATTGATCTCATGTCACTGCTGATCGAGTTGCAAAACCAAGCAGTGGTACTTTCCCCCCCTGTAGCAGCTATCGTCTTCCTTAGCCAAAGAGAAAGAAACCCGGCCAACCACTACATTCCGTGGATTGGCAGCACGCCAGCACCCTGCCTGCCTGTCGCCGCGGCCGGTCTGATCGATCGTCCCAAGAGAATGAGCAAACTAATCGATACATCTAACCATCCTTTCATGCATCCGCGCGCGCGCGCGTGGACCCTTGATTCGCTGTTCCAATGATGGGACGTGGAGCGGACGACGTACGCGCGCCTTCTGATGATCTGAACGCATGATTTGATTAGCACACATACACACGGCTATACGGCCGGAGACTCCGAAGTCCCAAGTCGTTTTCAGAGACGAACAAAAACTCACGGGTTGGATCGACAGGAAAGGAGAAAGCGGCTAATATGATAACATTCGCACGGTTAATTAAGCCGCTCGGTAAGATCTCCGCGTCGTCATGTCACGTGGTAGATAAACGTGTTTGGAAATCTGGACCTACACATGCAGGTTTTGGTTTATGGTGGATTTCTTAATCTTTAATCTATAAATAAAGGGTCCCAATAATTATACCTTATACCTTATGAAGAGCAAAAGTAATAAAGAAAGAAGTCCCCCTCATCTCTCTGTGTTCAATCTATTTTATTCTTGTATTATCTGTATTTGATCTATTTTTCTATCTAGAAGAAATCGTTCGGACTAGACTCGCCAGCGACGAATCTCTAACATGTTATCGGTAGAGTCACTCCAATGGATGACACTCGTAGATTGAAGTGTCTATCTAGATCGCTTTAAATTCTGCAAATTTTGCCTTTTAGATTATTTTTATGGCGCAAATCCGTTTTAATCTACCTCGAGCAGACTTGAAGTCACCAGCACAATGCCGACCGGTAGATAACATGAAAAGAGTAGATGTAGATTACACCGTAGATTGAAAAAAAAAGAAGGGGAAGGCAACGCCGTTCGGCCGCCCATGCCCGCATCGCCCGCATGTGGTCTCGCCGCCGGCCACTAGTATGTGGCTGTGCCGCCACCACCATCGTCACTAACCTCTTTCCAACCCGACCAAAGTCAAGTAGGCCATCCACACCCTTGTCCCTTTTCCTCCCCCTCATCTCACCACAGCAAGCACCACACATCATAATGACCTTAGCAACCGAGTAGAATAATAGCATAAGAGAATGTGGAGCTGGGTCGGCGTGGCAGGTTGTGTGGGCTATGTGTGTGGGCTAGTGGAGGGGGGGTGTGCGTGCATGAGTGAGTGGGCCAGCGTGTGAGTGGGCCAGCGTGTGAGTGTGCCAGCACGGCTGTGGGTGCATGGTTGTCTATAGGGGTGTGCGTGTGGGCCAAGTGTGTGTGCGGGCCAGCGTGTGTCATATATATTGCCAAAAATCCAGTGCAACACTCCAGGGCCAAAAAGATTGACATTAGATACTATTCTTTAGAGACCATGCAGAGAAAATGATGTTGTGCTTCACTTTGTAGAGTCAATAGCAGATTGCAGATATTTTTATTAAGGCTATTTATTCTTCTCGTTTTGCTTCTTTGCAGGGAAAGTTGGGTTTATTAGTCCTTTTAGCCTATTTTGAGGGGGAGTTTAACTTCTTTTACATCCATTGCATCATATTGCATATTTAATTTCAGCAACTTACATTGTAAAATAATTACATAAAACTTTAACTATTATTCTTGTATGATATGATATCTTACTTTACATCTTGTTATAACTTCTACTAGCTTGTTAGAATTATTTTTGTCTTTCTATATATAGCTTAGCTTTGCTATGCTAGCTTTCTTAAATGTGAGAAATTTAAATTAAACTCATGTCTTGTCCGATCTTGTGACTATTTTTGTTCTAGTAATTCTCTTATGATTCATGTAATGTCAAATAGGCTAAGTTGAGTCTTGAATCTAAATTGAGTTTTAGACTGAGCTATGCTAGTTCTTTATTGAAGCATGAGTTTATTTCTCCTAGGTTTTTGTGACATAGGTCGGTATAACTTACAAACTAAGGAGTAGCTCATTGTTCTTAAACTAAAAATAAAATATGAAAACTAATTTCTTTTTGTGCGAAAAAACTTATCTCACTAATTTTTTCTCATTAGATAGTTTGCTATTACACTAGACATGAACTCGGGGGAGTTTTGGATGACAAAGACTACTTTTTTAAGCTTCTTTTTTGGTATGATCATAGTAAGATTTGAGATCTATCATATCGCTAAGGAAACAAAAATTATCTCCTATTTATATTTTGAGAAATTACCAATGGATTCATCAATGGAAAGATTGAAAAATTATGTGAGAATGTACATGGTTTTGTTGTGATGTATAGAGTTTTGTTGTGATGAACATTGCCATTCTAGAGGAGCTGAATTTTGGATTTTGCAAATTTGTGGTTTTTAGAACGGTTGTCAGACTTATCGGTTTGACCGGTCAGGGCTGGCGGTCTGACCAACAGAGCAATTTTTTGCTTCAGCCAAAAATAGTGTTTTTAGGAAATTGAGTCATGGTGTGTTTTGGTTTGACCTAACTCAGTGCATATGTGTTGTATGAAACATGTTTTGACTAATGTGGTTCAAATTATGAAGTACTTATATTCAAAAATAATTTCTTGGTCTTTGGATGTGTAGGAATATTTGGAGTCAACCATGGTCAACAGCGAGGATCGAGCCTACGCTCATAGAGGAGATAAGACTCAGAACGATTAAGAATGTCAAGTGAGATGGCTAAACTCAATCATGGCATAAAAAAGATGAAAAATATTGAAGAAAAATTCAAGCGACAAATTGCACCATGTGGCTTGGTCAGTCTAAGTGAGACATGATCCAATGATATTGAAATAGGAAGGACTTGCCGATATGTGGTAGCTAGTGGTACACCTACATATGACAAGCATGAAGATTACTCGCAAGGAAGGATAAAGACCATGTCAAAAAAAGGGTATTTTGTAAGTTGACGAAAATATCAAAAACTATATTGGATCAAACCGTGGCACTTGAGTAGCACTTGGGAGAGCGATTTAATTTAAAGAGAAACTAAGAAGATCAAATTGGATCAAAAGCTAAGGACAACGGATTCGGGCTTATGTGTTTTGAAAAGAGTGCATGAGCGTAGTGTGTAAGTAAAACCCATGTTGTATGGAGTTAATGGATTTTTCCTATTTATACTAAGTAGATAGTATCTATTATGGTTAGATAAAGCTAGTTGCCTTGTCTATTTGATGGGTTGGGATGGAGACTTACTAGCTAACCATCCCATCATCCTAGTTTTACTTATTGAAGTGTTCTAGAGTTAGGGTTAGAGAAGTATGAGTGTTGTGGTGTGCTCTCTTATCCTACATGTGAAGTGGCTATAAAATCTTCATCCACAAATAGCATTATATCAACTTTGCTCATCTCTTATGGATCCCTCTTGTTTTAGTTGATTTGCTTTTAATTTAGGTGGTTTTGATCTTCTTGCTCCCCTTATTAATCTTACTGGATGCCAAGGATGACCAAGTGATGGAGATATCTTATGAAAATCATTCTCTATCCATCTAGTCATTAGATTTGGCAAATTCTTAAAGTTGCCCTGTTTTACTTAGATTTGGCCTTTCCAAGTTATTTTTTATCCGAGTGTTTTTACGTCTAATCCTTGAGAGTTCTTGCTTGTTGTGACATGTGAGAATACATCTATAATCATCTTGGCTATCTTCTATCTATGAACAAGTTATATTCCTTGTTTTTCTCTCTTACGCGGTTTTAGTATAACATTCCTTTAAATGAAAAAATGTCATACTTCGATCATTGATTAGAATAGATTCATGATATCTTAGAGAAGGTGCATATCAAATTTCAAATCATTGGATCTATAGATCAAAAGTTACATGTATTCTTTGTTTTGAAATCGTATTGATTTTACTGTTCATCGCCTAGAGGTTTGACTGCTAGCTCATAGAGGTTAGATCGATGGGGCTATAAATTTTTCAAAATTTTGGTTTTTTGATTTACGGGCTTTTGTGTTGGTTTTTCATCCTAATTTTCATAACTTTAAGCTATCAAAGTAAATGATCGGTGAATACTTAGAGAAATTTTAAAGGTACCATTTATCCCCTCTGTTGTCATACCGGTCCTACGGTAGCTGCATCGCACACCCTAATCATTGGATTGATCTAAATTTATAGATTACAGATTACATGAGATAAATCTATACTAGGAATCAGTTACGAGTAATTATCGGATGAGGAATAGGGAACCGATACGGCTCGGGAGTCTTGATGCATGCAGTCGGACTGCAGGCGGACAGCAAGCCGTGATGAAGTCCATGAGGAAGACGAGTCGGAGCCAGAGACGTATCTTCCAACACTCGAACAATTGAAAACCAGTATTGATACTAAATTATTGATACCCCTGATCGCGTACTGGTTTGTACTATCTGCTCCAAGTGGTGTTATTTCTAGTTTTACTGTTGGAAAACTGATAGATACACAGTGTGTGTCTCTCCAAGCTACAGCGGCATACTGTATATAGCTAGTCTCACATCTCCCCACCACCAATGAAGCAACCAAACGGCCGTGTTGAATCTCTGGGGATGATTGGGGCCCCTGCTCAGCACAATGAGAGCAGTCTCAATGTTATAGTTTTTACATTAATTAGATTTACCATATAAACATTTTGGTGACATAGCATAGTAATTAAAGAGGAGAGATAAGGAAACGGTTTCTTCATGAGAAAACTATTTCTTTACGAGGTCCAAAGCCGAGGAAACTAGCAAAAGATACGCTGCAGCGAACTTGGTTTCTTATCATAGTGTCTTAGAAGAAATAACCAATGCATGTGCAGGAAGGGAATGAAAATGATTGGTCACGATTCGATCTGGTCCCACACGAAGAAACCATAGATTAGAAACTGTAGTTTGTATCATAATGTTTTAAAAGATTAGAAACTAGTCATAGTTTCAAACATTGAGACTGCCATGAGTGAAACCATATTCCTCTGCTCTCAAATCGAAACAAAACCATCGAATCATGCTGGAATTTATGTCCTTGGAACAGGCCTGGTTAATTTGCTTAAATTAATGCAAACAGCGCTGGGAAGGTGTGTGTGATTTGATATGCATGGTTCGGTGAGTGCACAAGCTAGTGCGAGTGCATGCATATACCATAAACCTTTCCCAAGCACGAGCAGGCGAATAGATTTTTAGGTACAGTGAGCCATGAGTTGAGTTATGAGACTTTTGCCGGCAAACAACCACATAATGCCACTCGCCACCATGCACGGAATTCTCTCACCTAATGTGCACAAACAATCTCCATATTGTTTATAATTCTTCTACATCTAGCTGTAGGTTGTCTCGTTGCCGGAGTAGTGGCATAAAATTAAGCGATCTAGATTTGGTTCCCTAACAAAGAGGTGAGTTTTTATGAGATTATGGAATATTTAGGATAATTATGTAATTTGAATATAACAAAAAACCAAATGTTACATATATAGGTTAGGCCAGTAGGTGAGAGAGCAAGTGTGAAACTATACCAAATAGGTGAAGGGGCAAGTGTGAAACTATGCCAAGTATGAAATCATACCAAGTTGGTGTGTGAAATCACGCCATGCCTTAAGTATAAGCCAAGAAGGCATCTAACATGTAAACCGAGGCATCTAATATCCCCTGCAGTTAAAGCGTCGGTGGAGCGGACATTCAAACTGAACTAGAACTTGGTAAAAACAGAAGTAGGTAGCCATTTGTGGCCTATGTAGCTGAGAGCAGGGTGATCATGGTCGTAGCCGTGGAGAAGGAAGCCATGTCAATGGTAGCGAATGACCTGATCAACGTTGATGAAGATGGTGGCATCGACGATGGCAATGGTGACCACGGGCAGTGACACTGTAGCCCGAAGGGGCGATCCAGCGGCAGCTTGTGCATGTCGATGGCATGACCACAAGTACAAGTTCCTGGTGGTGCGACGGCTCGTGCTCACGGACAACATGCCAATGATGATGATCCGGCGTGATGACGACGGTAGACGGGGTGTTCGGAAGGCCGCAGAGAGACCACCACGTTGACAAGCGCACCACGTCACGCCATGACGTTATTGGAAGAGAGGAGGCGCTAGAGAGGTCATAGCCAAGGTGGTGAAGTTTAGAGCTAAGGAACGTCGATGGGTTAGTAGGGTGACGCAAACCGATCTATGATCGAAAAAAGTAGAGAAAACTCAATTTGAAGATGACCAGGAAAACTCTAATTGATAGCTGATTGGATGATTGGCGACACGAATTAAACTACATGTTGCGCAACCCCTAGGAGAGACCATAGAGATGAAATAATTTCCCAAGGCGCACGACGGAAGCTATGGAGGCAGCGGATCAAGAGCAGCACCGCTCTAATACCATAAGAGCGTGGAATATTTAGGGCAATCACGCAATTCGAATAGAATGAAAAACCAAAGGTTACGTATATAGGCCATACTAGTCAGGTGAGGGAGCAAGTGTGAAACCATGTCCGGTCGGTGAGGGGGCAAGTGGGTAAGTGTGAAACCATGTCAAGTGTGAAACTATGTCAGGCAGGTGTGTAAAACTATACCATACCTTAAGTATGAGCCAGAAATCGAGACATCTAACATGCAAATCGAGGCATCTAACATTTTATATTGTTCAGGACAGGTAGGACAGATTAAATAGGTTTTCTGTGACGGCTACAGTTTGACTTGTTTAACTAGGCTAAGGGGGCGTTCGGAATAGCGATAGCTTTTGCTTTTGCTGAAATTTTATTGTAGCTGGCTTATTTTTTTACTGTACTGAGTTGGTTTATTGGGTATAATTAAATCTAAAAAAATATAAAAATAAAAAAGACACGCTAATCTAGAGCGGACAATGCAAAGGAATACGAGAAAAAACAAAACTCAAAAAAATCAAAAACAAAAAAATCAAATAAAGACAAAAAGCTACAGTACTACTACAATAATGCTACATTGTTTTAATCACAGAAACCCATCGTATCGCTGGAAAAAAAAGCTAACTTGAGCGCTCCTATACTCCTACTTCAATTGCTTGATATGATGATCAGGTTAGATGATTGGTAGCTTATATTGATGCTGCGTAAAGGGCGACTTAACAAATTAATTCCGTATGATTTGACGCGCATCTCGTGTACATGTTTGGCAAACACTACGCCAGATAGCTTCTAGGAAACAAAAAGGCCAAAATGAATGAGAAACAATGTTGGGAATTCGAGAGTTCATATAGCCTTTTATGCTTCGGGGCCATGTATTCATAAAACGGAAATTTTGCTAAACTTCGTTCATTTTTCTCAATCTTTGGATGAAAATCTAACCAGCTCATCGCTTCCTATATTAACCCTCTCCTTCCACCCCTATGACAAAAGACTGAAACAAAGGATATCCTAACTTAGACAAAAGAATAAATTAAGCTTGGTAAATCTCTACAAAATACAAAGACAAAATTGCCGTAAGGCTTCCCTAAAATTGCACAGTAATTAGTATGAAATTTTAGGTGACTAAATTATAAGAAAATTTGAAGTGACTGAAAATTAGTAGAACCATTATTCTTTCCATGCGTGTAAAACATTGTCAGATTTTCTTTTCTCTCGTAAGCGGGTATATATTGCAAATTCGTTTTTTCATCCTAGCTACAATTCGAATTCTAATTCTTATATAGTATATACTTATCTGACCATCATGGGTTGCATGCGCACTGAATCATTTGACAGGACACAGACAACAACATGTGATCTCAGAGTTCATATCCTCATATTTTAAGATGGGTTTTCACATTACACAAACCGGTCATTCTGTATTCTTTTTTTTTTTTTGCGAAGGGGTTTAATTTGTTTTCTATTCGTATAGTACTATTTATTGGTTAATTAGTTAACTATCTTCTTGTGATACAGTGGTGGCATGCACGCCACACACTACATGTTGAGGTACGAACAGGCTAGCTTTAAGGAAAAATGTTGCTATGTACCGGTTGCACAAAACAATTTGTGTAACGAGCCAACTAGGGTCCAACACACAGCACGAAATACTATAGCAAGCACTATAACAAAAAAAATTCCAAAAAGCGACACAGTGCTATGGCACAGGAAAATGTTTTTTCTACCGCGCTACAGTATTTCGCTACAGTGCTTTTGCTATGTGTCAACCCTGATTGCTACAATATTTTCGCTACAGTGCTTTTGCTATGTGTTAACTCCTGATTGGCTCGTTGTACAAATCGCTTTGTGCAACCGTTACACAGCAAAAAATTTTAGCTTCAAGAGAAATGACAATTTGACATGTGTGTTGTTTCCACGACACATGCACCTTTGTTATCCAGGCTAGCTACCTGTGCCATGCCACGTCGGCTACACGTGGAAATTGCCACGGCCGGAGCCATTTTGCATGAGAGAAATTTGTTTTTAATAAACTGCTTGCCTTTTTTTTTTCCTTTCCGGTTCTTGAATTGTTGCACGTACGTACATATCGATCCATGTGTCGATAATATGATAAACCTACGTGCAAGATGCTTCTCTCTCTATCGCCAGCGAAGAGAACTTTTCAAAGCGAGCTGAAGGCCGTGACGATACCGTAGCTAAGACACCGAGCTAGCACAGCAACGACAATCTCCATGCTTGCGTGTGACTTTTTCCCGGCACCAGTGTCCTAGTGCATGCCATGCGAACGTTTGGCCTCGACTCGAGGGCTATGCGTGCATTTTTGGACATTTTCGGCCAGTTTCTGCGTACGTGTTCAACGCTCACTACCGGAAGTTGTTGCCAGTACATTGATTCTTCTATCTCTCACATGTCATGGTTTCTACCTGCAGGTTAATACTGATTCTTAATTTCAATGAGAGACATACATATGCTGTTAAAACTGGCGTGAAGGAGGACAAAAGTGATGGTCCAAAAAGTTAGTATTGAAACTGGTTTTGTTGTTTGGTTTGCCCTGTTGCTATCCAATAGCTTTAGAGGAGTAAATAAAATATTTGTACCAACAATTTTTTTAAGCATACAGGCATGCACTGCTCTTGAACGCATCTGTGTATCATAATGCTTGTCATGATATACAAAGCAATAGTTGTTCAGTTTGGCCATACAAGTTAACTGTTAATTTTATACTGGTGATCACATAAAACTAACTAAATATACGTATAGCAAATGTACATATATACGTAGAATTCGTGTAGTTCTTTTCCTCCCAAAATTTTACCTACTCCCTAATTAAGAGACAAAATGAACTGTTGATCCTGTCTTCGTATAGTTCTGCATCCTTGTGTTGGATATCTGCGTACACGATTCCCATACCTTCTGGTCGCCCGGGCAACGGTGTGCATCGTGCACAACTACTGTAACTCTCTGTAGGTGTCAACACAGTGATAAGAGTGTCCATCCTTTCTGCATGTGCTTCTGCTAAAGTTTAATATTAATCCATGTAATGAATGTTTTGATGAAAAAATCATTTTCAAAGAGATGCTTTCTCTCCTGTACTACTTTTGTTCATAGGATCCGGATCAGTTAAGCTGCTCTATAACTGAAAAGTTACTGTAGACTGTGTGCAACTTTGAATCGAAATAATGATCATTAAGATTAGTACGAGCCATTTATTTCACAGTCGTGTTGTTGCAATCGCTCTGTGATTACGCAAGTAATCACATGTTTTGCGTGAACCCATTGGATAAAATCAATGCTGGGCTGCTCTATAACTGAAACAACCCGAAAATTTCAAAATGAAAAGGGAAGACTTTATTTGCTTAATCCTGTCCTTAATCTGCGGATTTTCCCTTAATCCCCTCCCTAACCCCCCCCTCCCTGCCTTGTCCCTTCGCTCGTCGCCTCGCCTAGGAGACCCGCGCGCTCCGTGCCCCCTTGCGCTGACCCTCCGCCTCTGCGCGTCGCCAACTGGCTGCGGCGCCTGCAGTCGTCCACTGGCTGCGCCAGTCGCCTCGTGCCGTCGGCAAGACCTCAAGATCTCGCGCCAATCGCACACCTCGCTCCCGCCCATGATCGCAGTAGCCTTCGCCGTCTGATGCCCCTTCCGGACCGCACTTGCGCACCCCGCGCCGAGCCGTCTCCTCCCCGCCAACTCCTGCAGCTCAGTAGCGCCGCCGCATGGCCACCTCCCTTCGCGGAGAAGCCACCGTCCCCTCTCCCATCGCGCCATCAATGGCGCACGGCCCCCAGCCTTCCCCTCCCGCCCTCTACAAAAGCCCAATCGAGCCTCAGCGGCGCGCACCACTCCCATTCCCCTCCTCCCGAAGCCAATTGAACCCCATTCCCCTAGCGCTGTCGCCGCCTCCCGAGCCGTGAGCCCGAGCCCGATCCCTTTTTTTCCTCCGAGCAAATTCCTTTTCCCCTCGGCTACTACCTCCCCTTGACCCCCCAATGGCAAAGCTTGACTCACCTGGGCATTTGCGCTCGCCGGTTGCCCCCGCGGCGTGGATCCTTTCCCGCGCGCCGCAGCCGCCGCCGTCGTCTTCTCCTCCCGGAGCCCGCTAACGCCGGCCAGGCCGTGGAGGCCTCCCGCAGCCGTGGCGCGGTGCGTGCCTCTCTTCCTCTCACGCCGCCGCGCGCGCGAGAGAAGGCGCCCCCTCCCTTTCTTTCTCCCTCTCGCCGCCACCGCCGAGCGAAGGAGAGGAAACCCTCGCGACCCCTTTCTCCCCCGCCCGCCCGCATCGCCGTCGGCTTGCCGCCACGCGTCGGGCATCCGAGCCTGGCGGCGCTGGCAGCGTGGCGCGCCTCTCGGCCCACTCCCGCGCCAGCACACGCGCGCCACCGGCTGCGTTCGGCCGGCACGTGGCCGCTCCCCGGGTCGGCTCTCTCGCTCCAATGAACAGTACCTCTTTTTATTTTTCCAGAGAGTTTTATATTTCCAAAAAATCTCAAATAAATTCCAGAAAATCCCACAAAATCCCAAAAATCACCAAAATATACCATTTTGCTCAGTTTAATATTCTCAACCTATTTTTGGCCTCCATTCCTCCAGATTATTCCCAGAAAAATTCTAAAAATTCCTTTTGTATATTTAAGCCTTTCTTTTTCTTATTTAAAATGTTTCTTTTTATTTCTTTTAATTTATTTCTGTTTTCTCGTGTTGGTGCGCTAGTGTCGGGGATTCCAGAAGTTCAAGTGCAAGCGCAGGATTCCGGAGCTACTTCGTTCGAGCTTGCAGAAATCATCCAAATTCACGGCAAGTCGCCACCCTTTGAACATATTGTACCCCATGTTATTAAATTATGTATTTATGATATTTTCATTATGGTTAGTTCTAAAATGTTAGTTTGCGTAAAATAAATTGTTTAGAATGACATGCTATTCTAGATACGTCCTACCACCGCTAAATGCCATGTTAATTTGTAACCCCACCATTGTTAGCCCTAGGATTAATTTAAGTGTGTTATTATCACATGTAGTTTATTATCATCTTATGCAAACTTATTTACACTAATAAGGACATGGCCGTGGGCCGGTAGATTAATAAAACCCAGGCTAGGGTAGGGTGGTATGGGACACCGTGCTCTAGAATGGTCGAACTAGTGTGCAGTGTAGGGTAAAATTGTGGTGGGACACCGCGAGGCGGTCCCCGCTCACCGCTTTACTAGCAGTTGGTGGTTGCGGACCACGTGAAAATATAAGGACTAGACCCTTATGCCAAGCAAATGACATAGTAACCGCTCGACCACAGGTGTTGACGTGTCAACCCTGGTTTAGTACCTGCTCAACTCAAGCAGTGTGCTGCTCCGAGAGAGTCAGGTTGCGGACCTGGCCTAGGGTTGAGCAAATAACATACCGATTCCTTAACTCGGTCATGAGGTTGAGGTTGCGTGTGGGTAAGTTGGGCAGCTCTGCAGAGTCAACTAAATGGTATTCGAATACACCGTGCTCCCGGTTAACGGAGCTATGTCACTTGGGTGATTCCAGTTGCTAAGCCTAAGTAGTGTTTACAAACGTTTTTAACTGGACTAGGGGATTAATTAACTCTTCGTGAAAACCCTAATCTTAAGAAGTAATTGTCATTTCATGTGATTTAAAACTGTTTATGAAATAAAACTGCATCCACATAAGATAATACAACCAGTATATTCCCTTCCGTTGATAATTCGTGCATGTAGTTAAGATAGATAACCCTTGTGATTTCTTGAAATTTGGTTAGCTCACGGCTTCCGAACAAATTCAGAAGATCAAGACGCAGATGTGAGTTCCCCCGTGGAGGAAGCCCCGGAGGAGCCCTTCTTCGACGAAGACCCCTGGCTTTAGGTCCTTGCCGCGCTCAAGTCTTCCTTGGGAGTTGGTCTTTTGTTCTGTATTATATTTTGGGCTTGCACGCCCCGCTGCCACTAAAACTGGGTTGACAACCCCTATCTTGTAATAAATGCTGGATTTTTGTTGTAAGCATGCGATGGTTCACTCTTGCGCGACATTAAATCTTGAACTATGCGTGGTTCGCATTTAAGAAGTCGTCCGTCACGCGCCGAGAGGCGGGCGTTACAATAACTATAAAGTTATTTGTAGACTATGTATTCAACTTTGAATCAAAAGAATGGATATCTATATAGATAAAAACAACAGATGATATTTAAGGTAACTTTTTTATTTTGAAGCAAGAAAATCCTACAGTAATCCTAAAAAAAAAAAATCTAGAAATTCTCACATTAATCGAAAGAAAAAGAAAAAGATCCACACCACTTATTTTTGGTGGGACCAAATTATAACGGTGCAAATTAATCATATATAGATATTAGAGTTATATAACAAATACAATTGTATTTTAATTATAGAAAGTGGAGTTATATATCAAAGACAAATATATCATAGTATCTAGCCGCATAGTTGTACGTGTAAATCCGCTAATTAGAATTAATACAAACCATCTAATTTGTTGTCCTTCCGTTGCAGTCGCTCTGTGATTACAACAATTAGCATATTGTGCGTGAATTCATAGGATAAAATCAGACTATGGATCCAACTTTGAATCAAAAGAATGGTCATTATGATTAATACGAGCTATTTATTTCACAGTTGTGCCGTTGCAATCGCTTTTTTAGGATTCATACGAGCTATTTATTTCACAGTTGTGCTGTTGCAATCGCTCTTTCAGGATTCATACGAGCTATTTATTTCAGTCATATCGTTGCAATCGCTTTGTGTTACATATATAAGCAATCGCATGTTTTGCATAAACCCAAAGGATAAAATCAATGGTGGGTTGCTCCATAACTGCCAAAGTTATTGTAGACTATGCAACTTTGAATCAAAAGAATGGACATTATAATTAATACGAACCGTATATTTCGCTTAGCTGCGCATTGCAGTCGCTCTATGATACAGCAATTGCATATTGTGCTCGACTTTATAGGATACGATCAGTGGTGAGCTGTTCTATAATACGAGCTATTTATTTCGCAATCATGCCGTTGCAACCTCTCTTTTAGGATTATTATGAGCTATTTGTTTGTCGTTGCAATCGTTGTGTGTTACATAAGCAATCGCATGTTTTGCGTAAACCCAAAGGATAAAATCTGGCTGCTAACTGCAAAGTTATTGTAGACTATGTATCTAACTTTGAACCAAAAGAATATGAAGGATCATGTGAAAAGGTTCAGGGTAATGTTGTGATAACCCATTGTAACTTTCGCGGAACGGTCATTTGGTTTTGCAAAGATAACATATTATCTAGATTGATTTCTATTTTGGGCAAAAATTAAGGATTTCGAGATTTGAGTCATGGATTGAGTTTAGATGACCTAGGTCATTGCATTAAGCTTATATGATGCATGTTTTGCCTAACGTGAGTCAAGTTGTGAAGAACTTTGTTCGAAAATAATTTCTTTGTCTTTGGATGTGCAGTGATGCTTGGAGTCACCATGATCAACGACGAGGACCGGGGCTACGCTCAGGGAGGAACCGAGACTTAGAACGATCAAGGATGTCAGGTGAGATGGTGAACTCAAGTATGACACGAGAAAGACAAAATGTTGAGGAGAGTTCGAACAGCGGGTTTACACCATGTAGTTTGGTCGGTCTAAGTGAGTCATGATTCGATGGAACCGAAGAAAAGAGACTTGCAAATGCATGGCAAGCGAATGATGAACCTAAACGTAGTAAGTATGACGATTGCTTGCAATGGAAGATGAAGACCTTGTCAAGAAAGGATATTTTGGTAAGTTTGACCAAAATACCGGAATCTATCTTGAATCAAAACTGCGGCGCACAGGTGGTGCTTGTAGAGTGGTTTAAGTTAAAGAGAGATGGTTTGATCAAGATGGATCAAGGATAAATGATTTAGCGAATTTGAGCTTACGTGTTTTGAAAAGCGTGCATAAGTAAACATGTGCGAGTAAAATCTATGTGTGGGGGGTTATCAGGTTTTTCTCATTGTGCTAAGTAGATAGTATCCACTAAGAGCTAGGTGTGGCTAGTTAACCAATCTATATAAAAGGATTGGTATGGAGACTTGTGTTAACCATCAAATACATCTCTCTTATGCTCTATGTCTAAGGTTAGGATTTGAGAATTCAATACATTGTGTGCTCTCTGTTCTCCAAGGTAGAGTAGCTATAAAACTTACCCCTTCAAGTAAGAAATATATCAATCTTTAATCATCTCTATGGATTCTTCATGTTTTGATTGATTTGCTTTTGATTTGGTTGGTTTTGATCTCTTCTCTTTTATTTTCTTAATCTTATTGTGTCAAGAATGTGTAAGAGATGGAGAGAACCTATGAGAATATATCTTCACCTATCTCTACACTTTGATAGCAAGTTTATCAAGAAAACCCAATTTTACTTAATTTGGCCTCAAAGTGTGATTTCTTGATTCGAGGATTTTTGATGTGTTTTTTTTATATTTTTGCTTGTTAGGACATATGAGAATACATCTAAACCCATCTTGGTCATCGTTCACCTACAAGTAAGTTATATTCACCTATTTTGATTTTAACTCGATTTTGGTGTACCTTTCCTTTAAACTGAAAGGTCTCAACTTTGGTCATTATTTTCATGATCATTTATTGAAATAGGTTCTTGATAGCCTAGAGAAGATCGCTGCAAAATTTCATGTCATTTGAGTTTACGGATCAGAAGTTTCATCGATTTTTGAATTTGAAATCGGGTTAAAAACAATATTCACATGTCTGATTTTACTGTAACAACGGTCAGACTACCCTTGAAGCACCGATTAGACTACATGGGATCGGTTAGACCACCATTTCTACACCGATTGGACTGCCGGGAAGTGGTTTGTTCGAGGTTTAGTGTTTTTGAGCTATTTGGATTGAATTTTAGATGAAAATTCTATTTTATGTAAATCTGTAGTTGTGTGAGAATATAATCTTAAATACTTTAAAAAAATTAAGAATATATTATTTACTTCCCTCTGTTGCTATTCGGTCTTACAGAATGGCCATTAGAATTAATGCGAGCCATATATTTCACTACCCTGTCGTTACAGTCGCTCTGTGATACAACATTTGCATGTTGTGCGTAAATTCATATTGTAAGTGGTGAGCTGCTCTGTAACTACAAAGTTACTATTGTATCCAACTTTGAATCAAAAGAATGGTCATTAGAATTAATATGAACCATCTATTTCATAGTCATGCCGTTGCAGTCGCTCAGATATTACGTAAGCACTTGCATTTGCCTGTTTTGCATGAATCCGTATGATAAAATCAGTGGTGGTGGAGCTTCACTTGGACCATCCATCGTGCAATCGATCCGTTGCAATTAAATTACTTTATGGACAAATAAGAGACTACAATTCATGCATGTACCTGCTAGATAAAAACAATGTGGTTAGTAGAGTTTGTTTCGGGCCATCTATTGCACAATTTAAAAGTTCCCACGCAAGTCTACTCCCTTACTATACTTGCTTTGTTGGCTAAGCAAATCCTCGTCAGCATTCACATGCCAAATGTGATATGCTACTGAAGACCTGGGTAATCATTTTTGTACCATATAGATCAGAGATATACGTGCAAACTAATAACACTAAAAAGGGTTAACAATCTAACAGAGTTTGGTGAATAGTGACCAAAAAACACACCTCTAACGCGTTAGCAAGAACATGCATGCAATCGCATAAACCTCTGAAAAACAAAAACAACCCGGGGGAAAGTTTGTGCGTGTGTGCGAGGTGATGGTGAGAGGTAAGCCCCACGCAGTCGGTGGACCCAATCCTCAGACGCTTCACGACACCGTTCGCCTGCGTGAGCTTGCTCCCCGCTCCATCCACTGTACCCTCTCTTTTTCTTCTCTCTTTCCTCTCTCTTGCTCTGAGTTGTATATAAAAACAGCCTCTTATATATATTTTCCTGGTGTGCATAGGCTTTGGAAAGAGCACAGGGAAATTTCAGAAATTAATTTATAGAGGGGGCATATAAGAGTGTGGAAGGAAAGGAGCAGGGAAGAGTGGAGGGAGAGAAAGAAAAGTATGACAAGGAAATGAAAGAAATGAGACAACAACCTTCTTAGCCTCCTCCATCCTCTCTCCTCCACTTCTATCTTCTCAGTAGCAGGAGCAAGCAAGAGAAGCAGTAGTAGAGACTAGGGAGAGTGAGGTACGTTTTCCCCTCCTGGTTCTTTTCCAATTGTTTAATATCTGAATGTGTGTGTGTCATATATGAGTTTGTGGGTGTGGGTGTTTGCGAGCTTTTGTTCGTTTGCTTTTTTACTTGTTTTGAGTGCAACTGTTTGTTTGCATTTCCTTGTCCACTTTGTTCTTTTGTTAATCTCGGAAGAGTCCTAAGCGTCTGAGGCCTTGGAGTTTTTCTCGTCTTCTTGTCGATTTGTTTGTTGTTTCAGATCAATTTCAAGCGCGTACAGGTGAGATAGGTATAGCCATCACTCGCTCAGGGATTTCGGGGCCTCTCCTTTTGCTGTTTCCCTTTGGTTCTTTTGTCGTCCTCCTCCTTAATTTGTCTAGGGGAACAAAAATCTGTCTGATCTTTCTCCCATGGTTGCTTGCTTGCATGCTGTGTATTGGCAATATTTGCTTGTTGCTGTTCTTAATTGCGATGCCTCACTTGGAAAGTATTTCTTGTTTCAGCGAAGGGGAAGGAAGAAGAAACACTGCCAATCCAAGGAACAAGCCAAAGGGCAACCGAAAAGGAAAAGTTTTGTTCTTGTGTTTTGAGTTGGTGCAAAGATAAATCGGGAGGTGATGGCATCGAATTCATCGGCTGCGGCGGCGGCGGCGTTCTTCGGAATTAGGGATGGGGACCAGCAAGACCAGATTAAGCCGCTGATATCACAGCAGCAGCAGCAGCTGGCTGCAACACTGCCCGGCGTGGCAACCACAGCGCCTGCGGCATCCAGCCAAGGCGCACCGACGGCGGCGCCACCGGCCAAGAAGAAGAGAAGTTTACCAGGTATTCCAGCAAGTACCCTTTTAATTTCAGTCATGCATGCATACATATCTGTTTACTGCAAGATATTGTCTGGGTTGATTGGACTCTTATCATTTGGTTCCTGACAGTGCAAGCATCTTCTCTCACATGCGCACTTGAGTTTTCTCTCTATATTTCCTTTTATTAGTTCTTGTTTCTTTGGTTCTTGCTTCTGACATATTAATCTTCAGTAGAGAATTGCCTGATTTTAGAATTGTAGAAACTACAGCCTGTTTTTGTTAAGACTGAATTTTATAAAATGGTTCTCCTTTTTTTACACAGTTCTTAATTTCTCTTCTTTCCCTAGTTCAGTGGTTCCCTTCCCCTGCCTTTTACTACTTCAATTCAAAGCTAGTTGTAGCCTTGTAGAACTTGGATTTTAATTTGCTCCTTTTTATTCAATACTTCATTTAAAGCTCTATACTCTCACCTGAAAGAAAGAATTAATTCAGGAGAAGAATAGAAGGTAGGCGCCCTTCATTCATGGTGCTAGACTCTTTTTTTTTTTTTGGTTCTCGATTCTCTTTTTTTAATTAGATCAACGAATTCCTGGGCTCATAACTCTTCTATCAATTTTCCTTCGAGAAAAAAAGGAACCATAGTTCCATATATTTCTCAAGAAAAAACACAGTTTCCCCAAGATTCCATGTACATGAGCTGTATCCTTTCACTATAGCTCATTCTTTCCCCCAATTATGAGAAGCAAATAGGAGCCATGACACAATCCATGTCGATTCCTTTGTTCTCTATATCGCTTCCTGAAAACTTCTTTGTTCCTCGAAATCTCATGCAAATATTCCCTTCTCCATGGCCTAGTTTGTCTCTACCTCTCACGCCCCCACCTAGAGAAAACAAAAATATCTTCCCCAAATTAATCCATCATCAGTACTATCTCCTACCAGCATTAGTTAATCATGCATGCCTAACTTGTAAGCAAAATAGCTCACTATAGACAATTCCCAGGAAATAATTCAGACTCGTGCATGCCCATGAAACCATGTGCATGCTCTTTTCATCAACACTATTCTGTCCTCCAACTCCTCCCCTAATTCACACAAAATGTTGACAAACATCAATCCCTACCCATCCATGCTTCTCAAGCATGGATTTAATCCTCTCAACATGCATCATTTCAGCATATCATTTTGTCAAGTATTATATACATGCAGAATGTTGTATATATATGCACACGCATGCATGAATCAGCTGATTAAACTTTGTGTCGATTGGTTCTGCGATTCATCGGAAGCAGACCCCGACGCCGAGGTGATAGCGCTGTCGCCCAAGACGCTAATGGCGACGAACCGGTTCGTGTGCGAGGTGTGCAACAAGGGGTTCCAGCGAGAGCAGAACCTGCAGCTGCACCGGCGCGGGCACAACCTGCCGTGGAAGCTGAAGCAGAAGAACCCGGCGCAGGTGCAGCGCCGCCGCGTCTACCTCTGCCCGGAGCCGACGTGCGTGCACCACGACCCGGCGCGCGCCCTGGGAGACCTCACCGGCATCAAGAAGCACTTCTGCCGCAAGCACGGCGAGAAGAAGTGGAAGTGCGAGAAGTGCTCCAAGCGCTACGCCGTCCAGTCCGACTGGAAGGCCCACTCCAAGATCTGCGGCACCCGCGAGTACCGCTGCGACTGCGGCACCCTCTTCTCCCGGTACGTACATACATATTCACTAGCTCACTTCACATATGCGCATGCACTTCTACCACGACATTTATATATATATAGGAGGTGTCGGGAAGAAAATCTGCGTGCTCTAAATCATAAAAAATATTCAAGTGTTGAGCTTACTACATAGTATATATGCATGGTTGCCACGTCATGGCAAAAAGGCGGGCATGCATATCATCATGGGTTTCTGCATTGCATGAGCTTTTCATTGTTCTTGGTTTTGGTGAGAGAGTAAACTAGCTAGTAAGAATGTTCCTGCTGCTGTGTTGTGTAGTGGTTTGCTTTTTCTTTAGGGTTAGGGTTTTGTTTGGGCTTTCGACATGGCTGTAGTTGAAGTGCTTTTCTAGCCTGAGAAAGTAGAGCCGCGCCGCGGGGGAGAGGAAGCGGCCGAGCACTATATTGGAAAACTGCTTGCACGTGAAATGGCTTCTTCAAACTATTTTCAAAAAATCAGTCCTTTGGCCTTACTCAGAAGGCAGAAGCCCCTCATCCTTTCCCTTTCCTGACACTCCTTGCGAGGCTGGAACCAACAGCTCTCTCTCTCTCTCTCTCTCTCGCCAAAGACGAGAGAGAGAGATGTATGTGTGCATGCATGTTGTTATACTGCCCTGTAGACCCACATTCCTCCCGGTCCAACTTGTCAGTAGCTGTCCAATAGTTGTAAGAAGTAGCAGGCTCCCTTCCTCTCTCTCCCCTTCTCTCTGTGTCAATTTCGCTCTCTACTGAATCACTTGGTTGCCATGTAACCCTAGCTTGTTCTCATGCGAATTGGCTGCCTAGATGTGGCAGAACTGTTCGTTGGCCGTGCCAGTGAGCCAGGCCGGCCAGGTCCACCATGCATGCATGCTCCAAGTGGTCACTGTCCTATCTTTCATGAGTTTGGCAAATAAAATTCTCCAATGGGAAGTTAGCATATATAGCTGCATGGCATCAACAGGAGTTGCATTAATGAGCCATTGAGTTGAGTTTGTTTCACTGTTTCTGCAAGAAATCGGTAAAAATCTACTCAGCATCTGTGAGTACTCGTAATCTTGGGTTGCTTGATTAGCGAGCGGCACAGGTGCACAGGCGCTCTTGGCGTAGGCTTTTCAATTTTACTGCTGCAAACTTTTCTTTTCCTGTGCCTTGGTCTGTCGGGAAGTGAGCTTACCAGCTCCACAAAGTTTTCTGCTCTCCTTGGTGTGTGTGTTCGTTTGCATGACAGTGTCTGATGTCTATGTCTCCTGCCTCTCCTTTGAAGCTTCCTACTAGTGGCCGGGAACCTATCAGAGGCACAGCACGGCAAGCTGAGATTTCTCTTTTTTCACCTCCTTGATTGACATGGGTGTTTCTGGGATCTTGAGCTAGCTTTGTGGTGAGGGTGGTATCTGCATGCATGGATACCTAACACCCTTGACAAATACTAGCACTCAGTACTCACTAGACAAACAAGTAATGGCAGTACAAGTTATAATAGTCAAACCCTTTTTTTACCATCATTAGGATTTAGGAAGCAGAGATAACCACTGCAAACTCTTCTTCTAGTACATCAGGGGGGAATACACACCCTGCAGAAATGAAAATTACTGTTCAGATCCATGAAAACTAGCTACAAAGATAACATTCAGTGGGACAGCGTCCAGTTGCAGTGCCCACATGACGATCAGGAACAATATCTTAACCCGAGATGGCGCTAGCTCCTCGATGTGAGCGCCGTCCAGCGCGTCATGGACCATGCATCAGGCACGGCCACCCTCGCCATTTTCTTCCAGAGCTTCTCTGTTCTCACATCAACTTTTACTGCACATCTCAGCTCATGCATGGCATGCAACGGTTGCACTCTGCCCTTAGTTGCTCAACAGTGGGAGCACATGTGTGATGTATCATGTCGTCCATGAATGCAGGAGGGACAGCTTCATCACCCACAGGGCCTTCTGCGACGCGCTCGCGCAGGAGAGCGCCAGGCTGCCACCGACGAGCCTGAGCAGCCTCACAAGTCACCTCTACGGCGCCACCAACGCGGGCAACATGGCGCTGAGCCTCTCGCAGGTGGGCAACCACCTCACCTCCACCCTGCAGGACGGCCACCACCACCACCCGTCCCCGGAACTCCTCCGCCTAGGTGGCGCAGGCGGCGGCGGCAGCAGCATCGCCGCGCGCCTCGACCACTTCCTGTCGCCGTCTGGCGCGTCTGCCTTCCGCCCGCCGCAGCCCCCGCCGTCGTCCGCGTTTTTCCTCAACGCGGCGGCGGGGCAGCATTTCGGTGACGACGCGGGCAATGGGCCCCACTCATTCCTGCAGGCCAAGCCGTTCCATGGCCTCATGCAGCTCCCCGACCTCCAGGGCAATAGTGCAGGGGGGCCCGGGGCTTCGGGTGCAAGCCTCTTCAACCTGGGCTTCTTTGCCAACAATGGCAATAGCTCGGGGTCTAGTCACGAGCATGCAGGCCAGGGGCTAATGAGCAATGACCAGTTCAGCGGCGGAGCTGGTGGAGGCGGCGGTGCCGGCTCTGAGGCATCGGCGGCGGGGATTTTCGGCGGAAACTTTGTTGGTGGAGACCATGTCGCGCCGGGAGGGCTGTACAACGATCAGGCGGCCATGCTGCCGCAGATGTCGGCGACTGCGCTGCTCCAGAAGGCGGCCCAGATGGGCGCGACCTCGAGCGCGAACGGCGCGGTGTCAATGTTCCGAGGCTTCGTGGGCGCGTCGCCGCACGTGCGACCGGTGGCGCCGCACATGGATCAGAGCGAGGCCCACCTGAACGACCTGATGAACTCGCTCGCTGGCGGCAACGTCAATGCCGCCGCGATGTTCGGTGGCACCAACGGTGGCCTCGGCTCCGGCGCGGGGATGTTCGATCCCAGGCTGTGCGACATGGAGCACGAGGTGAAGTTCAGCCAGGGCTGCGGCGGAGGCGACATGACGCGGGACTTCCTCGGAGTGGGCGGAGGCGGCATCATGCGCAGGATATCGACGCCGAGAGGTGACCACCAGAGCAGCAGCGACATGAGCTCCTTGGAGGCCGAGATGAAGTCGGCTTCGTCCTTCAACGGAGGCAGGATGCCATGATCGATCGATCGATCAAGCTTATACAAGGCGTAAGCTCCGATCGATAGTACCTAGTGAATCTGAGACTTGAAGCAACCTAAAATTAGCGCATGCATGCATCGGATGAGGAGTGCAAGGTTATATAGCGTTGTAGCGAGTTAGCAACTGATCAATCGATCGCATGAGTGCGTGCATGCATGCATGGGATTAAGGTAGCTAGCTCTGCATGACCTGGAGACTTGGGGTTACTAGAGAGAGAGAGAGAGGCGTTTTCTCTACTAATTAAGCTAGTGCGAGAGGACGCATGTGATGACCCTTGCTCGTGGTGGGTTGGTGTTAATGTTCTTGTTATTTTTTTCCCTTCCTTGTAGTTGGATCTTTGTTGGGTTAAGTATAGTTCTGGAGATAGAACCAATAAGAATGTTTTAATCTGTAGCTAGCTTAATATGGGGGGTGAGGGGGCTTAACTGCATGCCCCAAACTCCTCCATTTCTTGCCTTTTATTTTATTACCCTTCCTTGTAGTAAAACAATATTGTCCTTACAATGCAATTAATCATGTTAGCTCAAATTCAAGCATTTTTACTTTTTATTATACTATGCTATCTGTAGGATGGTCAAGTATATGCATGAGGCTGTGTTTGGAATAGGGGAATTCAGTAGGAAAAGAAACATCCATCCTCACTAATTTATGGTTTTTCTACAAGTAAAAATAGAGCATGTTTTGCATTTTATAAGCAATCAAGTTTCTAAGTGACTAGGTTATCAATTATATATATAATTTGTTCAAAAGACTGCATGCAGTCCATTTACTAGGAAATTTTTTTATACAAATCGTATGCATTTTGTTGTGATGTGCTTCTATGTCTAGTTTCCAAATGTTAATACTATGCATGTGTTCAAATGCAATTCAATTACGCCTATAACGCAGTATCAATTTCACTTTAATACTAGCTAATCTAAATTTTGTATTCATTTCACTTAGTACTACTTCATGTAGTTTATGCCAAAGACTTGGCATTCATGGCATATAAAGCAGGCTGGTCCAGTCTAACAGTGTGTGGTCTCTCCATTTTGATACAGTAACCATCCTTAAAAAAGTGGTAACTAGGGAGCACTTGAGTGTTTTTAGGTTAAAAGCATTTAGATTTTTTAGACGTTGGATCTCCATCCAACGCTTCAAATTCAGAACACTCATATTTTTTTTGAAAGAGTATGGAGGGATCTGTTAGATGGAGATCCAATGTCTCAGATTTGTTTTTTTAGGGATGAGATATAGAGGATCCATTGGATAGAGATCTAATATCCCAAAATCTTAGTACTCATAATCTCAAAAAAAATACTCAAGTGCTCCTTAGCACATTCCTTAAAAAAGTCAACAGTAACACTATGACATATGCATGACAACAAATGTAATTCCTATTAAATCACTGTATATACAATACTTCAAACTACATATGTTCTACATCCATCGTCCTCGATCCAGCCCGTGACCACCTAGTCCTTGGCTTATATGCACAGTGCCACTGCGTGGCTTAGCTTCTTTCTAATCTCGTGCTTGCTGCTGCTTGGTTGTGCTGTCTCACTTCGTTGGAAAGAGCGAGAGATAGGATGTAGCTTTCGCCCTGTGCATGCACCCTTGGCTCGGTGCACCACAGTATGGGCACCATGAATTATTTCTTCTCACCGATTTATCGACATCCTTATATTGAACGTTAAGATATGTGTAGTGTGATCCACACATTGACGCGTGGAGAGAGGATATGAAAATGCATATTCTACTCCTGGATGTAGTTACTCTCACCATAATATATCACCTAGATAATTTTAATATACTCTTTTATCACCTTAAGTATCTTTATATACTAATTCTAAGACTAATGCCAATCACATAAAAAAATTGCAAAGAAGCACTTAGTTTTAGGCATAGTTTGCTAATACCTTCATATTTGTATATAAAAAGGAATATGTTTAAAAAAAGTATACATACCATATATATAGTCTTATATTCTCATATATTACATGTACATATCCTTCATTGTGTAAGATACTCTCTTCATTACAAGATACGGTATATAGAGCAACTACTCACTACTAGAAATCGGATCATCCCTCACGGTTCAAAACCGTCAGGAAAATACAAAAAACCGTCAGGTTAAATTTCCCTGACGGGAGTTCCCGTCAGGCAAAACCCCTCAAGGCTGGCTGGAAAGGAAAATTAAATTTGGCTGACGGTTACTCGTCAGGGAAATTTAACCTGACGGTATTACCCGTCAGGGAAATTTATTCTGACGGTATTACCCGTCAGGGATAACTGTATTTTCCTGAGGGGCCAAACCGTCAGTAAAATAATTTAACCTGATGGTAGTAACCGACAGTCAGGAAAATACATTTTACTAACGGTTCATTCACCGTCAATATAATATCCTGACCCGCAACGAAAAAGGATTTTTCTGAGGGGCCAAACCGTCAGAAAAATTGATTTAACCTGACGGTACTAACCGACAGTCAGGAAAATTAATTTCATTGATTGTTTGTGTTACCGTGAAGAAAATATAGGCTGACGGTTTGAACCGTCAGCAAAATTGACAGAAACTACTAACAAATAGCAGATTTGTTCAACTACGAGATAAGCATTGATATCTAAATCACAACATATCCTTGCATCGATCAAGAAACATATAATTAAACAAACATATAAAAAGTTCAGTTTTCATAAACAATCCCTAAATTGATTCATGTTCACGCAAGCATACCAATTCATAAACTTCACCTCCAGATTGGTTCATCCATCCAAAATACATCTAATATGAAGTACCACATACAAAAGTCTCAAGTCTCTATTTCCATTACAAAAGTCTCAAGTCTCTCAAGTCTCTAGTCAAAAGAACTACAAGAGATCACTGAAAATCACATAGCAGCATGGTTGTTGTCGCCATCAATGTTGCCATTGCAGTTGTCCCTGTCGTTTACATCAACGTTACCATCGACAGCACCATCATCCAATTGTGAGCCCACATGAGAGGATCCAGTCCCAAGCCCAGTCCCAGTCCCTTGCTGCAAGGTGAAAACATTATGTCAACTTGAGTTGAAGAAGCCGTAATAGCTTGTAATGTTGTTTGAATTATCACGGTCCTATATTAAATACACATCCCACAATATCATGTCTTGTACAACATGCACGGTAGCTAGTTTTCATAACTACACAAAAGACCATACTTTGATTGGTGAACTAACTAGTAGAAAAGTCATTTGCTACCTTACCATCAACTCTAAGTAAATGAGATTCAGGTTATGCCCATATTTAGAATATTCAACATGAGTCCACTCGCTCACTGCTGTACTGCTTGTTGACAGTCTGACACACCAGAAAAGATTAGTTGCATAGTACAAATGGTCCTCCGTATGACAAAGGTGACATATGGAAGTTGAACTCTAGAACAAGGCAAAATAATAGTTTGTAGGGAATTTTGTTTGTACACAAGGCAATAATTATAGGTATTAAACGATATTACCTGTGCTTGTGTAGGTGTTCCACGACGTAGCATCTCTGGTGGTGGTTGTTCACCCCTCTTCTCAAAAAGCATCTACAGTTGGAAAGTACCATTTGAAGTTGAACTATACAATCTGTACTAACCATGCAATGCAAGCAAAGACATGCACAATCTGTACTAACATGGCATCCTCTAATATTTTGTTCTACTAACATGAATAAATACTAGTCATAATTAAGAAGTTAAGATTCTGCATGTGTATGTACGTCTATTTGTCAATAAAAAACATTTTACCTGATAATTGTGTATGGTCGGCATAATATATACATCATGTTCAAATTATCTGTTTTGGCAGTACAGTTGCTACAAACAATAGTTAATTTGCATTTTTTTGGAGTAATTCGTTATTGTTCAGTACATGTCTATGTCCAGGTAAGTCGTCTGTTTAGTACATATGTCCATTTTAATTCTGATCATCGGTGTCTAAACATTAGGTGCAAAAGCAGCCATTGTTCCCGGACAGCAAGTCCCTGCATGCATCTGATTCTTCAGGTCATGCATAGATTTATGCATGCGGACAATTAAGAATCTTTTAGCACAGTTTCTCTTTGTTCGCCATATATAGGCATGCGAACAATTAAGAAAATTTTAGCACAAGTACTTAGTTCAAATAATTTTATTCTTGTCCTGATCTGACTAAAGTGATGTTTTGGCAATTTATGCATATATTTATTTCAAATCAGAATCATCATACTAGTGTACTCAAGCTGCTTATGTGTGTGTGTGTGTGTGTGTGTCACCCTCAATGACCCAACTAAAGGTTGACAAACCCAGATTTGGTATAGAGCTATAGATGAATAATACTTGTCTAAATCTGCAGCATGAACAGTTGAAGAACATACAGAATTATTTGAATTATGTTTTCTATTGAATGAAAGTGTAGAACTTCATTAGTTTATAAGTTAATAAAACTTTTAAAAGTAGCAACAATATCTAATCATACATAATAAGTTCATTCTGAAATCAGCAAAATTAGTGATTAGTTCATTCTGAGAGAGTGCTATATGTGGAAAAGACAAATGAACAATAGATGTGTGATGACCTGAAATAAATGTGGACAATAATAGTGGGCCATCATGTATAGAAAACAGAATGTCAAATGTGTGTGAATGAACATTATTACCAAGATCATCTGGTAGTGAACTTCTTGTGTCTGGAGTAGTTCTTGATTATGTCGAATCACATTTCGATAAGAGATGGAATTTGATGGCCTGATGTTTCTTGATTTGGCAACTACTAGAACAGCATCCTCCTTGATAGCACAATTCCCTATTGGTACATGACCATGGGGCATGCCACCATTGATGTTGTACAATATGCTTCCATCGAGTGGTCGCTGCTCCCAATCATCTTCGTGTTGAGCCATAGCAGCAGCAGAGTAATCATCCTATAACAAAAGCAACATTTAAGCATCTTTCCTGAAAGCAAAGTTCACTTGTAATAATACAAACAAGGGAGCACTTACAATGTATTTCTGTGCTTTCTGGCTGCTGATTGGACCACTACTATCCATATTCTTCATGCCTGATTTCATTATAGCATATGTGTTTAGCCAAGTAGCCTTCTCTGGTCCATATTTGTGTTCCTACAACATGGTGAAACTCCAGGTTATAGCCTTGAATAGTGTTATAAGTTGTAATACGGCATGTTTTGTTAATTGTCATGCTCTGAAGAGCTTGATTCATACCAGGTATTGTTGGGTCTCCACGTATGGTCACGAACTTCCTCGATTTTGAGCAACATCGTCAGATTTCAACCGTGCTTCCTGGCCTCGCTTTCGTTTAGTCTTGAATTGCTTGGTGCACCAATGACGACAAAGATGTGGTCATACTATGTCATTGCACCACCAAATCTTACCATCCAAGTATTGCTCATACTGGAGTTCCCTTGGACGTGCCAACGTGTCATCGATATCCTCTCCTTGTTTTCTGTAGTACTCCTTGACTGCATCAACACGAGCTTGATACATCATATGCTTCACACAGTCCGCAGCATAATTTTTGAACACAAGATCTGCTTCTTCCGTGTTGTTTGTGCTTACTTTGAACAAATGCTACATAGAGAACAAGGGTAGTTACTAGCTAGTAGTCGACTAAAGTATTTATGTATATGAACAAACAAGTAAATATTAGTTACCCAAAACTCTCGCTTTACTTGATCTGCAGCGGTTATTCCCTCATCGTCTTCATTGACATAATAATCATCCCATGTCAATGCAGAACAGGTATTGAAGATAGTACCATGCTCATCCTTGTCGTCCACAACACCTAGGTACTCATGTTTGATAATAACTCTAAGTTGTGCTTGATATGTGTAGTCTTTCTTAGGCTGGTAATTGGTATACTTACTTGACTATTAGTTGTAGTCAGTCCAGATTTCCCGCTCTCATACTTTGATGAGCGAAATCTAAATCCATTCACATCATAGCATCCATAAGTGGCAACTCTTGTGCGGAAACCATAAGACATTTGGCGTAAGGTATTAGGACTGGTACATAACTTCATGCACTGCAAATAGACAATTAATTGTATTAGCTTTAGGTGATTTCAGATTGGTACAAAGATGTTTCTCAAGTGTTATAAGTTGAAGTGTTGACGATAATTACTAGAGTTTTAAACCAATCAAAAAAATTGGGCTCAGGATGCATAGGGCGGCTCGATTTCCAACCATTTAACCTTAAATCCCGAAGTTGCTTTTCAGTTGGTTTCATTCTGCTCTTCCAATGTTCTTTACAAAATTTACTACATAAAAATAGTTAGTTGTAATTACATAAATATAATTAAAGAAATGTAAGTTGGGTTGCATAATTTCAGCACATACACGAAGTAATCATCCATCTCTGGCACATTTGTCAATATGTACAAGAAAGCAACCTTGTACTCTTCTATTGTGAGATCACGACAGCCACGAGGGCTAATGCATCGACCCGGGTATTGAAATATGATAAGGTCACATGAACTTTGAAATGTGGAGGCACCATCATCGTACCGAGATATCTTGTTTCTAATTGACTGAACTTTAGGGTTAAAATATACTGATAGAAAATTTGTAGCCTCCTTAACTAGGTAAGCCTCAACAATAGAACCCTCAACTCAAGCCTTATTCCGTACTTTCTTCCTAATTTTTTGTATGTACCTACATGGAGTAGACCAATTAATTACATACATTGTTAGGCTAGAAAGATAAAATAGCGGTATTAATTATTTTACCTCTCATATGGGTACATCCAGCGGGCCAGGACAGGGCCTCCTAGTCAAGCCTCATAAGGAAGATGTATGATTAGATGTTGCATAGGATTAAAGAACCTAGGAGGAAATATTTTCTCTAGTTTGCATAGAAGCACTGCAACATTCTGTTCTAGTGAGGTTATGTCATCCTTGCTAATCTCTTTAGCACACAACTTTCTATAGGAAAAACTGAGCTCAGCCAAACATAGCCATATATTTTCAGGAAGGAAGCCACGGAATGCAACTGTTAGCAAACATTTCATGAATATATGGAAGTCATGACTTTTGAGGCCAAATATCTTCCTTTGTAGAAGGTTAACGCCTCACCTAATATTGGATGCATATCCATCAGGAAACTTCAATGTTTGAAACCACTTAAGGATCGTTGTCTTGTCATTATTATTGATGCAAAAAGGTGCCCTAGGCTTGTGCCACTTCACATTGTTCTTCAGCTCCAAGTGCAGTGAAGGACGGTGACAAATCTCAGCTAAATCTTGTCTGGCCTTCACATTATCCTTGGTCTTATTGGGTATGTCAAAGCATGTGTTCCATATAGTTTTAGCTACATTTTTCTCATTGTGCATCACATCAATGTTGTGTCGAAGCTTTAATTTATTGAAGTATGGAAGTTGCCCAAAGCAGCTTTTGTGGGTCCAATGGTGAAGTTTACCAAAGTTTTTCGTATCACCTACAAACTTGTCTATTTGGGTTTCGACTTCCTCTCCCCTTAAATGCCTTGGTGCCTCCTCAAGTACTACTGTGTTCTTTCGAAATGCATTACCTTGGGTTCTGAATTCATGGTCTCTAGGTAGGAAGTGTCTATGACAATCAAACCAGCAATCCTTGCGACAATTACAGAGTTGAAATGCTTTACTGTCACCCAAGCATTCTGGACACGCAAACGAACCATGTGTGCTCCAACCAGCAAACATACCATATGCAGGAAAATCATGAACTGACCATAGATATGCTCCCCGCATTGTAAAGTTTTGCTTAAGTGAAGCATCCCATGTTTGTACCCCCTCCCACAACTTGATAAGTTCGTCAACTAAAGGTTGCATTAGAATATTTATTTTTTTTCCCAGGATGTTCAAGGCCGGGGATAACAAGGCCAAGGAATATGTACTCCGGCTTCAACAGCATGCCCGGTGAAATATTTAATGGAGCCACAAACACTGGCCAACATGAGTAAGGAGCAGCACCCAAACTAAATGGTGTGAAACCATCTGTTGCTATAGCAAGGCGTACATTTCTAGGATCACTTGCAAAGTTTGGGAAGTCCTCGTCAAATTGTTGCCAAGCTTCTCCATCACATGGGTGCACCATCTTACCAGACGTTGACTGACTATGTGACCGCATTAGCTTTGCTGTCTCCTCGTGTGCATACAACCTTTGTAGTCTATCTATAATGGGTAGGTACCGTAATACTTTATGTGGGACTTTAGTATGGCCTACCTCATAGCGAGAGGTATCACACAAGTCACACTTGTCTTTATGCTTATTATCTTTCCAGTAAAGCATGCAGTTATTATAACACACATCAATTTTCACATATGGCATTCCGAGACCCTCTAACAACTTTTTTGAACGATAGAAGTCCTCGGACAACTTAGACTCCGGAGGCAAAAGTTCATGAATTATTTGTAATACATCGTCATAGTGAGCAATTGACATATTGTATTGTGACTTCATAGCTAGCAAACGAGCGACAGCAGACAGACTTGAATGTGTTGTGTTCTCATGGACTAGTTCGTCAGCGCTAGCGACCATTCTATAGAAAACTTGGGCAGAGGCCGTTGGTTCCTCATCAATTCCCGGTGGATGGTCACCGCCTACATCAATCAGCAGATTGTCCATCCGATTACATTCATTGATTTCCTCGTGATCTATTGAAGGGTCATGTTCATCATGTGTTCTCCATGTTTGATAGTTTGACCTAAACCCATATTTACTTAAGTGCAACTCTACAATATGCATGTTGTGCTTAAAATACTTCCTGCACATTGCACATGGACATTTAATGGTGTCACCTTCAACTATCCTAGGATTTGAGAATGCATGATCTAAGAATTGTGTAGTTTGTTCAATCCATTCATTTGAGGGAGCTTTACCACGCTGCCAGCCACTATACATCCATTCATGGTTTGCCATGAAATAGTTATGTGTGCATAACATGAATATATCAGGTATAAAACTATATTTATTCAAACTAGGTATGTTGCATTTGTATACAATTGTATATCAGCCACTATATTTGCATTTGTATATTAGCCACTATACAATTGTTTCAATGTATCAATTATCAATGGTCGATGGACAGATATGTGTATATGAATATACCAAGGACGAGATCTCACCGGCGGCTCCTCGTGGTGGGGGTGCCCCTTGGAGAGGGTGTACACTGCCAGGAGGGCAGGGGCGGACCGTCCCTTCGTGTGAGCTTCGGCGGCGCTCGAAGCTCTCCGTTGCCGAACCCTCCTCCCCTCCTTAGTCGGCTCCTCCCGCCTCCGCCGAACCGCCAAGACGGTGATGAGCTCCAGCAGCCAAGCGCCAATTACCCGATGAGGAGAGCGGCGGCCGGCGCGAGGTGGCGGATGCGGGCAGCGGCGGATCCGGCGCGGCGGCACGGATCGGGCGGTGGGAGGCCGGATCGGTCGCGGCGCCCATGGGAGCGACGGGATCCGGCCGAGACTGGGCGGCGGCGACGTCCGGCGCGCGCGAGCGCGGCGGTCGGGGCGGCGCCGTGAGCGTGGCGGCCGGAGGTGGCGGCGGTTCAAGCCGCGACATCGATCTAGCCGGATCCGCACGGCCGAGTGGATCCGGAGAGGACAAGCGATCTGGCGGCGGGAGGCGGATCGGCGCGCGGCGGTGCTAAGCGCCGACGGCGCGGCGCAGGTCGGCAGCGGAGAACCGAGATCCGCGGCGCGGCGTGGATGGCGGATGCGGCGAGGGTGCAGGCGGGAGGCGGGCGAGGGTTGGGGCGGAGGAGGCGGGCGTGCGAGGGGTTTGGGCGGAGTAGGCGGGCGCTAGGGGTTGGGGCGGAGGAGGCGGGCACGCGAGGGGTTAGGGCGAAGGAGGCGGGCGAGGGATGGGGGAGGAGGCGCGCGCGGGATGGGGCGGAAGAGGCGGGCGAGGGGTTGGGGCGGAGGAGGCGGCCGCACGAGGGGTTGGGACGGAGGAGGCGGCCGCGCGAGGGGTTGGGGCGGAGGAGGCGGGCGCGGGGTTGGGGAGGAGGAGGTGGGCGAGGGGATGGGGGCGCGCGGCGGCTGCCAAAAATTGGGAAAAAGTTGGTCTTAGGGTTCATGTAATACCGTCACAAAAATAGTTTATTTCCTTAGCGGCTTAAGGAGCCCGACAGGAAAATGTATTTTTGCGACGGTAACACGTGTGTCCGTCACAAAAATTGATATCCCTCACGTTCTATGCGGGCCCGTCAGGAAAACTAAAACCTGTGAGGGATGATCCGTTTTCTAGTAGTGACTCCCAGGAGTAAAAAAAGACTATAAATATATCAATGGTATAAAATATTTTCATGTCCAAACTCAAAAAATATCAATTATACACGTGTATTGAACGAATCTTGATGGGGTGCCTAGGCACCCAGGTGCCTTAAGTAATTATATATATAAAGGAAGTCTTTTTCGTACTCATGGGAGTACGTACTCTACTTCTAATATACCATTTAAGTGACTATTTTATACTTCTTTATCACTCTTTATATACTTAAATACTAATTCTACGATACTTTAATGCGACTTGGTTGAAAAATTTTCATCGAAAACCTTTTTTTTTGCGATATATACTTTTCCATATATAAAAAGAGTAGATGCACAAATTATACTATAAAAAGTGAATTTTGATGAATATTTTTATATAACTCACTCATACACTTCGTTAAGCGAGATACTCTTTACGTTGTAAGATAATATATAGATAATAACTACTTCCGGGAGTAAAAAGGGGGGCTTTATACACACATGGTTGCGCTATTCTACGCCTGTGTGCGTGCCAAAAATTTTCTGTCATACGTACGTGAAGTTACTATCAAATATATGTAGAGTTATTGCTAGTTATATAGTGTTATAACTAACAGTAACTCTATATGTATTTGGTAGTAACTTTCTCGATGCGCATTCTACACTTGCGCTAGAACAATGTTTGTGTGTGTATATATAACCACATTTTCAGTTTTTCTTTTTTAGTACATGATCAAGAGGTCTTAAGAGGTCAAAACATGCGTTTCCTTTGGAAAAATGGACAGATTAACCCCTGCATAATCCAATAGAAAACCTTGTGTTGCAACTAACTAAGCTTGCATGAGATATGAGTTGCAGAGGATGTGTATTTAGCTAGCCGGGGCTAAATTTTCTTGTGGTGAAGGGGACAAGAGGGTTTGGTGGTTGGTACATACACCTCTTTCAGCAAAGGAATGTTTAGGCTGAACTGCTAGATTCGCTGTTGTGCTATCATTATTCCATATGGCCGACCGTGTATAAGAAAAGTTTCCGCTTTCCCCTTCAGCGCCTTGCGGTCGAGGTGGTTACTGGTCACTCGCTTTAATTATTATTAGAAGCCTCAGTACTGTGGCGTCGTGTTGGGGATCGACGGTGACGGCGGCGGCGACCAGGACAGTTGCCGTAAAAGCTCAATATCGCCCACAAAAGTGGCTGCGATTTTCCGATGATTCTTGGGTAGAAAGGGAGGCAGGGAAAAGGGTACCGTGCACTCGCCAGCGGTCGCCATCAGCCTTCGCTTTTGTCTCGGTGTGCTGTCCATGATGAATGATGCATGAGAGGCGCATGAATATAAAGATTAGTCGAAATACAACTGTTTCTTAGGAAGCCAAACAAAGGAGAGGAGAGGGGATAATGTAAGGAAGATGGTATATATAGCCAGGTAAACACAGAGAAGTAATCCTGTATGTTGCGTTGGTACGTATTTCCCCTGTGGAAATCAGTGAACAGAGATCACTCCGTGTATAATGTCGAATTTATCACGGGCGAGTTATTTATTTGAGTTTTGATTGTTTAGTACTTTCTCCGTCCATATATATAGATCGTCGTAGATTTCGTACGGTCAAACTTTTGACAAATAATATTTGGTAAAATATATAGATTGATTACACGAAAATAATATCATTGGATTTAACTTACAAAATTCTTTCTAATATATAATCTTTATTATTTTTGTTAGTATATTATGATAATAAATTATAGTCAACGTCTTGCATTAGAAACCATAAAAAATGATATACATTTGTGAGCAGAGGAGTAAAATCCTAGCTATGCTATTGGAAATGCTTGCTAATTAGATCGATCAAAACTATGCATTAGGGCGGCATATGAGAAAGGCCCAACTGAAACGATTGTTAAATCGACTAATGTCAAATCTCCCTACTGTTGATTGCTTAGTATGCAGTACAGGCTCGCTAAGGCCGTTCCATTCCGGCCGGAATGGGCGGAACGTTCTGGTTTGGCAAGGGAAACGGTACACAAAAAGCCTCTATCCTGTACCGGCCACAATTTTGGGCATTCCGGTCGTTCCGGAGCATTCCATCCTGATTCGGCATTCCAGCCATCTCAATATTAAATTGAAATAGACCAAAAAAGGAGCACAGATTGCAGGTCATCTTGTCGAGGTCGGGGAGCCAGTGAGTGGAGGTGAGAACTTCAATTTTTTTAGCAAGAGCAAGGTAGGACCGTAGTCTCACCGCACGGCGAAGTAGGAGTAGCAATTGAGCTGAGTTGGAAGAGGGGAGAGATCAATTGTGAGGTATTGCCTGTTTGTTGGAAAGAACAGGGGGGAAAAATGGTGAATGGGAGGAGAGAGACAAAAGAGAACGAGGAGGAAGGAGGAGACGAAAGGGAGGCATAACTATATATTATCATATAAAAATTTTAAAATCAGAAACAGTATATCGAAATGGACAGGTACTAACGCATTCTATACCAAGAGGCAACTATGATGCAATACCATCCTATATAAGACCACACGTGGCCCCTGTGCTAGATTTATGCTAATTTCTCCTCGAATTAGAATTGAACAAAGTTAGGAATCACCCATGAACATTAATAGAAATCAATATACATACATGCACACATACATACATACATACACACACGTGCGCGGAGTGTCCATATGTTGTAACAGAAAAACAAACTTTTCATGTCTCCCTCTCCTTCAGCCTTCCCGTAGCCTGATCCAAGTTTCTAAATATATTAGTATGGTAGTACAAACTGTGACAAGAAGTGTGCAGCGCAAAATGCAAGCACGATTAGGGGAGGGGAGGGATATTGCTTTCTTTTCACTGCCTAACCAAAAATGACTTTAGGATCTTAGATATCAAATACTTCAAGTATACTATTAAGAATACAAACTATTCAAGTACAAACATATATACATGATAGTAATTGGATAAAAATAAGCTCCACCATGTTCATGACTTGCATAAATTTATCAGCAATAAAAACTATAAACATGTTCAGACTTTGCAACTGAAATGTCCCAGTTATCCTCCGGTGTTATGCCAGAAAATGTCCTCTCTGTAAGTTAATAGCTCAGGTTTGTATAAGCACCAATTATCCACATTGCTTCCTTTTCTAGGCCAGCAAAATAAACAAGTCATCCATTAGTTTCATCGATTCAACACATTCTATGTTACACAACATATTGTACAACACAAAAGCAAAACTGACGTACGCAAGGTTATTAAGTCGACAAGTCGACGCTACTCTCCTAAGGATCGACTAGTCGGCCGACTAATCGACATGTATTGTTTGTACTGTTTATATAAATATATATATACAGAGAGGGCTAAATTGCAAATTAGCAGTACTTATAACCCGCCCCCAGCCCTGCCCCCAGCCTCGCCTCCTCTCCCGACTCCCTCGCCTCCCTCACCCCCCACTCGCCCGCCTCCTCTCCGCCTCCCCCAACTCGCCCGCCTCCTCTCCGCCTCCCCCAACTCGCTCGCCTCCTCTCCGCCTCCCTCGCCCCCCACTCGCCCACCTCCTCTCCGCCTCCCCCCACTCGCTCGCCTCCTCTCTGACTCCCTCGCCTCCTCTCCGACCTCCACCCCCATGCCTCGCCTCCTCTCCGACCTCCTCCGCCCCCACAGCAGTGGATTCGACGGCGGCGACAACGGAGACGGTAGATCCAGCGGCGGAGACGGCAGCTCCAGCGATGGCGGTGGTAGATCCGGCGGCGGCGATGATGGCAGATCTGGTGGCGGCGGTGGCAGATCCGGCGATGGCGGTGGTAGATCCGGCTGTGGCGGCGGCAGCGCAAGTCGAGTCGACTGCTCCAGTCGCTCCTTCGCCGGCGACTTGTCGCCTAGTCAACGACTAGTCGTCGACTAGGCGACGACTTGATAACCATAGACGTACGTGTAAAAGAATATAAATAACAATCTAAAATAGATTCTTCATTGTTCATCAACTATGACACACATAAATATGTAACATGAAGTAAAAAATGTAAACCTAAAGTTAATTGAATCCTTCTCAACAAAACGTAAGTGTTGAAACTTGTAGTCATATATGACTGTTAATTACCTCTTGAAGTTTCCGGAACACTGACACTTCCAAATCACTAAATCCAGTTCGATCAATATTCATTGTCCTCGGATGAGGCATTTGAGTTGATCTTGCTGGTAAACTGCCCAATTCTTGAACAGGAGCAACTGTTAATAGGACCGAAGAAACATTGTACATAGAATGGTTTTCTAATGCCGATTGTTTTCAAAAGAGCAACAAGTACTGGTTAGAGGTGTCATGAAATGGAACATTGTATATAGTTTCAAGACAGGAAATATAGCTTGGTAAAGATTCCAAAGATTATATGCAAATGAATCAGATTGTGCGTGGCATCAACATTATATCACTGAACAACGACTTATGCCAACAAGCATCCACCAACTAACCATTTGCCTAAATCTAAACTAAGTTTTATATTTTATTTTGAAATATTTTATAGACTTTCTTGACTCACCGAAGTCAAAAAATATATTCTAAAAGCGTGTCATTTTATGTGAAAATATATCTCAAGCCTAAATTTATTTCTAAGCAAGACTAAAAATTTGCTACAAAAGTCCTCTAGCCATACTAGTATACTAGCTAGAGTTTTATTCTAGGGTGACAAGGTATACAAGGATCAATATCAAAGGAGGTAATAACAAATAGACATTAACTAAATTTAAAATTAGAATTGAAATACATTTAACAAAAATATGCATGCAGAATAATTTAAAATAACATAATTTTATTTTACAATCTGGGATCAATATGATCAAGATGTGTAACTTACCTTGCTCTGTGAATTGGTGTGAATCGTCATGGAAGAATTCTTCTGAATCGTCACAGTCTACACGTAAAAATAGCCCACCAAACTCAAATAAAAACCAAATAAATTCAAATAAATTCCAAATATTAAAAAAGAGGGTAGAAATAGATAGATTGAAATTTTTGATGAATTTATAAATTTTAATAGGTTCAATCGGAGTTAGGATGAAGAAATACGGGCATCTGAAAGTGTTTTTGCTATGGTCAAAAACAGTCATGGTCGAAAGCTAAAGGTTGTCAAAATTCTATGTGTGGTCGAAAGCTAATGTAGTCGGAGCTATAATGTTTTGTGTGTGGTTGGAGCTAGAGTGCATGGTCAATAGTCGTTGCTACAGTCCATTGTCAATGATCACTGCTACATTGTATGGTCAATGGTCAAAACTACAGTAATTGATCAATGGTTGGATGGTTGCAATGGTCGAATAGCCGTGATCGTGTACTGCAGTGGTCATGATCAGCTGCGGTCATGAGTGACCGTGGTTGAAAGCTGCGGTGCGAGCGGCGCGTGGAAAGATCGATGGCGATCATGGTCGTGGTCGCGTTTGCGATCGTGGCGATTATGGTCATGGTTATGTACTACCGTGGTTGAAGGTGGCTGTGGTCATGGTCGAAGGCGTCCGTGGTCAAGGTGGTCTTTGCCGTCTGGTGATGGCGCTCGGCTCGATGGCTCACTGGTGGTGGAGGCCACAGTGAAGGTCGACGAGCGGTGCAAAATGAAGAGGGTGTGAAGGGAAACCAGATTTTACCTCATGTGAGACGGGGAGACGACCAAGGGTAGCCGACGAACGAGAGAATGTGGCGGCGCGGCTTAGACTCCAGCGAGTTCTGGCAACGCGTAGGGCAACGAAGGGCTGGGCGAGGACAGCGACCGCATGGGGAATTCGACGGTGCCAACGTCGAGCCTCAGGGAGGCTTCCTTCACTAGCAATTGCTCGTCAGAGGGCGAACAACGCTCGGTGGGAAGAGAGCGTGGCGTAGAACGGCTCGACGCATGAGAGATGAAGAGGGGTGGAGGGCGAGGTGGTGAAGGGAGAGACGGGCTAGGGGTTTTTATAGGGGCAAAGGCGGGGTACATCAGCACTAATTGCTCGTCGGTATTATGGGAGCCGACAGCAATTGCGGCAAAAATGGAGGAATCGGGCACGGGATTCGGCACAGAGATAGGGGAGTCGGTGCATAGCATGTGGAGTAAGAAAAGAGGAAGACGGAGATGGTTGCGCTTTGAGAGAGGAAGGGGCGGGGTGTCGGCGGCGATGACGGCACCAAAAGAGGAGAGAGGGGAGGAAGAAAGAAGTAGGCGCGGGGGAAAGAAAGGGACAGGGCGGTTGACTGGTGGGCCTAGCGGGGAGAGAAAGGTTGAAGGGTGGGGCCTGCAGGGAAAAGGGGAGGGGGAAGAAGGGGCGCCGATAGGTGGGGTCCACGTAGGAGAGAGAAGGAGAACGCATGCGCAGATAGGATGGCTTTGTGTGGCCAGGGGGCCGGTGGCGGCGGGGGAGAAGGGGGGCGTAGCTGCCTGGAAGAAGGGGAGTAGTGGCGGGGGAGAAGGGGAGCTACGCACGCTGTTGGAGTTAGGGAGAAGGGGTTGGCGCAAAGAGAATGGGTGGGGGTGGGCATTCGTGAGAAACTATTGCCACGCAGAGGGTATTTGGAAAAATCCATAAGTGAGTTGAGGGAATCCCTCGCCTGATCTAGGCCGCTCAATTCGGATCCATTGTTGCACATCATCATTAGCATATTAGCACAAAAACTCCATTAACACTAGATATGTTGCCATGTGTGTGTGTATACATATAGGTATGTATGTATATGTGTGTGTGTGTGTATATGTATGGATGGATCATGGATGAATGTAGTACGTACGTATGTCCTTACGAGGCATGCGTGTGACCTGAACTCTGGAAGATTTATCTGTAACTCTGCATGTCTATTGGTAGTCCTCCAAGAATCGGACAATCTTTGCGTTTTCCTAATCGTTCCAGTTGTTGTCAAACGTGGGGAGCAGCAGCTAGCAGCCTAGCAGGATGCTTTGGGAATTCCTGCCCTCTCTCTGAGCTGTTACTTCTCCCGAGAGCAGGACGGTTCAGTATCTTTCTTAATGACCGACACAGTGCTGCCTGCAAACCTGTAGTATACTGTATAAGATAAGCAACATATGTAAATAAAATAGGTAAGTTCTGATGCAAATCAGAGGATTTATTTAGGTATTAAGATTGGTTGGGACGCCATGCCGTTTGTTTTTAGTACTGTCGTGGTCGTGGCTCGTTTGGCCCGTTGGGCGAGAACCTTCGCCCACGAGACGTATAAGATCGCCCATGGTCACGGGTATTATTGTTTCCGGGGGGGAAGAATCCTATGTGAAATATGATGCTGGCTGCTGCTGCATGCTATGCTATGCCCGCCTCTCGATGCGTGCATTTGGATGCTAGTAAGAGCTGTTTAGTCGCGATCATGTGTAGTCTGTAGGGCGCGCGTGCACGGGACGTGGCCAATGGCCTGGGTGAATCCTGTTGCAAATCGTTTCTAGCTACCATGCGGTGGATCTGGAGGCGCCATGCATGGGTCGTGAGAGCTCAGATGTACGTACGTCGTTGCACCGTTTTGTGTTTGGATGCGCTTGGTACTTTGGTGGTGCATGCATGTTGAAAGCGCGTTCGCGCGTGTGACATACTGACGTTTTGAACGTATACAATATTTGTAACCGCTACGTGCACAAGAATTACAGTAGCCAGTGACTCGTTTCGGTGGAACGAACAAAACTCTTGCATGTGTTGATATTTCCGCACATGCATCGGGGTACAGTTTGATTTGGAAATGAAAGCGGCTGCACTTACTGGCTGAAGTGATCACTAGACGAGCTCTCTCTCTCTCTCTCTGCTGCGGTACTTGGGTGAAAGTGGATTTCTCAAGCTTCCTACGACCCGAGTAAGTGCAGTGCAGTGCCACATGCACAACGGCATAAGGCGGGCTCCACCTCTCCACGGCCCCCCGCTCGCGAATGCGCCGGTCGGCACGCAGGGCAGGCTGGACTAGCACCGGAAACGCATCAAACCACAACAAAAGTGGGCCGCGGCACACGGGTTTGGAGCGCCACTGCCTTCCCGGGCCGTGCTCAGTCACCCGCTGCGGGGCGGGCGAGAGGCAGGTGCCTCTCGATCGTACAACATTCCGCTTCGATCGTGCGGTCGCGCGTCCACACAAGAGCGGACCGCCACGGCAGCTGCCGTGCGCGGCTGGCTTGCGGCGCGCGCACGCGGTGTCATGAGCCGCGCGGCACCGGTCGCTTCCGCAACGTACGTGGCGATATCGTGGCTAGGGTATCTCGTTTGGTGTTGAGTTCTTACTTATTCATGGCGATACATATTAGGTATATCCGATGTGGAGAAAGAGAGTAAAAAAACACAAACAATTAACAACTTATTTTCATTTCGCCACCTTAGTTCAAATATGTGCAACCCTAACTCAAATATCGCCTCTATATAAATTCGATTAAGCATTACTGCTGTGTGCACTAGTAAACATCAAATACTCTACGTATCCTTATAGATAGTCACACAGACGCGAAGACACCCTGAAATGCTAGTTTTTAGCGCCTACACTGCACTCTATAAATGATGATGCTAAATTTTCAACATAGATAAGACTTAACTAGGATTATTAAAGATACCGAGGCGGAGGGGCGTTTGATTTTTCCTTCTTACTTGCCCCCTTGGTCTGAGCCGCCGAGCAGCACCACGCTCCCGCGCCATTGGCTCTCCGCTGAAATGGTGGGGACGTGACAAGAACTCAACACGAAACAGACGGGCTGCTCTTGATGTCCTCGCCACCTTCGCCGTTTGGAACTGCCGGAACTAGGATTTCTCCTCCAATTTTTTTTTGTTGTTGTTTCCTTTTCAACTCTGGCCTATCTATCTAACTATATATATATCTATATCTATACTAATTGAAAGCTTCTCTAAAAGCCTCCACATTAATTCTAGGTGGATAAAAAGTAAGAAATTTCAATATTAATCATAGAAAAAACAATATTAGACTCAACACTAAGTTGTTCGATCAACTTTGCTACTATTTTTCCTTACATATTTTCTTAAGTATAATAAATAGTCTTAAGTATAATAAATAGTCTGTTAGTTGTAGGTATTACATCACTAATTTTTTATTATATTTATTTTCTGATAAAACTTAAAATTAAAATATTATCTACATTTCCAACCGTTCTCATCAACGGAAAGCTAGAGGTATATATGGGCATTTTACATGTCCGAACAAAGCGTTTGATGTTCTCGTCAGGACAGTACGCCATCGGTAGTAGGTGGCTACTGAGCCCTGTGGTGCAGCCAACTAGTCAGGCGGGCTATGCAGCTGCGTGGCTCGGGTGTTCGGAGGGCAGAGGGTGGCGTAGTGCTACTGCAGTGCAAGAGCCTCTCTTCACCTTTTCCCTATATTATTACACTGTTGTGCGTACTTGGAATACTTACGTGGGGGTACTATCAGGACAATAATCCAGCCGGGCTAAGACAAAGGGGCGTGATGCATGGTACATTAGTCAGTAAAAAGCGAAGCGCACAAGGCGAGGTTGTCCTTGCAGGTAGGCAGAGATCCGCACATCTGAAGATTGCGGAGCGGAACTCGGATGCAAACGTAGCAAGAATGCAAACACCACCGACGAGCACACCGTGACAACAGGTTCACTGGTGTCGCACCTATTCGGCAAACAGCCGGACTGGATCTATTCTAACACAACATGTATTGTATGTACCGGCAAATGGGCTGCATTGTCCACAATCAGAAACAGAAGATTTTGTTTTTTCTTCTTTCTTCTTTTAAAAAAGAAGCAGCAGAAGGTTTTTTCTATAGGACAAGCAGGAGTTGAAGCAAAGGGCATTAACCTGAACAACTGCATCCTTCCTATTTTTTTACTCAAAACATTAGAAATTCTATGTCAGTATGGATTGCACGATGCAAGTTTGACGTGGATCTCTGCATCCTTCATTCCTTCCCTCAACCAAAATTCGCCTCAAACATAAGCAATTCCCGCTGGAGGATAAAAACTTAGCCAATAAACCAATTCGCCCTTTTTTTTCCTGAGGCTTTTACTTCTGTGCCTCTTTTCCTTTCTTTCTTGCTTCTGTTTGGATACCAGCATGACCCTCTTTAAGGGGATGATCGTTTTAACGATAACTTTTAGTTTTTTTTCACTGTAACTGACTTTTTTTTTTCTGTAGCTGAGTTAGTGGATAATGTAGTGAATAGTGAAAAAAAAGCTGAAATTTTTAGAAGCGAAATGAGCACTCCCTAAGACAGATCAATACTTGGATTGCTTTGCATCATGCACATGCAATTTTCTATTCTGATCCTGGCATCCTGCTAGTCAAATGTCACAATAAAGACACAACAAAAACATAAGCTCTAGCAAATGACGATCATAAACAGCATATGACCGATCAACATGATCAAAGATTACGAAACAAACCACCTGGATTCCTGAACAGACTAGTAATGCTTGCACACACAACATAGGTTCAATGGTTCATCAATACATTCAATACCAGTCTTAGAAGACCAGATGGTTACACAGGCAGTTCATACAGCACAACAGTACAGTACTACGAATTACGAAAGCATGGCAGTGTTCTCACAACGTCACCGATACAACACAAGTATTTAATACCCAAATCAGTCGAATAGCTTTAGGTTTGGATACTGGCGTTCACAGAATCACCGATACAGTGCAAATACTTAAAATACGCTGGGCAATTCCTTGGTGGAACCACCCCATCTTAGCAGTAAAACATGACACGCTTCACGTTTTCCTTGAGGGCAGGGAGAGGCCGGACAGCAACATTCCCAGCAGCCCTGGCGCTGCGCACACCAGGCAGTGGAGGTCCACGGCTGGTTGCAGCGCTGCTCACCATGGACCCACTGTCAGAAGTCTCTGGCTCCATGTAAAAGCGAGCTCGGAAGGCTGCCAGATGAGCATAGTACGCAGGAGGCACTGCAAGCAATCAACCAATGGTCAACATTGGTTTCATAAGAGCAACACCATATTGCGTCTAGGCCCTAGGGTAGTCAAGAAACTGAAGGGAATGTTTTCAATTTGGACTTACCAATTGATACAGAACGGGTGCACCTAGCGTACCTGCAAGAGTAGAAATAATGTTTAACTGGCCAGGTAAGTAGTGCATATAAAAATCTGACTGATGGAACAGCAAATTACGTGTAGCACAAGTTGTTTGTGAGAGTTTGCAACTCATCAGCAGTAAATTTGTTCTCATCCCACAGTACATGATAATGAGCAGGACGGCTTGTTCCCTGAGGCATTGAGATTTAAATCAGCAATAAACGCATTCCATCAAATAAAGAAATTGTGAGGAAATGAAGGACAACCTGAATGCCAGCATGGCTACAGAGGTAGAAATCAAACTCAGTTGGATGGCAAATCTTCGAATCAACAACAGTACCTACATTAGATAAAGGGCTCAGTTCCACGATGATTAGATTCAAAATACATGAGCTAAGCACAAAAAACATAAGTGCACCAAAAACTAACCAGGCAGTATGTTCCCGCTTCTATCAACAGTACGCTGATCATTGTGGTTATTAGCAAACAGCCTAGTGTGATGACGTTTCTGGACAACTACAAAAGTAACTGGAGGCTGATAATTGGGCTCCAAGGATGCACAGGCCTACATCCATAGTTCAGCAATGATCCTCAGAGAAAATATGAAGAATATTGCCAAACATGTGTGGTTGAAATAACTGTACCTTTCTAATGGCATCAAGTTCATACAACAAAACCTGATAGAACTGTCCCTCGCTGACACCATCCCTGAAAACAGCAGATGTTTAATATATAGACAGTCAAGCTAAGCAAACATGCCCAAAAGGCAAGAATAAGAACCTGTAGAATATGATCCTCTGGGGTTTCTGTCCAGTTGCTCTCTTGAAAGAAATGAGAAGCTCCCTGCATATTCAACAGAATTTATACACATATATCAGCATCCAAATGTAGAGGAGTGAATATATCTTATTAGCTCACTAAGATCATACTTGATCATGCCACCAGTCACAGTTCCTCTTTGGGGATCTTGCCATACTTTGAAAAGGTCCTGTATCAACTCTTGGCGATGGGCTTGGGCACTCACTAATCCAGCATACTTAGTGACCTCTGGCCAGTCTTGTGAGGCAACCACCTAGAGGAGGGAATAATATTGTAACACAGATAGCAAAACTTCCATTACAACTTAGCAGGACTTCAGACATGTATTCATCGTAACAAGTGCTGCACTTACAGCTGCAATAGAAGGACTGGAATCTTCTCCAGGATGAGGATGTGTAACATCAGCACCAAATATTATTGTTGGTCTGTCACTAACAAGGGGAATCCTTCTTGTCAAAGCATCCACAAGTACAGTATTCCTTCCCCCCACCTAACAAGTAGGAACAACATAAGAAACTAAGAATCTAGGTATACATTAAAATTGGAATAGTTGGAGCTCAACAAAATACCTTAACATTAATTTTAAGCGCAACATTTGCGAGATACTGCTTGCTCATCTTAAAAACATGTTTTGTCAGACAACATTGAGACACCAATCCAAGATCAGTCTCACAGATCCTTTTAAGATCCCCTGCAGAACGAAAAGAATATTGATGACCAAAGTTATTCACTGGGCAATGTCCAATCGTCTTTTGGAAGAGAACATACCGTAAAGAGAACCATTATTATCAGGCAGTATTACAATCAGCAGGTCAAGTTCTCTGCCCTGGGGTCTGAGTATGTTCATGGCATCTTGATCACGTGCCTTTAGTGCTCTTTCCACATGTTCAGGTCTGGCAGTAACTGGGGGTAGCACAGGTTCAAGTGCAAAGTCCTACAGAGAGAGAAAAAGGAGAATATAAAGAGCAAATACTACAAAATAACCAAAGTGATAAACATGGAATGCTATTTGGATGACAGAAACATACCATTCCAGATACTTGGCACATGATAGCCAATTCATGACAGAAACCCCTGGCAGCACTACTTTGCACATTTCGAGAGAAGTTAATACATGCCCAGTTGCTAACTCTCCCACCATTGACCATTTTCTACAAGCAAATAGAGCAAAAACACATATGAGTATACGCAAACTAGTTACAAACATAAAATCACACAACAAGGGAATGTGTAGTAAGACTAAGGGCCACCTACAGGTAGAAAAATGATGCATATCTAGGTCAAAGAAATGCTAATGGCACAAGGGCATGCACCCACATGACTAACTTGCAGTGGCATACAACACTGGTACTAAACAAGCTACCAGGGTAGTTACTAGAGTAAAAGCAAACAACACAAAAGAAAATGCCAGATAATGGAGAGATTCATATAGGGCTTTGAAGTATATCATGCAGAATCCCTCCCAAAATGTTTTCATACGAAACCAGTCAGTCCTCCGGAATTGCGACATAAAGATATGATCATAACAATATGGAGTTACATAGCAGCGAAAATTCCGTGGTCATCTGTATTTACTAAAGTTGCACGCCGTAAAGAAACTAGACAATAACTGTTTCCCAGTTGCTTTCTGCTTTATGTTTCTTCCCACAAGAGGTGTTCACCAAGGCGCTGGGTGCTAGTCGGACGGCAGACCAGCGCCTAGCGCTAGCAGACGCCTAGGTGGATGAATCAGCTAGGCGGGCTAGGCATGAGAGTGGCGAATAGGCACCACCAGCAGCCGCCTTGGGGAACAGTGCCCATAAAGGAAAAAAAACACAGGCAACTGAAGACATTCACAGTAAGAATGATCTTATCTTGATTTCTCAAGACGTTTTTATCAAGGCGTACCTTGTTCATCATGTTCCATTGGCCAATTTTTGGCAAGACATCCTTCTCTCTGCCACTGTCATGGTATTTAAGCTAACACAAAAGAAGCAAAATGCAGTCAACGGCTATGCGCAACATATGCCCAATATGAAAAACCAACTGCTGTCAAACCGTAACTGAAAATTGACTTACCCTTGGCGGAGGCAGAACACGAGCTTCAACCGATGCGAGCCGCTCATCAATTCTTATGCCAAATTCCTGTGCATATGGATCTTCGTAGTATGCATTGTGATGCACGGTCTGATCAAAAGAGGAAAAAACAAAATAAGGATATGATTTAGGATGCCAATTTAGTTGTTTAACCATGGGGGAGATGACAGCTAATAAATACTAGCATAAGCATCAGCATCTTTATGTGTTCCATAGTATGTAATCATTACAGACACAAGAACAATTCAGACAAACAGATATTAGATGGAACTCTTCACCAGAATATGTGATTTTGACAGCAACAAGCCAACAATTACTCATCAAGTAATTATCATTTATTTTAAAATATATATCTATAGGACACTCGATCCCACAATAAACAAGACCCTGAAACCTAACTATGGTAAAATGACAAGAGATCACAATGACTAAGTATCTAATAGAGCCCCTACTGTAAAAACCTGTTTCATATGCACAAGAATGCATGAGCAGTGATCCCATAAACAAAAACTTAAAAAAACATTACAGAAGCTTTAATTGCAATAAAATGCTATATAGACATGTAAATAATATATGTCAAAGAAAATTGGACACATCAAATTGGACGAACCTGTCAACATAAAAGTCTGGAAAAACACCAAACAGCTACATAAACATATCAATTCATAAATGAAACAGACACAGAATGCCAGTAGGCAATATTGTAATACAACACTGTTGAAACAGCTTGCACCAAAAAATACGATCATGGTCACCTGCAAGATGTCCAGCTCACGCTCTTGAGGGCGCTGGCAAGTCACTTTCAGTAGAGCAGTTATCTGTTTCTCATTGAGTCGTTTCGAGTAACGTTGTCCTTCAACAATCTTACAAACCTGATATTTTGAAGTCATAAACTTGTGACAATATGTTGAAGCTGGATGTAGCATCTAGAAAACATTTGCATAGATGAACATAGTACAATACATCAATGCAATCAAGGTCATTAAAGTCTTAAAGATGATAACCTCCATAGGCAGGTAATTTGGTCTTTGCTGATTGCCCACTTGCAAGCAAGGTAAAGTGGTGTGCTGAATACTAAAACCATATGTCTCCAGGAAGTATTGAACCACAGTCTTCACAGTGCCGCGATCATCAACAGGGAATCTATCACAGGAATACCAACCAAAATCATGTCAACACAGTATCCTTTGATCCACGCATCTGCAGGGGCTTAAGAGATTTTTAACATATAAGCTAGGGAGAAGCACATACGATAACTCTCTTGTTGCTTGTGAAGTGAGGCCAGATATACGATATTTCCTACGCATGTTTCCTCGATGTGTAACCTCAACCTTCACACCTCGTAGGGCTTTTTTGATCTGCAGGGGAAGAATAATTATTGTAACTCAGCATAAACCAAAGTCACAGTCAACAAAGGTGAGGCAAGTAATGAATCAAACCTTCACACGATCAGAATCAGACAATCGTCTAACTGAGATGTCTCTGTTCAGAAGCTGGGCAACAAAATCAATCACAGGGAGAGGCTCAATAAATGCAGTAGAAGACATATCTGCAAGAAGAAACACCAAGTAATCTCAATATGTCAGACAAGACAAATGGCCATTCTGTAACCTACGCCCACATGCTCTGTAAACTATAATATACTGTAACCATCACCCATCATGCATGACAACTGACAAATTAACATTGATACAAAAGGAAAATAAAGATGGAAGTGGTGGCATCTAACCAATATTCAGCGAAAGCCCCATCTGTGTAGGCCTTATGCTTTGATAAAAACCACGCCAACTTTCCAAACCCTCACCAAGTTGCTGACGTCTCCCTAAGTTAGGAGAATAAAATGATCGGCTAACTGGAGAATACCTACAGAAGTGAAATGCAAATAAATTCTAGGACATGCCACAGGAAAAACAATAAAATAGCACACGGTTAGCTCAAGATTACCTGGCAGTAGGCAATTCACGTAGCACAATGTCAAGCACTTGAAGAGCTTCCTGCGGTGCATCTGCTTGCCTCCCAGCTAGAAACATAGCCAAATGGTGGAGATCAGCACGAGCAGCAAATTTGATCACCACCCTGAATGGTCTCTCGCGCCTTAAAACAAAAGGAATGTCAGTAGAAAATTTTAAATATATTTAGGTACAGATATGACAGCAATAGCATACCTTTGCCCGCCTTGACCACCACCAAGACTATCTTCCTCATCTTGCAGAGTAATTTCGAAAGTCCTAGAAGTAAATGGCAATGGACCAGCTGTATAAAGGCTCTTCCTTCCATCGTAGACAGGTAGACGCCCACCCAAATGAGATTGTCTATACAGCGTTACCAGCTCTCCCATGACAGCACGATTCACACCACGTGAAGTAACCTCTGGTGTTATAGACACCTGATGTAAACAAGACTGGTGATCAGAAATCACAAAATAAAAACTCTGGAGGGAATAAAACTTCATATGAGGGGCATACATCGTATTGGTGAAGATCTTTATCAGGCAGCTCTGCAAAGAAATGATTGGCCTTCACGATACACCTGTCCCCATATGTACCCTTTCCCGGGCGCAATGGAAACCTAACTGATTTGCTTGATGGTGGTGCCAGTTGAATGGCTTGGCTGGTCGAACTTTGACCATGGATGGCAAGTTGCAGAAACTGTTGCTGGACTTGTCCACTGCTCACCTCTGCTGCAGACTGAGAGGATGAGCCAGCTCCCGATGGGGATGGTGTAACCACCGGGGCTTGATATTGGACATGTAGGGCTTGGTGCAGCTCGGGAACTGTTCTTGATGGACCTGGAGGAACATTGCGTCCACCACTACCTCCCCTATGCCCGCCATAGTATGGCTGCGGCATTCCACCTCCTCTTGGGCGTGGACCACCGCGCCCCTGATACTCACGTGGTTGATACTCAGGTGGCCCACCACCTGGATGATGTGGTCCTCCGCGGCCCTGATAGTGTCCACCACGGCCCTGGTGTTGACCACCACCACGGCCACCCTGAGGAGGTACCCAACCACGTCCTCCCCCATGTTGTTGAGGAGGTCCTCCCCCAAGTTGTTGAGGAGCTCTCTCAGCCCGCTGTGAGGAACCCTGCCCAGAAGCTCCTGAAGCCTCCCCAGAACTCTCTCCAGAGCTGCCAGGGCCAGTTCTTTTCTTCCTCACCATGATGGATGCTGTCAAGACAGGAATACACCAAAATGTAAGATTATAGAAATCTAATGTATCAAGACTACAGGTTATCAAAGTATAACTACAAGCAGAAAGAATACCATGACAAAGCAAATACTTAACAGGAAAAACGAATTGGGTCCGTTTCTCATTTTAAAACTAAAATGGCAATGCACCTAGTAAATTGCAAGACCTTAACATGGAATGAAACATCTTCAATTTGTTCAGGCAGTGAATTATCTATCTTTTATATTTCATCACCAAGGAACACAGGTTATTGAACAAAGCCACGGTACAATTAACTCAATTGTTATGGCACGATAAGCCATAGCATTAGCAGCATATCGCGGATTAGGAATATAATTATTATTTTTCTTATTATTTAGGTTTATTTCCTTTTAGATTTATTCCATGTATTAGAGATAAATTTCCTATTATTAGAATTCGTTTTCTTAATATAAAGATAGATTTCTTAAGAATCAAGTCTAGCTATCTCTATAAAAGAGACATCATTGTATCGTTATTATTAAGCAATGAACAATTAAACAAGCCTCTAATCTCCCCTTGCTTCTAAGATCAGGCCTTAGAGCCTCTCTACCACATCAAAAAAGAGCCCTATCGGTGGCTAGATGAGGGTAAGCACCCTACCCTCGGTCCTCGGACCCATACACAACCACTGACCATATCATTTGGTATCAAAGCCAATCGTCGCCCCTTCCACCATGCCGGGCAGCGAGGGTCTCGATTACATGACAATCAGTGGCATGCTGGGTCGTATGATTGAGATACTTGAAAAGATGCTTAGTGTTCCAGAGGAGGAGAGAAGCTACGCCGGGAGCAACGAATGTTCCACCAATCTCCTGGCCTTGATGGCCACCCCATTGGCTGCGACCTTGGCCTAGATGGCGGATTTGGCTGCGGCAGCGACTCCCTCCATGCCGTCCGGACGGCATACACCTTGGGCACGAACGGCAAGGCGGGGGTGACGCCTTGAACCACCAGGCCGCCTTACCGCCTAAACGACGCTTTAATAACTATGGTCCTACCCTCGGTCTTTGGACCTGTACTCAACCACGGACCATATCATCAACTCATATAAAGAAATGACACAAAAGGGTGTCGGATGATGCATAAGATGATACACCTATATATATTACTACTGTATGCAAAGAAAACTGCCTAAGGACTTCTAGTGAAAATAAAAAACGACAGAACTGCCACCTGTTGAGGGCAAAGCAACACTCACACAGGATAAAGAAAATGATGTGATTTAACATAACACAAATAGAAGATAAACTATTAACATATTGCATACGGGCAGTGTTAACGAGGCATATTATCCCTATGTAGGCTTAGCAGAGAAAAAAACATGAGAACTATACCATGATCAAATTTGTACCAATTAGAATAAGAAAGAGACTAAGTTACCATAACATAGTAAAGGAACACAATTTGCACATGTAAAAAAGAAGCAAACTGGAAACTAGCGAGCACCATACAAGAAAGGAATAAACAACAAGTTAGCATAGCAAGCAAAAGGTTACAACAATGTAAGTAAGAGTGTATCATCTAAAGTATGGCTGCCTCATTTTTACCTAGTTACCTAAAAAATTAATTTATTCATTGCAAGTGATAGCCTAAAACACATAGACAAACAAGCAATAAATAAAATCAACTAATCACCTTTTTCTAGAATAACAGAAAGAATTATATTTTTATTTAAAAATAGATAACGTCTGTGTTACACACAACCAGGGGGCAGGCAATACAAACCAGAATACCATGTTAGAACAAAATGAACAAACCCCAGCAGGCTTTATATCCTATATTCCTATGCATAAACCATAGCACCATAATGAGACGAAAATGAACAAGGGAGGTCATATTGAAGCTACGAAGCTACCAAAAGAAATTTATACATAATGAAACGACCAGTACATGCTATGGATGAGAAATGTGTAGCACTTGAAAATGAACCACTACAACTACAACATGCAACGAGGAAAACCCTAGTACTATAAAACTTAGAAATGGCTATTTTAAGTTCCTTTCAGCAATGTCATTATATTTCTAGCAATAGCTGTTACAACACAATCAGTTTGGGGCGCAACAAATATTTTAAATGATACAATCAACACCGTGATCAAGCTAACCAAACTACCAGCAACTTATTGGCGCACCGCCAAACAGATTTTCCCAATGTATCTATGAACCTTAGCAAATGACATACTTCGCACTTGTAATGAAGGTTCAGAGTCCACAGTAAGCCCACAGGCTACAGTTTATCCGCATTCTTATGGAGCTGCAATTTCACGGCTGTCTTCATGGTGCATTCAACCGAGGTACACGATTACCTTCGTTTATTAGCCAGAGACAACAACAAAAACAGTCCTCTATAGCCCCGATTAACCAATCTGTTACCGAGCTACAGCAGTGTACACACAAATAAACAGAGTAAAAAACTATTTTACACCACAGCGTAGTGCGAAATCATCATACAAGCTAACAATCATACCAGGGTTAGTAGCAAAAAGAAAACCAAACAAACGTGTTCAGAAAAGCATTTAGCCAATGTAAGCACTTCAAACCGAAAGGAAAAGGGCTTCCTTATCTCACACACCTTCTTCACACCTCGCATCCCGCACTCGTGCTTGACCTAAAAATACGGTGGCGATCACACGAACACGAGCAAATCGCCAAATCCCCCATTGGATCAGCTCACTGCAAAGCTAGATCCGCCCAAATCCACCAAAACCCTCTCACACTCAAACGAGCACTGAGGCTCGCCACGACGCCGCAACTGACCCCAGTCGATCGAACGCCACGCGCCCGCACGAAACCAGCGAAACAAGCGGGAGAAAGCTACAGATCTGGTGAGCGGGAGTGGTACCGGAGCACGGTGAGCGAACGGCGGGGCGGGAGGAGGCGGTCTCCGGAAACCCTGGTCCTCCTCCAACTCCCCACTAGCGCTCACTGCTGCTGCTGCTGTCTCTCGCCGCCTGCACCACCACCCCTCGCCTTTTTTTGAGGGTAAAGGCGACGACCGCTTGTGGTTAGCGCAGTGCGGCACACTGGGGAAAGAGCCGAAGAGAGGGCAGGCCCGCAGGGCGCCCGTGTCAGAGCGCTCTGCGGGGGACCCGGTAATCCCAATCCGGACTCTGTTTCGAGGCGGGTTAGGGCGTACGTGGGCCGCCGATGACAGGTGGGCCCCGCACGTCATTTGGGCCGTGATTGGCCGGGAGCGCCTCGGGCGCGACGTCCTGGGTGGGATTAAGTGGGGTTAAGCTAACCATTACCTAGCGAAATGGCCGGGGCCCAGGTGTCAGGAGTGGATAATCGCGCCCCCTCGCTCTGTTGCTCCCCAGGGCCCCACGGACGCTTCGGCTGCTGATTGGATGGGCTTCGCCTTGTGTCCCGTGCGCAGCACGCGATCAAACGGAGGAGCACTCCGTTTCTCTACAAGCTTTATTACACCACAACACTCGGTGTCTGTGCATGTCGATAGTGGTACTACGTTTTACAAAGTGTATGATTACTGGTAAGATCTCTAAAATATTGACACTTGGCATGGCCAAGCGAACAGAATCTGCTAGCGTGAGACCACGGGAGAGGTGCAACTGTGCAGCCGTGCAAAGTGCGTAATGGGTCAAACGGGCAGAAGGGGTCGGTACGTACGTAGTGGGATGCGTCACTGTCACTGCCATCCCGTTTTAGTTAGGCCGTTCAGGCCGTAACGACATCTACAGCATATAAAAATAAAAGATCTTAGCATTTTAACATCGATCTTATATACTATAAAATCAATCTTAAACAAGTCATGATCAAAAAAAAGATTTAAGACCAGTCATCAAGCTAAAATTTTAGTTATAAGCATTAAAATAAAATTTTTCTTTTAAATTCTGTATTCTCTCTCCCACCACCAATCACTTTGGCATAAAGGATATTAGGTGGGATCCTCCTTAAAGCCGAGTGGTGATTTTAAACATAACAGAGTTGACTTTAACAATTAGATGGGACCCACCTTAAGAGCTTCTCCCATTAGCGATGGCGAATTTTTTTGTAGCGATTTCATCAGTAATTTTTTATCAGAAAAAATTTGGTTTTTTATTTTTTAATTAATTTTTTAAAATATAAAAATAAAAATATGTTAACCCATTAGGGACAATACAAAGGATTATACTCAAAAAACCAAATACAAAAAGCCTAAAATATTTAAAATAATTTTAGAAAAAGACGAAATCATCAATAGTAAAACCAAAGCTAAAACCCACCTTAAAAAAGCGCTCGTTTATAGAATCTAAGACCTATTGTGATATATAGGGCTGATTTTTTTGGGCATAATTATTTTTAAAAATATAAAAATTTTAAATGGAGTATTTTTTAAGATTAGGTTTAATTAATTGTAGCATACGTTAAAAAATAATAAAAATTTTAAAATATCTAAAAAATTCAAAAAAGGCGAAATACTGAATAGTAAAAAAAACAGAAATTAGAAACAGAAACAAAAAAAAATCAAAATAAATAGAGCCTAAAATCCATCGTGATATATACACTAGAGATGCTTAAAGAGCAAAGGGTACGGAATGGGTCAATGGGCGCCGCTCGACGCAGCACCCGAGGGTGCAGGCTACCGCTGCCCTAGTGGATCAATGGCTCAGATTGGTTTCGCTTATGGGGGGCACGAGGCTGTGCGGGGGCATCACCAAACGGTCATCTCCTCTGCCGTCTCGTCCCCCACCGAATGACATCCTAGCCCCACAGGTTGCGCGGACCCACGGCGCGGTGGCGCGAGTTCTCTCCGGCGCACAGCGAGGGCCCACCTGGAGGGCCGTACCGGGTGCGCGGCCAGGCGGTTGCTCCGCTGGGCCCGCGGCACGAGGCCTGAGGCGGGTGGGGCCCATCAGACAAGTGCAGTGGGGGTATGACCGTGTGAGGGCCCTTTCGCACCTCGCGGCCAGGCCAGGCCAGGCCAATGCCCTATTGGCTGCCTCGAGCCTGGAGATTCCAAAGCTATCGGCCAGCAGAACCCAAACGAGTGGGGGCCTATAGGCTATAGCTATGTTTGTCCGACACAGAGACGTTCCCGGTCTCGATTGCAGTTGCACTGTTGCAGAGCAGGCTTGCATGCAGTGCAGGTTAATAAGTAGCGATGTGCGCAGCAAGAGAAATCATGGACTTATATTGCGGTTTATAGTTTATGATTTTTAGTCGTGGAAACTGATAAGTTATTTCTAAAGAGTGATTCCTATAAACCATTTTAAAACAGTAATAAAGAAGTTATTCTATTTTTTATTTGAAAAAAATTATAAATCATAAACTTTAAATAACAGAGCCACTCTAATGAGTATGCTACAGCCTATTGGTTCTGGTATATGCTAATATATGCTATAGAGGTCTTGGTGCTTCAAGACAAGGGTAGGTAGAGTAGACGGTTTGTTTTTTGTTTTTGGTTTTTGATTTTGATTAAAAGTTGAAATAAATAAGATGATTTTTTAAGTTATTTTTAAAACTGTTTTCTACGTTTAAAACCACGTATGTTGTCCTCTGTTGTTAAAAAATATAAATAAAAGTTATTAACTATAATAAAAAATCATTAACTTCAGACCAAAATATCAGGACAGACAGCCTTTGCCGGAATGTCACGATAGCATTGTGCAGAATTGTTCAGTCTTAAGGATGTGCCTACACAATGAGGAAAGACTCGGACGTTCCGCCAGACATAAGACCGGGAAGAAACATTTTCTGCTTGTAGTATGAAATGAGGGGAATGGAAAAGCCTGCTGTATTTTAAGGCTAGGTTTAAAAGTATTATGACCTTTGGTTGATTATAAGATAGAGAGAGTAACGTATATTTTTATTAAAAAGTTATTCTATTCAAAACGCCTCATATAGTAACTTTTACAAAAGGTTTATAAACCACCTTAAAAACCAGTCCATTCAAAAATCAATTTCTAAAAGTTAAAAGCCAAAAGCTATTTGGAACATAGCCTAATACAAGGGTGAAGAAAACCAGCAAACTAAACTGCAATTACAATTCTAATCCACTAGATATTGTGTCTCTTCTTTTCAATTTCTAAAAAGCTATTTTTTTATTTTTCTACAGCAACTAGTTTTTAAACGGAGTATCTTTTTAAGATGAGATCTACAAGTTGATTATAGTATACACTATAGTAACTTTATTTATATTTATCAAAACTACATATGAGTTTCTCTTACAAACAACTTTGAAGCTATAAATTATAAATTATAGTCAAAAGACGGCCACAGAAAAAGAACGTCTCTTCTGCTGCATTAGCACGAGTACGAGAAAAACCAGTGAACTGAACATGCGAGTAGAATTGTAATCTACCAAATAATAGACCCGTTATTCCCGTGTTACAAATGGCCTAAGTACTCTTTTAAGGTAGCATCTTTCGAAATTTATGCTACACTGCTAGTCGTGTTTAGATTTTTCTCAACTAGAAACTAACCAATACTGGCAGTTTAGTGCATTAACTAGTGCTAAATTGCATCTTAAATGTTCGGTGATATTCCAACAGAGTCTAAAATTATACCAATACGGAATGAGGAAACTAAGGGCATGTTTTTTTGCTTTGACTTATAGCATATAGCTTTTAGACAGTTCATGAGAAAAAGTAAAGATTAACAGAAACTCACAAGCAGTTTGGCCGATATAAATAAAGTTGTTATAATATATAATACAATCAATTTATAGATCATATCTTGAAAAGGTACTTCGTTTGAAAGATAATTACTGTACAAAAAGCAAAAAAAACTTTTAGAATTTGAGAAAAAGAGATCCTGAGAACAATCGGCACTATGATTTAACACCCAACCCCAACCTGGCTATAGATCTTTTTCTTTGTTCACCCCGAACATCACAGTCCTACTTCACATAGTAATTCCAAGAAATGAAAAAAAAATAGTAGCACTAGTAACTGTAAGAGTATACTAGGTAGAGATGCGCGCCATGCTGTGCCAAAGCATAAACATGAAAAGTTGCGCTAAAATTGCAACACAACTTTGTATATGTTACAAATTTTTGGACCGACAATGATGTACAAATTGAAGTCGATTATAAACATGTATACAGAAATAAGATAAAAATAGACACTGATCCTAAACACCACTAACTATTACAGGTTTTTTAATGACAATGATGTTCAAGTCGAAGAAGACTTCAAACAACATGTGTACAGGAGGAAGATACAAATACACAGTGGACACCATTGTTTCTATGGCATACCACACAATGACGAATATAGCGAATGATGTTGTAACGTCCTCGTTTTCGGGAACAAAAGCGCCGTATGTTCCGCAACAGCCCAGGAGTTCTGCTGCGGATAGAAAGTGCATCAAACCTGCTTACGAGTATTTAAACTGGATTAGTTTGACATAAATAAGGCCTAATGGTCAGTTATCAGTTTTATGGACGTACAAGCCCAAATTATAACTTACAATTAGAAGATCCGAAGAAAACACCCACAGGAACACCTGGGTGCGGTCGTAACCCTAACACGAATACTTGAAATACGCTTCCTTCTTCTGATATCTAGGTAGGGTAATATAGCAAGTTTGAGTACAATCAACCGTACTCAGCAAATTATAATGGTAAATCTTAACTTACTAAATGCAGGAAAATTTCAAGGGAGGGAGTATACGGGTTTTATTATTTTATGTGGATGCAGTTTTATTTGCAATTGGTTTAAAAACAATAGCTCCATAATACTAATTAAGGAAATGGGGGTCTTGAACATTAGTTTCTTCACTTTACCCATGTCAAAAATACCCGAAAACTACTTATGCCTTGTTACCGGAATCACCCATCAAACACAGCTTCATTAACCGGAAGCACAGCGTATTCGAATACCATTTCATTTCACTCTGTAGAGTTGCTCAGCTTTACCTACAAGATTTCTCAATTACCAATGTCATGCAATAGACACGCTCAATTAGCGTGCGACTGAATTGAGAAAACTAGATTTTTAGCTGCTCAATTTAATATATAGACCCCACCCGGTAAGCACCTTCACCAAACTGAGTATCCACGACCTCGGCCAATGTGGAACACAACAATGACCGCATAAGTTTCGTGAAGACTCTACCGTTGTACGGCGATAACGCGCCCATACCACACTTCAAACTTCTGTAGGGGTTCAATTAAAGTGAGTAGTTAACGGATCAGGACTGACAGTTCAATACTTGTGGTTGCGCGATTACTGTGCTCTATACTCAGCATAAGGGTCTAGTCCTTACATTTCTCCACTGAGACTGCCAATCACGATCGGGTCCCATCCAATACTTGTACCGGCACCCAACTGCTACACTTCTCCACCCTAGGGTAGGGTTGTGGCTCGTCCACTACAAGGCACCCCACTATTTCCATCCTACCCTAGCATATTTTGAAAAAAATTTACCGTGAACTACAAGTCCATGATAACTCGTGATTTTATGTGAGTAAAATGTGGTAAACATGTATGTATTAATTTAATAATACTAAAGTTGTCAAAGTGAATGTGGCCTCAAAGTTAACCATGGTATTTTAAGTGGTAGGATGTAACTACATGCACCATATCATTATAAACATCTATTTATACTCAAATAATTTGAGCAAATAACAATAGTGCAAATAACATAAATACATAACTATTCATAAATTGGTAGGTTCAATATGCTCAAAATTTGTAACTTGCCTTGCTGATCCGGATTTTCACGAACTCGTAAAATGTCGAAGTTGGCTTGGGGTCCTACACCGTCGTCTCGGAATCTTTGGAAACTAACGCAAAAACACAGAAAATAAAATCAATCCGTGCTCATGTCTAAACAAGCTAGGATAAACAAAAATAAAAATCTATAAAAGAAAATAAATACAATAAATTTTCAAATGGGTTTGGTTTGAATTTTTGAAGTGGATTTTGGGTTAATGGACCTCAAATTGAATGAGGTATTTTTGGGGATTTTTCGGCTCTGGAAATTGGAAGAAGTCATTGTGCTACAATCGCTATAGTAACGGGCCGACCCACAGTGCACGGGCGCCCGAGCAAAGCGGCTCGGCTTGCTCTCTTGCGCGGGAGTGCGTGCACATGCGCGGGGTGGGTTTGAAAATGGCGGGTGGGCCGGCTGGCGCGGCCCACGCCAGCACACGAGCGGCCGAACGGCCCAGCGGGGAGCGCTCGGCGAAGGTGACCGTCGATTAGGCGGGAGCGGTCAGGATGGTGCCAAGACGCTGACTCCTGCGTCGTCTTCTTCCTCAAACCAAGCGCGCGGCGGAAAGGCAGAGGTGCGCTCCTCGCCGAGGTTTGACGTTGGTGGGGAGTCCCTGGCGCAAAAACCGACACCAAAGGGTTCAGGGGAGTGCGAGTATTCCATTTCTAGCCTTGGAGGAGTGAGAGCATTAACGAGGAGGGTCGCCGCGTGGGAGAAGAGGGCGGGTAAGTTGGCGGCTAAGGGAAGATTGGGGCATGCTCAAGAGAAATGGAGCTCGATTTAGTGATCTGCGGGGGAAAGGGTGTACGAGGGAGGAGTGAGGTTGGCTCAGGGAAGGCCCAATTGGCCTAGCATCGTTGAGGGGCGGTGGTCGGAGGGTGTGCACAGTGCGAGGCCGATAGAGAAGTCCTCAAGCAAAATTGGTTTGGGATTTATGAATGCGATGCTCTCGTGGTGCTCTGGCCGAGAGGAATTGAATTTTGATCGGTTGAAGAGGAAGATCGATGGTGAGGTTTACCGGGACCAGGGGGAGCGGTGAGGGGGGGTCTCGGCAACGGAGAAAGCAATTGGCTAGTTCGGGGAGGAATAGAAGCATGGTGCGAAGCTTTATGCAAAAGTAATTGGATTTTAGAGGCCGAGGAAGCGGTGGCAACAGTGGAGCAGGGCGGAGGTCACTGGCGCATGGAGGAAAAGATGGGGAGACATCACCAGGGGCATGGCGCGACCATGCGGTTGGATTGCGGCTCTGTGCGCTTTGATGGGGAGAAAGACAACTCGTGCTTCGCGTGGACGAACGGAGAGGGGGTTGGCGCATGGCGGGAGTGCCGCTTTGTCCACTGGGTGCACAAGGTGAGGTGGGAGCGGTTGGGGATGGGACGCGGGAGTGAAGGGGGCCAGGCAGGGTGGTTGATGACGCGCGTGAAGGTGCAAGTGGCCTTCGGCACCACGAGGTATGGGCGAGTGGCCACGGCGCATCCGACGGGTGAAGGGACAGAGCGGGGAAGGAGGGAGGCGGGGATTGGCCGGGCGCCAAAGAAGGGGAGAGGCGGGAGGCCAAGGGAGTGGGATTAGGGGAAGATTTAAGGGAGAGAAAATCAAAATTAACAGCAAATTCAAGTTTTAAATTTTTCAGGTTGTTTTAGATGTCTTATGTACGCAATACAAAGGCTTCTTTGCCCGGCCCGGTAGTGCTAAAATTTTCCCTAGCTCCGTAACTTGGGTGATGAAAGCCCAACAAGCTTGGCTTAGCTCATCTTCTTCAATGACACTGGATAATAATAACCAACTCTTGTGATGTCATCTACATAAATATGTTAAATTCAATTGCTAAGCAAGCACTTGTTTCGCTTTCCACTGCTAGTCTGTCATTCAGCAAGGTTTTAGAAGCTAAAATTTTACCTTAGGAGCATGTCAGAATGATAGAAACAGTTTGAGTAATTGATTCAGTACATCTGGTGGAACGTATTTTTGTACAGCACAATGAAGAAAGCATCAATATAGCATTGTGATTATTATGGTTTCTTTTTATTTCTCGTAATTGTATTATTTGTATAAAAAGATATAATGAGAGTAAAAATCTTTTTTTTTTTGCCAGAAGAGCAAGAATTCATTTGTGTTGAAGACATTGGACTTCACACAATAATAAAAATGCAACCAAGTCAAATATGACAGCTTGGAAGTGAGATTAGCATTTAGCAGTGAGAATTCATTATCACCATTAGGCATTACATATTGCAGGCATGGTTGATTGATACATTGAAACTGACTGGAAACCTAAGGTAAACGAATGTAACCTTAAAAGCATGATTGACAACAATGACCGTATTAGAATCTAGAAAATAAACTCATCATTTTCGTACCAATGGGATAACTCTAGTAATTTAACCAATTATGAGAAGATGTGCTAGTTTTTGGCAGCCAACCTAAGCAGGGCACACGATATTGTGTTGTCCAAAATTTTATACTGTGATGTATAGAGTATCTCACATGTAGTGATACAAATATGCAAAGATTTATACTTCCTACAATCGCTATCAGCCGAATTCGAATGCCGGATAAAATAGATAATTCAGATTCAATTGATGCCCCTAAGTGTGAGTAGGGGTGTTAACGGATCGAATAGTCCGGATACAATTATCGGGTAAAATAGATAATAAGATATGATTAACACTCTTTGAATCTCATTGTATCAAATATGAATCGAATAGTTTGAATATAAATACCAGATAATTTGGATCGATTGACACCCCTAAGTGTAAGTATGGTGCGTGTGAGTGTGCGCACTCCTTGTAATTAAAAAACAAAACGACAATTTCACATGTTGTTCCTAAGGGCATCTCCAATGGTCTGAGTCAGCATGTACACATCAGATAAATCCTATGTAGAAGAAAGAGAGTATACAAAAAAATCGAGGTCTTCCTTAAGGGCATCTCCAATGGTGTCACCGGCTATTTGCATGTACACATCAGATAAATCCTATGTGGAGGAAAGAGAGTATGCAAAAAATCGAGCTTCTCTTCCTTAAGCACTAGGCTATATCTATAAATGACTGTGTGCATGTAAGTATCAAATAGCTATCCTTATAGACAGTCCTTTGTATGCTAACTATTTGGTTGATGATGTGGAAATCTCCTAATTAGTTGCTAGCTAGGACCATTGGAGATGCCCTAAGCACTAGGCTATAACAAAACGAGCGCTTTTGACCAAATAGTCCTTATAGATTTGGTTGATGATGTGAAGTTTCCTAATTAGTTGCTAGTTAGGACCATTGTGATACCCTAATGAAGTGTGTGGGGGTTGGGGTAGGAACGGTCATTTAATAAGACGCATAGGGGAGGCCTAGACTTCAGGCTTCACCCCACGACAAGAAACTCCACAATCCCGCAATAAAGAGAAATGGCCAATTTTGAACGAGTCATCCACGTTTTGCTGGTGGTGTTGGGCCCATCATCAGTTCAGCCCAGCAGAGTGTTTGGATGCGAGGCAGCGGGAGATGCCTCTTGGGCTTCTTTGACGAGCGAATGAAGTGGGTCGCGGCGAGACCGGAGGCCTGCGATCTGCCACCGTCGCGCAAAGCCACCACATTATAGACGCGCGTGCTGACACGAGTCGAGCCCGGGCCATCGATCGTGCGGGCCCGCAGCGGTGGCCCTAGGTGCAACATGAGGCCGGCGCGGAGCATCGTGCCGAGATAGCGCAGCGGCAACGGATCAGCGAGGCAAGGAATCGGGAGCCACAGCCCGCGGAATTTGGTGGCCGAAGCGAGCGTAGACAAGGTGCGGTTTTTTTCGTACGTCTTACTATGTTTTTATAATTTATAATTGCTTCTAATGGTTTTTAGAACTAGCATGAACGTTTAAGTAAATAAACTAAATACCGATAAATTGATTTGAAAAATTATCATGATAAACTGTTTTGAAATGACAAACCGTCTCATTTATTTATTTAAGAGAATTATAAACAATAAACTGAAAAGAACGTGTAAAGACTGCAATACTAGTGCCCATACCGTGCCTGTGGTCTGTTGACTTTGATTTTGTTGTCCCACCTGCTGGTCTTTTATTTTGCTCGTGGCCATCCGATGTAAATTTGGGCAGCCTAGGACTGAGTGGGATGGGTGGGCTTGGCGCTAAGAGTAGTCCTCGGGCCAGCCAAGCTGGGTGAGAAACTGATGCACGATGATTTTCTTTCATTTCTTCAGTTCATTGATGTGCAGCACATATTTGAGTTTTTGAAACAACCCTCACATACAGATAAATCCCAATCAAGATAGTTAACATTTACAAACAAATAATTATCAATACGATTTAATCAAAAACAAAGTGTCACGAAGAGAGTAATCAAATATGACAACAATCCGACATATTTTACAAATGAAGTCACAAATAAAGTCCCATAACTACACATAATTAAATTACAACCAGGAGTATATATAGGACACAAACTCTATAAAATACATGAGTAAGACCCAGGCGCCTATAAGTTGCGCGGTGGAGTGTCGGGTGAAGACGAGTTTGGCCCGACCAACAACTAGCTCATAGTCGAGTAGATGTTGGGTGAGGGTAATAAACCGCCCTAGACCAACGACTATGACTACCGGTGGAAATATAGTATATGAAAATAAGAAAAACAACTCTTTACTCTGACTTGAGCATCGCATCCAAGGAAATGCGAGAAATCCGACAGCACTTAAAGTTAGGGTAACTATGGGTAAAGTGGTACCCACCTGCGTAGGATATAAATCATAAATTCATGCATGTCTCCTAGACTGGAGGCTACGGGAGCCTATCGGGGTTCTTTCTCTAATACGAGTGATGAGTAGTTTTTTGATATATTAAACATGGATAACTTTTGTAATTAATGGTATTTTCACAAAATATGGAAGATAAATTAGAGAGGAGGATGGATGACATGAAAATTCATAAACATGCATTTGCTACTATGCTTGCTGAGTATGTTGTATTCACTCTTGCTATTAACCCTCCTTTGTTAGAGTTTGGGTAATCCGATAATTCCACTGAATCGGGAGAAGGATAACCATTGGATGATTACTACTACAATGATTGGGAAATGGTGGACCTAGAAAATACTGACTACGATCTAAATACCTCTGAAGGAGGATGGGATGACTAGAGGATGCTAGTCGTGTACATACGTAAGCTAGCGGATACTGCATCGCTTCAAGAATAAGTAAGGCTAGGTGCGCCCCCATGAGGGAGCTGTAATAACGGTGTGTATCTGTTAAACTCTAGGGAGACATTAAGCCTGTGTGGTATGGTATTGTAATAATGATGTACTATCTCTAATTATTGCTCTACTATGATATTCTGATAGGTTTATTACTTGTTAAAACGGTGTTCTATCGGCTACACGAATAATAATCTGTTAACTAATATTATTACCCCTATACAGTTTTTCTTGTTATTCTTTGAGATGAATATTTAATGTTTTCTGGGCCCTGCTACGCTACCAAGAACTAGGACGTGTCTATGCCCGATGTGTCCGTACAATTTAGCCTATGCACGCTATGAGCCACCTGTTGTTGATGTTCGTAACTGTAGGCTCGTTGACAGCACGACGTGGGAGTAGCCAAACGCCAAGAGATCAGCCGTCCCCGGCTCCGGCTGAATTTGACGAAAAATTAATGTCGTACGGGTTGGAGTTTGATGACAGAGATTTACATCGAGTTTTCTGTCTATGGATCCTCGAGAGGGGGTTGCACGTCAAGCTCACGGTTGACACGAGAACAGGACGGCCGCTGTCGAGCTTGATGCGGTTTTGTGTACTCAAGCAGCTAGCGTACGTAGGCTATTGAGCAGTTTGCCTGTTTTTATGTTTTTAAGAGACTTTCGTTCTCATCATCAGCGCTTGTCGTCGTACCAATTATTTGACAGTCGCGAAATCACCAGTTGCCGATCATCAGCGCTTGTCGTCGTACCAATTATTTGACAGTCGCGAAATCACCAGCTGCCGAGGTTTTCGACGTGACACCGATGCCCCCTGTCCCTCTCTCGCCTCACCCTTTTGGGTTTTGACTGTTTGCGCGCCTTCACTAATCAACGTACGCACATTGGCAGCACTGCTTAATTATGCGTCGAGATTGCATTCGTTACATGCTTGAAACTTCCTCTTGGGAACAAGGCGAATTAATCCGCTTCTAGAACACTTCATTTTCCAACCGTCACTCACTTGTAAGGTCCGTTTCTAACTCTTTTCTGCTCCCCCATTTGCACATCGCAAACCTTTTTGAATCTTTTCGATATGTTCACGTAATGGCGTGATGTGGCTCTAGCCATAGAACAACCGACATAGGCCAAGCAGGGCGAAGTGTTTAGCCGACGAATGATGGCATTGTACCCGGACAGGGTGCTAGAATCTCCACTCCAAAGGCGCCAGTCTTTTTCCCGCCTCCATGGGCCATGGCCTGGGGGCAGGCAGGGGCGTCGGGATGAGGGGGAAGCTAGGAGAGGGAGAGGACAAGCGACACAATGATGAGGCGACCAGAGCCCGGGGCAGCACGGTGGCGGTGCTCTGCGTGTTGCATGAGGATGGTGGAAGGATTGAACATCTCTCGCTCTGCATGCAGCGTCGAGTGCGCGTGGGGGCGTTGTCGCGCACTTTTCCGGCTCGAATTGTTTGGCGCACACCGCCCTGTGAACCATGGATCGTGTATTCATGTGTCGCAGTTGGAAACCACTCCAGAACGTGTCACTATGCAGACGACGGGGAACAGAAGTCACAAGGGGGCGGCTGGGCCAGTGGGCTGTAACGTGTGAACCAGGCTCGCGTGTGTGGTGGGTTGGCCAGGGAAGGCCAGGTTGTAAGTGGCGTGTGTGAACTGGGCGGTGGACGGCGGCGTGTGGGAGTCGACTTGTTGAACTTTTCAAGCTCTCTGCACCAAACTCCATCCGATTCGAGGACCGAGCTACGGCTCTGATGGCTGGACGCGATGGTGTTCGTCCAGCTTATCTGAGATCGGACCCACATGTTTTATTCGAATAATTAGAATAGAATATACATATTGGAGCGCTCAATAATAAAACGTGTATCCACGCTCTGCAAGATCAAATTCTCAAGCGTACGTTGAGTGTGTGCGCGCGTGTAGTGGTGTAAGCTGTGTATGTGCATCCGCCTCGTATCCTCTAAAAATTTCATCCAATTCCTTCCCCCAATTTCCTTCTCTCTGCTGTATCAAGCTCAGGTTCGTAACATTTGTGGTATCAGAGCTCGTGCTATCGCGCTGGCACCGAAGAGGAAGCCGAACCCGTTCGAGGAGAAGTTGGTGTTGTCCATGGCGCTCACCAGCATGGATTCACGTCAGATCGAGACTCAGGAGGCGCCGGGGGGGGCAGATCCGCGTGCACACCAAAGTTGTCGAGGCACGCATGGAAGAGCTCGATGCGCGCACACCTCCGCCCCCGCTGAGTCCGCCATCGCCATCATTACCGGCGACTAACGAGCAAGCTCTTGGGCCCGATTGCCACCGCGAAGCAACAAATCAGCGGGGGAATGCTAAGAGAATCCTTGGGATCTCGTAGCTACCTCCGGTTACGGGTACGTTTCCCTCCACGAGCCATGCACCCCAGGTGTTCGATATTGTCAAGCGTTGAGCACGCTCCTGCCGCCAACACCACAGTGCGCGGAGGGGGGAATCCAACTCCTAAAATGGAATCCCCCAAGTTCGATGGCGAGAATCCCAAGCTCTGGCAACAGCGCTGTGAGACGTATTTTGGGGTGTTTAAGGGGACGTAGCATTGTGGTCGCGGAATGTTGAGGCTAAGGGAAGACTAGAGGATTGGGGCGAGATGTACAGGCTTGTGCAGGATAAGTTTGGCAAAAACAAGTTCTTTCGTCACAGATAATGCAAAAGAATACGAGAAAAAAGAAGAAAAAAAACTAAAAAGTCAAAAGATAGATAAAACAAAATTAAAAGCCAAAAGCATAAGCCAAATTGAGCAGAGTAGGCAACTCGGGTCCGTAGCACTAGCATAGTACTTTGATAAATTTGAACATTACGGCATTAGTTGCTGCTGTACAATCCCGCGTTTGATGAGCACCTTTTTGTTGGTGAATTTTTAGAAGGTGTTAAAGAAGAAATTAGATATGCCATATGGCTTCATCGCCCACAAGATTTGGATACTGCTAACATATTGGCTTTCTTTCAGGAAGAAGAACTTGAGCCAAGTAAGAGAAAGGGAAGTGCCCGCAGTGATGGCAGGAGCTCCAAGAGTTCTCTCAAGGTTGATGAAGCCAAAAGGGAGAAAGTGCTGAAGGGAATGATCGCCTGGAAGCGCTCAAGGCATATTGCAAGGCAAAGGGGTTATGTTTCAAGTGCGGTGAGAAGTCAGAAGTGGAGCAGAAGCCTCGTTTGAAATACAGAATTTCTCCTGAAACGAGCTTATTCCCCGTGTAATTCCTTGTTCCACACGGACACTGAAGCGGTGTGCAACTTGCATTTCCTTGATCTCTCTGCATATCCTCTTGTTTTTCCGGGAGGTAAATGATGGGCTCATCCATGCTATCTCGCCGGCAGGGAAAAAACTTTCGCGCCCATGCCCCCACAAACACACGTACGGCACCTGATTAGCCCACCACCGCGCGGGCGGGCCCTCTTACCCGGAGAGGCCCATTGGCCGCGGCCCTCCGCACCTGGGTCCATCGGTGCGCAAGTGTAAATGTGTAATGACGCACCATACATGGTTTTGCGCCCTAACTGGCTTCCTTAATTTTACTGGAGCGGAGGACGGAGGCATGGAGCAACTCGGTTGGCAAGTTTCTTCGTTGTGGCAGCTATTCGATTCCGGGATCGGCCCCCCTGCCTCACTTCGTCTGTATGTTCAGTGAAAAAGATCGTGTTTCGTGAAGTATATTCGATAAATTCAGAATATATCTAGTGACGTTCGCTTAAGTTCTAACACGTGTAGGTATATTAAATAAATCTAGAATTTATCTAGTGACCTTCGCTTAAGTTCTAATGTGTATTTTAGTAAAACATACACTGTGTGCATGACTGCATGTAATGTGTGGTGTGAGTATAATGTTTGTGAGTGCTCCGTTATAATTAGAAAATAATAATTTTACTGGACCGAGGTTCCTTTTGTTCCCATGCATCGGTATGGCGTGCATCATGGATGGTCATGGCCTCGAATATTTCCTTTTGCCGCTTGCCCCTGACCTGTTTGTCCAGCTTGCCACCGTGTGTCCGACTATTATAGACTATTGCTTTATACTCTCTAAAGATATTTCATGACTTTAATTGATGATGCTATTTGATATTGTTATGTGTATGTGTTGAAAATAAAAGATGAGGCTTTAGACTACTTTAAAACTTATAAGGCTGAAGTTGAGAACCAATTAGAAAGAAAAATCAAAAGATTTAGGTCAGATTACGGTGAAGAATATTTTTCAAATGAGTTCTCTCAATTCTATGTAGAGCATGAAATTATATATAAGAGGACATCTCCATGTTCATCTCAATCCAATGGGATTGCTGAAAGAAAGAATCGCACATTGAGCGACTTAGTTAATGTCATGTTAGACACTGTGGGTTTATCTAAGGCATGCTAGATGGAGGTTGTATTGACCTCAAATGTTGTTCTGAACAGAGTTTCCACTAAAAATAGTGAGATTACTTTTTATGAAGGATGAAAAGGGAGAAAACCATCACTATCCTATTTATGCAATTAGGGGTGTTTGTCAAAAGTCATTGTACCAATAATTGAAAAGCGCAAACTTAGACCTAAAACTATGGATTGCATCTTTTTAGAATATGCTTGTTGCAGTACTATCTATAGGTTTTTAGTAGTTAAATCTGAGGTATCTGATATACATGTCTATACATGGAGTATCGAGATGTTATATTCTTTGAGAATATATTCCCCATGAAGGATATGCATAACTTTAGTAGTTAAGCAAATGATTTAACTTTTAAGCCCATAATTCTCATTGAACATTCTGAACACACACGAACAAATCCTTGAAAATGGTGATAGTATTGCTCTTAGAAGGAGCAAAAGACAAATGATCGAAAAATCTTTTGGAGATGATTTCATTGTGTACCTTGTGGATGATGTTCCCAAATTCATTTCAGAGGCATATGCATCTCCTGATGCAGAGTATTGGAAGGATGCGATCCATATGGAAATGGATTCCATTCTCGCTAATGGAACTTGAAAAATCATTAATTGTCTATATAGTTGCAAGCTAGTTAGATGTAAGTGAGAGTTGAAGAAAAAGTTTAGACCTGATGTACTATTGAAAAATACAAGGCACATTTTGTGACCAAAGGTTATACTTAAAAGGAAGGTGAATATTTCTTTGATACTTATTCACCTATTGCTAGATTGACCACTATACATGTACTACTATCTTTGGCTGCTTCACATGGACATATTGTCTATTAAATGGATGTTAAGATAACTTTTCTTAATGAAGAGCTAGATATATTTTGGTTATAGTTTGTGTTTGTACGAACGAATCGGATACTGATAACTCATTTTGAATAAAACTATTCTAATAAGCTGTTTTAAAATGATAATAAAAAAGTTGTCTTATTTATTTATTCGAAAAAATTCATAAGCTAAAAATAAAGAGCCTTACATGGATCTAGCTACTGCATCTAGTACTATAGTTGTTTTAAGAAAGAGGCGGAGCTTCACTATTCACTTAATAGGGGAGAGAGTACAAGTGACCGGGTGGACCCTGGTCGGACAAAGCCAAGTGCGGTATATGGTGAAGGATTTTTTTGGTGAAAATTGAAATCACATCAAGATGGAGATATTGGGATGGGTTTTTTAGTTGAAAGTTTATGTCTTAAATATTTGAATTATATTTGTTTGTGAGAGACAATATACAGAGGAAAATAGTTGTATGTGATTTTAATCGATATAGTTGAACTCAGTATATTTTATACTATAATTTTTTTATTGACTCTATCTTAAAAATATATACTATTTAAAAATAGTTACTGTAGATAGTATAAACATAAGTTATATATAAACTGAAAAACCCAAAGATTAATTCTATGTTTTTCACTCCATGAAAAAAAGAAAACCGACCATCCTCTGGCCCCTGAGCCACTTCATCATTCCTTTTGCAGCAAAATCCTCACCCATTGTTTTAATATTGCTCATGTACCATCTCCATCTCCATGTCCATGCTCGCTCGCTCTCTCTCTGCCTGCGTCAGGAATTCATGATGCGACAAATAACTAAAGAAAGTCTATTATCTAATATCTATACATCGGCACAGGTCTCTTGGGAAGGAGGTCGCAACGTAACAAAAAGCCGGGCGGGTGTTGCATCTCATTAAAAGGTCGCATTTTGCTCTGTGTCCAAGGACCCTAGAGATCTTTTAGAGATTCGCATGGTGATCTGAAGCCTCAAAGTAGGAGTCCCCAGCTGTTTATCGTGTCATTCCTCGGCCGGTTGCCCCTTGCCATGGATAAAATCCGGCGGCTTCTCCGTCGCCCTTCGCTTCACGGGTACGGTTCGATCGCGATACAGTGCGGGTCGAATTAATTGTTGTTGAATCTACGGTATAAGCATAAATACTAATATACTTTTAATATAATTATGTAAGCAAAGAAATAATATGCATCTAAAAATAAATGATATAATATGTATGTAATTATATGATTTGAACATATCATTTCGAATATAACACATATTCAATGATAGAAATAAAGTTCTAAACATGAATATGTATGTTAATATGTAAATCATGGATCAATTAAGACTAGCAATAAGCTCAAGTTTTAATTATTCCGTCTTACTACTAAGTCATATATTCTTCATCAATTGGTTATACCAAATAAAAATTCAATCTTTGAGCTCTTAATTTGGATTCTGGAATCTTAAAGTATATATATCCAGCATATATACAATTCGGGCAACAGTATAGCAGTCCAAAGAATGACTCAATCAGATCTATCCTTATCACATGCACACTAATATTCTCACATATGAATCAAGGTCAAACTACCAAGTCAGATTTTCAATCAGTCATGAAACATATATGTGAGAAATTGATATGATCTAATGACTGCATAAATCGAATGCTATATGAACAATATATCAACTTGCAGAGTTAATAGCAATGACAGAAACAATACCAACTAGAGCTCAAAGACAGAATTAACCAATCTCAGTATATGACTTATATCATCATTGAACAACAATCCGAGCCACAAGCAATTTATGTCTCCCAGTGCTAGATAATATATGGAAGATTAACAAACTAGCACAGTCCACAAAGATTGCAAATACAGGTGACCGATATACTCACAGAACAGATGACACTCAAAGCCGCCCAGAAACAACTACGCCAGCGGCAAGAAGACTAGCCGGCGAACTTAGGCAAGGCGCACCCGCAGGTACTCATCCAGAAAACCTAGCACTCCTCCATCGGCCGCGTCAGAGAAGTGTGGTTGTCGAGATACAGTGCCCCCTTCGCCGGAGTGTGTACACACGTTGACGAAGTCGAGGTAAAGGAATGTCGCACAAACACACTGGAGGAACTAGCCGAGCACCTCACAGATGAGCACAGAACCAAGGTCGGTGTCAAGATGCCAATCAAGCACAAAGACACCACATACCAGAGGCAAACGAGAGAAGTGAGAGAGGAGAGCATGCTTCCCTATTTCAGATGATCCAATGAAGAAGAGGACTCTTCTTATAGTCGAAGGGAGGAGGGGTTGCGCGGCGGCCTCCAATGGTCGGGTCGAAGCCCGCGCCTACCACCTGCACTGTCCGCCTCCACCCTGCATGTGAAGATCGAGCCAAGCACAGGAAGACTGGGCCGCACGGGGATGATCGAGCTGCACGGGAGAGAAGCAGCACGGGAGAGCGCGCGGGGAGGAGGGAGTGGGTCGCGCAAGAAGAGCACACCCGCCGCCGCAAATCGCGCGCCGAGCCGAGGCCGCCTGTGCCGTCATCCTCCCTCGCCTAGGCCCTCCTCCTCTCTGCGCTCGGATGAATGGGGAGGAGACATCCTCTCTATCTTATATCTAACTGGCCCACCGACAGATGGACCCCTCTCTCCTTTTCCTTTTACCAAATGGAAAATTCCCTTTATGCCCTCTAGCATATACAACATTAATTCCCATGAACAGGATCGGGTTTCCTACTGTTGGTTTGAACCATGCCTTTATACTGCTACTAGAATGGGTATATATAACTTGTGATGTTGAGTGCACAGTGAGTGCGTACTGTTTGAAATCGCTGTGCTAAATTCTGACACGCTATACAATATTACAAGTGCCAAGGACATTTCTTTCACATATGCTCATGTATATGAACTGATTAATCAGTAGTCTACAGGATGATTGGAATGTTGGATTATTAGGATGTTGAAGACTTGAAGCTATGCTTTGTATTATTATACCTTGGAAATAGTGCTAATGTGGTACTAGTAGGATCGTAGACTCTGTAGTGCCCAGTAGTGTGAGATGCGGAATGCAGACAAGCAATTCATTTTTGCAACTCTGCACAAGCTTCCTCCTAGCTACAAATGGAAGCAAGCTACGCGCTGCAAATTCTCTCCCCTTTGTAAAGGGGCAGAGGCGCCAGGCATCAGGCATGTAACCGTATTGGCCGCAGCCATCGATCTGCAAATGCCGGTTTAGACGGTTGCTAGCTAGAGGCGAGATGATCCCTGTACCTAGTTGCCGCTGCCTTGCTGCGCTCGCACGCAGCACAGGGCTACATGCCTCTCTACTGTAACACTAGCCTTAGCTTAGCTAGTAGATACTATAGCCTCGCTAGTACTGCCACTAGTGCTAGTAGTACTACTAGTCGAACAAGACAAGGAAGCTGCTGCTGCTAGCTGCGCTGTTATTCCATGCATCTCGCCTGTTGCACAGGGAGTAAAGGGGTGTAAGCTGCGTACGCGTATGAGCGTATCCTATCTGAAAAGACGTGACATGCTGCGTACACTTATGCCTATGCTGCATGCTGTGCATGCAGGAGAAATTCTGCTGGTTTGAGGCCGACGTACGTGCAGCGCGCGCAGGACTCTAGCATCGCCTACTACTGCGTACGTACGTACGTACGCGAAGTTATGTTTCTGGGTAGCCATACATAGGCAGCAGCAGATACATAGTAGAGGTAAGGAAGGCGCACAGCACGATGACATGTGAGGATCGGGAGCATCGCATCGCATGCATTACGAGTTAAAGGAAGAGTTATGCGCGGCAGCAATGGCGGATTCGATTGTACAGGGGGAATGGAGATACGTTCGTCAGAGTTCTTTGCAGGCGATGTGGCTGCAGCCTGCCTGTGCCGACTGCGCGCCCAGACACAGAGCGATATGGGGGGAGAGAGAGAGAGAGAGACGTTTGCTTTATCCTCTCTTTTACTTTCTGCCCAATGAATACATACTTTTCCGTATGTAAACAGTGCTACTTTTGCTGGACTACTCGATGTGTATGCACTATACAGGTCGGGGGTTATTCTAGGATGATTTAATAATATGTCTCCGCAAGATTTGGACCTAATTAATGCGGAAAGTATTCAGATATAACATCGTATAAACGTTAAAAAGTCAAGAGTGAAAATGGGTAGTGTACTGACTAGGTTACAAATACAAAATCTTTCTCCCCCTTTGCATCCCGTTTCACTTGTGATTGCAGGCATTTCTAACCCTAACTGCACATAATATGTACATATACTTTCTGAATTCTGTTACACCAGCCAACATCAAAAACTCTAATTCCTGTATCATTGTAGCGAACTCAAAAGGAAACGAAAGAAATCTTGGAAACCCGGTCGCAGTCCAAGCCTTGCGCCATTGGTCCGTTTTTCCCACACATCCATGAGCTGCGGCACAGTGGCAGCCAACTTTGCCATGCTCTTTGCACAACTTTTATGGCAACTTTGCTTCTACTAGTAGGCAACCAAAGGGAAGGAAGCAAAGAGGGCAGGTAAGTAAAAGTCAGTAGGCTCCTAGGCTTCGGTCAGTGCCTCAGCTGCTTACCTCTTTGAGTTCATACTGCTGCGTTCCTCGAGAGGTATTGTGCCGCCGGCCACATTGAAAATTTAGGCCAGTCTACCACGGCCTTTCTGTGCATGCATGGAAGTTTTAATCTTAGGAGGAATTTTGCAGTGCTAGCCAAATCTTGCTGCTCAGACCTTGTGAATTAGTTGTTTTGAACTTTTGATCTTTTCTTTTCGCAACTTTCCTTTTGAGAAGACATAAATTGTCATTGTTCTTTAGCCTGGTGCCCGGCCTTTTCACCAGTAGTTACACCATGCACAAAGCAACATATGGGCTACGTTTTCCCGTGATCACTTGAGCTAATTCTTCTTCACATTCTGGTTGAACGCAATGCGCAAGCGACAGTAGAAAATAATAGCTTTTGTTTGCATCTAATTAGACTGTTGCATGGGGGCAGGAAATTCCTTGCTCCCCGAATGCAATGTGCAAGGAAGACTCCAAAACTGCAAAAATAAAACCCTTTCGTTTTCTTGCGATTCCTGCTTGACAAAATGGGGACACAGGAATGGACTCATTCCTGAGCGTCTGCTGCGGCCATTTTTTAATCGATGGATCAGATTTTATTCTCATTCTTCAACGGTGAGTTACTAGTAGGAAGTAACACCTGTCAATTGATTTGATACGTGTATGACCAACTACTCCATGTGGCCTGGTCTAATCTACGCGATTTGATTTGAGCAGTTCGTAGTTTACTGCTCCGAAGGATCGAACTCTGACCTAGGTTTTGCTTACGACTGGCAATGTAGCGCTAGCTGGAATATATAGAGGCCTTGCCTTACGTGAGCTCATCACTGCTCACATATATTAAAATCGATCCATTGCATAGCGACACGGCATCCAGCGCTGACCATGGCAATAATCTGGAGTTAAGGATATAAATACAAAATAATTAAAAGAAGATATACAACAAGGCGATAGATAAGTAGTGTATACACTAGACAGTATGCTATCCTCACTTCTAGATCTGTTTTTTCAGTTTCTCAAACGATTTTAACTTTTATTACAATACCTAACTTTCAAACAAAGTATTTTTTAAAGATGGAGTCTACAAATTAATTATAGTATATGTTAAAAGTCTAACATCTGTATCATCCAAAATTACAAACAAGTATCCATAATCTCTATCGTAAACAACTAAAATTCAAAAATTTCAACTAAAAATCATAAGCCGCAGCTAAAAAGCAGGCCCTTTATCTGTATGCACAGGTCTAATTGGAGCCGAAGCGATGTGTCCCTGTGCTGTGGGTACTAGTACCAGTCAGAAGAGACTAGGGCGCGATCAACTTGGCTGTGGCAATGGGCTGCCAGCGTTAAAAACACTGTTGAGGACTGTAGCGTTTTTGTTTGTATTTGATTTTTTTTTTGTGTTTTTTGGTTTTTTTGAGTTTTGTTTTTTTCCCGTATTCCTTTGCATTGTCCGCTCTAGATTAGCGTGCCGTTTTTATTTTGTATTTTTTAAAATTTAATTATACTCAATAAACCAACTCACTTCTGATGTTTTTTCACCAACTCTGATTTTTTCAAGAAAACCAAAAGCCATCGCTATTCCGATCACCACTAAACTCTTCACATGTTGTAGTCGTTCTCATGTAGTACGTACATTACAAATCAGCCAGCCAAATTAGTAACTTTAAGAGTAAATTGTAATGTAGCTCTCTAAACTTGAGTGATTCTATACACTTAGCTCCTCTAACTTATAAAATATTTTTTTGCTCCCCTAAACTTGCATTTGTTTGCATGGCTAGTCCATCTCGCGCCCCCTCGTTTCGGTTTTTTTTTTCAGCTTTAGCTTTTTTTTCATTATTCAGTAATTCATCCTTTTCTGATTTTTTAGATATTTTAGGCTTTTTTGTATTTTCTTTTTTTCCGTATTCCTTTGTATTGTTCGTGATGGGCTAATATGTTTTTTCTATTTTTTACATTTTTAAATTTAATTATGCCCATTAAACCAACTCAGTTACAGTAAAGAAAAACTAGCTACAGTGAAATTTCAGCCAGAATCCATCGCTATTCCGAACGCCCTAGCTAACATAAGCCGCTGACATCACATCTCAATAGGTTGAGGTGGCATTGGAGGCCGCCAAGGTGGGCAAGATGAGGTAGCACTGTAGAAGTTGTTGTCGTGTAAACAGGAATCGATGAATCCTCCCGGTGTATGTACAAAATTGGTGCTCCTCAACTGCCCGCGTGGCGCTTCCTCACAGCAGCAATCTACAGCGGCGCTCCACTACATCGTTCGAGCCCCTGGCTGCACCTTGTGACCCAAGTCCTCGGTGCTCTAGTAGTGCAACTTGTCAAATGTGATGATTTAGTTAGGTGTTGGCGGTGGCGGTGCTACGAGGTCAAGAGCAAAACCAAGCGTGTCAAAAATAGAGGAAGAGGGGATTCTCTGGTGCAAGTTAATTGAATGGGGTCTCACTGGTCGAAAAGAACAATAGCATGGAACATACCCAGATGTAGGTGGGAATTAACTTTCAGAGCAACTGCAGCGCGAAAATCAAATTAATTCAGGATCTGGAGGAGGAAGTGGTGGAACACACGCTACTACAAAAGAGGCTATACTATACGACTACATCACATACGGTTCATATGGAACTGTTTGTGTTGTAATTACCACAGACAGTTCATACGAATAACCGTTTGTAATAATAGCAAACATCACAGACGGTTTGTATAAATAATCGTTTGTGATAATTCATATATGGTTATTTATACAAATCATCTGTAATAATGGCAGACATCATCGGAGTTGGCGGCCAGGTTCAGTGGTCGTGATGAAGCTCTACGGTAATAGCGTTCCGTGGCATCTGTTGGATATATGATGGCATAGCGTGTTGCGCTAGAGTAGGCATTGTATGCCGTAGTCCTCCGACGATGACGGCCATGGAGGTGAACCATGAACCACCGATGCCAGCACAACACAATGTCTACCGTGCGGAGCCACTCACGTGAGACCTACACCGAATGTGCGCCAAGACTAACTCAAGCACATCACATATGCATGTACCAGTCCTCGCCCCGCTGCTCGCACTCGCTCTTATGGCTGTCTAGCTCACACCATAGTTCCTAGGGCAGCGCTAAGAAGGCGCACCACAGCAATGTGCCAAGACCAAATATGAGACGGTGGCAATGCCCTTTGGAGGGCAACGACAACATGTGACGTGGGTGCCAACTATGTTATCAAAGCTTGAGTCAACATCATGTAATTGCCACATCACTAAGTTCTGTTAGTTGTGTGGAGATGCTACGATAAAAACGGATGCTAGTTTAGATGACCGAGAAAGTGATTTATAAGTTAAAGAAGTTAAGTGAAAGTGATTTATAAGTTAAAGAAGTTAAGTGATTAAATCGCTCAATTTTAAAGAGCTACGGTGTAATTTGCTCTACCTTAATGTCGTTGTGCACAGCGCACTAAACACATCCACATCAATCCTGTTGCATTGTCTGTGTATACGCCTACGTCGCCGTACTTGGTAGCCTCTGGATGCGTGGCCAAACACGGTGCCGCAGGAAAAATGCTGGGCTGGCTGTGCCTGAGCCGTGACATGATTCGGCAAAAAAAAAAAAAAAAAATCCTGTGCTCAGAGATTCCGCGAGTAAGTAGCCGTTGGTCTAATTCTTTTCTAACCTATAACTTCCTTTAAATAAAAAATAGAATAGTTTTTTAATTACCTTTTCAAAACAAGATTTTTAAAGTGATTTATCAATATTCAATTTATTCATACAAGTATTCTTCTAAAGATAAAAATCATTAGTAACAACTGTAAGCTATCAGTTGTAGCAAAAAAGAACAGATCTCTTTTCTTTTGTCTACAGGGAGGGATCATACTCCTACACCAATATAGATAGAGACGACGATGTGTACAAAATATCATTGAAAAACACTCTTTCTATTATATGCTACTAAATAATACCGAGATTTAATTATATGCTATTGCCATCAGTTAGAGTACGTTTACCCTCAGAAAACGATGATTTGTACCCTCAGCTAAAATCTACCCCTATGATAAAAAAATTAAATATAGGGCACATTGGCATAGCCGAAAATATTAAATTTTTTCGGTTCATTGGGGTAGTATGCAACTTAAATATAAATTTCATGAGTTGACTCTTCCATTTATTCTATTTTTGAAATTCAAATCTAAATTAGCCTATTTAAGCTATTTTTAAACTAGGAAAAATCCACTATACAAAAATATAAAATCATATTTTTCAGGAGCTATGTGACATCTTAGGAGCATGTGAGAAATTTTTCAGAATTTTTAGACCTCATTTAGTCTCTATTTATAAATAGTAGCCTTTATTAGCAATTAAATCAAAAAGTGAAAATTTTCTTTGAACAGTGCCTTCAAATTTTTCCTAGCTCATTGACATATTGAATAACACCCTTTCATGATTTTTAGAGGTTGTTTGCTATTTTAAATAAATCAGGTCTTTGATATGTTTTCAGAGTATAACGGTCAACTAATGACAGTGACATATAATATAATTTCAGTGCTATGAAGTGAAATATAATAGAGAATATTTTTCAATGATATTTTGTAGAAGTGGACATTATTTAGTGTCATATAATAAATTATCTCTATATATATGTTCAACCCTACATACATGAATATATACATACGTACATATATACACATGTACGTATGCTTGCACTGTTGCTCTCACATCTGTGATCTCTCTATTCTCTTTGACCATGTGCCATGTCGTTGCCTCCAGTGGTGGAGTCAAAGGCTTTGGCCGGAGCTACGGCGTTTCATAAAAATTGATTATTTGTCATACCAAAGAATCGTTTTCTATGATTTGCCACTCCAAAAATTGAATTTAATTATTTATCACTCTAAACATTGACCACTTCATAATATACCATAATGACTATTTAATTGCAATTTTTCATGCGAAATTACCTTATTACCCCTGTATTTCTCTCATGTGTGGCCGTATGACCCATTCGTACGTACTGAAAATTGGCCACCTTCTGTCGGATTCCTTGGCACCTACGCCTCTAATGTGTACAGAGACTTCCTCGAGGTCTGAGAGGTTCTCAACGCTGGCGGGATGCGGTGGGATACTTGTCCTATCCCTGCGCGTGGGAACAATAACATAAACAAAAGCATAAACAAGAGAAATACAGAGTAATAAGGTCGTTTGCATAGAAAATGTACAGTTAAATGGTCACTATAATATATTATGAAGTGATCAATATTTAGAGTGGTGAATAATTGAACTCAATATTTAGACTTTAAATCCTAAAAAATAATTCTTTGATATAATAAATGATCAATTTTCCCTTTCATAATGGCATGCAATTTGGAGAGCACAAAGGATGCATGGCTAGCTAGAGAGATGCTGCTGAGATGAGATAGATGGGGTTATGTCATGTGTTGTGGTCCAGTGTGTACATGTCCCGGTTAATTAATCTTTTTGTTCAGGTGGAGTTGGGGGCGGTTTTATATGGGCTGGATCTGAACTGGTCGGACCAGTGCATCCGGTTTGTCCCCTTCCATTTGTTCACTTGCATGCACTTCCGCGCACTGCTCCTCTTTTAAACAAATCTCATCTGGTTTGTCCCCTTCTATTTGTTCACTTAAATGCACTTCAGAGCACTGCTCCAATTTTAAACAAATTATCTCTTCTTTTCTCCTTGTTTAACTGGTTGTTAGTTTTTGGACGATGCAACTCTTGACTGTCATCTTTTTTGATATTCTGTTTCATGTCTGAGGAGGTTTTTTCTTGCTTCTGAATATATTATTATTTCAGTTTAAGAATAAGTTTCTGTTTTATTATCGGCTAGGACTTTGTTCTTTCCTTGGCTAGGACTCTAATTTTTAAGACTACTTATATCCCCTGTAAGCCTCATAATAGATAATGCACAACACACTACAAGTTATCTACACATGTAATACACCAAGAGTTTCTTAACTTCTTCTCCATATAGTGATTTCGCTAATTATACGCCTGTGATTTTTCCATAAGAATTTTTCATGTTAAATCTTTGTCTTGTATGCCCGATTATTTTTCATTATTTACTTGGTCAATCTAAGGTATACTCGTTATGGTATCAATGAAGAATGATTTTTCACTGTTGGATCGCGATACAAGATTTTCTCTCTGGTAAAATCAAGACACGAGTTATTCTGTCATAGCTTGATTTGGATGATACATTATTGAGAATCATCAAGATGCTCGCTGTATGGTCTGTTGAGGAGAAACAAAGGAGATATCGACAGGTTCACTCTCAAATTTATCTTTATCTTTCTAATAATATCCTTTAAGAAGTTATGAATGAGACAACAATTACTGTGTTATGGCTAAAGTTGGAATAGATCTGCATGGACAAGAATATGACTAGCAAGATGTATTTGAAGTAGAAGCTTTCCTTTCTCAAGTTGGCAGTAAGCGGATCAGTGCAAGATCGTCTAACAACATTTAAAGATGTGGTCACCGACCTTGAAGCCATAAAGATCACATACGATTATGGAGATTTTGGTCTTATTTTGCTATGCTCATTGATTATTTCGTTCTTTATGTTTAGATACATAATTCGCTACAGTCGAGATATTCTTACTTTGAAAGAGATTTATGAAGCTCTGTATGCCAAATGAAAGATGAAAAGTATGATTTTGAGCAAGAGTTCGAGTTCATATACAAAAAAACTCTGGAATAAAGAGAACAAAAAAATAATTTTAAGAAAAATCAATAAGATGATGAAGCTAATGCCACCATTGTCACTAAAGAAGATTCTGAAGTGGAGATTCTTATTGACTTTACTAGTGATTCCAAAATTAGTAATGAATGAATTTTTATTCAGTCTGCACTTTCTACCTGAGCCCAAATCATGACTAGTTCGTTACTTATGAGGCTATTTGAGTGAATCAGTGTTGATAGGAGATAATACTCCATATAAGATTACATGAATTTGTTCCATCCATATTAAGATATTCGATGGCATCATCAAAATCTTATCAGAGGTCTGATATATTCTAAATTTGAAGAGGAATATTATCTCATTGAATATTCTTGGTGCCAAAGGGTACCAGTTATCAGGTAAAGGTGTAGTTTTGAAGATCTCTAAAGGTTCTCTTATTGTGACAAAAGTTTATATGAAGGTAGTAAATCTCTATCATTTTTGAGATGCTACCCTGGTTAAGAAGGCTGCTGTTTCCCCAACCAGGTTGTCTAATACTGATGCTTGTCTGTAAACTACTATTGCTCTTTCGATCATTGACTCAACCAGGTTGTCCAATATTGATGCTTGTCTATAAATCATTGTTGCTCTTTCGATCAATGAAATTGAAAACATGGTTATTTTAGGAGTCTATAAAGAAACTGTTTGGCTAAGAGGTCTATACCCCAAGCTTTATAAAAGTACATCTTGCACTAATATCCACTGTGATATTTGGAATGCCATTTGTCTTACAAAAGACCAAATATTTTATAAGAAAACAAAACATATTGATATGAGTTATTTCTCAAGATAATATTAAAATTTGCAAGATCAGTATTTATGATAATCCAGCTATATAATGACAAATCTAGTTCCTACCGCTAAGGTTGAGCTTTGCTCAGATTTGACTGGTATTACTGATTAGTCCTTTCATCGATTTTGTATCCATAGTTTTTTTCGTTAGGATTTTTCATGTTAAATCTTTATTTTGTACTTTTGATTTATTTGTATTGTTTTACATTTTTATTATGTGTTTGATAACGAGACTTAGATTTATAATGGAGTACAACTGGTCTTAAGGTCCCGTTTCAAATCGCTTTAGCTTTTGGTTTTTTCTGGCTTCTGGTTTATTTAAGCCAGATGCCATTTGAAATACGTCGGCTTCTAATTTTGATTTTTTATCTTATTCCTTTGCATTGTCTGTGATGATATAACAATTTTTTCTCTTTTTAATTATTTTCTTTTTTCTCAGAAAAAACTAACAATTGCTACAGTACAATTTCAGTTAAAAGTCAAAAACCATAGACAAAAGATTAAGCTAAAAACTAGTCCGTGTGGACCTTTAGTTTTTTTCCCTCGTAAGGAATCTTTGTAGACCATGGCCAGCTATAAAATATCATTTTTATGGCATACATGAACAAGACATCTCTCTCTGGATTTCGAACTCATTAAACTATGATAATACGTTTATTTTTGCTATGGATTATGATGTCTGCTAATGATTTTTGATCATAGCGTAAATGTTTGTGTATATGAACCAAATACCGATGAGTCAATAAGCTGATTCGAAAAGGCTATCTCGATAAGATGATTTGAAACACCCACAAAAAACTGTCCTGTTTGTATGTTGAAGGGAAGTGTAAGCCATGAGATGAAGAGCCCGCTCAGTTGGGCTGAAAAATAGTGTTTTATAGCTGAATTTACGTTGTAGTTGGATTATTTTGCACTGTAGTTGATGGTGACTTATTTATCATATTTAAATTAAAAAATTAAAAATAAAAAATATGTTAGCCCATCACATATAATACAAACGAAAATAAAAAATCGGTAAAAAAGTTTAAAAACTAAAAATCAGAAAAAATAAAAAATAAAAAATTATAGGCCCGAAAAGAGTCGCTAATCCTAATGATATTTAGACAGCCTAGTAGATCAGACAGCCATCCAGCCATAGGAGAGACACAGACTGCCTTGGTCGTAGGCTCGTAACTGTAGGCTTACTTAAGTCCGAGAGGGAGGAGGAGAAAAGGAGCCACTTTGGTTCTTTCTTAGCACTGCCTCCTCGATCTCCTCCTCGCTACGAGTTGGGCTTGGCGAGCTCCTCGCTACAGAGATGGGCAGCAGCGGCAGGAACGGAGCTGTGAGGCAGTACATCAGATCCAAGGTGCCCAGGTTGAGATGGACCGCCGAGCTCCACCGCAGCTTTGTGCAAGCCATAGAATGCCTCGGTGGCCAAGACAGTGCGTTCTTCGTCCTTCTTGCTCCTACCTAGCTTCCCAAGCGTTGTTCATGCACAGTGTTTGTGCTGTTTGTGTTTGTGTTGTGGTGGTTTCTTCTTCAATTTTTATATGTGCATTCATCCGTAGTATTTTTTCCATTGATGCTTCCTATTCTTCTTCTTCTTGTTGTCTTTGTGATGCCCTCAGTTGTTTGTTGCCTTGGTAGTATGCTTGATGCTGTTAGCTTGGGGACAACGTTCTCATAGTGCCATGAATTATTTCTGGTCTTTCTGTTCTTTTGTTGGTTGTGTTTTAGGATTGTAGGCAGCCTGATGGGTTGTTCTCCTTTTAATCTTCTAATTGCTTCTTTGGTGGTGTTAATTGTAGAGTCTACCCCTAAGCTCATTCTTCAGCTCATGGGTGTGAGGGGGCTGACCATATCTCATGTCAAGAGCCATCTCCAGGTTCTTTTCTTCAGTAATTTGCACCCTGCAGGCTATACATTTACTGTTTTTGTTCTTTTGGACGAGCATGCAAATACAAGACTTTGATTTTGTCCATTTGCTCTTTTGAACAGATGTACAGAGGCACGGGAATGAAAGGTGAGAGATGAGACGAGCCCTCCCCCCGTTAGTTAGCTGTCTTGCATCATTCTTTGCTTCATCACCCTCCAAAATCGTAGGTTTTGTTTTGCCTCCTTGTTTCCTAGGGATAAGATGAGGCCGTATTATTATAGTCGTTATTATTTTGTCAACGCTTTTTGTATGTTGGTTACATTGTTTATAATCTTCAGAAACAAAGCTCACGTCTACCACAGTACAATTCTATAATGAACATTCCAAATTATGATTTTTTAATCCAAGATCACATTGCCTTGTGGTTTGTGTGAGTTGTGTGGGGCTCTGTAAGCCCCTTTGCCACATGCTTACCGCTCTTGGCAACTAACCACTCATCCCTTCTCATGAGTATCTTCATCATGCAAATCCTATGTTCAAAAAGCTAGGAAGAAAAGCTAAATGGATGAGAAAATTTTTCTGTGCACACTTTAGATGTTGCTAATGGAAAGCCATACCCCTTTCTTTCATGGTACCATCAGAGATGCAACCACAACCGCAAAGGAAGCACTCATGTGCTGCTGATGAGCAAGGCCCCAATGAAATCCTGTGCCCCCCTCTGAAAAGGTTTGTGCTGCAACTTTTCTAACTTTGAATTGTGTTCAAGTTAAAGACAAGCTTTTTGGGGCCTAATCTTGACACAAAAACACCTTTTCCTTTGGTATCTTGAATGAATACAACAAAAACGGTTATTTCAGTCGATCCACGAAAGGAATTGATCACCACGATAATATGACGCAAGGCAAAATCTGTGTCCATTTGCTCTTTTTTTGGGGATCTTTGGATGAACAGGACCAGGATGGGGACAGAAGGGCCTTGGACGCAAGGCATGCAAGGAAGCCAAGGAATCAGTGAGATGAGGACTACTGGCACGCAGTACTGCATTGATGATTACATGCAAGCCATGGCCATGGAGAGGAGAATAAAGGAGGAGAGCCTCAGATGGCAGAGGGATGCTGCTGTTGCAGATGGTGCTGCTTCTGCCTCCAACCTCCAAACCGTGGGATGCTTGGTGCAAGAATCTGACCCCTTTAAGGTACATCAGCTAAAAAGAAAAGTTTAAAGAAGCATTGGGAAAAAGTTGATAAAAAGAAGAGATATCTTCTCGTCTTAACTGGTTTCACATCCTGATCTTTCTCTTCACATATCTTTAGCTTTGAGGCTAGTTTTTGTCTTCCTTTTTTCTTGCCATCACCTCTATACAGCCACACATAAATTGATTTATTCATCTAGCTGAGCTCCTACGTGCCCATTTTGCATTTGTCAATTGTCATATTGTATTTAGCAGCAGCATCTTTCCGAGTTATTAGCGGAAATGGCCGTATTTGACACACTATTTGCAAAAATAGCACCCTTTCACACTTAAATGTAAAAATAGCACTATCTATCGTCTGATGATCGGGCGACATGTGGCACATGTTGCCCGGTCACTGGGCGGTAGGCTTCTCGGGCTGACACGTGGTGCACCTGCTGTCTAGTCACCAGACGGCAGGTGCCTCGGGCCGACATGGGGCATGCCAACGTGCACCTTAGCCTCACCATGTGTTCCTTGACCGGGCGGCAGGTGCGTTACGTGTTAGTCTGAGAAGCCTGTCACCCGATGACCGGGCGGCAGGTGTCATGTGTCGCCTGAGAAGCCTACCATCCAATAGTTCTATTTTTGTATTTGAAGGTGAGAGGGTGTTGATTTTGTAAATAGTGTGTGAAATAAGGCTAAAAGTGGCTTTTTCTCGCATATTTCCCACGAACTATTTATTGGTAGGGCCCACTTCTTATTCCTTGGTATTGGTCGACTAGCCAATCTAATACTTTGTACATTCTTTAATACATTGCATGTTGCAATGTATTGAGTCTTGACCATCCCTACCCATTCTCTATGCTCTATGTCGTTGTGTGAGGGAGCTTAAATGTCTTGATCTTTTAAGCTTGTTTGACCAATACACAATCCATATCCTCCTACAGGACCGTCGCATCTCTGGCTCATATTTTGTAAAAGATACTACATTTATAGGATTGTTGGTACATGTATCTTCCCTGTATCTGACCACATGTGCAAACCCCAGATAGGCTCATGAATACCCGAATTTTCGAAAGGACAAGGTAAACAGTGCACTGGTATGAGAAGACCATATAATTTTTCTGGCGTTTACTCCATTTGCAGTAAGTGGCGTTTAATGTGCAGTGTTCACTTCCAAAGCCTTGTTGTACCCAGTGGTTTTCATGATGATGATAGTGCAGATAGAATTTACTCATTAAGCTTCTCTGGTGGTTTCCTCCGACTGAAAATTCTGAAACCTGCACATGTCATTTGGTTTCTGATTACACATAGATATCGTAGATGTTGTACCCCGTTGCACAGATTCTGCCGATCCTTGTGGTTTTACTGCAGCTAGGGAAAACGATTTCCAACAGGGTCAAATCTGATGGTATAGTTGCATGTCAAGGAAATAAATTTTGTAGTTACTGCAGGAGTACGTTTTTTTTTTCTCTAGGCCATAGTTGCCATCAGTGCAGGGATTTACTCTTAACTGCCACTTTCATTGGTTTTGAGCAGATAATCAAATCAGAAGCACACCACCTTGGTCTTGTGCTGAAGCAGCAAGGCCCCAAGGAGAACAACGGCAATGGATGCTTCGTCTTCAGCAGTGCAACAAGGGATGAACCGGACGAACCACCGGAGCAATGCTCACTGTCACTATCCCTAGGTCTGGACCCAAAATGCACACACGCCGTGGCCTCCTCGCCGAGCGAAAGCAGCTGCATCCTCTCGTCGTCGTCGAGGAGCTTCAGTGACTGCTCCGGGCACTCAGGTTGTTTCGTTGCCCCGGGTGTTAACTTGGAACTCTCCATGTCCATCTGTGGATCTTAGATCACTGTCCAAATCTTTGTACATGAATCAGTCACTTGTTTGGTGATCTCCCTGCTTCTTGTGGATATCCCCGGCTTCATGTTAGAGGGTTAGCTAATGGCAAGTTGTTAGTGTAGGGCCGTATGCAGTGCAGTGACCTTGGAATTTAACAGGTTACTTCCATCCAGTACGGTGTATAAGTGGCAAAGCTATCTAGCTCCTTTCAAAGTATCACAGTCGTACTGTTGCTTTCAGGCTTCAGCACCAAAGAACAGGAAAAAGGCGAGATTCTTGCCCCAGCCATCTTTTCTTTTGCCTCCTTTGTTTGATCATGTCAAAGATAGCTTTCCGGAGTAGGGATCAGCAAATTGGTAACATCCAGTTTTTTGTGGATCATGTTTCGAGCCAACACTAGAGGAGAGGATACCTAGTTATTCCTTGCTAGTCAAAAAAGAAAATGCAGGAGGCCTCCCTCTCACAAGTAGTAGTAGACTAGTAGTAGAGTGCTGCTGACCATAAAATATTGTTCCTACTTCCTACTACTGACTTTGACAGCTGCAGCTGCAAGAATATCCTGAACAAAGGAGATTCTCATTTTTCCAAAAATTGCTCCTGCATCCCTTTTGCTGAGCCAGCTCCCCCTGGAGAGCATCCAAGAATTTAGGTGGTGGTTTTGGGAGGCTACAACACCTCTGCTTGCTGGTGCCTCCTCGACGAGCTACACATACAGAGCATGCTTCGTGCAAGCCGGTCTCCAACTGAAATTGTCATGATCACTCCTAGAACAGAACATGCCAAAGGTACAGGTGCAGAAATGATAAACACATTTTGGCCATACGAGGCTTCAGAAAACATCTCGGCGTAGTGTTGCCCTTCGAAATCTCGTTAGTGCAGATCGAAAGAAGTAGATCCATCGAATACCTAGTAGCAGCAGCATGATTAAAGAAAGAAACAGTCAAGACATGTATGTACCTTTGGTGTGAGTCTGAGCAAGCTCGCGTGTGCAGTGCGTGTAGACTGTAGAGAGAAAGGTGCTCCAAAAAGGGGCAAGCTTGTCACGAGGACCACTGATTTGCTGGTCAAAAGAGTAGATAAACCTATTGCTCCGGTGTAGAAAAGATATGGAAGAACTAAAAAAAAGTTAGCTGCTTAGGAATGTGCTCATCAACTTTTGTAGTGTTTGAACGTGATATTTTGTCAAAGATGAAAACCATTTCAGCTTCCCCGAAAGTGCAAAAATCGACAAATTTTCAGCCCAAGTACAAATTATTACCACGATGAGCCTGGTACGCTGCGTCGCGGGGCGGGGGTACGGTGGGCGAAACAAAAGGCATCACAGACTTCTGCCTCTTCAGCATCAATATCATGCATGCTTTGTGAACTGGCCATTATAAGATAAAGTTGTGGGGACAGTAGCAAGGCCATCATATCCCACGAGCTTTCTGAATTTTGACATTGAAGGACACTGAAAAGGTGACAAGAAGCTAAACTACAAGGACTGGAAGAATTCTGGGTTTTCAACACTGACCTTCCCAAAGGGATCTGTCTCACTGTCTGCGGTCATAATGGTTGAGCAATCATACCGGTTTGGAGTATTTGTTTAACAATTAATCATATCTTGATTACAGAAGTCCCAGTCTTGATCAAAGAAGTCTCCGTATGCTCCTGAACCGAAATAGCACACGGTGCAAACAACATTGCGTAGGAAACTGCAGCAGCATTTCACCTCGTTGTTGCTTCTGTATCAGACATCAAATTTTACACTAGTTCAAACTAGCATTACGCAAACATAAAATGATGACAACTGTGGTGTGTTAAATGGTACAATCTGAATATCTGACCAAACTGTAACGCCCCCGCTTTCGGGAACAGGAGCGCCGTACGTCCCGCAACAGCCCAGGAGTTCTGCTGCGGACAGAAGATAGCGTCGAGCCTGCTTACAAGCATTCAAAAAGGATTAGTTTGGTAGAAATAAGACCTAGCGGTCAGAGATAATATTTTTATGGGCATCGAAGCCCAAATTATACCTGACAATTAGAAGAACCGAAGAAAAACACCCACAGGAACGCCTGGGTGCGGTCGTAACCCTAATACGAACACTCGAATTGCGCCTCCTTCTTCTGATATCTGGGTGGGGTAATATAGCAAGTTTGAGTACAACCAACCGTACTCAGCAAGTTACAATGGTAAATCCTAATTTATTACATGCACTGAAATTTCAAAGGAAGGGAGTATATTGGTTTGAATATTTTATGTGGATGCAGGTTTATTTGTAAACAGTTTAAAACAAAACCCTCCATTATACTAATTTAAGGAAATAGGGGTTCTCAAAACCTTTCTTGTTTACTTCACACAGATTAAAATACCAAAAAAACTACTTATGCCTTGCTACTGAATCACCCATCAAACACAACTTCATTAACCTGAAGCACGGCGTATTCGAATACAATTAAGTTTCACTCTGCAGAGTTGCTCAGCTTTACCCACAAGAATTCTCAATTGCTAATATCAAAACACGCTCAGCTAGCATGCGACTGAACTGAGAAAACAAGGTCTTTCACTGCTCAATTTACTATATAGACCCTACCCGATAGGTTTTGATCTTCATTACCCTGGGTATCCACGGGCCAATGCGGAACGCGTACGACCGCACAAGCTACGATCGACTGCCCAGTTTCGTGAGGACCTACCGTTGTGTGTGTACGGCGAGACCACGCCCAAATACCACACCCCAAACACCTGTAGGGGTTCAAATAAAGTGAGCAGTTACCGGACCAAGATTGACGATTCAATACTTGTGGTTGAGCGGTTATTATGCTTTAAACTCAGCATAAGGGTCTAGTCCCTACTCTCTCCTCTGAGACTGCCAACCACGACTAGGTCCCGTCCAATCTCGAAACCGACCTGTCTGTTGCACCCTCCACCCTAGGGTAGGGTTATGGACTTGTCCACTATGGGGCACTCCACAGCTTCCGCCCTACCCTAGCACATTTTAAAACGATTTTTGCCGGTGAACTATCAGGCTACCCGATAGCTCATTATTTTATGTGAACAAATGCGATTGTCATGTATACTGTAATTTAATAATACTATGGTTATCAAGGTGAATGTGGCCTCAAAGTTAAACATGGCATTTTAGGTGGTAGGATGTAACTACATGTACCATATTATTATAAACATCTATTTATAATCAAATAGTTTAAGCAGCTAACAATAATGCAAATAACGTAGATAAATAAGTATTCATGACTTCGTAGGTTCAATATGATCAAAAATTTGTAACTTGCCTTGCAGATTTGCAACTTGCCTCCTTGTCCCGAGGACATTGACGTCTCCATTTGCTCTTGTAGATCCTCTGATGACCGGCTTGCTGGATCCGAATACTAGCGCAGAAGACGAACGAGTTCCTTGCTTTACAGAATGCAAGCTGGGAACAAAAGACAAATAAATAACTAATAAACAAAAAGAAAATAGGATCCGGTGATTAGGGTTTAGGTGGCGAGCGGTTTGGCTAATTTGTGTTGGGTTTTGGGTTTAGTGGTTTCAGGGCGACCAAAGGGTATGCCTGTGGTCTCAGGGTTCTATGAATAGTGATGGCGAGGGTTACACTGGACGAGTTCAAACTGTTATTGCAGTGGGTTAGGGTTTCGAGGCTTAAAAAGGGTTTAAATTGACTCATCCAATCCTCGATCGGTTTTGGCGAAAGGTATGAGCTCGGACGATAATAGGTTTAGGGTTTCGGATAGTACTTTAATGATTTTGGGTTTAATTTCCTGGATTTAAGTCTCACAGCTTGGCAATTCATGGAAGGTAGCAATTGATGTTCAATTAGCCATAACAATGGGGCCCACCTGCCATATACTCAAAGGATTGAATCATCCTCACTCAACAGAGGGGCAAGCCAGGGCGAAAGGGACAATCGGCCAGATCGGGTGAAGGAGGCAGCACAGCCCATGGCGCCGGCGCCGACATTGCCATCACCGGGAGGCTGGAGTTTCGACTGTAATGGTTGGAACGGGGTGATACAAGGGGGTGAGGAGCCTCGGGGTGGCGGCGCACTAGCTGGAGCAGCACTGGGAGCCAGAGGGCGGCGGCTCAAGCCAACCGATGGCAGGGCCAACAGGGAGCGGCGGCGCCAGTGGAGAGGAGGGGAAAGGGGAAGGAGCATGAGTAGGTAGGAGGTATCGGGAGACTCACCGAGCTGCTGGTTGAACTGGAGGGGGTCCGAGGTGAGCCAGCACCGGGAGCCTGCGGCGGCGAGGTGAGGTTCGCGTGGAGGGAGAAGCTCCGGCGCCGAGGGGTCCGGGCGGCGGTTGGAGAGGGTTGCTGCGGTCAGGGTGAAGCTCCCACATCGAAGAATTGGTGCAGGGTCCGCCGATGCTCGCACGGCGTCGGAAATGGCGGTGGCCGGCCGGCGGAGGGGAAGAAGCAAAATCAGCGGCTTTTGGTGGCGATTCTTCAATTAGCTGCAAGGGGAGGTGCCTAGAAGGGGGAGGCGTGCTGTGCCGTGAGTGAAGAAGAGAGGGCCTTGCCGGAGCGGTCGGGAGCGGCGGCGGCGGCGGCTGGAGCGCTCGCACAGGGCAAAGGAGAACGGGAGGGGGTGAAAAGGGGAGGGCGCAAGGGGCAGGGCTGACTGGGGAAGGCGCAAAAGGGGCAGAGCTGACTGGGGGAAGGCGCAAGGGGCAGGGACTAACTGGGGGGGGGCGAAAGGGCGCACGGGTAGAGCTGACTGGGGGGTTAGAGGAGGATTAGGGGAAAGCAAGCACAAAAACTGCAAAACAAATCCATTTGAAAATTTGGGGTTGTTTCACAAACCTCCATCAGTTGTCACCATGATAGAATGGAAAGACAGAGCCTTAGTTCTGCAGTTCAATATTGAAACATTTGTTGTGTTTAGTGGTGAAAACGGATCGGATATTGCTCAAATCATATTTGTATCTATTTTTTCTCAGATTCGAATATGAATTGGACAGACGTTGGATACGAATATGGACCAGACAAATATCAGATACAAATTTGGATCGGGTAATACTCAAAATCGGATCGAATTCGACTATTTTTCAGATTCTAATAATTATTCGTGGCCTCTTCCATTTAAAACACGATATCGAATCGTTTTAACATTTTAAATTGATAAATAGTTGACTCTAACATGTTACTACGCATTAAATATTGATAGCAACAAATGAATTATTCATCTCACGTATTTGCATAATACAGCTTCTGAGAATAGCTTCATATCCTATGGTACTATAAAGTTTAAAATTGATACCGATTTTATAGTAATATTTATATCCATTTTTCTCTAGTTTATCATATAATCATTGATCATTGGTGTCATTTTTGCTACTAAACCTAACTAATTATATATATATTACAAATAAATCGGTTATAAATATATCAAATCCGGCTAAAAAAAGTATGCAAAAAGCTTTATTAGGAGATATACCAAAATAAAAATATAAAAAAGCCAAATTAGAGTCTACCATAATGACGGGCCCGTCGAGATAATCGAAATGTATATATAATATGTCAAATTTAGAGGTCACATGCAAAAGATACGTATTAGCTAGCCGCTACTATTATAGATGCCGAATCGGAATATCCAACTCCGAATTGGTATCAAGCGATACCGGATTCACATCTGACATCCAAGACTTCACCAGTTCAACATCTGAATTTGGGGTCCAATTTCTATTTGGATTCGGATATAAAGTATCCGGATTTGACAAATCCGAATTCGGTATCTAGATAATCCACTACTAACAGAAAACAATCATAGAATGGAGATTTAACATTCACACATACATTCATAAGGCATAGATCAACATTCAGAGTCTACAATCACACAGTGCAAACATCATTCTCATCCATAGTATCAGAAATCAACAATAGTAAATAAGAATTAGAAGAAAGAGGGGGAAGGAATGAGAATAAACCGAGGAATTGAGTGGTAGCAGGGGAAGCAGAGGATGTTGAAGTCAAAGTCACCGGCGGTAAGGAGGTGGTCGCGGGGGTTGTAGAAGATGATGTAGGTCATTGGTATTGACATCCAGACGGCGTCTCCTTGTAGCGGCGGCTCAATCGGAGTTGGCTCAATGGGAGCTCGCTAATGTCAGGGTTATCTCAATGTCAGCGCTGCAGACGAAGTGGAGGAGTAGCAACAAGTGAAGCCGAGGTCATCATCAGAGTAAGGGAAGAAGTAGGGGAGGACACGGAGGCGGTGGATGGCAGCGTCGACCTGGTGTCGACGTACTCTTGGTGGCGGTCCGATTTAGAGCAGTCCGAGGTGGGCGGTGTGGATCTGGCGAGCAGGGGAATTGAAGCAGTGACGCTAGTGGAGAGGGCGGTGGTGCTATGGAGGGTGGTGTTCCAGTGGCTTAGAGGAGGGAGGAGAAGAGAGGTGACGACGCTCGGTGGAAGGTGGCGGTGGAAGGAGAGCAAAGAAGGGAGGCTGCGAGAGAAGGTAGTGGTTACCGGCGAGCTGGCCTGGCCTCGCCGTCATCGGAGTTGGAGATGGGGGAGCGAGGAGGGCAACAAGGGGACAGGGAAGAAAAAGACCATGTTTTTTTTGGGCTTTTAAGGTGGCCTTTGGTTTCGGCTTCTTTGAAAGTCAAAATAAACGGAATGACTTCTTCAAACGACTTCTCGAAGCCACTTCTCCGAACAACTTCCTAAGCCTACCGTCGCGTGTGCCATTAGCGTGCACGTCAGCGTCTCATGAGAAGTTGCATAGAATCAAGAATGTCTTGTGTTTCTTATGAGGCTTTAAAACTAGAGGTGGCTGTACATAAGGAGAGATATACTAGAGCTGCTAAGAGCCAAGCATGAGAGTCTTGTGTCACCTTTGCCAAGAAGAATGATTATTTGCAGAAAACCCTTGAGATGTTCCCTAGTGAAAAAAAGAATTTGAAAGATTAGGATTATAATTTCATTGTGTTGGAGCCTTTATGTGTGTGTATACTCTAAGTTTAGAGCTCTACTATTCTGAGATATTAGTTTTAAAATAATCCTCTTTATGTAAAATGAATATTCAAAATTTGTCTAAGTAAGTTATGCCATAAATCCTCTCTTGTGCTTTTGATTTACTTGGCTTTCTTATTTAGATTTATCTCCTCTTGATCTTTTGTGGTGCTAAGGATGTGTAAGAGGTGGGAATATTTTCTAGAGATAAGATCCCATTTATTTAGGTATGATCTAGATGAAGTTTTTGAGTTTGCTCGATTTTCCTTAAGAGAGAGGTGATTTGGGGTTTTGCTCTTGTGGGTATTTTGGGTTGAATTCGTATTGTGATTTAGTTTGCTATGGCATGTTAGAACCCATCTAAGGTCACCTAAATCTTCTAGAACTCACGAGTAAGAATAGATCAAGATTTTTCTCTTTTGCTAGGTTTTAGTGTAACATTTCTTCAAATGAAAAGCCATAACTTTGATAATGATTCCTCTCGATCATTGACTACAATAGATTTGTAACATCCTAGAGAAGTTGCATGCCAAATTTCAAGTCTTTTAGATCATCGGATCAAAAGTTATATATATTTTTGGATTTAAAATAGTACTGATTTTACTGTTCATCGATAGAGGTCTCACCGCCCTAACCTAAAGGTCTGATCGCCAAGAGGTCTGACTGGTGGCACTTTGAGTTTCTACAGTTTTGCTTTCTTTGGGTAAGAGCTTTGGTAAGTGTATAAATCTATGTTTCCGCTATATGTTTTGTTGATATTACGGAAAAATTTGAGAGAGTAATCACCCTCCGGCTCACCATACTCGATCCTACATCCAATTTAGATATATATGCGTCTCATCGCATCAGCCTGTGAAAAAATATCAAGAACTGTAAAATAGTCTAACTTGGGGCAATTAAAAATATATAATTCGTGTAAATGATGGATAATTGTAATAAAATGCGAAAAATGACAAGTAAATGACAGTAATTTATGAATAAATATGACGCATGTCAATTGGTGCCCTGGGAACTGTGTTCAGCATATGGAACAACTGCCACTGATTGCTGAACCACCAAATTCTGGAAGGAAGATGCTCGAAAGATTGGCCGGCCAACCAACCTGAACACTGTCAAGCCTGTTCACAAATCTCTTGCTCGTACATACTACACGATGTTTGGTGGCCTCGAGCATCTTAGTGCAAATTTGCACATATACGAAAGGAACTATGCCTCCTTCGAGACTCAGATGGCAAACGCTATGCAAACGAACGACGCAAGTGGAAACTTTGGGTAGCTACAGCGTGCACACTAGTTGAGTTAGGCAAAGCAATGCCCCCACCATCACATGAATTTCCTGAAACCAGCTGCACTGATAAAAGCAAGGAGACGCAAATCCACTAACGGATCCATCGCCTAAAAGCTTCGAGTGTCCGTAGGCATGTCCCTCAACTGACAACTGGTACCATCCACTTGTGACGTGACGACTTGGTGGCGAGGAGAGGAGGCCGGCACGCGGCTGTCCGTAGCGCGGTCGCATGCACCGGCGCGTGACGATGATCCCACCCGCTGCATCGGCCGACCGCACGCGGCCGACGCCGTCGGTTCTCGCTTCGTCGGATGGTGTCGCGCCGCCGCGGTCGTGATCTGGGTTTCGCCTTTCGCGCTCCCTGAAATCTCAACAGCGGCTTCCACGACGTGCGCCGCGCCAAGCCATGCGATGGGATGCGTCAAACTGCCAAGCGTGCGGCGCCCCGTGCTTCTGTTGTGCGTCTCCGTGCTTTGGGCTTGTCCTGTCCGTTCCGCCTGAACGTATCGTGGCAGGATTGTAGGCACAGACACTCCACAAGATTTCTCCGAGACGAGTAATAGCCGGCTTGGTGCGTGTTCGTCTCTGTTTGCCCGCCATTCTGTAACTGTGCCATTGCCTACGATAGCCACCATTACTCTGCTAGGGGTGGCTAATGGATCGGACTAATCATGCAGATCTAAAGCACAGTACTGTTAGTCTGATCTAGATAGAACATAGTCTATTAACTAAACGGATTGTGCCAGCCCAGTCCAACACGATGTGCCATGCTTAAGTCACAACCTCAACCTAGCAGACCTGCCCAGCCCGTCACATACAGTATCGTGCAGTGCTAGACACAACCCAAGTATAGACGAGCACAACACGGCCTGCTAGACCTAGCAGTGTAGGAGCCCAGCTGGGAGGTGGAGGGGGCTAGGGGTGGGCGGAGTAGTATGACGGTGGTGGGAGGGGGCGGTAGCTAGGAGGAGAATGCGAAGCGACCGATTGTGGTAGATCCAGCAAAGGGAAACATGTAGCGACTAGTGGAGGGGAATGAGGACCATGGCGAGGTACATCCAATGGAGGGAAACGAAAAGCGACCAACGACGGTCGGGAGATCCATGCCGTGCCTACGTGGACCCATGCCAAACCGTGCCGGCGGTCCATTTGGCCATGTCTAACTTTGTTGTTGGAGCCAGAGCAAAGTCTTCTTTCTAACCACTCGAGTGCTGCAACTTAATAGGTCCGTTTGTCCTGAATGCGTGCTGTACTGAGCTTTGCACTGGTGCACTAAAGAAAGTTGCATATACTTCTTTCAAAATAAAGACCACTAGTTAGAAATGCGCACTACGCTACGCCGGTCATGAAATCATTCATTTGACGACAATAAATCAGTGAAGTTCGGCAATGAACAAGGCATAAAATGGTTCACGAATCACACACAACACAGATAACCGATAAAAAATCTATAAGTAGTTAACATACAAATTTTACCCGTTTAAAACCCATATAGACAAAAAAGACCTGATGTCGAATCATAAGTACACAAGGTTGCAGCTAATATGGAGGTGATAGGAAGTGAAATACAAATTACACTGAGCTTTTCATTCAGTCACTAGTAATTTGAAATGTGAATAGCGAAGGCTGGGATCATGAACTAAAGGCCAGGAGTGCAGCATCTTAAAATGGCGCAAGCCTTTCCATGCAATCACACAATTTTTACTGAAGACAATCAGCAGCCGAAGTACACAATGCTGTGGCTCCACCCAAGAGGCTCCTGTTTACGTGTTCATATCTCTGATAGCTTTGGCCAATCTGCTTATTAAGAGTGGCTTGTCTACAACATACATAAGAAAAGTGAAGGCTGAGGTCACGAACTGAAGGTCAGGAGTACAACATCTTAAAATGACGCAAGCCTTTCCATGTAATTGCACAAATTTTGTACATAAAGACGATCAGCAGCCGACGTACACAATGCTGTGGCTCCAGCCCAAGAGGCTCCATATTTACGTGTTCAGAATTCTAATTTTTAGCGTGGTGTGGTGTGGCGCGTCACTTGGCAGACCAAATCCATTTTTATTTTTGCTGAATCGTGCATCACTCTCTCTCAATTTGAATGAGATTCAAACGTTTGAATTTTGAGCTTTATTAAGTTTTGATGACAGCGCTTACAGTGGGTAAATAGTCGTTAAATATTTCATTATCGCGTAAATGATCGTTAAATATGTCGCTTACGATCGATCCGCCTATATATATATAAACCTGGAGATGTCTAGAGTAAACATCCAAGTAGCTCACTACCTCCATTCTCTTCTTTCTACAAACTTGTGCTGTTATGCTGTGCTATCCGAGCCTCCTCGACTTTTCTTCCCGACGTGCACCGGCGACTACCGCCGACCGCGGGCCGGAAGCCACGCGGTAGAGCACGCCGGTCCCGAGGCCCGCGGCGATGGTGTTGGCTCAGTCGTCAGCGTCGCGGAGCCCACCAACGCCACACTCGATCCCCGAGAAGAGCAGCCCGATCACGCCCAGCCGGTTGCCGTACCCGCGCCCCACGGAGCCACACTGGTTGAGCACGCGGCTGGCGCGCAGCTTGGCGACTCGCCGCGCTCCGCCTCCGCCGCCGCGCACCTGAGTCCCGCGGCGGTCCCCGCCACCGCGCCGAAGAGGTAGCTGCAGCCGGTGTAGAAAGTGAGGTTCTCGCTACAGGTGCGGTTCTGGCAGCGCTCCTCTTCCTGGAACAGGAACTCCGGAGAGGTCGGCAGGTCGTAGAGCGCGCAGAGCGAGGGGAGGCTGAGGCCCTCCGGCTGGTACGGCGTGTAGGTGTGCCGAACGCCGCAGGGGGAGCCTTCCGGCCGGCGGCCGCCGTAGGGGTACTGGTCGGCCGCGTCGGCCATGGCGGCGAGGGGCGGCTGGGGTTTAGGATTTTCGTGCGCTGGCCCCTGCGCGTGCTCGCGGCTGGGATCAAAGTAGCATGGGGAACTTCATCATATACCCTTCTCATATTTGAAGAGTTTCAGGATTTATCCTCCTCACTCAATGACATGTGGGGTCGGGATAAGTCACTGACATGTGAGTCGGAGGGTAAATCTTGAATTTTAATCTAAGGAGAGGGTATATGATGAATAAATCCAAGTAGCATAGGGAGAGTGAAAAGTGGGCTACGCCTCGGCCTCCATCCTGTCGCTGTGGTCCAATAGGCCTGCCTGTTTGGGCCACTGTCTCTTGTGGTATGCAGATTGAGAATTTTACCAAGTGGTAATTAACAGAATCTTAACAAATTTTGACAGAAAACCAAATGCAGACCAAATTCAGTCAACGCTGCTAATATTTGCAAACATGTGCAACAGGCCAAACTCATCCATCGACTTATTTCCCTCGCTTAATTCTGATCATCAATTGTAGTTTGGCTTCTGAATTTTTGTCTAGAAACTTTGATTTTTCCCTACATAGGTGCACTTCTTGTGGTGTATGGTTTGTACATCTCGCATCACTGTCAGTGAAAATTACGACGTTGATGTGCTGGACCGAAAAAGCCATCTCGTGTCGCCTCCTTGACACATACCAAATTACATGAAACCTATAATATAGAAGCTAATCACATGAATTTTAAACGTGGCTGCCGGCCTAAATAAGGTCAACAGGGGAGACTTTTCAGGGTGTAGAGTAGGGCAACCAATGGACCATGATACGATAGTACTAATAATGCTAATGCTAAGCTAGAATCCAAATGTCTAAGCACCATGAGGACTACTCGTGATCAATTTTTAATCCTTCCTTGTGAACGGCAAGGGCGTACTCAAAACAATCCGTTCGACCTTCGCCGAAGTGGCAACGATTTCTTCAGAGGATGATGACCTGCTTGGCCATCGGCCAAGCATCGCAACCACCATGGATGCACTTTCCAGCCGCGTGATTCGTGAGTGATTTCGCCTACGTGTACAGCGTGAAGGAGAGCACGCGTGGATCGACCGGGCGGATAAAGATTCGGTCACTGAAGCCCATCTCGCGCTGCCGTTTTCTTTTAATCTGGGGTTCAGATTATTGGCAATCGAGGAGGGCGATCGAGCGGATGATTGGCCAAAGGACGGGAGCAAATTTGGCGCCGTAGTAGCCGTGCGTCCTCACAGGTCTAATCATGGTACAAACTATAAAATTTTTTTGTCCCGGGATTCTTGCTGATCCGTGTACGTCCAATCAGCTGGCGAATGCAGTTCATTTTATTATGCTCATGTCGTGTGCACAGCCAGGAATCCAGGATAGCAACCACGCAGTAGGGTGCTTTGTTTGCACACGCATTTTAAGCTGCAAACTGACCAAGGACACCATGTGGAGTTGTGGAACTTGTCTTCACATAAGAAACGCGAAATAGCGATGGGAGTTGGTGCCGAGGTATGAAAATCGAATGTGAAATCAATCAACGCAGCATAAAGTTGTTTAGTACAAAAATTGGATACTGGATATCTTTTGAAGTACCCCGCCACTTACCGAATCACTAATAATTGGTGAGACCTAAAAGAATGATGATATGGGGCAACTTGTTTCTAAAAGCTCTCTTGAGGTACACAGGGAACAGAATTGCATGAAAACTGTAGTTCTATGAAATACTACAGGAGTAACAAATACACCCAATTTTTTTAAAAAGATGATATCACCACATTACAGAATTATTTACCGATAATATGCTCAACTAACTAAGTCCTTGTAAATTAGTGCCAGAACGCGAGTTACTAATTAGAGCTGTAAAGGCACACCTACCGACCGACGTACATAGCAGCACTACCCTAATGTAGTAGCATAAAGCAATAAAATAGGTAGAATAACATACGAAAGTTTCAGAGAATGGGATCACAAGGTTACTAAAGCACCATTCTATTGGTCCCTGGTCGGTTAGGTACTTCGGTTTAGCATATCTAGGAGCCATATCTAGGCCAGTTGGAATTTTCTATGCCGATAGTAGAAAAGAAACTGGTGCTATGCTAATACGTGGCTTGACCATGGAGCCACCAGCTCCCTATTAAAGAGCCATGCTATGGCTGCTTTAAGGCATTGGCAGAGAAAACAGTTTCAGGTATACACAAACAAGGCCAGGCAGCCGCGAAGCAGCTAGCTAGGCAGGTAGATAGCTAGGACGGGAAGGAGAAAGAAGAAGACGACATGGTGTGATATTGTTTCGGCTCATGTCCTTCTTGAGTTGATCGTTGGATGAGATGTGAGCCGAACCAATATCACTCATGTATTCTTCATTCAGAAAACTCCTATCTGAATGTCTTTTGGACAGAGGGAGTGGTAAATATTATAGGCATGGTAAGTGTTCTAATGCTCAATGATTCTTTGAAGCAAATCGTTCTTTATACAAGGATTTTTGAAGTGACAAAACTAGAGCATAGGTGAGGCTTATCTTTCTAAGGATTATCGATCCACTTGGCTTATATTTGTTCTATCCAGTAGAATTTCAACGGTTGAAGAGGTACAGAAGAACTATTGTGACTTCCTTAAGCTTAGCTGGCTAAGGAGGTGGTCTAGGTTTTCTACCATAAGACTAATAGTTTTCATATTAGTCTATTTACTCAAAAACTATTGCTCCATACATTTGTATGCTGATGAGATTATCCGAAATTGGTGACTTCCTTAAGCTTATGGCTGTGAGGACACATTCTAGTATAGGAGCTATGTAGTTTCATTTCGAGAACCATCTCTTTCTCCAGGAAGAAACAATAAGCATTTTGCGGTTTTGAAAGAATGATAAATTAAAGGTCATTGATCATATGAATCAAATCTGCATCAATATTAGATCTTTGTATACTCTCATTTCGCTTGCTTTTAATTTAATTTTAGCCATCAAAGATCCCCTTCCAAGACTTAATTATCAAACTATTTTGGAAGAACAAACTAGTAAAAGAGATTTATGAAGACATATATTCCTGCGCGGTTAATCATGGTGCTGATTCCAAATTACCAACAGATCCAGAATTAGTCAGGATAAATACCTCTGCGTCTCTGACCCGGTGTCGTCTGAATATATACTGCCTCTCTACTCTGATCCAATGACACATTGTCAAGCTGCTACTTGGGATGCCCTTTTGGAGTGTAGTGGTTGTCAATCGCACATCGGCAAAGCCCGTGCCGTACAATGGCTTGTATTAACAACTTGCTAATGTATAGCTGGAGGAGCTGGGGAAAAGAACGCATTTTCACACAGATTTGCATGTGCTGTGCATTTTTCTGTCGTTATCGGTTTGTTCATAAGAGAGGAACACGGAGACCCCCTAGCCCACCGTGTGCACGCACGCTCTGGTCATTACAAATTATTAGGCTATACTCTTCACAACCAGCTCATGTTAGATTATGACATGCATGAGTTCTTGATGCATGCCTCTTTGTACACGCTATTGGTGCGTTTAATAAGGTGATAGAAACGCAGTTTGGTGTTTGTGCGTCTGTCAGCTTAAGTTTTGTTTTTTGTTTTCCATCTGAATTCTGAAAGGGATTCCAGAGAGACGTGTAGCTTTCAGACACTTAACAAGTTATCACTTATCGTGGCATGGCCTAGCCCTAGCCTATATATTCTTCTATGTGTTGACCTCGATATATGTATGATAGATGAAGGGCCATTCGTGTGCAGGTACATCTAAACCAACCTGGAAAGCAAGTGGGTATTTATTCAAAGAGAAATAAAAAATAAAATTGTAAGATATAAAGTAAGGTTTATTGTACAAGATGTCACTCAATGTCTAGGTGTTGATTATGAAGAAACTTATTCCTTGATCATGGGTGACATTACCTTTAAATATTTAATCTTGATGGCAGTAAATCTGAATTTAGAAATAAAATTGACAGATGTGATAATGATATACCTTTATGAAAATCTGGATTTGGATATTTATATGAAGATGCCTGAAGGTATCCCTGTCCCGAACCATGACAGAGCAAATATAAATTTGTACATTGTAAAATTCAGAAAATCACTGTATGACCTTAAGCAATCAACTCAGAAATTTATATGAAGATTCTTATCAAGCTCACTAGTAAAATTTGATCACAAAGATCGGGTATCCAAAGAATAAATCCTATAGATTAAATGGAATTAGATGGATTGTACTCCTTTTCCTTGAGTTTTTAGAACTTTCTCGGTCGAGGTTTTTAATAAATTGTGTAACACAATGTACTCTTTTTTAAAATTTTTTTTCTACTAGGTTTATATGAAGCTTTGATGAGATATGAATGTGTCGGATGAATACCTAAGGGGGAGTGTTAGGAAATCTAGACCTGAGCCTACAAATCTAGTCTATGGTGGATACCCTCCACTTAGTCTATAAATAGGGATCTCAATTATTATAAAGTGTACGTGAACAGATAAAATACTAAAGAAAAGAGTTTTACTATTATTTCTCTATGTTTAATTTATTATTTATACTATTCTATATTTAACCTATCTTTTTATATAGAAAAAATTAATCAGACTGACCTATGAGCAACGGTTACTCGTCAGGATTCACACTTACGCAGAGGGCCATTCGTCAGCGCATGTGGCGGCTCTAACGCTCAAACGACGACGCCATGCAAGAGAAGCTGGCGGACCATCGGCTAATCCCCGTCTGTTCACCGGTACACGGGTCCCGTGCCAAGGCATTTTAGGCCTCTGCTATGATTACGAGGCATTTTGGGGCCGAAATGCTCGAACCGGCAGCCTGGCCCAATTAATGCACACAAAACTACCCAAGCAGACGGATCCGACTTCCGAGGCGAGTGGTTGGATTGGTTTTCAACCACCGTCTCATTCGCTGCGCGCGCCGCAGCTCCTCCCTCTGATCTGTCCCCACCCACACGAGGAACGCCCGGCCGAACTGAAGGCGCCGCCGGTTTCAGAATCGATCTCATGTCCAACTCGGCGCGAGACCATCGACCCTAATTCCCACGTAAGCAGCACCTGTTCTTTTCAGCTTCTCAAAATGGTTTTTAGCTTTTATTACCGTTGCCACAGCTGCAGCGCCGCCACCGTTAGCTGTTGCGCCGCTGCCGCTGTCGCATAGGATTTGACGTTGCCGTCCCCGTCTTGCCCTCTGCTGCTACTGCCCCCACCTTGTGGCTCGCCGCTGCCCCCTCACCCTGCACGCCCTCGCCGCCCTCCCGGCCGCTCGCCGCGCTAGAAGGGGGTCAGGGGAGAGCCAGGTGTCGGCCGAGAGGAGGAGGGAGGGGCTAGCCTGCCGAGAGAAAGGAGAGGGGAGGGTCACCAGCGTAAGGAAGGAGGGAGGAGGAGGGCCTCACCCGTAGGAAAGAAAGAAAGAGGGAGGGGCCGCCGACCGTGGAGGAAGGAAAGAAGGAAGTCGGCCGTGGGAAAAGAAGAAAGAGGGAAAAAAGAGAAAAAAAGAGGAAGATATCTAGCATACTTTAATATATGTTTTTCTTCAGCTAGTGTGCAGGAATAAGATGGCCAGAACCCAGAATCAAAGATACTCTCAGTGAGTCTGAAAAGTTCAGGATAATTAACATGCATAAATTTAAGATCTTGTTATTAAAAATCTAAGGTATTAGCAAAAATATAAACCATAAAGTAGCACACACTTAAGAGATTCCTTTAAAAGTTGAATAAATCAGATGAAAACTAAGTATTAACATTTAAATCATAAGATGATTGCTTACACGAAGATGGACATACAAATAGGAAAGCAAATCGGTGCCCCATGGGAAGTTCTCAATCTCCAAGTTAGCATCAGTAGTCAAACCCTCCTGGCATAATGCAAGACCTGCAAACCTAGGAAAACAAATGTTTCCAAGGGACTTAATATGCCTTCTTAACTCCTCGGTGTGGAGATAAACTTCTAGAAGAGTGACTTCAGAACTAGAACTAGCTGTATCTGGGCTCATGGTGGGCATATCAGGCTGTCCCACTGAACGTCTCAGCTTAATTGATGCTGGTAAAGTATTCAAGGAACAGAAATAGCCTTCTAGAAGCTTTTCAACTGCTGCAGCAAATGCTTGGTTCACTAGACTGTAAGGATGAGGATGCTCGGCGTCTTTATCGCCAAAAACTTCATCTTCATGTCCTTCTCTAGTTCCACAGAGGTAGTGCTGGATGAACGTGACCACACATTTGCAATACAATGAGAAGTCCTGTATGCTGGACTTGCGGAGAACAGCACAGAAAGCTCCTCAATCTCATCTAACGATGATTTGACACCATGCAGTGCATGCAAAGCCAAACGAACCAAGGCAGCGTCCTGCAGAAAAAATATGATCCTCGCACTCATCAGGAAATCGCCATCGAGATGCTTCTTCACATATGTGATGAAGGAGGAATCGTCACCAGTAATGAGCATATCATCTACATAAAGAAGAAGCAGTGTCCGACCTCGAGATGAGGTGTGGACAAAAAGGGCAGGGTCATGATCACTAACAGTGAAACCGGCATCGGTAATCACCGAGGTAAAACGAGCAAACCGTACCGGGGCCTGTTTTAGGACATAGAGAGCACGACGAAGACGACAGACATGGCCATCGGGAATAGAATACCCAGGGGGTGGCTGCATATAAACCTCCTCATGCAAGACACCATTAAGGAAGGCATTCTTAACATCGAGCTGAGAGATAGACCACCGACGAACAGAGGCAACCGCAATAAGGGTGCGAATAGTGGTCATATGGGCAACAGGGGCAAACGTCTCATCGTAATCACGGCCATACTCCTGCTGAAAACCGCTGCCACAAGACGAGCTTTGTAGCGCTAATGGTACCATCGACTGTCTTGATCTTGTACACCCACTTGCATGTGATAGGCGAGCATGCATGTGTGTTTCAGACGATGTCCCAAGTCTCCGTGACGTTGAAGAGCATCAAGCTCTTCGCCATAGCAAGTCGCCACTCGTAATGGGAAGCGCCTCCACGATAAGTGGGCTCATGGACAGAGAGAGCATGAGTCGCCGGGCGTAAGTCCAAACGAGCAGGGTCAAGAGATGTCCGGTCACGAAGGAGATAACGAGGAGCATCATTAGATGAATCGTGGGCTCGGTGTCGGCAAGATACCGTGAGATGAGTCCGGTGAGGGCCGAGGACGCCTAGAGTAGTGAACCCCGAGAAACGAGATGACGGTGCAGAGGAGCAGGAGGTGGTGCCGAGACTCAGAACACAGAGGTGTAGGTGCAATGGGAACCACAGAGGCAAACTAGAAGGTGGTGGTGAAGAAGAGGAAATGGGTGGCGAGTCGAGAGAGACAACCAAGAGATCGCCTCAAGAGTGGTGACAGACGAGGAGCCAATCTTGATGGAAGAAAGGTCGAGACTACAAAGACAACATCTCGTGAGACCCCGATCCGCGAGCTGGAAGGATCATAGCAAATATATCCTTTATGCTCGAGTCAGATCCAAGAAAACGATTCAACTGATCATGGATAGTTTGGTGCGCCATGGTGCTGCAGAAGAACAAACACAGTAACCAAAAACGCTAAGATGACTGTAATGGGAGCTCGAGAGTAGAGACGCTCTATAGGGATCGCACCTTTAAGAGCAAGTGGAGGGCTGCATATTGATAAGATATGCGTCTGCATAAAACAACTTCACTTCAATTGTGGTGGAACATGGGAGGCAAGAAGAAGAGTGCGAGCGCCCTCAAGGAGATGGCGATGCTATGCTCAAGAACCCCATTTTGGGCATGGGCACCAGACAAGAAGATCGATAAAGAGTGCCTCGCTTCGTAAAGGAATTGGCGGAAGGCACCAGAACAATATTCACCACAGAGTCACATCGAAAGGTACGAATGGAGCTCTCGAATCGAGTATGCAACCATCGTGGCAAAGCTACGGAGATCGCAAGAAACCGCCACGAGTAGACATAGGAAAAGCCAAGTAAACCGAATAATCATCAATGAAAAGAACATAGAATTTATGCCCGCCTTTTGAAATAATAGGCGCAGTCCCCATACATCCAATGAATCAACTCAAACGGCCGAGTCGATATAGAATCACTAGAATGATAAGGAAGTTGTAGCCGCTGCCTACTTACAACCTCGACAAGACATAGATGTGTCTATAGTAACACGCCAAGAACTCCTCGACGTACTAATGAAGAAAGACGGACCCACATAGGTGACCTAAACGTGATGCCATTGCGCAAAGTCTCCGTGAGGTGGTGGCGGAGCGTGGAAGTAGACACGGTAGGAGTATCTTGAGAGGATGGAAGATGGAGGCGGTCAAGGATGTAGAGGCCCGGCGATCCTCACGGCGGCCAAGCATCAAGAATTGTCCTCGTCTGCTGATCCCAACAAAACAGTGTGAGAGTCAAAACCAACCCTACAACCAAGATCGTGAGTCGTCCTACCAAATAAGCGCATGGTAAGTCGAGGAATATAGGAAACAACTGAACGGAGAAATCGTGAGATGTAAAGGTGCCCGGCAGCTTGACCGTAAGGAAGTGCCGTCACCGTCTCAACATTGATAGGAAAAGAAGGAGATCCTATGAAGTGAGAGATGTGGAGTCCGTGTCATGTGGAAAGAGGCACCTAATCCGTAACCCAAGATGTACCCGAGGGGACGTCCTGAGCTAGACCGGCAGTAACTCGCAGAGTTGTGAGAGAGTTGTCGGTAGAGCTCGACAGTCGCCGACAGAGTGACCTCGCCGAGCGTAACTCGATGAGCCGGTCCGCTCTCCCGTGAAGGAAGGGCCTCCCGCCTCTTGTGTCGCCCACTGCACGCCTTTGTACCGCTTTCGCACCGCACAACTCGTAGTCATGTCCGGTTCTTGCAGAGTTGCACCAACTCCGCCTGCAAAGGCAGGGGCGCACCAAGGCGCGAGAAGGAATCGTAGTCGAAGGTGTCGGGCAGAGTCGAAGAAGGAGCAAGAAACACAATCGGAATCTGATTGTGCCGCTAATCCGAGGCGAATCTCTCACTGGCGCCGAAAGGGCTTCGTGACGGCTGGACGTGGCGAACGGCCAGAGTTGAGCCCAACAGCTCAAACTCGCGAAGATTTGCGGACAAAATCATAAAGGCGAAGACGATCACGATCCGCCTTCACGCACTTTATGACACTCGGCGAGTGGGAGAGGCTAGCTCATCCACCGGCGCCAGACCGGCTAGGCTCAAAGAAGTCATCGACGGAAGAATCTCTCGGCGAAGCATCTCCAACTCACGTTGAAGCAAGAAGAACTGGCATCACCGCTCACTGATAGCGCCACGTAGGTACTCCCTGATTTGTCGCAGACCGTGAGACCGACAATATCCGGCCGAATGGAGTCGCCGACGTTGACTACGCAGGATGGCACGGACCGGCCTCATTAGCACACCAACATCAAAAGTGTCACCGTGCATGCCGAAGACCTCATCAAGAAGATTCGCAAGTTATGCGCAGCAGCCTCGCTTCTTTCTCAGATCCTCATCCGCAGTAGTGCAGGGGTTGATTTCCGAGGAGGTTGAACCGGTGGTGGAGGAGAAGGTAGTGCACCGCAGAATATGTCCCAAGAGGCGAGACCATCGAGCGTGATCTCCATGAGAGAGACCACATCCTCGTAGTTCGTCCCATGAAGTTTTGTTCCAAAATGGGATCGCACCAAGGACGGAGGCCACCCAGAGGGCGGCGCCGACGGCGCGGCGACAATGGAACGACGCCTAACAAAGCGGCGCCGACTACAAGCAGCGGTTAGAACGACGCTTTTTTTCTTCTTTTTTTTTGCCTTCCTTGAAGTTACTTACTTAGCTTCCTTTGGAAGCCTCTCGATCCCGTAACTCAGAGCGCAGAGACCGAGATGCGCCGGCCGTCGGGGTCCAGCCGCGGCGCCAGGCGCAGGGGAGCGGGGCGGCAAAGCCGAAAGCAGCGCAGGGGCCGGCGCAGCGCAGAGGCGCGGGCGCCGCGCAGCTGGCAGGGCGGCGCTACAATATGAAATAGAATGGCACAACTCGCAGCCATTTTTTCCAAATAATACAAAAAAACGCAGCTATAGTTGTTTTTTTTAAAAAAATCTACTCAGGATACAATTTGTCATCACTAATAATCATGTCCCTAGCAATTTCTACATAGCCTTCACAAGATACAGCATCACAGCAAAGCTTCCGTTGAAGAATGTCACGAACCATAATTCAAAATTTTCCCCGCTTCAGTACCACCCTCATGGCCATTTCACACAATGTACTATTTTTCCCAGTGACCCCATGCTACATCCCATAATTCCCACTTATTCTGACCACGATCAATCCAACCAGCGCAGCTCGCTTTCGCATAACACTGCAACCAAAATTTCTCCTTAAAAATGTAGCAAATCCCCACAAGCAGCTCCATGCCTCCATAGACACAAACACGTCAGAGAATTCCAACGCAACAGTTCCCTGAAGGCCTCGTAGATCGAACACTCGACGAACTGCCCCCAAATAACACCGAATCTAAGTGGGTTCAGAGGTAGATTTCACTCACAGGAACGGAGGCGAGCTCGTAGATCGGATTACGACGTGGGCACCCTCCGGGGTCTGCGGTCTCCCAGGTTGCCGGCGGCGTCCAGGGGCCCTCCACGCGAAGGGTGGCGAGCAGCGACGAGAGGCTGGAGGCGGCGGCCTCCATCCGGGGGCCTAGCTAGGGTTTATGCCCTGCCGTGCGAGGCACAGCTCCGCACATAGACGGAGAGACGGAGGAGGAGGAGCCGAGGTGGTAGGCGGGCTGATGGTGGCCAGACCCCGGGCACGGATTGCCGGAGAGATGCCAGCTCCGGCGAGGGAGAGGGAAGATTGGTGAGAGGCCTGCGAAACACTGTTATTTTGGCAGCGGCTTACTGGTGTAATGAATAGCAGTGATAGAAGTCAAAGCTTTGAAAAGCAAAAAAAAAAAAAAAGAAGACATACGGTAAACCGCCTAATGGGCCTTTCTCGACTCTGTTCGAACGTTTGTGCCCCGCCCGCTTTACATAATGAGCTCTCGTCAAAGAAATTCAGCCGTATGTATCGGCCCATATCACAATGGCGGCCTGCATCACGCTGTTTCTGTGTGGAGATGCCGCTTACATATCAGGTGATGGGAATGACTCCTCTCAAACAAAAAGGCGATGATGTTTCTCAAATGTCCCTGCCCCTGTCTCCGAATTAGTATACCTTTTGCTTTTTTGTTCATATGAGAAAGTGTAGATGTGAGAGACCTCCCTTTCTACAATGTGTTCATATTAGAATACCCTTTTTATGCATCTACATGTAGCATTCAGAGCACAGGAGCCAGCAGTAGCGAAGCTTTTGATCGCGAGATCATGCAGCACATTCTATAGCCCGAACACTTGTTAAACATATCAGAAAAACTAAGAAACGGTATACTGTGGGGATTGTTTTCAATGGGATAACCCAACACCGTTAGATGTCCTGCACAAGACACCATCACAGGAAAATCTGTAGCACAGGTGAGCCATCACAAACGGGCGACGATGATGCTGCTTGCGGGTGAGGCGGGGGAGTGCACAGATGTGGCGATGCAGCCCATGGCACGAGGGGAGTCATCGCGCGATGGGCAACTGTGAATAGGCACGACGGGGGTGGCTCGTGGGCATGGCAAGCTCTATGGCCACAAAGGCGTGAAGGTCCGATGTCGAGCGTGACCATGTATGTCAAGCATGTGAAACTTGTTCATTTGTTAAAAACTTGTTTGAATTTTGAATATTTTTGTGAAACTTGGTCGAAATTTGTTTTGAAACTCGCTTTTCAATCATTGAAACTTGCCTAAAACTTCCTTTTTCAAATTCACATTTTTGAAATCTTGTTAAAACATAGTATTAGATTTGAAATTTGGTGAAACATCAAATTTCATATTCAAAACTTATTGAAACTTAAGTTCCATATTTGAAACTGCTTGGTACTTTGTGAAACTTACTGAAATCTGGATCTTGAACCTGCTGAAACCTAAGTTTTATAAAATTTCATTAGATTTCATTATTAAGTTTTATAATATTTTATTATGTTTTATAAAGTTTATGCCTAAGTTGACTAGTTTTATAAGGTTTTAGATCTAAGTTTTGAGGTGTTCTATAAGGTTTTATAAAATTTTAAGAAGTTTCATATCTAAGTTAACTAAGTTTCATAAAGCACATTTGAAACTATTTGAAACCTTGTGTAACTCATAAAACTTAGATGAAATCCGGTGAAACTTACCTGTATCATTAGAAAGGATTCTAACTTTTCTGGTTCCTATTTTTTCAGGTGTATACTGTGCACTAGGATGACTCTAAACATATATAATTCCATTGTCGATCTGACCAAACTTTTCTGGTTCCTATTTTTTCAGGCGTATACATTGTCATCTACCTATCCCTCCCATATTACTCAGTGCAGAAACTTCTGTACTCCACTAGGAAATTCGATGGCTGAAAATGGCCAATACATTCTTTTTTGCTGACTCTTATCAGCTACTAATTAAAGTGCCTTTGATTGCTTCTTCTCCACTTTAATTGTTGGGCAAATGTGATTCGGATTGGCCAGGTATGTGCGGATTGCCTGTTGATTTACACGGTTAGAGTACTATTGACTTACCAAATGGCACAACCGTAGCAAGGTTTTTAGAAATATGCGGCGCTACCAATTCCGTTTTTTGTGATGTTGAGTGGATCCTGGATTCTAGATGTATGTATGCTTTGCCAATTTTTCAACCGATTTTCGGTGAAATTTGGCCGGTTACCATGTATGTATGGTGAACCCTGGTTCTTACTCAACCGGCCACTCTTGGTTGCCGGTCGACCAGCGAACGCCATCGGAGAACCAGTTTAATCTGCCCTGTTGGGATTAAACCTATTCGATGGCCTTCCTTGTCCGATCCCCAGCCGATTCGTCCGAGTCCGAATCGCTCACGGGTTGTTGTTGCACCTTGGTTTCGGTTTCTGAAGCTTCAGGCTTTACGTCATCCGCTGGTTTGAATGCCGCGAGGCTCGCGAGCGTGTCGACGGCGTCCACGACGCCCTCGATCCTCGTGGACACCTCTATTAGCAGCGAGGTCACCGTGAAGAGCTGCACCGCGTCCATCACTGGCGCTGACTCGTCGGCAAGCTTGGACGGTAGCGTCCTCAGGTCGCTCTGGAGCTCCTGCTTGGCGGTGTTCTTCTCCGCTACGGCGAAGTCCAGGCTCCGAGACGTCGTCATTGCGCGGATGGAGCTCGAAGACTCCCTGAGCACCTTCGCGCATTGCGTCGCCACCCTCGTGCAGACGTCGGCCAGGTGCCGCTTCACGTGCTCGGGCGCCTGGATCTCGGAGGAGCGGATGCAGCCGCTCAGGGCCTCCACGCAGTAGGCGCATTGTCGCATGGCGGCGCCGACGTTCTTGTACTGGACGTACGGGTGGCGGAAGCCGAACTTGCCGTGGGCGGGCTCCCACCGCCCCAGGTTGGACTGCGAGTCCTCGGACGCCTTGGAGTTGAGCACGCACTTGTACCCCTCCGCCTTGGCGGACGGCGGCCGCCGCCGCTTGTCCTCCTCCGAGAAGTAGTCCTCGACGCAGGCCTCCACGGCGCCCGCGAGCTTGTCCATGTTGCACGCGGTGAGGCGGTGCAGCTCCTGCCCTGCCCACACGGGGCAGATGAGCACACATACGGCGAGGCAGATGAGGACGCCGATGGCGATGGTGGATATCCGCTGCTGCGCCATCGCCAGCAGCGCGTCCACGCGGTAGCCCGACACTGCCACCAGGCTGTACGTCAGGATGAAGATGGTCACGCCGTAGTCGAACCGCGCCTTCACCGTCGGTATGAACCGCGAGAACGTCGCCGCGGCAGCTGCAAGCAAACGTACGCAGAGCAAGTCTCGGTGTGTTAGTGCGTGCTTTCTACTAGAGACCGACTTGATTGAGGCAAGCACCGAAGCATGCACGCACGTACGCGAATACGTAACACGGTGTGTTTACGCACGCGCGGATACGTACCGAGCAGAAAAACTGAGCCACTGCGGATGAACGGCTCGAGCTCGTGGCCGGACTTGCTCGCGATCCAGTGCACGCCCAGGGCGATCGCCCCGGCGCTGGCCGTCGCGGCGGCTCGGTTGAACCCCTTGTACACGCAGCCACCTGCACGCGCATGCATGTACGTACGTACCGCATTAGAAACCCAACCAAGGCCTCAAATTCACGTGGTATCAAATTGTACGTCGAGCCGTTGACTACGACGACAAATACTCTTCCGTTGGATGCAGCGTGTGATCGTGCTCACCAACGGTGTACTCGAAGACCACGACGACTGTCATGACGGCCCACATGGCAGCGCCGCCAACGCCGTCGTACAGCGGCCTGGTGTAGTAGAACAAGGACACCAGCGCGAGCGCGAGGCCCACCTTGAGGCCGTGCACCGCCCTCCTGGGGTCGTCGGCGCCGATCTTCCAGACGCCCTGGGCGAGGCCAGACACCTTGTTCCCGAGCACGCCCACGCAAGAAACCAGCCACGCCCACGCCCGAGCGGCCCGGCCGAACTCGTGCTCCACCGTCACCGACGCGCCCTCCGGCACCTTCACCCTCCATTCCGGGGCGCCGCCGTTCCGCACGTCCTTCGCAGCGGCCATCTCCATGCCCGCTTCCATCATGACGCGGTCTGAAGCTACGACTCTGGTGAAGAGTTGGACCCTGTTGCAAGGGTGGAGGCCGGCGAACGGCGTCTAGCTTGGTACGTAGAGTAGTTGACCTCCGTGTGTTGCTTTGATTTAACCTGTGGCACCTGATGATCGATGTGCAAAGTTTAGTACAAAGAGGCAGGGCAGGAGGAAGCTACAAGCGAGGAGATCAGCTTCCAAGTGGGGAATGCGAGAAAGGAATAGGGAAGGCTGATGCTCTTGCTCCCTGCCTTGGAATGTAGCATGAATCGGGACTGGTCGCATATATATATAGTCAGGAGAAGGCAGAAGAAGTATTTTTGGTGGGAACTGGGACCAGAACCAGATGTTAGGCAACCCACGCTTGTGTCAGGCTGGACGGAGATCGGATCTGACCGACCCTGCGCGCCTCGAGGGAAGAGCTGCACCGCAGCAACAGCACTGAACATGCGCAGGACCTACACCGGCAATAGAGAGTGAATGATTGTTAATTTTTTATTCAAATCTTCACTCAAACGATGAGACTAATCAAATTCAGATTACACTAACTAAATTTCACAAAATAAAACTAAAAATCTTAATCAATAAAATAAATAACCTTCTGTCCAAAGCCAGTTAGATCGCCACGGCCAATCTGACTATAGGCACAAGGTTAGTCTAATCAATTGGGCTAATCTGACCGCAGTTTCATGGCCGATCTGCCCACAAGTTTAGGACTAGTTTGACCGATTCCTTATTACTAGATTTGAGAGTCTCCCGTGATAAAACTCAAATATCAAGAACTTGCTTAATTATCATTCAGACACTTCCAAATTTTGCATGAGACTTTTTCAAAACATTAGGTACCTAAACTAATCAGGAATAACAAAGTTTGCGGAGTTGGGTTCAATAAATTGAAGAGAATTGAATTTAGATCACAAAACACTAAAAATCCTAAAACTCAAATTACTTCTTGCTCGTGATGATCTAAGATATGAGGTCTTCTAGATCTATTCTCACATATTTTAGTAAAATAATTTAAGCAAGAGTTTAGACTAGAACTCCTACAAACACAAAATCACAAATTTAGCTCAAGAATAAGCAAATCTAAGCAACAATGCAAACAAGAATGTGATTGAGACAAAATTTTAATATATTTTCAGTAGAGAATGAAGTTTACATACTCATATATGATTACAAGGTGTAGTCAAAACACCACTCTTTTATCTCTCACAATCATAGGAGACAATGTAGTAGAAAAAACTAAAGATATAATCCTTTGATCTAACACCTCCTCTCCTCCTCTTTAATAACTAGGGGTGTAACCCATTAAAACACCGAGGAAACCCATTAATCCCACTAACACAGATTTTACATACTCATGCACGCTTCTCAAAATATTTTCAAGACTCAATCCACTAACGCCTTAGTGATTGATCTAATTAGCAGTTTCAGTTCTCCTTGATCTAAACCACTTCTCCTTTGCGCATGGAACCAAGACACCAACCCTGTATTTTGCCAACTACCAAAATACCCCTAATAAAGTTTTCAAATACCTTCCCTTGACCTCATCTTCACCTTCACCTTAAAGCATTTTCGTGTGATTTGACATGTAGCTCATAGTGCCCAATGATTAGCCATTGAATCTTCACATATTCGGTCTCTTACAAATCATCTCTACGTGCATCGGCCTCATTACTTGGCACATCATATGCATTAACTCGCCTCTTTATGATCCTTATCTTCTCTATGCTTTCCGTTTGAGCCACGTAGCCTCACCCGAACTTATATGACTACTCAGATCTCAGCTCCCCCGCTTAGTGTCGGTCCATTGTCAACAATAAACCATTTTAAACATAGGTTCCATGTACTTGACTCACGTTAGTCAAAACCATATATTATGCAAACTACACAACCAATCAATAGCACTCATGCCATGCACACACTTGACCCACTCCAAAATCCATTTTCACTGTTCTCTAGCCATAGCCACTGATCAGACCACACTCTTCATGACGGTCAGACCACTAGCCACTAGTCAGTTTGACTACTTAAGACCACCAGAAAACACCCTCTTTGAAATTTCGGTTAAACTCCACCTAGTTTTAACTCCAATTTCCTATTTCAGCGGCACTTACTGTAAATTCATCCCTAAACAAGTCTATACAAGTGTTTTATGTTCAATTTTCTAAAAGTCCATGGCTAGTATGACCGCTTGCCCTATGACGGTCAGAATACCTGCCATCAGTCAATCAGACTGCCTGAACCCTAACAACATAATCTGAAGTCTGAATTTTCTTAAACTTTTATAAAATTCAAATTCAACTCAATCAAAATGCCATTTGTTCATCACAAACATATTCTAGCCTTCACATAGTCTCTCAATCAAGTCTTCTATACGAGTCGTTGCATGTTGCAGATATATACAACAATGGAAAATGTGCCATCAAAAATTTTAAAACCCTACAAAATCCAAGATCAACCTCAACCTCTTCCCGTGGAAGAATCAAATAGTACGATCATATCGCTCTGAGGTCCCACAAAAAATCCATGTGTTTTTAGTTCATAAATCCATTTCGCGCTCCTTGTTTGGTCCATTTTATATTCTTTTTCCAGAAGCTATACACACATAGGTATTTTAGCAATATGCATTGATACTAGTTCAAGAGAGACACGTTAGGCTGGCGACTGGTGACCCTAGGGGCAACCTAGGGCTCCATCCCTCGCCGTCGACACCAGCGTCCACTGCCTTCTTCCCATTCCCTCTCTCTACCTCATGCTCCTGTTAGCTCCTGATCCACTCCTCCACCATCCATAATCCTGTCACTACCATCCACACCACCCCACCGCCCGCCGCCACTGGATCCAGGTAGCCCCCACCATGCTATTGCCAGATCCAGCCACCAGTAGTAGTCTTAAGCCCGGAGACGCCGGATGCAGCCACCACTACCACCCTTGTCCTATTGTCCCCAGAGGCCACCTCGCTGCTTGTGTTCACCTCCGAGAGGTTGCCATTGCTATCTCTGGCCCTCCTCCTTTGTCACCTGATCTGGTTATCAGGGGCCTCACTAGGGCGCCACTGAGTCCTTCATCGTTGGCTTTTGGGATTTAGTCACTAGTGCCCAAGGCTACCCCCACTGCTCTTCTTCCCCCCAAGAGGTCGTCACTGTAGCCACATCTTAGGGCCCCTCCTCTTCACCATGGCAGCCGCAACCATCGTCTTGCAACTGCAAAGGCTTCCACCCTCTTTCTTCGTTTTGAGTTCTCCGATGCCCAAGACTACACCTACTTGTCTTCATTCTAAGAGGCCATTGTCGCCTTCTTTGGCCTCTTCATTGTTGTACCAATTTCTTCACCGTGAGCAACATGGGTGGAGCAATTCCTGAGGGTGTAGAAAATGGTTGGAGTCAAGTTTGCAGGAAGGGATGTCGAAGTGCTGCTTTGGTTCCTCCTTCGTAGCTTCTGTCAATGCACAAGATGGCCTCTAAGTCTCCACAGCACCTTCCCGACTTCTTAGAAGGTGTTTCAACTGCCTCTCCATTATCTTTGTTGCTGGGGCATTGAACATTTTGCCCATTGGTGTCCTCAGGGTGGTCGCCCCTGTTATGCTCCTTTGTCACAACCCATTGCTCCTTCGCCAGTGCCTTTCGCTCCACCACTGCCTACCTCTTGCAAAGCTTTCTTTCCTCCTCTAAAGTAGAGTTCAGGCCCATGGGGTGGCTCCCTCCCGGGAAAGAAGGAAGCCTCACCCCCGGGATGGTGTTTGGTGCTTGTGTCTTTTGTTGGACTCTATTCTCTTATATCTGTACGGGGGTTGCTCAGGCAGTCTATGACAAGCTTAACATCCCTCTCAATGTGCTCACCATGGAGGTCTTCGGTACTAGTGAGACAATGCTTCACATCCCTCTCAATGTGCTCACCATGGAGGTCTTCGGTGCTAGTGAGACAATCTCTGATTCGCCATGTGCCCTTGCTAATCCTCATCCATAGATGGATGGCCAAGCTTCAGGGATGGGTTCTTTTGGGTATATGGCTTATGGTTTAAATATTTGAATCCTGATTGTTCGCGAAAGGTAGTACATAGAGAAAAATAGTTGCATGTGATTTTGGCTGGTACAACTGAACTTAGTACACTTTGTACTATAACTTTTCTATTGATCCCGCTTTAAAAAGTATCATTTAAAAGATAGTTATTATAGACAGTACAAATATAAGTTATATATAAGCTGAAAAGAACTTAACCTCGTTGTCTTTGCAAGGTGCAGTAGCAGCAAATCAACATGTGGAGTTGGCCTTGTCTTCTGTTGTTCCTTGCAAGCCGCAGTCACAAGATTAGGATTCACGCGTAGATGGCCTGAAGCTCCAGGAGGATGCTTCCTCGCCGGAGATCTTGTGTCCTTTCATAGCCAAGGTTCCCATCGAGGATGCTGATTTTGTGCTCTCTTTGGTTGTCAAGGACCATGCTTTGGACAAGGTAATTTTTTTTGGGTGAGTGGCATTGGGGTGGTCGATTGCTCTTCTAAGTACGATACGAGGCCAGCTTGAGCCGCTTCAAGGACATAAAAAGAACTTTATATTTATGTCCGTCCGTTTCAAGTCAGTTAATCCAGTACATGCGTACAGTGTAATTAGGTCGGAACACCTCCTTAATTAAATTCAAGTAAATGAAATCGATCGAGATGCGCGCATGCTGCTTGATTGAATCAAGTACTCAAGCAGCAGAAACGGACACCAGCTAGCTTGGATGCATGCATGCGTTGTCTTGGAAAATTATTGAGAACCACTCACTAGCCTGTCCTGTCATCATGCATTACGTTTGGTATTTTTGGTACCGGCCGGCCGGTCTTGTTCCTGGAAGAATTTAATCTTCCCTGACCTTGACAAATTTAAATCGCGTGCAGTATTTAGCGTACACATGTTCACGTATTGCACGTCAAACCTACGTACACATTTACGTGTCAAGGCAGAAAAAAAAAGAATTACGCACTCAATATATGCATGTATTGGCGTGTAGAGTGAGAAAGACACAACACAGCTAGACGGGGGTCCTAAAAAAGAGCCATTGCCAAATTTATCTTATCTTGCGTATATGTTCCACTTTTGCGAGGAAAAATGGTCATTAAAAACCATCAAAGTGGTTTATCTGGATTAAGGGAGATTGTATTTCTTATTCGACGTGCATATCTTCCTTTTGTTGGACTTTACAAGTGCTGCTGCACTCAGATCGATCATTTATAGCTGATCATTAGCACATATAGGCTGCTCCAACTGGCTAGAGTTTTTAGTTTACAGTTGTGACTTTGACTATTGGTTAAAATTATACTGTAACAGCTATTAAATTTTTTCTAAGTCATTCAATTAAAAAAAGAAAAAATATCGTTATATTTCTACAGAAAATATAAAGGAAAAAAAAGTAAAGCAAAAAAATAACAAAAATTGAAATTAAAAATCGATACGTTTTAAATAGTTTTTGATTTTTAGAAACCAAAAGCAAAGCTACTTAAAGCAGGGCCATACGATTTCTCTTGGCTTGTATAGTTAAGGTGACCATCCGATTTCTTTTGGCTGTTGACTGTTGAGCCAGGCACGATGAAGAAATTGATGATTCAGATGATCACATACTGAAGGCCTGAAAAATGCAATAAATTCGGTCCATTCTCCGGTCATTGCTGAATGGCCAGCAGGGAGAGCGAACGAGATCAACACAGGGGAATGGATTTGGTTAGGTTTCCGGTTTTCCTGAAAAAAAGGGCAGAAAAAACAAAAGAAATAGATAGAAGATTAGGTCTTTTTTTAATTAAGGGTATGGGAGATTAATTAGGTCTTCGGTACGATTAGGACGTACGCAAGATGGTATGATTAGTGGTTGCTTACAGCTGGTGGCTGTGGCCAACATTCAACAATTAATCAACATCATCCCAGCAAAAATATCACGTTGCGCCCTGACGCCTGACCAAATTAAGGGCAAAGTTCTTTTTAACTTTGGTTTATGATTTTTGAATTATTCGTAAGAGAGAGAGTACAAAATAACAAAAACCCACGTGCGATTTTGATCGATATAAATGAAGTCATTATAGTATGCACTATAATCAACTTGTAGACCCTACCTTAAAAAGACACTCTATTTTAAAGCTAATTACTGTAGAAAAACTAAAAAGCTGCTTTTAAAAGCTGAAAAGAAGAGACCCTAAGCAGCATCCTGACCGATTAGTAAGTGAGTAAAGTAGCCAGTTGAATCAATACGAACCAAATTGCTTTAGGGCGTACGTACACCTAGGAGTAGAATGTATTTTTCATATATATATATATATATATAGGGAGCATATCTAGTGTAAAAGGGTAATTCAGTGCAAAAGTGCAAAAACTTCTAAGAGCCATCTGATCTGGCCTGTACGGCTCAGATCAAGGAAGGTGGAACCCCCCACCCCATAAAACTTAATCTATGCAGGGGGTTTTGTGAAAGATTGATTAAATGAATTAAATGGGGTGGGGGTTCCACCTTTCTTGATCTGAGCCGTACAATGCAGATCCGATGGCTGTAGAGAAGTTTTTGCACTTTTGCACTGAATTACCCTTTTGCACTAGATATGCTCCCATATATATATATATATATATGTGTGTGTGTGTGTGTGTGTGTGTGTGTGTGTGTGTGTGTGTGTGTGTGTGTGTGTGTATTCGTGGAACCATGTTGTCGATGTCTTAATATCGATTTTATGTATGATTTGTATGGATTCAAGGAAAACTCTCTCAAGGAACAGACTACGAGTACACAGAAGACACATAAATTTTTATACAGGTTCGATCCTTCTTCTAGAGAATAACAATCATACGTTCTGTGTCACTATTGCTCAAAAAGGATTATTACAACAAAGTAATACGAAAATGACTTGCAGTCTCTCATCAATCTCCTTGATCTGCCCTCCCCTCTCCGACATCATCCTTTATATAGTTGATGAAACGCCGGCAGTTGTCCCGCATCATAACCTTGTCGTTTCAGGAGATAACCATCTGGCGAAGATTATTGTCAGAGAGACGTGGTTAATCGTTCGATGTGTGACGGTTGTTGTCAGAGAGAGATCGTATGTGCGGTTATTAGGCATAAGTGCATATTCTAACTGCCTTATCAGACGAGCCCACTGTGTGGTCGGTCATCACAAATAGGCTAGACAGAGATATACTGGTCACAGGAAGGTCTGCGACCACGAGATGGTCATAGGACCACTTACGATTATCGCATACTCGTAGAAAAACTTACGATTATGAGATGGTCGTAGAAAGATTGAGACTAGGTAGTCGTAGGACAGCTTTATGACTATGGGATGGTCGTAGTAGAGCTTATGACCACTCTGTGAATTTTCTGCTTTACTGATAAGGGGTATATTTAGAGTATATAATGATGTAATAATCTGAGAATTATTCTATCCTCATTATTTAGCCCCCAACTTCAAGTGAGAATAACTTACTCAAGTAAGAGAAGTCATATGTGATAAATGATTGGAAGCAGTGCCTTTTCGATTTCATATGACTAGAAGTGTGTTTGGTTAGAAAGGTAATTTTGCTTGAGTTGTGAAGACAGACAAACTTCAAGAAAAATTCCAATTGACTCTCACAAATCTATCCACTGGAGCGGTTTCCGAAATAACCATTCAATTCCTGGGATGAGTAATTGACTCACGGTTATAAAAACTTACCCGAGGTAACTTTTTGGCTCCTTCACTTTCCCCTATCGCTCCAATCTACTTTGTGCTTTCCGCCGCCGAGCAAGTCATCTTTTTCCTCCAAACTTTTCCAAATCCAAACCACTCAACTGAACAAAATGACAAAGTCTTTGTCCAGCTGGGCGGTGTCGGAGATGGATAACGCGAATGTGAAGGGCTTGGAAGTTGCTGAGAAAAGTCCTCCACGGAAGTTCGTTAGATAGATCAAAGCGATCGTGTAGCATTGGCCAACGGGAGAAATTGGATACCTCCTCGTCTTCCAGGCTCACTGTGAGTATGGCCTTTGACTCCCAGCTCATCTTTTCCTCATAGCCGTACTCGAGTATTTTAGGGTCAAATTGGTGAATTTGGTTCCCAATTCGATTACGATGCTCTGCATCTTCGTGTACCTTTGTGAGGCATATATGGGTATCCCTCTGGATCTTAAGCTCTTTTGCTACTATTACGAGATGAGTCGACAATCCAGAATGACCGAGAGCAGTGGATTGAAGCTCCACGATGGCAAGATGGAAATGTACATCCCAATGTACACTCGATCGTCATGGCTGAGTTGGAAGAAGAGGTGGTTCTACTGGGAGACCACCAACGAGGATAGTCTCTTCTTTGTGGGGAAGGCAGCGGAGAAGAACACATCCTGGAACCTAGTTCCAAAGAACATCACTCGGATAGCCCCCTACTTCTCAGCCATCAAAGAGCTAAGGGACAAAGAGCTCACCGGCTGGGACGTGGTGAAGGATTACATCACCCGTCACATCAGCCCCATGAAGACACAAGCACATCCCATGTGGATGTACTCGGGAGCAGCCAATGCTATAAGGAACTACAAGAATAGTAAGTAACCATCGTACTTGTAGTCGTAGATTTGAGTTTCGAGTACTCTATATCGATCTTTTGTTTGTTTGAACAGATCTCAATTTGGATGAGATTAATTCTCGAGTTAAGAATATTTTCGAAAAGACTCCACCACCAAATGTTATGCCCCCCCGTATTCTAGTGGATGTCCACCGAGGAGAAGGAAGAATGCCTAACGGTAATCGAACAATCGACCTCTTCTTTAGGTCTACGCAGTCGTAGAGAACAACTACATAGTGTTCTATTTTTCTTTACAGAGCATAGGTGTGATCGACCGTCAGGATAACTAGGGAGTCGAATTGATGGTGATCGGAAAGGAGGAGGCAGAGAAGGCTCAAACTCCACCCAAAAGATGTTAGCTGACCAAAGCTGATGACAAGAAGGAGAAAGGGAGCACGAGTGATGCTATTCCCCTTATCGTTCTTCATCCTGCTCCAGCTGTTTTGACTGGTCTTGTGCAGCAATTACTTGCAAAAATGACTACCGCAAGTGAAATAGGGGTAGTTGTATTCGAGAAACCTACTCCTAAGATCAAGGTACCCTTCATCCTCGACACCGACAACTTACAATTCAGAATAACATGTATCCGCTGTCCTTTTGTAAATATGTTGGTAACATGAAAAATTCTTCTATAAAATCACTCTACTTTATTCTATTTATTCAAAAGGACTTCAAGGTTTCCTTGGTTTTCACCACAACTTCTTGTGGGCGCCCACGTGTGTTGAGAATCCTACAATATATTGGGTATGTTCTTTTCAGTTTCTCAAAACGGCTTTTGACTTTTGCTACAATACCTAACTTTCAAACGGAGTATTTTTTGAAGATGAAGTCTACAAGTTAATTATAGTACATGTTAAAAGCCCAACATCTGTACCATCTAAAATCGCAAGTGAGTATCTCTCTCTCCGTAATCTCTGTCGTAAACAGCTAAAATTCAAAAATTTCAGCCAAAAACCATAAGCCACAGTCAAAAAGAACATACCTATTGTCTTATTGGCAGTTTGTACATGGTTTGCTTAGTTTTGTTGGTAAAAGTACATATAAGGTAAAATTATTTCTTCAAACTTGGTTAGCATTGAATCTTAATGTAGAAAATAATATGAGTTTTCCAACTTGAAATTGTACATGTTAGGTGAAATATGACCGATTACTGGTACTTGAGGTGTTTGAGCAAAAGTGATTCATGTGCTTGCTCATTGTTGGCGAACAGAAAAATGTGATGGCATTATTACATAATTATTTGTTGTGCCATCTATAATCTAATTGATTCTTAATGCACGGTTGTTTTTATGTCTTATTTGTTGAATACATATATTTCATGATTGGTACAATAATTTTTGAAGCAGAGAAAACTCATATGCCACTGATGTACGCCTATGCTGTGTGCCATTGGATGATCACATATAACTTTTGTGCCACTACTACAACTATGACCTCTTCTGCCATTGTTGACAGGAAAATTAATATTAGTCAAATGTTATATGAGGTGTGCAATGATCGTTTTGTGCTATTAGAAACAATTAGAACAAATTAATACATTGTTATACGTAAGTGTAGGCTCCTATATATCTATTAACTTTGCAGTATGATATACATAAGGATATATGTATCTTACTCATTGTTGTCTATTATTTTCATTTTTTTAGCAACGTGGATTTTAGTATTTTGAAAAGTTTTGTTTTTAAAATCTAGTATATGTCTAACCTTTGTTTTTTGTTGCAACACATGGATACATGACTATTAAATAAGAAGAATCACTAATCTTTTAACTTGGCAAGGTAAGGTTAGCCTCTCACTAAATTAATAAATCCTCATATCTTATGCCCCAACCTACAGCTACATCACCAGCACCGATGGCAAACCGACCTAACACGTGTCATCAGTGCACGGTAGGAACGGCGCCTACGTGGAGCCACACAAGTGACCATTATTTGACAAGTCACACGCCATGCTGTACTTTTGGGTGTTTTTTCGTAGATTGTTAGTGTTACGAAACCTAATAGGTTTTCGTATAGACAAATACCTAAACTACTTTTAGTGATTTCGTACTATAAATATAGAGGTATTGTATCATGTAAACTGATCTATTATCAATAAAGTCTATATATAGTATTCTCTCTCAATTGGTGTCTTGTATGATTGTGTGATTGCTCCGATAATTGTGTTCATGAATTATGTTACCGTTCGTCTACTCTCCATCGATTTCACACCAGTTAGTCTTAAAACGCACAGATATAAACTACTACAGCGCCAGAAAGTTTAACTACTCTGCGCTCCTTTGATTACGTCAAGTTTGGTAGGCGCACAAGCTTGAAAAAGGAAAAACCCACTATACTTTAGGTCTCGAATCACCTGCATGCCATGCGGCATATTGTGACTTGGCTTTCTAGTTAAAGGAAGTTACTGTAATTAAGATGTGTATGTAACAAGTGAGTGGCTGGCAAATGTGATTATGGGAATGGTGCTTGACTATCACTACTAAATTATATTGAGGTGTTTGCACTAATACTATGTCGTACCTCTTGTACTTTAAATCTTTAGAGTGAAGTTACGCTGATAGATAAGTAGTGGTGCAAAAGGTTACTTCTGTTGTATATTCTGGTCGTGTTATCATCGATGAACAAATATTTCATTCATAATAATATAAAAAGTAGAATAAGAGATACAAGATATAGTCCCAAGCACACTTTATTTATTGATCTTTGTGATCTTTTGCCTATAGACGATGTTTTATATAATGTGCAATCACTATCCCTCCTTATATAGTGGAAGTTGGGGTGTCTTCTTAATAAAACAAAGAGATTTGCTAGTGTTCGGAAGTTTGATCCAGAGCTCGTAACACTTTTTGTCTATATATACAATATTTGTCGGCCATGTGTGTAATATTTTTTTGGCTATATGTGCTATATTTCTCGGGCATATGTGTAATATTTCTTAAACATATGTGCAACAAATGTTTCTAAAAAACCAACCCCCTAAAAGCACCAAAATTGTGAAAAAACAGAATTGCAATCTCAATCAGGAGGAGGATGCGACAATGACAGGTACCTATCTCGGACTAGAGCAAAGAGGCCCACCAAAAAGGGCTTGGTTCTGCCCCGGATCTGGGGCTTCCACCAACCAGAAGGGCTCGTCGGCCTCGTCCGATTTTTATCTCTTGTCCCGTACGTATATACACTAACAATTTCCTAGAATAAATAATGAATGACTTAAAAAAAACACTTATAGGCCGGATGCCTCTAATAAGCCTAGTTTAGTAATGTGCCCATATTTATTGGGCCCTCGGAACGGCCGACAGTAGTAACTTTACGTGCTGATGTTAGTTCAGACCTGCGTAGATTCATCATTTTGGGAACCTGTATTGCCATTTAGTTTTTGTCGTGGAAGAGCTAACATATATGGAAGAATTCAATTTACCGAAACAGTTCTTTTACACAGCTTTCGTGTAGAAATTCCGTCTCATCAGTACTCACCGTCATCAATGCCTACGTATTATTTTTGCTCTCAATAGCCCAGCCAAGTGGTAAGCGTACGCCTGTGGTCTCAAATATCGGGCAGATTACGATGGGATCGAAATGATACCAAAGTTTGGCATGGACCATGGAACTCTCAGGCTCTCGTAGTCCTTTGCCATTTTCATCGAATTTTTCTTCCCCAACTCCAGCTATTCACAACACACGCTAGTCCACAGCACCGATTATTAGCCACTAGCACAGACGGCTATGCCTACCTATATGCATTGCGGATCAATGGGAGATTAATTCCTCTTTTTCTTCACGTGTATGTTATTCCAGAAACATTTGGAGACCGGAGTACAGAGTACTTCTCTGGTCCTTCAGCTGTTCAATTTCAGCGCCCGTTCTTGACATGTGGCTGCCGGTGAAGACTACTTCACCTGCTGCCTTCTTTGAAAGTCGTCAGAGAACTTGAGACGTTGGGCGGCCTGGACTACACTACCTCTGAAGAATTCGTCATTGCCTGTACTACGCACGTACGTACGTACCATCCGTCAGCTAGACACAGGCTTCGTCGGTCTCTTCTTGGCTGTGCGTTTGCCACGGCAAGTCACTCTGTTTTCTCGATCAAATGGTAGTATAATAGTTGGAATTAGGTCGTCAACCAACTCGACGATCTCAACAGCTTTGTGAAAACATGTAAGCAAACCAACTCTTCATCCTCTGAAGTAGTGGCAAACCTAGGAATAAATTTAAGAATGGGCTAAATTATTTATAGTTTTAAACTAAGTTGATACAAATTTAGTCTTTTACTCGTATGAAATTTTAAATACACACAGAAATTACACAATTAGACAGAGACATACAATAAAAAACAGAGAAATACAAAGTAGATATCTCGATAATAGAAAACACATATCCAAAAATATATAATTATTCTGCCATGAGTGCGGAGTAGTGATAAATCACCTATGTTGAAACACATCAAAATTAGTGATATAATAGAAAATTGTGAATGACAATGAAAATTTAGATCATATGAAATATACTATAATTAAGCTAATTTGAATCACGAGATAAATTTGAATCACGGGCAAATGCATTCACACGACTTCATGCCTTGAAAGCGGTTTAGGATTTTATCATTATTAATACTTTTAAAGACTTTTCGCTCGGTGTAGCATACTATTAAGTTATTGAGCCATTCATCCGTTACCTTATTACATAAATCTGTTTTGATAATATTCATTGCCAAAAATATTCTCTCAACAGATGCCGTTGCCACTAGAAGTATCAATGTCAACTCGATAAGTCGATATACCAACGAAAAATTTCTATCTTTTCTTGTTTGAACCATCAATTGAGCAAATTTTGATATATCATAACATCCGTTGAATTCTTCACTTCTTCTAATGTTGATAGTGAATGTTTGAAGCTGATTTCTTAACAAGAACCGATCAGCATCCGTGAAATCATTAGTATAAATTTCAGCAAGTTGAATAAGTTTATCAATATCAAGCTTAGAAAATGAGTAGGTTCAATAAATATGCTTTTCTCATTTGATCTCTAATTTTGTTAGCATAATCTTCAATTGGCATGCGAAGCGCCAGATCCGCAATAATTTTATTTGGATTAAATTCTAGTCAAAGCTTTTTGGTTGAGTTGTACTCTCATTAGTTGAACAAGAACTACTTGAATTACTTGCAAAATAGTTACACAAAGTTCGTTTCTCTATTATAGCAAAATCTATAAATAAATTATTAATTTCTATCAATATAAAGCTATAAATCTATGAATTAATTATAAAGACTAAACTATCTATATGCATTGAATCTAAAAATCTAAACTCTAAGCTGTAAAATACTAAATTGATAAGAAAGGTACTAAGAAAAAATTACTTACTGTGCTATTCCTAAAAAAAAACTACTCACCGGCCGCTTGGCCCTTCCCCACTGTTTCACTGACCGGCCGCTCGGGCCTTCCCCTATTTCTCTCCTCCCGGCCCTTCCCCTATTTCTCTCCGCCTTCCCTCTATTTATCTCAATCTCTCCGCTGTCCGCTCCGCTCCCCGCCTCCCCACTCCGCTCCACCCACCCCCTCCGCTCCGGCCTCCCCCCTCTGCTTCAGCGCTCCGCTCCCCGCTCCGGCCTCCCCCTCCGCCCCCGCCTCCCCCCTTCGCTCCACTCAGCCGCTCCGCTCCCCGTCTCCCCCTCTGCTCCGGAGCTCCACCCTCCTCCGCTTTCTCTTCTCTTTATTTGCTTTCGGCCGAAAGGAACAAATGAAGCAGAGCGCGTGGCCGCACGGTTAGCCGAGGGGGTTATACCCCCTAGTCGCCCAACGGTTGGATGACTAGAGGCAATGTCGCCTAACCGTTGGGTGACTTGGCCACGTGTCGCCCAATGGTTGAGCGACTAGCCCAAGTCGCCTAACGGTTGGGTGACATATGGCCAAAACTGCAAAAAAAGGCAGGCATATCACTGTAATTCTGAATTAAAAATTAATTATTTAAAAATTCCATGATTTGCTTCCCCTGCGTTAATGATATGATGTCATTATCCGTACTCAATATGTAATTGAAACGAGCATCTCATTATGAGAGAAACTATAGCTCGAATGACTTTTTGTTCTTAAGAGATAACTAATTCTTGTTGGATAGTTGGGCTGGTTTATGATCTATGGAAGAGGAAATTTTCTTGCCATCTCCATCTTGATGGGTCAGCCCATCTGTTGAACAGATAATTGGGGCAGCCCATCTGTTGAACAGATAATTTAGTAGCCTCAGCTTTGGTAAAACACAAAATACGAGCCAACTTGGTACTACTCAGCATAAAGAGTCCAGCCATCTTATTCCTCAACTAGGCATGGTAGGACCAACAAATCAAAGTCATTAATCCATTCTATCACATTAGACCACAAAGAACTGATCCAAATGACACTTTGGTCTGCGCAGTCAAACTGTACTTAGTTAGAAATGGGAATAGCGTCCCAATGTATAATCCGGATGCTAGTGTTGTACGGTCCATGAACCATTGGATTAAAAGGCAACTTGATGATATCCCTGTCTTATTCCCATCCTAAGTAGCACAAACAAAAACTAACATACTGTAGTAAAAAATCAGATTGCAACAAACAACCTTCTCGGCTCCTCTCCTTGTCTTTTCTTGTCTTTTCCTCTTGTGCACACCCGTGAAGGTCGTCTTCAACAACGCCTAGGGTATCACCACTACCTCGATTTATCCCTTCTTCGATGGTTCACTTGATTTGAGAAATTGAGAATCCACACCTTCAAATCATCCATCCACAATAAAAACAACTCTCCCTTCGTGCAACAATAATTTTTGATGGAGCAGGAAAAAATAAATATCCCTTGCAACAATTCAGAAGGTCTAGTGCAACAATACCCCAACAAAAACAAGGTGCAAAAAAAAAAAAAGAAATCTCAGTTGCAACATTTGAACATACCTAATGCAACAAAAAAGAAATACTAACACAACAAATCAACAAATCTATACAAACAAAATGAAGGCTTCCTGCAACAATGGGGAAGACCTATTACAACAAAGAAAAACATTTGCTACAGCAAACTGATTTGAGACAAAACTCAGAGGAGTAGGACGAGGCGGCTGACTAGTGCCTCGTCTCAGGGGTTGCACGGCCTCAAGTTCCCTAGCCGCCATCCAGCGCATTGTGATAGCATCCTCCGCCTCACTGGTCCTACTCTTCACACAGAGAGATATGGGGGGCCCTCCGATGGTGAGCTCCCGGTTATCAACAAGCCATCGGAGGTGAAGTAGCTAGGTAACTATAGATGGACTTGGAGTGGGAGGAGGTGGAGCCTGGGAGTGTAAGAGGACATAGATTTAGGATTTTGGGCAAGGAGTAGCAGGGAGGAATCGACGGCTCCATACATAGCCACGTGACGTCAGAGAGGGCTTGGTGGTGGACCGACTGGCCAAAGCTCGCTAGGGCGCTTCCATGGGCAGACAACTGAGGAAAAAGTGAGAACAATGCCTTTCTAGCAAGAAGCAGAGATAGAGACATATGTGTCAGCAAGCAAAAGCACAACAAAAGGAGCTATGTACAGTCCCCATCCGATAAAAATGCTACCCGTCAGACGTCTGGCATGTAGCATTATCCATTAGAAATACTAATATAATGGAACAAGAATTGAGACCACCTTAGATTTGTTTTCTTTTTTATAAAAACCACCTTAGAAGTTAGAGAGCAACTCACACATCACATATCCAACAAGAACATCATAGCCATGTTGTTTGCTCTTCTTCTCTTCCTGTCTCCTCTGCACGTCGTCGCCACCAACACCATGTACCAATGGCTGTGGTGCAGTTGTGCCGGCTCAGGCGGTCGATGGCATCGGCATGGGCAAGCACGCGGAAGAAGGCGAGCGCCGGAGTTTGCCGAGAACAGCCGCTTGAGCTCGATGGAGGCGTCAGGGTGGCAGCAGCAGGTGATGGTGTGCCGAGGTGAAAATCTCAGGTCCGATTCTCGCCGGATCGGGCGATAACGATGCCTTCGGTGCTATTCCCTCCTTGGAGGAGTCACCTTGAGCCACCTGACCCTACCATCTTTTTCGCGTGTACATTGGCCAGTGTTAGTCCTTCAGTGGTGGTAGCCTGCTCGCCATCGGGGTGTGTTAGCCACAATCATTTATCTTGTTATGGTTTCGAAGTCGTGGTCTTTGTACTTGGTCCTTGGACCTTTCTCGGCCTTTAGGCCACCGTTGTACTGCTCTTCTTCTTAATGAATGAAGCACAATTCTTCTGTGTTTTGGAGAAAAATACTATGTAGTTTCATCAATTATGCAAGGTCACTAGTTAATATCTAGCTCAAACTAGCATAGTATACATTTGTAAGGATTGCTGGATTGGTCATTGCTCTATTTCTGTGAAGTATGAATTGTGATATTTTGGGGAACTATAATTAGTCAACAAATGTTCTTGCATGTTTGGAGAAATTTGTCAGCAAGGACCACATGTGGTTCATTTGGAAAAATGGTCTGACATCTGAGAAAGCCTACTTATATGGTCCATCCCATGTACTTCAGTGCTTGCATGTCTGTATATATCTTAATTTCTTATGGCCTCATCTTTGCCCCCCATAATGTTTTTCTCAGAAATTCCGTAATATTGACTTCAAAAATGGATTATGCACATGTTTCACTGGTGACTAAACCTGGTGAAAAACAGTTTAAATACTTGCGGTCGGTTATTACAGGGAAAACAATCAAAAGTGGTCAGAACTGATTGCACCGGTTGCTTAGATCTTAGACAGCACCACCAAACATTAGTGGAAACACTGTACGAAAACATGTTTATTACAGCCAAATGCAGTTACCAGCCCAACAACCTATCAGTATCAGATATGCCTTGTTTCTCTTCACTGTTTCTATGGAAGAAGCTGGGTCTTGCCACGATTTTTCTAAAGGTCTTACTTCTTAGCGCCAGTTCCAAGTTGGGCTTGCGAATAGCTAAAATGGCTCCTACATGCCATCTAAGATAGTTAAGGCCCATGGTTACTCTTTTTTATTACATTGCTTCTATTAGATTTTTCTTATATGAGTGGACCAGCCGGATCAATTGCCCTTTTTTGTGAATTATGATGGACAAATCAATACCTGCTATATTGAGAAGATATTTTTTTCGCAAAGTAATTTCCACAAACTAGTAGTTTGTTGGCTTGAAATATGCAGAATGCATAACTCTTGGACTTGAAGATAGAACCTCAAGTTAGTTCTTGCCATGCATAAGGGAATCAGTTTCTAGCTGTAGCTCATAAACATTAATATCTGAGTCCTGAGGTAACGTGCACAGTATAACTTCATCACACAAGAGTCTTCATTGAGATTCGATTGGATTTTTGGTCATGCCTTGTGTCTAACGATTTTGGCGTGGTACTGCTTATTATTTAAGGATAATTAAATACAGACTGACCTTTCCATGTGTCTTCTGTATTTTCTGTTGCCAAATTTTTTAGGTTTAACTTCTGCATAAATATTAATGTACTACATGAGGTTGTTCCACATGCCTCTCTCCTGTTTCAAACAGGCATGCTAGGTTATACCTGCTCTTAAAGAAACATACATGCTTTCCATGTGGCATTACTATTTGTTTACTGTGATACTGATGAGGAATCTTAACACATACTTTTCCTCTTATATCCATGATATGTAAAAGAGTAAATTAATCCCAATATGGTCCTTATGTTAGGTTGATAATTTTGCCATCGAACTTTTTCTTTTTGAAAAAAACATTTATGCTTTGTTTAACATGCTTCTGACTGTTAGTGTTTTTGGGGAACACTATTACTAGTTTGCTCTAAAAAATCAGTTTCAATTGGGACTTGTGCGTCTTCTATAAAAATTAGTTTCACTCTCCAAAATAAGGATGCTGTAGGAATTTTCTGTAGTTCAATTATCTGGTTTTCCTTAACTGACCTGACCTGTCAATTAAATCTGTGAAGCCTTTAATATTACATGGACATACACTCACTTTTTTTTTCTCTTATAGTCCCAACCTCTTGATATGCTGACCCCTTATCTGTTGTCTTTTGTCTGTCTGAGTGATCACCATCTTTAATTATTGGTTGGCTCTATTCCTCTGCAGGCACTTGATAGCTTCGCACACCACGGATTATCAACATCCTATGCTCTTTCCCAACACCCTTGCAGTCACTGTGCTGGTTGTTGCCAATTTACCCAACATGCACCAGGTTCGGATTTTTGGAATCAATGCTGGCAACTAAGCGGCAGCATCCCACGGTAGACAGCAATCAATATCATGTTTCTTTTGAATGGCAGGATGTGTTACACCTAGTTCTGAATTGGCTCATCAGAGTACCAGCGTCTAGTGTTTGAGAACTGTTAGTAGACGACATGCGATCATTGTACAGAGAAATGCTAAAAGGGCTGGAAATGATGCTGTTCTGCATCTAGTGAACACAAGTTCTGTAGACTCTTAATGTTGCTGTATGTTCTCTTGCAAGTATTTGTCAGTTGATACATGTACAGTTTCGCTCTTTGTGAAGAGTTTATATATATTTTTAATCACCACAATGTGAGCTAGGGAATAGGGACGCGGAGCTGCCTGTGTGTAATGTGGTGAAATCATAAGTGTCGCTTTGTGCAATCAGACCGTTTGGTGCAATATTCTAGATGAGATGCCCTGTTCTAAAAATAAATATGGAAAAATCTTGTATGCTGAAGGAAAACAGCAGAGACTTCAGATTCAGAGCAACTGTCAACTGAGGGTTTGGCAGCCGATCTGCGTCAATCTATTAGTCAGTGTTTTTTGGATCCCCGGAACTTTCTTTGAAGCATGAAGCACCTTTCAAAATATGGCTATGCTCTTTTCAAGTTACAACTTATGACTTCTCTCAAATAAACAAACAGAGTAATTTCTCTGTAGCCATTTCGAAACAATTTATTGGAACATCCTTTTAGAAGTGTCTTATCGGCTTTCATTCATTCGTACGATCACTCGCACTAGGGCCAAAAGTCATAAGCCACAGCTCAAAAGAACAAATCCATGCGTGACAACACCAAAATCACGAGTTGATATCTAACTTGATTTTGTCAAACTTGTCTAAAGAAAGACTATTGAAGGATCGTATGAGAAGGTTTAAGATAGTATTGTGATGAATCATTGTTAAGTTTGTAGAGTGGATATTTGAATTTTATAAAGTTTACATTTTATCGGTTTTATTGTCGCGCTGTCAGTCAGACCACTGGTATGGTGTCGGTCAGACCGCTGGCCGGTAATACCGCGAATTACTTGCCGGTTACAATTTTTTAGATGAACCTAAATGGAAAATTCTTGAGATTTTAGGAAATTAAGTTAAGGATTGATTTAGATCAGTGCATATGTGCTTCATAAAGCATCTTTTGACTAACGTGGGTCGAGTTGTGAAGAACTTGTGTCTAAAAATGATTTCTTGGTTTTTAGATGTACAGAGACGCTTAGAATTAACCATGGTCAACGGTGAGGTCGAGCTACGCTCATAGAGGAGCTATGGCTTAGATAATTAAGGATGTCGTGTAAGATGGTTGAACTCAAACATGGCATAAAGAAGGCAAAAAATGTTAAAGGGAAGCTCAAGCAATGGGTCCATATGGTTTGGTCGGTCCAAGTGAGACATGGTTGGGTAAAACTAGAACGAGAGAGACTTGCTGACACATGACATGCCAATAGGGCATCTACACGTGGTAAGTATAATGATTGCTTGCAAAGAAAGATTAAAAATATGTCAAGAAAGAGTATTTTGGTAAGTTAACCAAAATACCAAAAACTACTTTAGATTAAAATCGCGGCGTTTGGGAAAGTGGTTTAGCTCAAGAAGAAACTGAGAAAATCAAGTTGGATCAAAAACTACTTAGCGGATTCGGGTTTATGTACTTTGAATAGTGTGCATAAATGCAATGTATGAGTAAGACTCATGTTGTGTGGGGTTAATGGGTTTTCTAATTTGTGCTAAGTAGATAGTATTCATTAAAATTAGATGGGGCTGATTGCCTTTATTTAACGAGTTGAAATGGAGACTTGCTAGAAAACCATCCAATCATCCCACATTTACTTATTAAAGCTAAGTGTTTTAGGGTTAGGGTTTTTGAGAGGTGTGAGTGTTGTGGTGTGTTTTCTTATCCTTCAAGTGGAGTGGTTGTAAAATCTTTATCTTCGAGTAGTAATATATTGACTCTATTTATCTCTCATGCATATCTTTTGATTTGGTTAATTTACTCTTGATTTGATTGGTTTTGATCTTCTTTATGTTGTTAAATGCCAAGGACGAATAAGTGATGGAGATGTATCATAGAAATCAATCCCATCCATTTAAGAATTAGATTTGGCAAGTTCATGAAGTTGTTTGGTTTTACTTGAATTTGACCTCTCAGAGAGTTTTCTTAATCCAATTGTTTTTGCCTTGATTTCCTTTGTGTTTTTGCTTGTTGTGATGTATGAGAATATATCTAGAGACATCTTGGCCCTCCATCCACGAGTAAGTCATGTTCCTCGTTTTTGTTTTTTTTTTGTCCAATTTTAATGCAATCTTGCTTGTTTTTGCAAATAGTCTAAACTTTGATATAAATTATTATGATCCTCGGTGGAAATAGATTCATAAGATTTTAAGCTGTGCAAAATTTCAAATTATTTGTACCTTCCTTGTGAAAGCTGTATGTTTTTTGTTTTGTTCGGACTGAATTTTCTGTACTGATCTGAGGAAAAGGTAGTACCGCTCATTACATGGCGGTAATACCGTACCTTACATAGTGTTAGTACCGTTCTAAGGTGTCAAGTCTTATTTGGTTCGGTTTTTCTTACGAATATTTCTGAAGGTACTTAGGTTCTAATCTTCCTAATTTTTCATAGCTATTAGAGTGAAATACTCTAACAATCTTGAAATAAAATATTTTAGATGAATTATTATCGGTGTGGCCCCTATTCACCTTTGTAGTCGTCATCTTCAGTTCTTCGGTCCTGCAACTTATGTCCGGTAGTTTTGTCCTTTGGGTTGGTTAGTCCGTCAATTTTGCTCTTCAGTGACGATAGTGATGTGCCATGGCCAACTGCTAGATGCTATGCGTGGGTTCTTTTAGGTTTAAAGTTAACTTATGCTTGTACTGTTTATAGTAACTAGTTTTTAAACGGTGTGTTTTTCAAAATAAGGTAAATAGAAAAGTTGTAGTAAAAAGTGTATTGAGTTCAGTTGTACTAGCCAAAATCACATGTGACTATTTTCCTCTGCGTACTACCTCTCACGAACAATCAGAATTCAAATATTTAAACCATAAACCATCAACCCAAAAGAACCTACCTATATATCTCATTCCATTCTCACAGTAACATGTTACTAATATTCTGACCAAACCTGCAGTGCCATTACTGGTTTAACATACATAACAAAGAAAGCTAGCCCGGCCAGTACCGCAAGTGACTCGAAAGTAAATAGCCGGTGGAAGTCGTATTCAGCAGGCACAAGACAGAATTGCAGTTTAGATGCCTTCCCCACGACCAGTTTGGCTCGTGCTTGGAAAAGTCGTGCCGAATAATGCAACATATACCCTCCATCTCGGTGCAAATGCTCGTCATAGATGCGATGCATATCCACTCCCGTAACTGTCAGCATCGCTCATCCGGACCTGCTTAGCTTCTAGATGAAGGAAAGCGGCGCCGCGAGGACTCGAGAACAGTGAGACCCATTACCGACAAGCCACAGTCGCAGTATCAGCTGATTTGGAGCCTGGGCTACTGTTTCAGCATGCAGCTAAATTCAGAGTTTAATTCAATTCTGGCGTATCCGCTGAACCATTCACCAAGCAACTTTCAGGCAATTTTTGCCCGCCTCAACAAAGATATGGCCAGTTCATAAAGACCTCAAACCTTTTGTAGGCGGAGAACTTTGGTAGGCTTGGGGCAACAGGTGAAATCAGTGATCTACCCTAGCTGTCACTGGAGTTTGCTATGGTAGATAAGCACCGAGAGGTCCGAGTCACCTTGGATTGACCGCTGTTCTGCAATAGTCCGTACAATATGAAAATCAATGCCGAGCCGAGTCTATCATGGTCCGTAGAACATAAAACTTCCATGCGAAAATTTTACCGATGATGCATGCGTAACGTGCGTGTCCACAAGTGCAGCATCCACGGGACAAATTCAGTATCGCTAGCCGATCGTGTCACCAGTCTGACCAAGGTGAATGGGACGGCTTGCTCCTTTCGATTTATATAAACTGATTTATATTTTTAGTTTTTAACTTTGTTTTTTTCTAGTTTTTAGGTTTTTTTACTTTTTCCGTATTTCTTTGCATTATATGTGATGGACTAATCTGTTTTTTATTTTTAAATTTTTTAAATTTAATTATATAAAAATCATTAATTATAATTACAGTATAAAATAAATCAGTTATAAAAAACTATAAACCGACCTATTAAAGGACAAGTGAGCGCCCCGTTTGGATTGGGTGACATGAGCATAATGCACATGTAGAAACGCAGGGGAGATGCGAGTTGAAAACGTTGGCCCAGCGTGCGTGCGATGCGAGTGCTTTTTCACCGGAAGAAATTTGTTTGCGACCAACCTTTTTTTGCGGGCGAGTTCATATATACGAATCTTGCAATGCATGACACGTTATATCGGCACATGTTTGTCCTAAGCGCGTGTTACGTAAGCAAGACGATCATGGCAATGGGAATACGGGATAGCTTCAAAAAAAAAAAACAAGAAGAAGGAAAAGTCGACTTATTTTTGTTCTTGTTTTTATCTCAGCTCAGCTATCGGGGCTGCTCTGATGGTGCCGTAAATTGATTCAAGCTGAATTTTTTTCAGAGAATTGTTCTGTTGATTATTTATTTTCCTTCTAAAACTCCTCTAAAATTCTTCTAAATTAATACCCTGAACTTAGTAAGCTTGTAATTACTACATGAAAAAAAACTGAACTAAAAGAGAAGTCTGAGAGTTCGAGATCAGTTAGTGCACCAGATATCACAACCGAAACGTACGTACCGATTCAGCATGCGTATATATACACGTAGGCTGTACGTGTAGTACGTACCTGCCAATTCCCGGTATCTAAGGTACAACAACTGTCAACGGGTCGAAGTACGGGAACGTGGCCGAAATTAAAGCATTTCTATTCTGAATCGCATGCACTTTCGCTGCTAGTTCGTTATTGTTTCTCGCCGTCAAGTATTAATGAGCCCGATATGATCATCAATCGGGACATCAAATCGTAACTATCGTACGTAATAGTACGCTGCGGCATGCAAATTCTTTTCATCTTACTCCATGGAAATTAAATACTACTCCAGTCCTAATGGAGTGTCCGTATTAGCAGAGGCGGATGATTTTTAATTGAAAATAAATAGTAGTGATTGAAAGAAATTTTTAAAAAGAGGATGTGAGTAGTGAGAAAAGTGAGATAGATATACATGTCTAAGATGGAAGCGAGAAGAGTGAGGTGTGTGATACTTCTGTGACCCTCTGTCTTATCTTTGAGCAAAAGAAGTAAAGAAATCGTTTTAAGATTTTGAAAAACTAGATATTTATATTGATTTTTAGTTTTAAATAGAAACTAGAAGTAAAGATCATTAGAATGAAACATAAGACTATAGTTGAGTTGATAGCACAACGACATGCCTACATGGCTTTAGTTATGTAGTCAATTGCGTTCACCACAAACAACAAACAGAATCTGCCGTTTTTTCCCTTCCTTGTTTTTTACGTTCTAATTTAAACTGTCAAAGCATGATTTTATAAGCATTTTGTTAAACTGAGAAAACTCAATTAACATTATGCAACAGAAACCAATACTACACTACAACAACCAATACATAAATGTTCACCATCTTAATCGGCTGTGGCTTATGGCCGGTGTTGAGAATTTGAGATGCAGTTCGATGCTATCCTATAGAACTGACCTCACCTCACCGCACCAGGGTCGATCGATCAGCTGGGTTCTGTCCATGATTGAACACAGGCGGTGGGCGCGCGCGCGCGCGTCAGTCGATCGTTGTTGGTATGTGGCCAAACACATGCGGATGGCACCACATGCCGGCCTTCCCTGGCAGGAACAACCGGCGCGCGAGCTAGCTAGCCAGTGCCTTTCCCATCGCGTGAAAGCCCTTCATTTCACAAAAGGCTGCAAGCTTCCTGCTCGCTCTCTCGCAAGCCAACGAGGAAAAGAAAAGCAGCAGCAGCAGCAGCTAGCAGCCCTCTGCAAATCATTTTCTCCAAGGAAGTTAGATGCTGCCTTACCATCCGTACCTCGTCTTCTCCCTAGGCAGCAGACACGTACTCGCCCTGGTTATGCTAGCGTACGTACGTATGTACGGCCCGTAGACACACACATACAAGACACAAGAGTGTGTCTTTTATATACACATATGGTTGTGCTATTCTATATTTACACGCACTATGTATGTCAAAAAGTTACTATTATGTATGAGTAAAATTACTATCAAATACATGTAGTGTTACAACTGACAGTAACTCTATATATGTTTAGTAGTAACTTCACTCACACACAGAAATAACTTTCTGGCGTTCATTCTACACCTGCACGCAGAATAGTATATGTGTGTATATATATATGAATACGATTCTATACTCCTGAGAGTATATACTTCCACTAGTTATATACCACTTAAATGATGTAATTATACCTCTTTATTTTTTAGTAAACTCTAATAATGATTATAAAATACTCTAAAGTGAGTTCCATAAAAAATTTCGTCACGGTCTACTTTATATAGTATAATTTGTATATGTGCTCATTTCATATATGCTAAAGGGTATATAGCAAAAATAAAAGGTTCCGATGAAGTTTTTTTAACTATGTCGTATTGGAGTATCTTAGAATTAGTATTTAAGTATACCAAAAATGATAAAGAAGTATAACATATTCGTTTAAGTATTATATTGGAAGTGAGAGTATATACTTTCAAGAGTATAAATATGAAACTTTTTTCTACACCCGGGTGTAGTTACTCCCATCATATCCACCGTTCATTTGCCTCGGAGTCCCACGTGCTTGATCGAGCTATTGGGTGAGGTACCACTCCACAACACAGTACAAAACCCAAGTAGTTTTCTAGTATATCAATTAAGTAATGAAGAAAATGGAGTATTAATGCAACGAGTAGCTTGATTCTTAACGGTGTTGACTGATGTTTCGATGCAACCCCTCTTATATGTGTGTATATATGTACACACATATATATACATTCATATATACACATACACATACACATACATACATACATACACAGGGACACCATTAGTGTCTAGGCTCCATGATTGAGACTTTCCATCTACGATTGATTCAACATGCTAAATCAATGACTTCCTTTCTAAATGATGGCTTTTCGAATTAATTAATACTAACAGATTTGCCTAATATATTATATACCATTGCACTTGTACACATCTAAAAGCAATCCAAAGACAGGGAGGCCTAGCGCCTAAACACCATAGTACCCCATTTCAGCATCATATATATATATAACCTCTTTTCTACTCTCGAGTGTAGTTACTCACTATGCCGTATCTCGCAAAGTACGAATTATCTCGTGCAACGGAGGGTATGTACATGTAGTATATAAGTATATAAAACTATCTAGGTTGTATGTATACTTTTTAAGGTGGTATATGTAGTTTTTTAAATATACTATTTTTTATGTACAAATATGAATATATTAGTAAATATATCAAAAACCATGTACTCTTGCAATTTTTTATGTGGTTGGTATTATAATATCTTAAAATTAGTATATGAGTATATTTAAGGTGATAAAGAAGTATGTTAAATTTGTTTAAGTGATATATTATGGGTGAGAAGAACTACACCCAGGAATAGAATATTATATATAATATAGTGAGAGAGGGGGAGACGTGCTAGCTACAGTGGCAGGCCTCTCTCCAATCTCCATCGCGGAGCTAAGCTATGGCAATGGATCGATCATGTAGTAGGGTGGTTGGCACATTTGTCTTCAGGGGTGGTCATCTGGTCACCCAGGCATCCCAAATGGCTTAACTTGCTTAGACGTCAAGTCTCTAGCTATAGCTCATCGTCGATGGATGCGCGGACGGGCTCCATCGATCGATCCGCAGCTCGATCGCTGACGATGAAACAGTGTGCCGGCCGGGCGTGTCAACGTGCACCAACCGATTATGCGTACGTGCCACTGATGATGACGCGGTTCGCATGTCGATTGCCCGCCCGTGCGTACGTGCAACCAAACCAAACTGGTGGAGCTCTGTGTAGTCTCCTTGTGGCCACACCTAACTCGGGCACGGAAAAATCAGCAAAAAAAAAAAAACCACAAAGCAATCGCGAAATGTGAAGACTAGGGATCTCAAGATGGATCAAAGCGGGAGCTGAGGTGCTGAGAGGTGTGGACGAAAGCGGTGAGGAGAAGGCGAGGGAGACTTACCATGGTGGTGAAACCCTAGCCGTTCTCAGGGTTTGGGTAGGGTCAGAGGGGAGACGCGGTGGAGTTAGGGAAGAAGAGGGGATGGCGGAGGAGGCCTTGCAGGGTGTGGTGGGGAGGAGGAGGCGGTAGTGCGGGGTGGGGAGGAGGAGGCGATCGGCGGGCAAAGCAGAGGAGTGGGGGAGGAGGAGGAGGCGGTGCTGGGTGGAAAGGAGGAGGCGTTGGTGTAGGGTGGGGAGGAGACGACCAGCGGGCGGAGTGGAGGAGTAAGAGGATGGGGAGGAGGCGGTGCGGGGTGGAGAGGAGGAGACCACTGGTGGGCGGAGTAGAGGAATGGGGAGGAAGAGGCGGTGCGAGGTGGGGAGGAGGAGGCGACGGTGTAGGTTGAGGAGGGAAGGAGGAGACGTGCGACAAAGAGATCTCATCGAACGAATGGGATAGATGAGATGCTTTGGATTTGGAAGACGAGAGACATGGAGAAGTGTCGAAGAGAAAACAGCGAGCTCAGCCAAAATGTTTTTTTACATGAGGAGGGAAGGGAGGAGAAAGAACATACCACCACCAATTCCTTCTTTAAAGTAGTGTATATATGGAACATGTAGTATGCACTTACTGTGCACTCAAACTAAAAAAGTCACAAAAATTCTAAAAAAAATTCAGAATGTATTTCATGGTTTACTCCACCTATATATAAAATTTTAAGTTTAAATTTATTTTATATTAAGAGTACTAAAAAAGAGATAATTTTGACAGAATTCCAGCAAAAGTTAAGATCAGTTCAAATCTGTTAGAATTTTCTCTTTTTTATTACTATTAACATAGAATAAATTAAAAATTAAAATTTTATACATATGTGTAGTAAACTATGAAGTACATCTAGAAAATTTTTTAAAATGTGTCATGACTTTTTTATATATGAAGGATTGCTTTCATTTCAAAACTTGAGATATGTGCGTCTAGGTACAATATTGTGGTCAGTCAGTAGATCGATGAGATCGACGAAGTGGGTTAAGTGCATGTGTACTGTTTGACTAAAATTCCTTAATTTAATTTTCTTGCATTCTACCGCACTCCCACTTCTGCAGTTTGTTGACTAATATTGCGCGAGGCAGGGATGTTTAATTTCTTCTTTTCAACGTTTTCAAATTAAGAGCGTGTGTGTGTAGGGTTGGCTTGTGAGCAAAATCACCCGGACACAAGTTGTCATTTAGCCGAGTTGTCTAAACGGAAAACAATACTAACCTGCGTTGTATGTGTCAATCTACCCTATGTAGTAGATATGATACGGCAAGTATATAGGGTCGTTACAAATGCATAGCATTTGATCAGTTCTTTATTCTCCTTCAATTCATGCATGCACGCATGATCTGCTCAGATGATGTTCTCTTACATCTATGGTTAATTTGCCTAGTTAGTTAAGTTACACTGATGTACATGCATATCATCTTGGCATGCATGAATGAACAGTGTACGCTAGTTAACTTTGGCCGCATTACTTCACGTTTTCACGAGACATCTAGAGAGCACCCTTGAATGTATAGATCTCGCTACTTACAGACCCTACGTACTAATATGCTCTCTATATATACAGCTGATGTACGCTCGCAGACTAGGCTAGCTAGATTCGTGCAGACAATTATTAGTGGTTGTGGTGAGTGGTGACATTTAGCTAGTGTATATATATATATATATATATATATATATATATATATATATATATATATATATATATATATATATATATATTGCTGTGGCACTTTCTTTAGCACTGTTCTGGTGAAAATTGTGTGTGTACACATTTTGCATTTAAATAGCATCCATTCTACTATGAGAAAGCATTGCAGTGCTCTTGCAACTTTACACGTCAAGAACTCTCTGCAAGCCAAACCATTTCAAGAACTTGCGTTCTTCCACAACCCGAAAGTACTGACAAGCAGACGTAGACCTAAGTGGATGCATGAAAGTAGTGTGCTTGGTTAAAGAGCATCCAAAAAAGAGGAAGTGAGATGGAAATCAAGAAAAGCATAGTAGTACATTTGCATATGCTATCGCAGCAAGCTGCAGCTTCACACCTCCCGCATATAAGTGAACAAGTGCAGAGAGCTGCAAGTTTAGGTAGCGGTTGCTCTAAAGGAACTCGAAAGGCCAAGCCTTGGACATCCCCAACCATATCCATGCATATGCAGCATAGGTGAAAGAGATATACACGTAGAATGGAAGTCATTGCACCACTTTTTATGGAATGCAGCAACTAGGCTCCATGCAACTAACAATGACCTAACTGAGAGCATAGAATATTTAGTGCAATCACGCTATATAATTCATTTTATTCAAATCACAAAGAGTTATGTGTGTGTGTGTATCCTAGCATAGCTAGTGAGAACACATGACTAATATGAATACAAGACTAATGTGAACTCAAGAGATTGAGCACAAAGTATGAGGAGACGAGGCATTCGGTAACCAAAAAGTTAGGCTAACATGCCCCCGCAGTCTGAGCATCAGCAATACGGACGATCAAACTAAATCTGAACTCCATAAAAATAGAGATAGGCAACCCCTTGGTGAACATGTCTGCAAACTATGATGACATCGGTACATGAAGAACGTGGACATGATTGAGGGCGACATGCTCCCGGTGGTGCGACGGCTCGCGCTCGCGTACGACGAGCCGGCGATGATGATCTAGTATGATGACGACGGTAGACGGAGCGCTCGGAAGGCCGCGGAGGGAAGGCCATGTTGACAAACGCGCCACATCATGCCACGACGTCATCAGAGGAGAGGAGGCGCCAAAGAGGTCAAAGCCAAGGCTGTGAAGTCTGGAGCCGAGAAACATCGACGGGTCGGTAGTGTGACGTAAACCGATCTATGATAAAAAAAAGTAGAAAAAATCTGATCTAAAAATGACTGAAGAAAACTTTAATTGGTAGCCGATATCCATTAGATCAATAAACATGTAGATGAGATCATCTCCCAGGGGCGGCGCGGCGGAAGCTGTGGAGGTGGTGGCTCAGGAGTGACACCACTCTGATATCATGCGAGCATGGAATATTTGGTGCAATCACGCCGTGTAATTCATTTTATTCAAGTCATAAAGGGTTACACATATATATAGCCTAGTATGGCTAATGAGAACACATGACTAATATTAACATAAGACTAATGTGAATACAATATAAGATTAATGTGAACTCAAGAAATTGAGCACAAAGCACGAGGAGACGAGGCGTTCGATAACCAAAGTGTCAGGCTAACACTAACAATCCTTAAAATGGCATGAGGGTGAAGCAAGGACAACATGCAGACAAAGTAGAGGCCATAGCACACAAGTAGAGAAGAAAACAAGGTGGATGGAGAACTGAGATGTTACAAATCATCAATCAAGAACATAAGGAACAGACTAGAAAAAACCAGTATTTAAGAGCCTATAGCTTAGATCAATAAACATGTAGTGATCTAACTCCATTTGTTTAGAAATATGGCAGAACTTTCCTTAAAGTTTGTCACTTTATCATAAAGGTTGTAGCAATGATGTGAATCATGGGAACAAGAGCATGCTTATATAATCCTCCCCCACATATCCTCAGGTTGATACTACTATTATCTTGGAGATAACAACAATACTAACTCTTTGGCATATGGTTTCACAGGCTCAAATGTAGAATATCATATGTCCTCCTGAGCACATTAAGCCTCACTCTTTTCAGCTCTTATGCCTTATGATTTATAATTTTTTCTGAACAAATAAATAGAACATTTTTGTCGTCTTTTCAAAACAATTTATCGAGACGGTTTTTTTAAAACAGCTTATCGATGTTCGATTTATTTATACAAACATTGGCTCTAGAGACACAAACCATCCGCTACAAGCACAAGTCTTCAAGGGCAGCCGAAAATTACACGAAAATTACAGGGCCTACAATGAGGGCAGTGAACGGCTTGTCCAATAGAGTCGCCAATGCATCAACAAGGAAGTGAAACAATATTCCTCTCATGCCCACATCCCTAGGAGAATGTTTTGTGGCCCCCTCTAAAACTCCTCTCCAAGATAAGGCTGGTACTAGCAGGTGAAGAGCTTGTGCGCCATTGCAGTGCATTAATGAAGATATACGCTGCAGGCCATGCATGTACAAGGAGATGGTACAGGATGGGTGGAATAATCATTAGGTGAACTTTTTGGTGTGGGCAGGTGAACTGGGCAAGTGAATGCCCAACAGCAAACAAAAACAAATGAGTAAAAAGTTTGCATTCTTACCCACTTGACATGAAAGAAAGAGGAGGGACAGAGATCAGATCAGAGATGCCAGAAGCATGATGAGGAGAGGGGAATAGCAGTGTACCATTTGGTTTACAAAAATAATAAAGGTGGTACAAATGGCCTGCTCGAGCACTTACAGATGGCCAAACGTATGATATAATAATACCATGTGAATAGAGAAAGTTTCTTTAGGGAGAGTGTGTGTGTGTGTTTGTCACACTCATACATACTTATTCCCTTGCTCCCATGCCTCTCTTAGCTCTTCTCCTCTCTCCCTCGCTAGTGCTTTTCATGGCTGGAAGATTCTTGGTTTGGGGCCGATGGTGAGACATGACATCTCAGAGCTAGCCTGCTACAAGAAAAAGGAGCGCAGAGAGAGATGACAGATAGAAAGACAAGATTATAAAAGTAGAGAAACAAGGAGCAAGAGATGTACATTAGTTTAACCCTTGTTTCAAAACAAAATATATATACATTAGTTTTAACTGTAAATAACAATAAAATACATATATTACATGCTCTCAAAAAACTGTTCTGATAAACTATGAGCCTATGCCATAAATCTACACACAATAACAAAGGAAAAGCATAGAAAAAAGATTGTACTAATCCTCTTTGAATCAATAAGTACAATGTTACAAACATGCAAATCCTCCTAAAGATCTACATCTTCTACACATAAAACTTCAAACCTGAAACAGCAGGGATTATATTGTTGTCACCAAACACTGTAGCTCAGTGTGGCATACATATGGGGGGCCATTATTCTCTTACCCCCTAGTCCTCTCTCCATTGCTACAAGTCCCCTGCTTTGGCCCTGCAAAACCAAAGAAACCACACCACATGCACCATGTACTAGTACGTACCGCGGTCTAACTAGAAGCCAGCCCAAAAAAGAAGCTTCACAGGCTCTAATGCTGCACTGAAGCAGCTATGTGTATCATGATCAAGCGATTAATTGCGAACCCCAATGGAGATGGCGATATCAGAAATGAGATGGACGCAGAGGTCAAGCTATGTATCCTTAAATTGTGTACTCTGATGTGTTAGAGCCCCAAGTCGATCACCAAACACACATGAAACCGATGAACGACGACAACAGGAGGAGGAGGAAGAAGACGAAGAACACCAAGAACGTACCAACACCAGAAAGAGATCATCAAACACCATATAGTAGTGATCACCACCAATGCCACCCTCTTATTAAACCTTTGAGCTAACCGCCTATCTCCAGTTGCCCGCGCGAGCATGCACGGAGGCTTAGCTTGCATGAGCCATGCACGGGGCGCCACCGTGCACCGCCACATTACCAAGAAGTGCCACCGCCGATCATGCCGTTCCAGAACCCCGGCGCGTCGTGCTGCCCACCGGGGAGGCCACTGCCTTGCTCCTTGCCTTGCTCAAATTGATGACCGCCGTCCACGCCGGCGCCACCGCTTGGACCTCCACCGCCAGAGCTAACCGTCGGCTTCAAGTCCTCGAAGGCGAACAGCAACCTGCCCGCGCTCTCCTGCACCCCTTGCAACCCCGCGCTGGAGCCGTATCCCACTGCGGAAGCCCCGCCCACCGACCCGTGCCCGTCGAGCGAGAAGCCAAGCACGCTCTGCGACGGCGGAGGTGGCGGCGTGGCGCGGAACTCCCCGAGCGCGAACCCCGCCGCGGCGTACTCCCCGGGCATCTGCATCGACACCTGCAGCGGCATATAGCAGCCGGTGCTCCGAAGCAGCTCCATCGCGGAGAGCGCGCCCACCGCCGCCGCCGCGCCCCCGGCCCGGCCGTTGCTCGCCATTGCTCCACCCGGGTTGCACACGCTGCTGCTCTCCAGGCTCGGGAACGCCGCGAACTCCCCTGGCGCCTGCAGCCCACCGTGGTGCGGGGACGCCAGGTTCAGGTCCTGCGCTCCCTCGTGCGCCAGCCTCGGGTTCTTTGACGCCGCCCCCGCCGTGCTGGCCATGGACGAGCTCGTGACTGAGGTGGTCGTGGAGGTGGACGCGGACGACGACGACGGGCGCTTGTTCTTGCGGGAGCCGCCGCCGACAGGGACGTTGCGGAGTGAGCCGCCCTCAGTCCAGTATCGGCGGCACGTCTTGCAGAAGTAGCGCGGCTGCTGGAGGCTGTAGTTGTTGTAGTAGCAGAACTTGGTGTTGGTGGAGTTGCACCGCGGGCAGTTGAGCGCCTTCTCCTTCTGCGGCCGCGCCCGCCGCTCCGTGCTACCCGCCCCCGCGCCGGCGCCCCCACCAGCACCTGCCAAGGCCGGCGCGCCACCCCTCAGGGCGGCTGCCCCCCCAGCCCCAGGTGCTGACGGCGGCGCCACTGCCGGTGGATTCGGATTCGACCCTTGGTTGGCGCTTGCTGCCATCAACATCTCCTCCATGGGCTTCACCAGCCCTAGCCCCTGAGGACACATACATGGTGCAGCACTTCATTAATCCGAACGCAGACGATCAACACACACATACACACCCCGCAAGCTAACAACAACTAGTGCAAGAAGCAAGAACAAGTGAACAAAAATAGCATGTGGGCATGCATGCAGGGATGGGAGAGCTGGGGGGGTAGGGGTGTTAGAATCTTTATGGTGCAACTAAGACCAAGCAAAAGGATACAAGGGGAGATTAGCGGGAGGGGTAAAGGGGCAAGGAAAGGAAAAAGTGATAAGGGAAAGAAAGAAAGAAAGAAAAGATGAAAGAGAAACACACCACCGCACAAAACACAACTTTGTTTGTGCTCTTGTAGGGTTGTGCGTAGTAGTAGTACTGCTGCTACACATCACCGAGACATGGCTACTCTTTTGATGCAAGGCGGTGGCGAGGAGAGAGAAGAAAAGAAGCAGAAAAGCTATGAGAAAAGAAGGCGAGGAGAGGGGATGGGGAGGGGATAAAAAGGATGATAGAGAGGAAAGGTAGAAAGGGGGATAAGAAAGGAAGGAAAAGAAAGGTGGTGGTGTGTGTGCTGCTTTCAAGGATTAAAAGGGGAGGGCAGGAGAGGATTAAAGCCACAAAGGCCTCACCTTGAAGCCTATGGAGAAGAGAACAGGTGTGTTGATGATGATACATATGCATAGATCTACACAAAGGATAACATATAAAGGAAGAACAAGCCCGAGAGGAAACGAATGAAAGAGAGATCATGGCCTCACCAAAGAAAGCGTGCACCGAGAACAAGGCATAGAAAGGAGGATGAACAGCAACAAGATCAAGAAGAACAAGGGCCAAATTCTGACAAGTAGACGCATGTGCTGCAGAATTGATCTTTGCAGAGAGATTTACCTGGTGCCACTGGGCTGCATCCATGCAAGGACTCCAATTGCTTCGCTACCCCCAACAATTCTTGCTCCGGATATCCGAATCCGAGGGGAGAGACGGCAGGAAGAGAGAGGGAAGGCGAGGAGCTCCTCTTGCTGCTGCTCTGCTGGTGGATCTTGAACGAAGGGGGGAGAGAAAGAATGTCCTGTGGTTGGCCAGTGAGTGGAATTATGCCTCCTCTCTCTCTCTTCCCATATACGTTTTGCTGAAATAGCTAAGCTAGTAGTGGATTCTTTTTTAATATTCCTATATGCCTCTCAGCTACTCCGGCTGCCAGAAACTTATCAGTGAGGAAAGGAAGAGCTAGAGGGGCAAAAACTTGGAGCACTATGTTTGGCCTGTAATTGTTGTCAAATTAAATTCCGCTGTTGATGTCGAGGCCAAGTAGGCCGTGATTGCGAGCGAAAGAGGAGAGGAGTTGCGTTCTAGCTCATGGCACACATGAGACCGGAGGCTGGGAGTGGTCAGCCGGCCGGGATTCCACAGAGAAGCGGAGGAAGCCACCAGGGGAGGAAGCCCTGAGAACGGCGGTTTGTGGGGCCTCGTACGTGCGTAGGACGGCGCGGCACGTGCGGGCAACCAGGCCTTCTTTAATTCCCCTGGGCGCCACTGTATGGCGCAACCTTCTGCGTTTTCCTTTTTCTTTTTATGCGACATGGCACCTGCTTCTTTGTTTTCAGTGTACAGTTACTGGTGTAACTACTTGATCAGTCCGCACAATTGTACGGTGCAGAGTGTATAAATTAGTGTATAAAATTTTCTTTGCAAATTTCAAATACTGAAATTCATATATTTCACAAACAAAATACATTTATTATATTTGCCTCATACTTAGTTAGCCCAATTTATTTTAGGATTTGTCCCCTTATGTGACAGAGATGCCTACTTATCTCTTTTTTATTTTTTTCAAATGAATATATCTCTAAGCTAACTATAAAATCTAAGTATTTAAAATTATGTTCCATCAAAATAAGAGTCAGATTTTTTTTTGGAGAATTTCTAGTTCTATCTAGGGTTAGAACCAAAGAAAAAAAGAAACCACCATGTTTGCTCTAAGGGTCATAAATTATCATGTTAATTGGAGAAAAATGAGAAAGATCTATGTCATCGATTTTGGTGGGTCCAGATTATGACGGTGCAGATTAAACATGTATAAATATGAGCTGTTATAATTGTATAAGGATACAACTGAAGTTCCACTATAGCATTAGAGTTGTATAACAAGTACAACTCTGTGTTTAAATATAAACATATGTATTGAGTGTCTAAGCCACGCAGTTGAGATGGAAATTCATGTAGTTTCTTATAATTCTTAGCAACTGTAAATCCCCATTTTAATCAAAGGAAAAATAAAAAGACATGCATTGTCAACATAGTGGTTGCAGATAATAACGGGCAGATTGATTAGATATAAATAAAAGAGCTACCACAATTGTACGGATTACACTATAAGCATAAGAGTTGTATGGCATATGTTTTGATATAAGCATATGCATTATAGTATCTGATAACGTAATTACGCAGGAAATTCGACTAACTTTAAACAAATCCTTGTTACAACAGTTTTTCTTGCGAGGATTCCCGTACATGCAAAGACTAACCTCTCGTATTTATATCACATGCACGATGCACACCGTCCGTTTGTCACCTAGGAGTTTCATTTTGCCATGCATCTAGATGTTAACACGTTTTTCGTTGCCGTTTTGCTTCCCTGATACGTATTTCACGTATGCCACTCCCTCTCGTTAGTCGTTAGCAGTAGCACGCAGCTCGCCAAAACGCATGGGTTTGTGGTTCCAAAAATAGGTTATGGATCTGTTGTTTTTGGCTTCGCCTTATGGCTGAGGTTTATGGCTTCTGAGTTATTCATGAGAGGATACGGAGGAATAGAAACTCATGTATGGTTTTACCCGATATAAATAAAGTTGCTATAGTGTGAATTACAATCAACTTATAGACCTTGTCTTGAAAAAACACTCTTTTACTCACCGTGTTGCGATTGTTTTTGATACTTGCTGAGATTTTTAAATCCCATACTTGCTCTTTTCATTCTCAGGTAAAAAATCAGTGGAGTGATAGCATCATGCATGAGTGGGTGCACTCGAGTTTTCAGTACCGTGGCTTGCCACTATTTGGTTATTTCATTTGTTAGAAGTGAATCGGTCTCATATTTCAAACATTTATTTTTAGTTTCCGTTAGTTCTCTAATAAAGTATTTTTAAAAGTTTTAATTTCTCCGCGATTTCTATTGTTACTTTTATTTATTCTTACTTTGACGATGACGTTTAATAGTAGTATCTTACATTGGTATATGGAGTGCTACATTGAAGTTTGCTACTAGTGTATCATGCTATCGTTCAGACACTATTGGTCGCATCTAGAACATGTCATAGTAGCCGGCGAGCTATTTTTCAACCCAATGTATCCCAGTCTTAAATGGGTACTCAAGGTGGTGGCTTGGATGACGTTGTTGTGTCATCGTCACTGCTAGCAAAGGTGGCATATGCAAGGAGCATGAATGAGCCAGTGGAGGCCTCGTCCGAGCAGCCCCTACACCGAGTACCCCTGCCATGCTTATCTCTACATCCACCGAGTAGTGCATACACATTCAGACAACGACACGAACGTCGAAGCTACATTCGATGAACAATACTTAGCAATCATACCAAAAACAAATGAAGTCCCGACAACATAGTAACATTACAATACATAGCAATGAAATGAAGTCCCAAAAACATAGAAACAACAGCAAACACATAGACAACCAGAGTGAGGAAGGCGTATATCATTGTGCTTTCTTCACGCGCTCCTATGTGCACCTGATCAACCGGAGATGGCCCTCATCCGTCTTTGTTGCCATGAAGTTGTCACGTCATTCCTTCTGGATGAAGAGCTGACTTGGGTAGTAGTGCTCATCAGTGCCCTCCCCTACACTAGCCTGCTCCACCATAGCCATGAGCCAAAATAGCTCCTCACAAGTTGGGTCGCGCATCAGGGAGGTCGTGCATATATCAGAGCCACTTGTAGAGGTGTGTGTCTTCTTGTACAAGTGATAAGGTGCTTTAGCTCGATGTCGTGGTCTATTGCTTTCCCCTTCTCGCTGTCGGGAGAGCGGGACACGCGTGGGCGCTTGCCTTGGGACGACCCAGTGCTGCGACCATGCAGGGCTGTCCCGATGATGTCCTCCTCATTCTTAGACAACAAGTGTCCACACCAGGAATGAAGGTGTGCTCGCTCATACATATCGCTGCACCGAAAACTTCCATTAGCTATTCATTTGCCAGGGGGCTTTCTTGAACTTGAGCACGAACACGTTGCCCTAACAAATCAAGGGAATATGGCATGTATCAAACAACAAATGGAAAGAGGTAGTAACAAAATGGAGAACCAAACAAAGCACACAAATGACACTTATCGTAGATGCCTGTGCCTACCAAAGTTCATCGGTGGCAATGGAGCCATTTCGGGATTGACAATGAGCCCAGTGGCACGCTGCTTTAGGGTCTTCCACACTACGGAGTATGGTTTAAAGGTGTACCACTTGTTATTCATTTGCTTCCGAAGGTAACTGCAACTGGTGCGGTCAGCAAACTTCCAACACAAGTTGTCATACCCCTTGGTGTTGAGACAACTGAAGGGATGGTTGTGAGCGGTGACCTCCTCCACACAAATCTTCAAGAAAATATGGGTGCACTCCCCACTCCAGATCGCCACAGACTTGTCCATCTGTGCTAGTGCCGAAGAAGCTGTTCAGGCCAAGTAATCAGGAAACCAAGAGAACATGCCAAGCACAATAAAGCCACCCAACTGAATGCAATGTCAAAAAATCAAAGGAATAAATCAGCAACACCAAGCAAAGCAAATAGGACAAACCAACAAATTGAAGGTCAGACGCACTGTAGTCGGCACATGCAAAAGATCAAATTTGGGCTGAAAGCACAAGCCCCTGTGTCCCGACGAGCAGGAGGATGGACGAAGCTAACAGATGGGACAAAGGCAGGGGACAGGCCAGTTCTGATGGCGAGACCAAGTTTGCTGGAGGAGCCTTGAGCGAGAAGGAAGCGGGGTGCCAAGGGGGGAGGCTAGATGCGGGGACAGTGGATCTAGAGGTGGAGCCCAACGATTGGGTAGGATAGCAATCGACCAAATTTGCAAGGGAAGGTGAGCTCATAGTAAGCTAAGAGACATACAGATGGAGGTGCGCCAGTAGAGTGGGGAAAGGTGGCGATAGTGCGAGTGGGGAAGTGTCAGTGCTAGCCCCTTATCCATCCTCCCGTGACTAGCTCACTTCTATCGCACACCACCTGCTACCACTGTCCTACAACCGAAGTTGAGCTATTCCAAACCACGTCTGGCTTCGCGAAGCTAGAAGTAAACATGGTTTGGAACAAATCCTTAATTAGCTGATTGAGTCCAACAACGTACACATAGATACTAGCTTCTAGTTCACTCCACTTGTGGCCGGTGGGCCGGTCATCATGGCATGAGTAGATAGTCAAACAGTTCCCCAGAGTTGTACATACTTCAAAGAAACTCACACCTCAAATCTCGATCCATATCCCAGCTCAACTTCTCATGAATGATGGCACACTAGTCAACCACGCGCTGATTGATCTGTAGAACTTGTTGAAGAGTTAGTATTAGAGCTTAATAAAAGTCCAAGTCATGTACAAGTTGTGAGTCATACTAGAGTCAGATTGTAACATTAACATTATAAATAAAGGGTGTGAGGGTCCTATGGGACGAACACAATTATTGTCTAAAATTCTACATGGTATCAGAGCCTACCCCTAGTCCATAAACTCACCTCATCCAATTCACTACTGCTAGATCCGGTCTGCCGTCCACCCACCCAGGCTACCACCGTAGCTAAGCAGCCTTGTGGCACCTTGTGGGAAAATACAGGGGTGTTCCACCGCCGCATAGGAGTGTAGGCGTGCGGCCCTTCGCTGTTGTGCCGAGAAAGCCACCACTAGTCGGGTCAAGTGCCCTTCTCGCCCTTCCTCGCGGGAAGCTGCTTCTCTACTTTGGCTGTCTTCCAAGCCAAGGCCTTCTTCGTACGCCTATAAGCTAGCCGAGTCGCCTCCGCTAGATCAAAGAAGAAGGGAGAGAAGGCCAAGAGGAGTGCGGTAGAAGGAGAAGAAAATAAAAAAGAGAAGGGAGAGGAAGGAAAATAGAGGTGAGTTTCTCGTCACCCGCTGTAGAGGAGTTGGATCTGCGCTGCCTTGTGTGTTGCTAAAGGAGAGGAGATCAAGATCTGTAGATGGGGAGAAAGAAGAAGGGCGTGCTAGTTGTATTGCGGTTGAACTATTCTTGCACTGTTACATGCTTGCTGTTGAAAAAAAAAGGAAAAAGGTTGTGTGGCTCAGCTAAGCACGCACGAATGTGTAGCAATGGTGCTCCAAGGTGCGTGAAAGATCACCATGATCTTGGATACACACGGCAATAGGGGCAAATTGAGTTGATTGGTGTGGGTAGGGAGTTGCAGGTGGTGGATTGTTTAGTTGGGTTCATCTTTGATTGGTGTTGAAAGTAGAAGATAAGCCCTGAGGAGATTGAAGCAGCAAGGAAGGTTGATGAAGAACTTGCGTGGAAAGCTACGGAGAAGAGTATTATGACTATGGATGGTGGAAATGGAGAATCCTCTTTGGTTACAAAAGTTGAGATGAGAGGTATATTGCAAGACCTCATGGCGATGGGTCTAATAGGTTCTAGGGCTGGAACAGGATCATTAGAATTGAAGCTGGAGATGATGCCGAATGATGTAAAGCTAGAAGGGATTAAGAATTATCTGAGTTGGTCCAGGAGGGCTTAGCTAATTATGAAGACAAAGGGGGTGGAGTACTATCTGTAGGAGATATGCATTGAGCCTATAGACATAGGGAGTATGGATTGGAGGGTGTGAAACACCACCAACTCTGTAGTGGTGGCATAGTTGTTGACTTCAGTGTCCCCATCCATTGCTAGGATGGTGGAGACGATCTCAAGTGCACCGGTAATATGGAAGAAACTAGGGAACATGCACTCTGGGGCTGGCAATGTGATGATGGTGCAGGTTCAGGGCAAGATAGATATTCTGAAACAGAGGAGAAGACTATTCAAGAATATGCTAGTGAGCTATAGCAGTTGTTGGTTTGGATCAATATGATCCACTACAACTGACGTGTGTTAGTGATATTGAGTTTGGTTCATCAAATAACCATTCCACAAACAAATAACCACTCCACAAACATTACAATGGTTCATCACAATATTAAATAAAACCTTCTCATATGATCCTTCAATCATAGATCGTATTAGAGTCGGATTCTAACCTAAACTCTGTAAATAAAGGACGTGGGTACCACGAGACGACACACAGCTATTGCCCCCCAAAAGTCTGCAGAACTTACGCGCGTCGATGGCAAGTGAGGAGTCACGGCCCAGGCACAGTGCCACTGCTGCTGCTGCTGCCAGTAGTGGCGCCGTAGCGGAGCCCCTGCCCCACCGCGCCATACGCGCGCTGCCACGTCCCCGGCGCCGCGCAGAAATAATCGCACTCGGCGCGCGCGGTACTTGGCGGGGCCCCTCCATCCCGACAAGGGAAGGCACGCCGCGCTAGCTGCCGACGGGTCCCGCCCGCACCCTGCAACTCCCGCTAGTGCGCCCGGCGCGAGTCCTCGGACGTGCCGCCCCGCGCCGCGCGCGCCCTCTTGGCCACTGAACGGCTGGCTGCCGCGCGCGCTCTGGGCCGGTGGGTTGAGAGAGCTAGGGTGCAGCGTGGGACGCACGCATGATGATTGATGAAGACGCTCGTACGACGGTGTCACTCGCCGTTGAGCGAATTATCGCGTGCCCCGCCCATCATGCGTACACTGTTGGGCCTGTCGCGAGTTCGCAGCGGCGAGGCGGCAGCATGCACGCAGGAGGAGCTTCCGTTTCTTCTCTTCCTCTTCTCCTTGCTTCCCCCCTCCGGCGGCTCGAAAAGGGCTTGTTGGGCCTGGTTCTACCGTGCCAGCGACCGGAAAAGTGAAAAGGGGGGGAGAAGAATTCCTCGCATCCATTAATTGTTCTGCAGAGGCGAGCAAGATAAACAAGCGAAAAAGGAGACGGGGTTTGATCCTTGCTCTCTTCTGTCTCCTTCCGACCTTCTTTTTGTTCGCTTTTGCAAAGGCAAATCCACGGATTGTTCTCGCCGTGTGCTTCTTGGAGTTTTTCGTCTGCTGGCACAGCCGGATCGGATTTCCCGGGCGATGCGACGTCGACTGCATCAGCGCGTGGGAAAAGAATGTCGTGAGCCGTGGATTTTCGCTTGGAGCTGACTGGATCAGCCCGACAATTTAGAAGCTTCAGGCTGCCATAGAACAGAATAATTGAAGTGCTCAACATTTTTTTTGGCCAAGAAACAGTTGTTAATTAGTATTTTTGAGAAGTCGATCAGACATGAATTTTCTTCTTCTTTCTCAGGGGGTTCATTAGGTGGAACGAACAATCGAACAATGTGAACTTGGCGGTCCTGAACATGTACAAGCGTCATCAGTTTATTTTCTACTACTTTTCTTCAAAGGTATAGAAGACGAGGAAAAAGGACTTTTTTTTTTATCCATCATCTTCCCTCGAGGCCTTGTAGAGAATAAGAATAAAGCTGCGGCAGCTTACTCGTTGCCTTTAATTAGGGCCCGTTCAGTGGGCAGAAAATTGACCCGTTCCACTGCTACTATCATTTTCACCATTATTCATGCAGTTTTTCTCCCTGGTCTGGCCTAAGCATGGAATTAGTTAGGTCAAGCAATCATTACTAATTGTGTTGAAAATTGCTCAGTGTGGCCCATGCATGTTTCAAGATGATGACAATTGTGCTGATACTCGCTCTCCACTTTGCAAGCCAGAGTCCAGGTCTGCCACACACACTCCCAAAGTCCAACACTGCAACCGCTTTTCTTTTCTTTTCTTTTCTATTGCAAGTTTGCAACAATCTCAGGGACTTGCAAGCGAACACATCGATGCCAAATCCTGCTACCACTAGTACTTGGTTCAAACTTATGATCATGAGAGTAACATGCTAATGAGCTAGGAATCTGTAGGCGTGCTCCGGGTAACAAGGAAGAGAGGGCCCTGGCTTCCACTTTGCAGATTAATGAACCTGCCCAGGAGAAGGCTTTTCTTTTCTGCTAGGGCGGCTTTCTTGCGTCCCATCAACTGCACTGCAGCCCCGCAGTTAGTGGGCTACTGGCTGGGCTGCCTCATGTCCCCACGCTGCTCCCTCCGCTGCTTCCACTGCACAAAGGTCACATGAGTTTCCAGGCACGCCCGCACAGGCACCAGTTTTACAGAATTACAGCTTAAGCTCAAGCATGAACTTACCATGGACCTGTGTTGTACGGGGCAGGAGTAGCCGGTGCCTGGCAGCCGAACTACTGGGAGTATCATGCCGGAAAGAACAGTGAAAGAATTCTGCTTGGCATATCCAATTATTGGCAAGTGTGGATGGGTTTGAGCCAGGTTTCAATGTAGCGGAACAAATGTTTGCAAGGGGTGGGACAAAGTGTGAAGTAGCCAGTCCAATCGCGTGTCCTTCTCCCTCCAGGTTGTATTTGTATGATGACTGATACAGCCATCTGAGCCATGAACAACATGATAACTAGCCTGGGCTCGTGCTGTCTACCCTAATTAATTATTTCCCATAATGCAGCGGCTTGTCGCGTGTACATCAGTACATCTGTGGGGACAGAGGAGGTACACCAACAAGCTTGTTTACAATTGGATTATCTGGTGCTCTCGGATCTCACTGTGCCGAATTGGTCGCTGGCATTGATCTTCTTTTTCTACGGAAGATCCATGCTCGCGGCTTGGTGCCTTACTGCATGTATTAATTGTAACCTGCCTTTGTAATTTTAAACGGAAAATCGCTCGATTTAACAATTCTTCATAGGATTATGGGGATTTGCTACTATACGGTCGTAAGAGCAAGACTAAAAAAAGTAGACATGTGAGCCTGTGGGTCCAAATTAGTTTAGGCTTAACTCTATTGTGGATAAGCTACGTACATGTAACAACCTATTTATGTTTTCGTCCTTGCTTCGCGTAAAACGGTTAACCGGAGGTTGTTACCAATAGTGCCTATAGATTTATATGTTAATGCTTCTCATGTTAAGTTAGCAATATGGGACTAATCAATATCCTCATGTACATACACATGTGTCATCATGGGCCGAGGTGTTACATACACCCCCTTAAAGAATCCGACATCCTTGTCGGTCCAACATACTCACACTAGGGCAAATGACCAGAATCTCTCCCTCTTAACATACGTCCATGTGTACAGTACTGGTACATATACCATGTCGTGCGTCCACTCCGGGCCCACATGCGCCATGCGCCATATGCCCACACCCCTGACCCGTACACGCCCGTGTAACCGTGAGGGTCGGCTCTGATATCATTTGTAACGCTCTAGGATCCAAACCGGCTTAAGTCTAACCCCATTATGGATAAACCACGCACATATGACAACCTACTTACGCTTTTGTCATCGCTAGGGGCGGAGTCAGGAATTGGATATGGGGGGCATCACCAGTCTGGACTTTGTGGCTTCACGGCTCGACGCCCAGGCGACCGGCGACGCGACCGCGACGAACCAGGCGACCAACGCACCACCACCACGCTGCCAAAGATAGGAAACACACCTCAGTGCCAGCAATGCCCATGTCTATGCCAATGTCAGCCAACTTCAGGGCAACCTTCGGCCGTAGCAGCGAAGCGGTGCATAGCCGTGGTGGGGGACCCACTGCAAGTTTCAGGTAGTGGTAGAAGCACATACCATGTAGCGGTAATGCCCATGGCTATGCCAATGTCAGTGCCAAAGATAGGAAATACACCACAGTGCCAGCAATAACCATGGCTATAACAATGTCAGCCAACTTCAGGGCAACCTTCGGCCGCAGCAGCGAAGCGGTGCATAGCCGCGGTGGGGATCTGGGGAGGAGGGAGGTGGGCCCGGCGGCGGATCTAGCCTGGGGAGGACGGAGTAGGGGCGGCGGGGAGGGGAGGAGGGCAGGGCCGGCGGGGAGGGCGGGGGGAGGGGGAGGAGGGGGGCGGCGGGGGGAGGAGGCGGGAGGCGGCAGCGGGGGGAGGAGGGCAGCGGGGGGAGAGCGAGGGGGAGGAGGGAGGCGGGGAGGGCGGATCTGCGGAGGGGGAGGAGGGGGTCCACCCCTGTTGGGGGGTGCCAGGCCCCCCTCTCTCCGCCCCTGGTCCTCGCTTCGCGTAAAACGGTTAATCAGAGATTGTTACCAATGGTGCCCATGAGTTTATATGTTAGTGCTTCTCATGTTAAGCTAGCAATGTGGTACTAATCCATATTCTCATGTGCACACACACATTGGCCATCATATGCCGAGGTGTTACAAGACACTACTCCCACTGCTGAATACCAGCCACTCGTTTCCTATTCTCCCACCCGTAGCCAGGTGTTTTCTTCCCCTTCTCTCCTTGTCTTCAAGAAGCCAAACAGACAAGAAAATAGCACCCAAAGCGAATCGAGGGGAGAGAGAGATGGCGTTGCAATCTTGGCAAGGTGGCGCGCGGCGGAGGCCATGCTACGGTGGCTACATCCATGTGGAGCGATGGTGCCTGCCTGGAGGGAGTACACGATGACGGCGGTAGGGGAGGAGTGCGCTGTCATAGTGGTGGGCGGTAGGCCCGGTGGGTACGTGACAGCCAACAAGACGGCGTAGCTGGAGTTCAAGACCACCTGCATTGAGAAGAGGGGCACCCTCGGCGGGGCCTACCTCAACTCGGATCCATCCCCTCCAAGCTGATGGATGATGCCCTCCTATTTCCTCTCCCACCATTGTCGAGCTCTATCATTTCTTCTCAACATTCCACTATTATTATGCAATTTATTTGTATATATTGGTTATGAATGTTACAATATTTTAATTTTATATGTGCAACAATTGGTAACAACCAGTGCAACATTGAGATTTTTATCAAACTTTTTTTTGCATATAGTAATTAAATTTGTTGCTCATATAATTTAATAATGTTGTATAGGAGTGTCCGATGGAAATAATCCTATTAGGCGTACGAGCGCTGGCAACGCCCTAGGATTATGTGTTGTTTTATCAAACTTTTTTTTTTGCATATAGTGATTAAATTTGTTGCTCATATAATTTAAGAATGTTGTATAGGAGTATCTGTAACGCCCCCGTCTCCAGGGGCGCGTACGGACACGACCTTCCGTACGAACCACGTATAGTTCAGTATGGAATGTCGCGCAAGAGTGAACCATCGCATGCTTACAACAAAAATCCAGCATTTATTACAAGATAGGGGTTGTCAACCCAGTTTTAGTGGCAGCGGGGCGTGCAAGCCCAAAATATATTACAGAACAAAAGACCAACTCCCAAGGAAGACTCGAGCGCGGCAAGGACCTAAAGCCAGGGGTCTTCGTCGAAGAAGGGCTCCTCCGGGGCTTCCTCTACGGGGGAACTCACATCCGCGTCTTGATCCTCTGAATTTGTTCGGCAAGCCGTGAGCTAACCATTCAAGAAATCACAAGGATTATCTATCTTAACTACATGCACGAATTATCAACGAAAGGGAATATACTGGTTGTATTATCTTATGTGGATGCAGTTTTATTTCGTAAATAGTTTTAAAGCATATGAAAAGACAACTATTCCTTACGATTAGGGTTTTCACGAAGAGTTTAATTAATCCACTAGTCCAGTTAAAACATTTGTAAACACTACTTAAGCTTAGCAACTGGAATCACCCAAGTGACACAGCTCCGTTAACCGGGAGCACGGTGTATTCGAATACCATTTAATTGATTCTCGCAGAGTCGCCCAACTTTACCCACACGCAACCTTAACCTCATGACCGAAAGTTAAGGAACCGGTGCGTTCACGCTCAACCCTAGGCCGTGCCCGCAACTCGACTCTCTCGAGCAAAGACACCGCTTGAGTTGAGCAGGTACTAAACCAGGGTTGACACGTCAACACCTGTGGTCGAGCGGTTACTATGTCATTTGCTTGGCATAAGGGTCTCGTCCTTATATTTTCACGTGGTCCGCAACCACCAACGACAGTAAAGCAGTAAGCGGGGACCGCCTCGCGGTGTCCCACAACGTCTTTACCCTACACTGTACACTAGTACGTCCATTCTAGGGCACGGTGTCCCATACCACCCTACCCTAGCCTGGGTTTCAATAATCTACCGGCCCGCGGCCACATCCTTATTAGTGTAATTAAATTGCAGGAAATGATAGTAACCTACATGTGATACTAATATATTTAATTTAAATCTAGGGTTAACAAAGGCAGGGCTACAAATTAATCATGGCATTTAGCGGTAGTAGGACATATCTAAGGCTAACATGTCATTCTAAACATTTGATTGTACGTAAACTAGCATTTTACAATTACCAATAATGAAAATAGCATAATCATATAATCAAATAAATATGGGGTACAATATGTTCAAAGGATTGCGACTTGCCGTTAATTTGGATGATCTCTGCAAGCTCGAACGAAGCAGCTCCGGAATCCTGCGCTTGCACTTAAACTTCTGGAATCCCCGACACTAGCGCACAAATACGAGAAAACAGAAATAAATTAAAAGAAATAAAAAGAAACATTTTAATTAAGAAAAAGAAAAGCTTAAATACACAAAAGGAATTTTTAGAATTTTTCTGGGAATAATCTGGAGGAATGGAGGCCAAAAATAGGTTGAGAATATTAAACTGAGCAAAATGGTATAATTTGGTGATTTTTGGGATTTTCTGGAATTTTCTAGAATTTATTTGAGATTTTCTGGATTTTTCTGGGAAATATAAAACTCTCTGGAAAAATAAAAAGGAACACTGTTCATTGGAACAGTAACCGGCCCGGCCCAAAATTCACGCGGGAAAACGCGTGCGACGCGCGGGAGGAGGAGGCGCGGCTAGACGGCCGGTGGTGGGTCATTGGCCTTGGCCCGCCACTACGCTGGGCGGCGGTCGGAGCCGTCGGATCGCACGGGGCGGCCGGATTCGAGCCACGTCGCCGGTCTCCTCGTCCCCCCTGGGGTTTATCCCCCCCTCCGGCCACTCCTGGCGGCAGAAGCGGCGCGCGCCCGCCCGGAGCGACGCCGATCAAGGGGAGGGGAAGGAGGAGGGGTCGCCACGGCCGGGGTGGCGCCGGAGAGCTCGGGGAAGGGAGGGGAGTTCTTCTTCGTCCTCGGGGGCGCAAGGGAGGGCTCCGGGAGGAGAGGGCGGCGGCGGCCAAGGGAAGGCTCAAGGCGCGGGGCTAACCGGCGGCCGCTAATGCCAAGGTGAGTTGGGGATTGGGAAGGGGAGGTCATGGGGGGGCTCGGGCTGCAATGGATTTGATTTTCGTGGAGTGGAGGGGGAGATCGGGGATGCTTACCGGCTCGGGAAGGTGCTCGGCGGCGGAGCTAGAAAGGAGGGGGCCCAATCGGTTTTGGGGAGAGGAAGATGGGGTGGTGCGGCGTCGCTTGAGGCCGCATCCGGGCTTATAAAGCAACGGGGAGGCTTACGGGGGAGGGTGGGGGTTAATGGCGCCCGGCGGGGAAGACGGCGAGGAGGACTGTACCGGGCGGGGAAGGTCATGGCAGCGGGACCACGGAGCTGCAGGGGGAGTTGGCAGGAGAGGGAGACGGCTCGGGGAGGCGGTGACGCACGATGCTGCACGGCGGTCCAAAAGGGGAGACGCAGGGCGGGACGGCGCTGCGACCGCGGGGTGGAGGGAGGAGCGGGTGGTTGGGGCGCAGAGCTGGAGGCGTTGACGCGGGCGCGAGGTGACGGGGCACGGCCAGGTGGACGCACGGGCGCACGGCGCCGCAAAGCCGCCGACGCGAGCAGGGGACGGGCAGCGCAGGGGCACGGAGCGAGCGGCTCGGGCGAGGCGACGCGAGGGGGACAGAGCGAGGAGGGGAGAAGGCGGGAGGGAGGGAGGCGCCTTCGGGCAGGAGAGGCGGGAGCCAACAGGAGGGGGATTAGAGAGAGATTAGGGGGAGGATTAGGAGCAAAAACGAAGATCAAGCGTGAATCAAAAATTCATTTTGATTTGAAAATTTTCTGGTTGTTTCAGCATCCGATAGAAACAATCCTATTAGGCGTACGAGCGCTAGCAACGCCCTAGGATTATGTGTTGTTTCATTATAATGGAGAAGTTTCTATTTGTGCAATCATCTCAGCTTACAGGTGGACAACGATTTTTTAAGCCCTTCAGAGCAGTCGGCAGTTGGTCCTAAGATATGTTAGGATTGACTTTGGTTTTCGAATCTGCTTGGAAAAGCATCTCAGTTTCTAAAAATAATTTTTTCAAACTGTTTCTAAAAACCATCTTCCGGACTTCGACATCTTCTTCATCTTCAGTATCCATGTCTTTTAAAAGCCCTTTTTCAAAATCTATTCTAAAAACTACTTCTTCCGGGCATTGCTATTATATTTTAGCTAAAAACTCCAGCAAAAAAACATCAACTCCAGTCAATTAAAACCGCCCCTAAGATTGATAACTTCTTCATATGCTAGTTTCATCGAGAGCTTTGTCAAGAAATTTGTTCCATTATGCGGATAGCACCAGAGATGAATCTAAGATTTTATCATGCCCCAGGCTAAGAAGGGTCAGAGGTCTCTATTATCTAAACTAAAAGGGAATGTTATATATTTGATTTATTTGAATTTATCTGATCTTTATACTGATAAATATCGTATATTCTGGTTTAAAGTTTAGACTACCTGAAATGTAGATATCGTATATTCTGGTTTAAAGTTTAGACTACCTGAAATGTAGATCCATCCCTGGATAGCACTCCAACACATGGTTTTTTTTATTGCCAGACGAGCATCGGTCACGTCGCGACCACTTCCACGACAAGCAGTACACCGTGCATGTGTTGTATGCAGCTGCGTGCAGGCCAACACTTGTCGCTCCTAGCTTGCGGCCTATTGCGAACAAATCAGTGCTGCCTTCTTAATGGACTTATGGGACATGAGCAGGGGCGGACCCACAGTGGTCAAGGGTGTTAAGACATCCAAAATATTTGGTGTAAACAGTAGTACTTCAACACAAATCTATTTGTGCCAAGCGGCCCAGCTCTAGCTCGGATGGCTAGGCCGCGCTCAACTTCACTGCACGATGGGGCTGCACAATGAAAGCCAGCGACAGGAACACTATTGACTACTGTAGCGATTTTGTTTTTATTTGATTTTTTGTGTGTTTTTTGGTATTTTTGTGTTTTGATTTTTTTTCGTATTTCTTTGCATCGTCCGCTCTAGATTAGTGTGTCATTTTTATTTTTAAATTTTTTAAAATTTAATTATACTCAATAAACCAACTCATTTCTGATGTTTTTTCAACACTACGATGTTTTTCAAAGAAAATCAAAAGCCATCGCTATTTCGATCACCCCCTAAGCATTCCGGTGGAGAGTTAGCCCGCTCGGCTTCAAGGGCATACATTTTTTTTGGAGGTGCACTGCTTAAGTGAATAGTATCTTTTAAGTATGTATATATATGTACGTGGGTGTATTTAGAGGTGCACTGTTTAAGTGAATGGTATCTTTTGAGTACATACGCGCATATGGTTGCGTTCAGTAGTCAAAGCGTGTGCCCGTGCTCCTGGAGATCTTGGGTCTCTATCTTTAGTTTTAGGCGTGTGTATTGGACGCACCCATGTGTGTATGTGTAGGTGTGTATGCGGTGTTGAGTATGTCCTTATTGTCCTCATGAGCTAAAAAATCTATTTGTGTCTAGTAGGTTAGTATGCTTTTATTTGAATTAATATTAATAGATCCTATCTTTAAATCCTCTTTGCCGCACATTTTTTTACTTGATCTTTGTAGTTTGATTGTTGTAAAAATTCTATCATTGTAGTTTGATTGCTGGGAAAGTTCTTCTCCTTATATGCTTTTCCCCCAGTCTTTGTAGTTTGATTGGTTTAAAAGTTCTTTTTTCTATATTTGTAGTTTGAATGAGACTAGTACTTTACTATTGTAATTTCTCTGTCCACAAATGTAGGTCACTGTGGGTTTTGTGCGGTCAAACTTTGACCATTAATATATATTAAAGTATATAGATTGACTACATAAAATAATACCATTGGATTTATCTTGCAAAATTCTTTTATAATATATTTTATTATTATTATTGCTAGCATATTATAATAATAAATCATAGTCCAAGTCTTGTATTGGAGACCCTAAAAAAAATAAAAAAACTACCTACATTTGTGGACGGGGGAGTATGTTTTGACAATTTTCATCTTCTCTATCAATTTTTCATAAATAATAACATTGCATCTTATGTGATGATAGCACGACTAACTTGCTACAAAATCACCTTTTACATCTAATATTTATCTAAATTATTTTATGATGTTGTATCTAGTATGAACAATTTGTATTTTGTTGTTGTTATGAACGATTATTTTTTCCATTGAACAATATTTTGTAAAGGAAAAAGTCTATTTGATCCTGAACTATTGAGGTGTGTCTATTCTCTCTTTGAATTACAAAACTGTCTAAATAGGTTCCTGAATCATGCAATACCGTCTAAATTACCCCCTAAAGCGGTTTTGGATGTGGTTTTACCCATGTGACGGATGACATGGCCGAATACATGGCGATGACTCCGCAAATCAGATGGGATCCATATGTCACAGCAACAGTCTGGTCACTCTCTTCTTACTCCTCTCTTTGTCAGTCGTCGTAGGATGGTGAGGGTTGGGCAGAAGTAGCGGGAGATGGTAGCGGACGATGTCTTCAGCCAGCGCCACAGAGGCGGGTGGAGCGTGGAGTGTTGTCAAGCGGGGCCACAGGCATCAACAACAGCGTTTGTGGAGGTGATGGTTCATGCGGAGGGTAATGTGCTGGGAGGATATTGGGGCACAGGCAGTATGCATTGGAGTAATAGTAGGAGTGGTAGGTCAGATTGCCCCGTGGAACGCGCCTATGGAGCTCTCAACTGTGGGCGGCACAGAACCACTGTAGAAGAGCTCCAGCTCTAGCTTGTGCTCCCAATTGTCAATTTTGGCCGTGATGCTCGGCAACACTCTGCGGTCAGTCAACTCCCACCTCGTCATCGGCTAATTTGTGTGCTCATTATCTATTGAGAGCAATGTAATTGAAAAACTCTGAATATCGATTCTAAAAATTTTAGATCCGTCACTGGACATGAGGGCAAACACGGTTATATAGGGCATTAGGCTCCTGGCTAGTCCCATAAGGTTAATTGATTGAACGATTCAAACAAAAAGAGGGAGACAGGAGTTCTAAGACATGCGACACTGGGCAGCAACTACATTTTGTCCTCCGACACTAGGGCGACCTTTACTTCACGTCAGTAGTAACCCGGCCGTGAATATATATATATGCATGCATGGCCCATTTCTACACCCAAGGAAATAGAAATTTTACCATATCGGCTCCAGCCGCGGAGGCACTGACGTACGTACTGGGCAGTGCTATCTCCATGCTCATATCGACCACAACCATCCATTCTACAGATATTTAATGGCTCTATCTTTTCTAGATTAATGAGATGGTTTCTGGTATCTTCGTGCTAGCTTCAATTTACGTCGCGCATTTAGTCGATCCTACTCTCTTGTCTTTACTTTTTTGAAACCGGTTCACTGTCTTTATATATTAAGGCTATAATGATAGTAGCATTTGAGCCACTCAGATGGTAATTTTGTGCTATTTTTTTATCCACTATACTGTGCCGTTCAAGAGTACGCTAGGTCTAACCAGCTCTTTCTGCTACTGAGCCACGAGGATGAGATCACAGGCGACAAAAGATGGAATTTGTTATTGATATGTTAGAGTCAATTATGGAGATGATTATATTATTTCTATGTTTATAATTTTTAAAATAAATGTTACTATGTTCATTGAATAAATTATCATTCATAAATGTTGGCAAATACTTATTTGTGAAGTCCTTTATTTGTTGTATAATATCATTATAAAAGATCTCTGGTCGGATATTACTGGTCAGAACATTGGTAACTTACATACCAGCACATGTATTGATTGATAATCACACTTCATTGATCATAGATATGAGAATATCAAATCAATAGTGTGAACACATGTTAGAGAATATGGTGTTAGATTGACACATCCTAAGACACAGGGGGTGATCGGAATAGCGATGGCTTTTGGCTGAAAAACATCAGAAATGGCTGAAAAACACCAGAGCGAGTTAGTTGATAGTGTAGTGAATAGTGAAAAAAAGCTGAAGCTAGAAACTAAAGCCGAAAAAAGCCGAAACGATCACCCCCTGTTGAGATTGCTATGTTTTTATGTGGCATCAGTTGATTTCAAGCAATACTAATGATGTATAATCCTTGTACATGATATTATCATAGTTTTCTATATGTGTAATAGTGCACTTAGATGTTGCCAAATGCTACTCTATAACTGGGTAGTTATAACGGTAACTTTTGGGTATGCTATGAAATATATGAAGGAATGTGACTGATCAGATATAGATTTTGCCCCTCCTTCATAACAGAAGAAATCTCTAGAGCTCTCGATGTGGTCAGATAAAGAAGATGAATGGCCATGCCACGAGTGGTCGAAGAGTCGACTGCATGAAGTTATCTATCATTAGATCATGAAAAAATTGAACAATCCATAGATGATATGTTTCTTACCTAGAGTTTGATTGAACATCCTGAGGCAAGAAGAGAATACGAAAAAATGTCGATAGGTCCGACCATATGCAAACTGGTAGTATGTGTATACTGACTGGTTGGACATATCATTTGCGAAATGGTCGTGACCATAAACGATCTGATTATAAGGAGTTATGAGTTGATTGTAAATGGCTAAGACCTGGTTGCAGATTATACTACATAAGATTCATTCATATTGATCTTTATGTATATTTGGAGGTCTATATGTCCTACTATGGACTACTACCGACAATTGAAAATGTGTTTTTGAGTTACAATTAAGTATACGTGAACCTACAAGATCACACATTTAATGGATTAGAACAATAAATGTTCGGATGATAGACTCCGAGTGAGATACGATCTCTACTCATATTGGATAAGGATCTGGTCGAAAACTCTTTGAGTTGGATACAATATCTAATTGTATCAGATAAGTTTTTGATAAAAGGCTATATATTAAGAGAGGCGTGGATCTGAGGTTGGGATGAAAATAGACCAGAGGAAATCCCGAGACACACCCATCAAAACCCTAACCGCCACCTTTTACAGGTGGCTAGCACCAGCGCACAACATTCCGTCCCCGGACGTGTGTATTTTAGTAGAGACACTGCTACGACTTTAGAGTTGATCAAGATGATCTGAAGAAAAAACGCAATCAGCTTGTAGAGATCTACTACTGCTCAAGGACTCTAATCAAGAAGCTGGACGATCGATTATTTTCACTACATCGATGCGTGCTACGTTGAATCGGGTTGTTTTAACTCTTCTTCTGCTGCCTTTGTGTGTCTAGTGATAACAATTTATGATCTTTTGCTCGTATAGTTTTGTAGTTTATATGATAGAAAATTTTAATTTATGTTAATATAGTGTATCTCGTATCTTACCCGAATTTAGTTCAGACAGAGTAAGAAACACAAGGGTCCCAGGACTCCCATCTGATGTCAACTCGATGCTCCCACGGCAGCAAGAATCCAACCTCTCCGATCCGCGGAAATGGAATATGGAATTCCTTATCCCGCGCGCCTTTCGGTTCAAGGGCAGGCGGCAGGCCAACTGCAGCTTTCACCCCACAATTTTGTAACATGTCACTTGCATGGCGCAACCCCTCTTTACAAGTTTTAAATATTGCCATTTGCATGTCTGTTTCACCCTGCCTTTTGTCTTCTCCTCCTTGCTTTCGCTTGTGGTCTTTGTCTCTAACTGCTTGGGACGTTGTGTGAGTTGCGATGATAGGATGAATTTTGGGGTTTCTGGAACAAGTTGGAGAATGAGCAAACTGGAAACGAGACAACGGTGGGTTTGTTCTCTTCGCGTTCCCGGCTATAAAATATGGTCACCGTTGTTTCAGAGGAGCTTTCAGACGAGTTCAGAAGAACATGAAAGTAGCAGCCATCCTGAGTATGCACCAAGCATGTGTGGTGCCTTCTCTTTTAAAGTAAGAAATGAGGAAAATATATGCAGAGTACGTACACATTGATGCACATGGCACGCATGGATTTTAGAATGACAGGTGTTGCAAAGTGTATGTCCGCTTCAAATGGTTTTAACTTTTAGGTTTCTTAATTTCGTTTTATGATTTTTTTTTGTTTTTCATTTTTTTCCTCATGTTCTCTTGTATTGTCCTAAAAGATATATGATATTTTTTAATTTTTTATTTGAAAAAATTAACCGTCACTACAGTGCAATTGTCTCATAAAAAGAACCATAAGTCACGTCTGCTAACTGTTTGGAGCAAAACAAAAAAAAAGGTAAAGTCACGATTCACGCGTACGTACAACCTATGCAGCTTAATGTGTAAAAACATCTATGTTGTGACATTAATATGGGTGATCGGAATAGCGATGATTTTTGATTTTTGCTGGAAAAACACTGTAGCTAAGTTGGTTTATTGGGCATAATTAAATTTAAAAAAATAAAACTAAAAAATTCGAAAAAAAAAAAAAATAGAAAGTGACAAACCTGCTACAGGAGCTGCCATCGCGCGCACAATACTTCCATCGCCCAACGCTGCGTCCAAAAGCTCAAATGATCGCTGCTAGCTTGGTTGGTTAAGCACGAAAACTTGCAACGGGAAGCAACTAGGAGTACTGATCGTGGCACCGTGACATCCGATCAGGTACGTCACCGCCGGAAGGAGAATGTCTGGAACAAGAACCTTGCCCTGGCTAGCATTGGCTTTTCGACAAGTGGAATGTTCTTCGTGGAAAATTGATTTTCATGTCTCCTGCTTGGTACGCATAATTAATCCTGCTTACAATACAGATCAGCCTTGAAGCACTTGCCATGAAAGCCGTATAATTGATGTTAGGAAGAGCTAGCCAAAAGGTAAGGGAAAGCATGAAGCATGAAGCATGAACATCAGTGGCATTTGAAACTTAGGTACAGGCATTTCGAACGGACCAAGTAAAAAACCAGTTTAGTCAATTAAGCGACCACGTAGTGAATCTCGTCATAGGTTGACGTCTGTTTGGTTTACTTGAACAAATCCTTGAATGCCACTAACCATCTTTTATATATGGAGCATGGTTTCGGTGTGCTTCATTTATATCTTCGTTTCAGCTCGAATATGGGTCTGATTCTTTTGGTTTTTCAGCAGTTTTTATCTTTTAATTTCTCTTAGCAATTTTTATTCATTAGATTAATAAATTATAACTAAAATCTATGAATCGCAACCAAAAAAACATACCCATAATATTTCTGAAACCTCTTTCAAGCATCTAATTAAAAAAAGCGAACACCAATGAAGCGCACACACGCAAATGGATAATGGAGAATTTTACGTTTACCATTCAAGTCTAGATGGATTCGCCATCAGGAGAAAACCTATTCCTACGTTTGATTAAGCCCCACCATTGGTTGGTCCAAAGATTGGGCAAGTTTACGCCCAACAGCATGCTCCAAATTTCAACACCGGGTCATACCGTGTCTTTATACTTCAACTGTCACCTTCGTGACTTCACCTCCTCACCATCTCCACTTCTGCATTATATATTTACCTTTTTTCAATCGACCGGTCGAAGAAGAAACGATACGTACTGCCAAAGGTCAAATCAAATCCTCCGCGTATCACATGCAACACCACTGTCACGTTAGGGAGGTGCCACTACGAGTCTTGCACGAATTTGACACACGGCAGCAAATACCGTAGCAGCACGCCCCTGCGGCAGGAACGCAGAGGCCGGCCGTACAGCCGTTGTTAGAGATCATGATGAACGAAGTGAGCTGGTGCGTGCCGGCGCCCGAAGGCGCCGCAGCCAAGGGAGACAGGAACAAATGACCGGCACGGCCTGCCTGCCTGCGCCTGCGCTGCGCTCGCGCACGCACCGTCGCCAAAATCACAGCGGACGGCGCGTCAGAAGAGAGCCTATTCCTACGTTTGATTGGGCAACGTACCGGTTGGCGTTGGCCAGCGCGTTCGCTGCGGTCGGCCGCGGGGTGCGAGGAGACCAACGGACGCGCGCGACGGCGGGGTACGTTGCTACTCGGCTTACGTCTTGATTAGGCCTGGGCGAATAGGTTGTCCGATTAGACCCCAAATAAGTTATATTGGCATGCCGTAGCGGCTTACATGTTTATTCTCCAACTCAAACATGGCACAGAGAAAGGTTAGAACTAAACATGTCTTAGACTGCTACGATTGATCCGGTCCATTGGCGAGGTCTAATGGATGGGTATGGGGCCGCGGCGATGGGTCAAGCCCATCGTGGAAGTCGCTTTGGTAGGTCCGATTCGGCGCTGGAATTTGACGCCTCCCTTCCAGGTGTAATGCGCCCAGGGGTCCGTGATGGCTCGGCTCTGTCCCGCCGCTCTCCACTAAGCTTGTCAGCGTCTCACCCGCGAATTTTCGTGTCAGACCGAGCGCCGGATCGCGCAGGTGCAGGTAGGCGGGGCGCGTCGCGGTTTTGTTTACACGAGGATGGATGGTGGTTGTGAATTAACCATGTAAACGTTCGCGGTGAGTACGTTGACTTCGTTGTCTCGCGTGGGTTAGTTTGTAAAAGGCACGGAAGGTTACCCACCAATGTATGCCTTCGTCAGGTGCAGACCGCAGAACACAGAGAGACGCGAGAAGCTTCGCTCAGGTGTTTGAATACATGTTGGGTTGGATTGAAGTTAGGACCTGTATATGTCATGATTCCTTTCACATCTATGACTCTGCTCATATTAGTCTGTAAAAGCTGTTTTTTATGGTAAATAACTTTTCTATTGTACGTAACTTCTATTGGGAGACGCGAGAAGCTTTGCTCAGGTGTTTGAACTCATGATCTGTGACTCTGCTCACATCTATGAATGAATTGGGAGCAAATAGGATGTTTTGAACAGAATATTGGGAGAGGAGCAAGTGCATAACATGGATTTAGAATGGATTTGAGGAAATTTGTTGAACTTTTACCATGGAAGTTTGGCAGGAGGTTGAGTGTTAGTTATATTCTGTTAGCTATTTTTCCCCACAGTTTTGGTCGAGCGAGAAAAAGAAGAAGCGGACCCACATCAAGAGAGAAATCACGTGACCTCCACGCATCATACGGAAACTATCGTACGTATGGCAGCGCCGGACGCCCAACAAGCAAGGCCGAACCCCATCTAAAAAAAGGCCTAGCTGAAAATATGACACAGGCCAACTTAGGTCCATCAAAATCACGACCCAACTTGTGATATCAGGGCTACTTGACGGCCTAATATGGACTGACAAGCCTGTCGATCTACAGGAAGGCCGGAATTCACCATTGGCCCGTGATTTGTCAGGACAAAAACGACGTTTCGAAAGACACGCGCTTTCGGTCCATGTTGTTTTGGACAGTGACTAATGTCTTTTAGTTAGGTTAATAATTTTTGACTATATTTTTTGAAATAACAATAGATAGTAGAAACATTAATAAAGAAGACGCACACGTTAGCAGACTCAAAAAAATCGTTTGGAGAAATAGCTTCGCCGTCTAATTTATCTGGGCTTCTGAAGAAGTCAAAGCCGAAAATGTCCTCCCCGAGCATCTCTTGTACAGTTGTACGCGGCATCTTTTACTCCTTTAATTTTTTTTCTTGCGAGGAAGCATCTTTCCTCGTCCTTAGAGGAAGGAACAACAAATCGTGATCTCGGAAACAATTGATCGGGCGGACAAGAGGGGATACATGTAACCAGCGACCTTGCATGCAACGAGCAGGTCAAGACAAATGTTGGGGGTCACGTGAGCCGGTTGCATCGCGTGCAAACTTTGAAAGGGTTAAGCCAAGACATGTACCAGCAAAAGCAAAGGCGGCAGCTAGCATCGATGATAAGGACGGGCCGGTTCGCCCACTTGGCGATGAACCAAACCGATCGACCTACGTACGTAGCTAGGTACGTGCGCGCGTACGTACGCATGCGTGAATCCATACATACGCTCGCACTTGGTACATGCATGTCGATCGTTCACGTCTCTCTCGTGTGCGGTGTGCCTGTCCCTCGATTGGATTTGTCACCTCGCGCGCGTCGCCTAACGAACGCAGAAGAGATCGATTTATAGAAGCTAAAGCTAGCAAATTGATCCAAACCTCTATGTTGTCAACAAACAGCTCGAACTCGCCATCTGACTAAACTCCAGCAGCATCAGGCTAGCTGAACAAGGCAAAAATATATCTGCTGGTGGTTAGACTTGAATTTAGACGTCCTACATATTACTAGACGCATGAATTGAATGCGATTTTTACTTTGTAATTCACTGACAAAATGGTCGTAACAGGGTAAGCCAGTTACGTATCATGTTTCCTTAGTTTCGCCCTGATCTATTCCTGGATAGATGTTGGTACGTACGTTCGTACGTATATAGGTAGTACCATACATGGGATACCACATGGGACACGCAGTTAATTTGTTTCCTACCGAATTAAGGGCGGGGCCAAACTACGAAAAAGCTCCATATAGGGTTGGGCTTGGATGGACGCATGGCCTCGACCGATCGGTCGGCGCCTCCATATGATCGCCCTATAGCTTGGAGATTGATGTGCGACGACGCTTCCTTTTTGGGGCGCCGTCAAAGTGATGGCCGACCTTGGCTTTGCCGCACGGCGTTTTTCTGTACGCCTGCATGACCCGCCAAAAGACAAGCAGACAGGCCCAGCTGCATTGTTGGATATCTCACCCGAAAGTCTCCCCCACACTGCTAGCTAGTGCTCTAGCTTCTCTCTAAGTTGGATATGACGATACCTTTAAGTCTAGGTTTTGAACTGATCATGGCGATGACGACCTTAACGAATTACTAAATTTTTTTTACCTCCATATGCAGTGCATGCACTACGTAGTGTCATACCTGGGCCAACAGGAGCCCGGCCCGGCCCATATCCAGATAATATAAGTAAGGGAGCTGAGGGAGAGAAAGCCAAATTGGCTTTCGCTTCCTCTCGTGCTCTCTCGACTCTTCCCCGTGCTCTCGGTGTTGCCAGCGCACACACCTGCGATTGTCGCCGCCTGATGCCGCTCGCCGCTCGCGCCTCCGCCTCCGGCCTCCGTCCCGCCTCGCGCCTTCTTTGTTGCCGCTGCACTCGCCACCTCTGTTTTCCCCTGCTGCTGCCACCGCTCCTTCGCGCGCTTGGCCAGCCGCCGTCGCCCTCTGCTCCGCCTGGCCGCTCGCCGCGCGTGGAGGCCAGGGGGAGGCTGACGCGGAGTGAGGGAGGAGGTGGGGGAGGCCGACGCGGAATGAGAGGAGGTGGGGGAGGCCGACGCCGGTGGTGAGAGAGGAGAGAGCAGGGGGGCCGAGTAGGTGAGAGGAGGGAGGAGCACCCGCGTGTGGTGAGAAGAAAGGGAGGAGGTGCGGCCGGTGAAGAAAAGAGGCCGGCTAGCCAAGCGTAGAAAAGAGAAAAAAAAAGAGAGAGAGATCGGCCGGGTAGGTGAGGAAAGGAAAAGAAAGAGGAAAAAAAAGGAAAAAAAGGGGGAAACCCGATCCAGTTCCAGATCTGCCCGATCTGACTCCAGATCTGTCAGATCCGGCGCCAGATCTGTCCGATCCAACCAGGGACAACAGATCGTGGCCGATCTGGTCATCGGAGGTTAGGGTAACAGTACGAAACCATTTTTCTGTTTACTTTCCAATTTTCGCATAAACTAGTATGCCGATTAAATTGGGACAGCGGGGTGATGTCCGATGAGATGGATGTCGATGATACTAGATTTTTGCGTAACAGCGATGTTAAATTGCTCGCGTGTGTATGTAACACATTAGCGATGTATTGAATTGTTTGTTGCTTGCTCAGGAGGCGGTTCGAGCTCGGTGCCATTCGCACATCCTCCGCCAGGCTGAGAGGCAAGTGCAGGGTAGACAGTACAGTGTGATTAATGATTGCTATTTACGTTTACAGCCTGAGTTATATGACTTACAGCATTTACAGCCTGATTTTCATGATTTACAGTGTCTATGCCTGAAATACATGATTCCTAGTGTTTATAGGCTAAGATACAGGATTAACAGTTAGGTGGATACAGATGAGTGGGAATTATAATTATGTGCCAACAATGAAAGCATGTGCATCCTGCATTGCACTCATACACAGTGAAACAGGGCCTACTTCGGTAGGGACTCCATGGAAGTGGAGATGGAACCCCCGTCTGAAAGAGGGCGGGGCAATTGAGTGGTCCATCGACGGGTGGACACTCTGCTATACCGGTATAAGCCACAGTTACAGATGATCGCATGGCACTGCATTGCATGCAATTGATACAGAATGATACCGAAAAGCGATGATACGATTCTGATGAGTTGATTTGATTCTGATTGCAAATGCATTGCATTTAATGCTCTGCGTACAGTGATACAGACAGTGGTACATGTATAGTAGTTTGACTTACAATTTACAGTCCACAATAAATGGTCTTACAGTCCACAATAAATGGTCTTACAGTCTACAGTAGATGATATTTACAGTTTACGAGATAAGTGGTTTACAGTTACAGTAGATTTCAATTATAGTTCACAAATTACAGTAGATGTGGTTCATAGTTTGGAGTAGAATTATAGTTACAGTAGATTGATTTACGGTACACAGTAGATTTACATATTACAGTAGGTTGGTATTACAGTTTGCAATGAGTTCACAGAATACAGTAGAATGATCTTACCGTTCATAGTAGAGATGTTTTACAACTTACCGACGTAGAGTTAGTTTACAGTTTACTTTGCCGTGTGCTTGCTGAGTCTACAGACTCACCCTTGTTTCGTTGATTTTTTTTTAGGGTGATTCGGAAGAGCGGCATGCATGGAACGGGAGTAGTTCCTTTTGCACTGTACATATGGAATAACGGCTTAGTCCTGCACTAAGCGTCATGTTTACTCTTTTGTTAAGTAGTGGTGTAAATCTTCTAGTTCAGTGTGTTTCAGGAGTTTGGGCTCTTTTGTTAATGCGTATTCTCGGTGTATGGTACGCTTGTATGAGACAGTACAGTTGGTGGTAACATCTTAAACTCTGTAGGGGATCAGGGTGTTACACGTAGCGTCTCCAACACAAGGCTACCGGACCTGAAGCCCGCTCGCTACGTCACGATCTGGGGCTACGTGCCAAATGCACTGACGTGGACACCATACTGAACTTGCACGGTGGCGGTTTAATTCCACACATCTGAGTCATCTGAATATCGAGCTGATCACCTGACCAACCTGAAACTATACACGCCTGGTGAATGCATGCACAGCTAGCTGGAACCATCTTAATCTCTGGACACTTGACCGGACAACAATCATAAATCTCTTAAACACGAAGGAAAGCCGTGCACGACCGCAATTGGTGGCCTTACCGGCCAATCGCTCCGTGCCATGTGTCCTGCGCTTAGGGCTGTAAACGAGTCGAGCTCGAGTGAGTTTGACCTGGCTCAGCTAGAGCTCGGTAGAAACTCGAGCCGAGCTCGAGTAAGCTTGAGATTGCCATCGAGCTTCAAGTTGGGCTCGAGCTCGCTCGCGCTCGGCTCGGCTCGGTGCCAAGGGCGTACTTGCTGGGGAGGAGGGGCGCCGGCGGCGGGGGAGAGGAGATCTGGCCAGAGCTCCTCTCCCACCCCAACCCTAGCCCCAGTGAGCGTGTGTCATGCGCTTCCTGTCGTTGGATCGTCCAGGCGTGGGCTCGACTGGCCCAGATCAGTTCCTCGCCCACCCCAACCCTAGCCCCAGCGAGCGCCGCCCCCAATCGCTCCTCTCGCTCGCTCGCTCTCGCCGTCACTCTCCCCTCGCTTCTCTCTCTCTCTTGCCGCAGCTGTCTGTCAGGACTCGAGGGAATTGGGTCTGAAATTTTGAAATGAGAGTAGGATTTGGGGGCTAATTTGTGGATAAAAATTGAGGAAAGTAATAACAAGTACAAAGTAAAGTAAGAACTATAATAGGGTAAAGTAAGAGCATGTAAAACTAGGATTTTATTTTCTTTGATTCTTCCAACGTTGAGTTACAAGCCTTTTATATAAGCTGAGAGCTTAAGCTCGATTAAGACGAGACAATGAACAATTTTTATGACAAAAGTGCACAGTTTAGCAAAAATAATATTACTCATTTGAATGATAGCCGTCGGATGGAGATCAAATGCTCGCCCCTCATAACCTTTGGTGGCTTGAGTGAAATCAGCGACGACATTCATATCTTTGACTACCATTTGATCAACATCATGTGAACCATTTCAGCCCAAACGTTCGGACCATCCAAATATCAAATCGCTATTGATCGTTGGATGTACATCGAACAGCAAAGAAGATAGTATCTTCGGACTGTCCAAATGTCACCTCGCTTCTGATCATTGGATGCACACTGGATGATCCAGAATAGAAACCCCTTCGGCCGGTCTAAACGTTCCTTCAGTGCATTCGAGCCTCATGATCCTCTTATTGCTTCAATTTTACATCTCAACCGTTCAGTGCTCACCTCCTCTATTTGATTTCCCCATCTAATATAACTTAGTCCTGACAATACCTTCCCCTCAAAGGGTAGCTTGGATCTTGGAGGTACTCATAACTTCCAAAGGCAATTTCCCAAGGTTTCAAGCTCAAGCTTACTGTCTTGTAGGTGAATAAAATCAATTCCATGAGTAACGTTCCTTGGAGCTTGAGAAGACTGAGATGGTATAGTTATCTTCAACGGAGGGGGAATTCCATGATCAATTGCACCAGGAATATAAATCTGCAATGGTGGCACTTGCCTCCTCCTTAAGTTCCTTGTCCTCAAGGAACAAAACTGGGAAAAACTCATTGTATAAAGTCCGCATTCTCCCAGCTGGTTGCACCGGTAGGAAGAATTAGCCATTGTTTCAGTCCAGGCCAATAAAATAGCAGTTTAACTCTCTGATACCTCACCAATAAGTGATAACAAGCGGCTCGATGAGGACGCCGAGAACCCTGCCCATGAGCAACCATCGATACCTCACCATCTTATCAATTATAAGAAATTCTCCTAGGAATATGCACTTGTTTATCCATTGTGAATGTTATACTTCCATACATATATTGGGTTTGTTTGATTATGGTGGAGTTGAAATGAAGTTTTTTTTTTTTATGAACTAAGTGCGGTTGTCTTGTTTGCTTGCTATCCTAAATACCCCTCTTGTTTGCTCTGCATCCTGAATGGCTCTTGGTATGCTTGCAGAGTATTGTAAACCTGGTACTAAAGTAAAAGCCTCCCTCTATATCAGTGGCTCAAATGTACGTTTTTTCTCTTCCTCAGTTTGTTGTTTCCTAAATGGGTGCTTGCACTGTTTGTTTCGCATTTAGTACTCAATGTCTACCATGTTTGAGGTGAAGATTGCATAGTAAGCATATATGTTTTAAAAAATTATATTGTTATTTGGTTGGTCTCATGGATATGACTGACAGAATTAAATGTTCTTTTGTACTGGGTATTCTACTTCTAGCTTTTGATAATCTTGCTTCGGTTTAGCAATTATGTTGTTACGCATAGTGGTAGATGCACACTTAGTAATTCAGGACTCTTGCTTTAGCATGCTTTGGATCCTGAATTCATATCATTCTTGTAACTGTGGGCTGAATTTTACACCTTTTGTTTTGCTTTGGGGTAACAACAATCTTAGATTTAGCAACAAATCATGGATTGGTGCCGCATTGGCATGGGAAAGCAAGGCGGTGCAACGGAGGCTGAACAAGGTGCTTTGCATGTCTGTTCGGCAAGCGAACAAAAGTAAAGTTGCTATTAGGGCTCTCGATTTGGAGATCGGTAAGGAGCCACCCCTCAACACATATAAACCGAAGGAGCCTTAGACGGCCACAATCATCTCAGTTGAGAGAATTGTAGGCCCTAAAGCACCAGGAGAGACATGCCATATCGTATCATGGTGATAATGTACCTTACTGGGAGGGACAAAGTTAAGACGTAATTCCTCTAGTGAGTATTTCCTGCCTTCAATCATTTTCTCGGTTTTGTCTGTTGTCTTATACTCTTATCGGATATTGAACAATTGACTCGGCATAGTTATTAAATAAGGGGCTAAGTAGAGAGAGATAGGCAGTACTGAAATTATGTTCAAATCTGCAGGCTTTGTTTTCGATATCATGTTCAATGTCTTATAGAACTATGTGAGAAAACTAACTGTTGATGACAGAGATGAAACACGTACCTCTTGTGTAGGAAAATATCTTTAGTTTAATTAAAGTACCAAATATTTATTCATTTCACTTGTTGTCTTCCATGTCTTCCCCCTCTATCTTCATTACTCTCTGAACCTTGTGTGCATTTTTGTCTGTAGGAGAGAACCTGAAGAAGCCTGGAGCTCCACATAATGTTTGACTTTATTCGGTTACATCTACTAAGTATGGAGATTCATTTGATGGAAGGACCGGTAATTTGTGTGTTCGCCGTGCAGTTTATTATGATCCTAAAACTGGCAAGGAGGACCCCTCAAAGAATGGTATTTGCAGTAACTTCTTATGCAACTCAAAACCTGGGGACAAGATTCAACTGACAGGTGAGTTGATTTCTTTCAGATGGTTGTAATGACTTTCCTGCGTATTAGCAGTGTTATATGAGAGCCTCTCAAGGGTATTAGACTACATGCACAATTTTAAAGATGTAAATTAAGGTGGACCAGGAAATAACCCTGCTTCCAATGCATTAAGAAATAGTAGAGAGTTTACAGTGTTATAGGTTTACAAGATACATTCTGACAACTAAGCGCTAAGAAAGATTTTAATTGCTTTGAAAAAAGATCTTAAAAGTTAAAACACTAACCACCATAACCTACAGACAAATAACAATTCTAGGCAACCAAGAAGCCAAGAGCCTTTCTTCTCTAATGTGGCTATGCCCCTTTAAAATTTTATATAGTTCATTATATAAGTATAAATAATTTTGTACTATATATACTTAATTTATATATACATTTTTAGGATTTTCTTACATTTTTAAATTTCATGCTAAATGAACTAACCACGCTTAAATTAGTCTGATAAGATAAGCGTATCAGGTTAGCTTATGTGAGGTTAGCAGGCCGTGCTTGAATCGGTACCTGCACTGTGCAGCCCGTGAAAGTAACGGGCCAAATAAATTCGTGCCTAAATGAGTTGCGCCCCCTGTGAAGTGCCGGGCCGCCCAGCCCATTTAGCCAGGCCATGCACTGGATGAGCATGCATGCGAAAGGCTGACACAAACTAATAGAGTGGTTGGCCTCGGCGGAGGGGAAACGACGCGATGCGCATGCAAGGGATATGAATGTGCGCGGCAAGTACGTACGCTAAGCCACGTAGTGAGCACGGCGACAATTTTTATACAGCAAAACGACACGGCCACTTTATACTAGTATTTGGCCGTAGACCTTCTAGCCACGCATACGTGACTTTATGCAAGCGTATATAGGTGCCCATGCATGTGTACGTCTTCAGGTCGGTCGAATCGATGCATCGATCTACTCTCTCTCGTGGCCTTTGTCTACGTGTTCTTTGTCCCCCTTGGTCGCCGTGGCTAGGCGTTGTTTGTTTATCTACGCCCATGCCGTGTGCCAAGTAGCTTCGTGCTGTACGCTTTGCTGGTTTCTTAAGTGCGGGCGAAGCGCGTACGTGTCCTGCTCGCTAGCTTTCCTTGAGAGAGAATCGTCGGGGACGACTTCTGCGCCGACAAACTGTTCGGGAATTAGGAACTGCATCCCTGCATAATACATGTCATGTCGAGGACTAGAGACGTTGGCGGCGTTCGGTTTGTCGGATCCGCTCGTTTTAGTTTTTCTTCAATTTTAGTTTTTTTTCACTATTCAGTAATTCATCTTTTTTATGAATTTTTTTTAGATTTTTTAGACTTTTTTTACTTTTTTCCTTTTTTTCCCGTGTTCCTTTGCATTGTCCGTGATAGGTTAACATATTTTTCTATTTTTTATATTTTTCTTAAATTTAATTATGCCTAAAAAGTCAAATAAGCTATAGTAAAAAAATCAGCTATAATAAAATTTCAACCAAAAACCATGTTAAAACAAACGCCCCTAATCCATATGGCAACATAGCATGCGATAACATACGGTCTCTCGTTAAATCTCAAACAGTAGAGTGGCTAAGCTAGGCTGCAAGTGCTTTACCGAAGCGGTTCTTTTTTCAGTGCATCTGCGCGAATGGAGAAGTTGATACGTACTGATCATGACCGTTGATACCTGTGTGCGTGAGCGTGGCAAGTTTTTTCCCCATTGTTTCTCTTTTTTCGCCCTTCGGCAATCGGGAAGCATGCATTAATTTTAGTTTCAGGCAACTTGTGCACGAGTACGTGCAAGTCAGCTGGCTACTTGTACAGTGCACTGCACACAGAGTATTTGCGATAACGAGGTGCATCGCATGCAACATCGGCGTCGGCGACGCAGTTCCTAGGACTCAATCTAACAAGGTTTATTAATTCGGCATTACGAGGTGCGATTTGTGGTCTTGGTGGCTCCTGATCAAGAGTTCATGGGATTTGCTGTCAGGACCGTCGACAGTGGCCAGCCCAGATGCAATTATAATCGTACGCATGTATACATGCATGCATCTAGATCTCTTCGTTTTTTAAAAGAGAAGTTTCGATTTATTAACCTGAAATGAGAGATAGGTTTGTTTATATTTTGCGTATCCACTGTACTGGGGTAGCTACCAGCGACGCAAAGCACCGCAGATCTTTCTGCTTGCTTAATCTGTGCGGGGCTGTTTATTTATGCATGGGTTGCTGTGACGCCGAGTTCCAACCTAGCTTAAATATATATACACACACACACGTGCACGCACAAACTAGTAAGAGCAGTTCCAATGCTGTAGTTTTTTATATTAATTAGGCTTACCACATAAGCATTTTAATGATGTGGCATAGTAATTAAAGAGGAGAGATAAGGAAACCGTTTCTTCATGAAGAAACTGTTTCGGCGCGTCATCCAAGGCGAGGAAACTAGCGAGAGATGCGCTGCAGCGAACCTAGTTTCTTATCATAGTGTCTTAGAAGAAACAGCCAATGCATGTGCAGAAAAGGGGATGAAAGGATTAGTCACGATTCGATCTGGTTCCACACGAAGAAACGATAGATTAGAGCTGTAGTTTGTATCATAGTGCATTAGAAAACTAGAAATTAGTCATGATTTCAAACATTAGGACTGCCCTAAGCTATCCGTGCGCTGTAACAGAATCTAAAAAGAGTGGCACATATCATTGAATGTGATCCTAAACCATACAATGAACATCAATTTTATCTTACACACGTATGAAGCTTGTTCCAAACAGAACATAGCCAAGTGCTCATGTGTTGTAACAGAAGTTCAAACTTCATGCATTTTGCACTCATTCCAAAGCCCAGTACACAGCATCCTCGTCTTCCAAGTTTCACACCTCCACTTCATCTCTCTCTCGCTCTCTCTTCATATCCAATCAGGAAAAAATCCATCCCACTGTGGGCTAATAAGGTGTTAATGTCAATCTTAGGTGTCGGATCTAGCCCCTACGGCTCGGATTGAGGCGGGTGGCAACCTCCATCCCACTTACACAACTTTCTCAAAAAAACCCCTACGTGCCCAATTTTTTCATGAATAACACCCCTTCCCATCCCAGATGCATGGGAGCTAGGGCTAGTGTGTGTCGTCACCCTCCAATCTGCCCTTGGCCGTCTCCCTCCCGAAGCGCCGCCACCGCCCTCCAATCTGCCCCTGGCGGCCTCCCTCCCGAAGCGCTAGCGCCTCCCACCTAGCCTCCTCTCCGAGCACCGCCGTCTCCCTCCCGGCCTCCTCCTTGAGCACCGTTGCCTCCCTCCCGACCTCCTCCCCAAGTGTCGTCGTCTCCCTCCTCGAGCGTCACTACCTCCCTCCCAACCTCCTCCCCGAGCGTCACCGCCTCTCACCCGGCCTCCTCTTCTTATAATCTTGCGTTGATCCAACTATCAAGCCATTTGAAGGAATGATTTTTTATGACTTGGACGCTGCAGAGGAATTCTACTAGACATATGCACATTCAACTGGATTTGAAGCCCGTGTTGGTCCGCATACGGTTATCAATAGTTCTATGAGATGGAAGCGATGAATGTGCTCAAAAGAAAGCTTTCAATCTGATAAAGGTAAGGACAATACGAAGTCATCGAAAAGAAAATATGTCAGAAAATTAACTAGGTGTGGCTCTGAGGCAATTCTAGTTGTAAAACGTACTAGCAACAATAAGTTTAGGACAAAAACATTTGTTGAATCACATACATATAAATTGGTATCACCTAGTAAACAATAGTTAATAAGATCTAATAGGAAAGTAAATGAGAATATCAAACGTGCATTAATCACATGTCATAAAGGAGACATTGGCACAAGCGTAGCATATAGATATCTCTGTATTAGATTTGAGAATGTAGGATTCACGAGGAAAGACTTGGAGAATTATCATAAAGAGCTAAGAAGATGTATTAAGTCATCGGATGCTCAGATGTTTGTTGGCAATCTTTGTAGGAAGAATGACATAAATTCTTTATTTTACTTTGATTATGTTGTTGATGACAATGGTAGGTTGGTACATACATTTTTGGTGGATAGTACATGTCGGAAGAATTATGTCCATTTTGGAAATCTTATCTCATTTGATTTTACATATAATACCAACCATTATAACATGATTTTCACACCATTCACTAGAGTAAATCACCATAAGACATGTGTCTTGCTAGGGATTGCAGTAAATCACCATAAGACATGTGTCTTGCTAGGGATTGCATTATTAAGCAATGAGAAGACTGAGATGTATTTATGGTTATTTCATACATTCTTGAAAGTAATTGGAGGAGTTGCACCTAGACTCATCATAATCGATGAAGATACTGACATGAAGACTGCAATTTCCATTGTCTTCCCTACTAGAACGCATAGGTTATACATGTAGCATATTTTGCAAAAGTTTCCAATGAAGGTACTGCCACATTTGAGGGAAAACCCTTTACTATACCAACGTGTTAATTCATGTGCATGGGCATCAAAAATTTTGGAGGATTTTGAGGAACGGTTTTCTTCTATTATTTCTGATATTGATTTGGAATCTAATGTGTGGTTGGCTTCTTGGTACCAAATCCACTCATCATAGGTACCCGCTTACTTTAGAGATGTATTCTTGGAGTGAATCCTTAGAACCACTTCAAGGTCGAAGAGTTTAAACTCTTTGTTCAATCAATTTATTGGATTCAAAAATACTTTAGTGAAGTTTTAGATTAGAGTCATTAATGTGGTGGAAGAACAATGTCAGAATGAGTTGGAAGCTGACAATGTCACATTACACACAATGCCTGTGTTGTAGACTACTTGGGCAATAGAGAAGCATGGAAGTTAGGTATTCATGTTTGCTATCTTTGCTATGTTTCAGAAAGAAGTGCTTGCTGCTCGGGAGCATTGCAATGTAGAGAACATGGAAGCCACATGAGAGTACAAAATCTCAATAGTTAGTAATGACTCAAACAAGGTAAGAGAGGTACAGTGCAACCTTACAACAAAAGATGTCAAATGCTCCTGCATATTCTTTGAGTGATTAGGAATTCCTTGCCGCCGTATCGTCTGCGTGTTGCAGATCCATCACTTAAAGAGCTATCAAGCCTATTTGTGTTAAAGAGGTGGACCAAAATAGTACCTAATGATGACGTCTTCAATGGAGAAGACAATTTGTTGCAAAAAAAAAAAAAGGAGTGCAATCGAAACATCTAAAGACAAGTTGGCATTGAAAATACATAGCAAGATGGAGTACTAGAGGAATAGATGAAGGCTTAAAGTTTCTTAGGGATCAATTTATCACATTTTAGGTAGAAGTGACTTCTCTAATTTCTAAGAATGTGGTAAGTAGAGTTGAAGAGATTAAAGTATTTATAGGTTGTTCCATTTCTATGAAAGACAGCATAAAGCCACCAAGCAATGTTAACTCCAAAGGTAGATATAAAATAATAAAATCGGGATAGAAGGTAAGGACATATGTGAAGAAAGACAAGAATGTAGATAACAAAACGAGGGTACCACACGTATGTAGGCCATGCATGGGGATCGTATACCATGATAGCCGCAATTATCCTTTGAGGATGACAACACAGTGACCAAGGTACTGATAAATTTTGTTTATCAATGGCAACTACTCATTTTTGTTTCAATCTACACATTTTGTTTTATGTGAACTGTTCACCTACTCATTTTGTCAATTAAGTGAACTTACGCATTACTCTTTTTGTTTTATAGTTGGAGATCCTAGTGCATCTACAGCTGAGGCAAAGGAGCAGAAATAAGTTCTCTTATGCAACAGAATATGAGAATGCATATTCTATACCTTGTGAGAATGCTAGGCAAGTTTTGGATCAGTTCTGTAATCTTCATATTGCATACTACTTTTTGGATCATTTATGTAACTTGTGAGAATGCTAGGCAAGTTTTTGTGAGAAATTCTTGTGCTTGAGAGCTAAGAGTATATTGTCAGGTTGTCATATTTCCTCTTCAACTTTTTTTTTGAGAAAAACGCATGCTGTAACTTGAGAATGCTAGGCAAGTTTTCATGAGAAATTCTTGTGTTTGAGAGTTAAGAGTATATTGAATGGTTGTCAGATTTCTTGTTCAACCGTTTTTGTGAGAAAAACATGTGCTATAACTATAGAATGATAGGCAGGTTTTTGTGAGAAATTCTTGTGCTTGAGAGCTTAGAGTACATTGTCAGGTCGTCAGATTTCTTCTTCAACCGTTTTTGTGAGAAAAACACATGCTGTAACTTGAGAATGCTAGGCAAGATTCTATCAGCAAAACACATGATGACAATATACTCTTAGCTCTTAAGCACAAGAGTATATTGCCAGTTCTGTAACTTGTCAGGTTCTCTTTAGTTTTGATGCATAGAGTGAAGGAAAGAAAAGAACATGCAGACACAATGGAGATGCAATGAATTGACATCAAATTATCTGATAACAACGTATGCTTGGCACAAGATGCTGCTGCAACATTCATATATCCAACAATGCCAGAGTACAAATTTACACATTCACAGCAATAGCAAGCAGCAATTTTGAGAATCAAAATAATTCATAGGAGTAAACAGTATGTCAGGATGCTGTTTTGAACCATTCGTTGCTTTATGAGAAAAGTAGAAAATGCCCTAGAGACCACTATGCATTCCACAATCTAACACTACACATTTTCATTGTACAAGCTCTATTTCTTCTTCAAGTAGCACAATTTGACAATCTGACAATATACATTTGCATTCCACAATCTGACAATAAACACCAACCATTCCATAATCTGACAATATACATTTGCATGTCACAATCTAACAATATACACCAACCATATCACAATATGACAATATACATTTCCAATCCACAATCTGACAATATACACCAACCATTCCACAATCTGACAATATACATTTGCATTCACTCAAATTTCAGACCTCAAAAAACCAAAAGAACAAGGCATTGACTTGTTGGCCCATGGACCATTGCCTTCTGGTGTCCGGAGTTGACGTATCTTGGATGGCGGCGTGGACCTTGGGCTTCAGTGGAGTCAGCTAAAGTCAGGAGGGGCGGCGTGACAGCATTGGGGAGGGTGGCTATGACATTCCAAAATTTTACCATTTATTTATTTTATTATATTATATTTTCCTAGATTTAAAAACCCCTTTTTCTAAAATCTTAAAATCAAGCCTAAAAAGTAAGTTATTAAATTAATTATGTAATTATAGTTAATTTAATCTAAAACTATTTTATTTAGATTTCTTGCCTTTTTCTGAATTTTTAGGAATTTTTGGGATTTATTTGAAGTTTTCTACAATTTTCTAGCCTTTAATTGCATTTCTTGGGTTTTATGAAAATCTAAAATGAAAATTAAAATTTTAAAATCACCCTTCTTCCTTCCGGGGCGATGCGTGGGTGGCCCAGATGTGCCCACGTCATCGCCTGCCTCATCCTACCGCTCCCACCCCGCCCTCCCCTCCCCTCCCACAGACACATGGGCAGCTCAGATTGAGCTAGTCCCACGCCGGCCCATCCCTGCCACTCCGCTCCTCTACTCTCCTCTCTCGCTCTCACCGATGGGTAGGCCCCACTCATTTGGCCCTTCTTCCCCATCGTGCCTCCCCTTCCTTCTTTCCTCCCCTCTTTCCTTTCTTATCGACGCCTGAATCCCCGTCGAATTTGGCTCCTTCCCTCCGCCTTCTCCTCGATTTTGAAAACCGCGCACACCGTTGGGTCAAATCCCCCAAATTTTGGCCCTCCTTTCTTCCTCTCCCGCCTCCTCTTTCCTTTCTCCTTCCTTGCCCAAATTTCTACAACCGCAATCACGGCGAGCAATTGCCGCGTCGTGGTTCCCCCTTCGCCCTATATAAAGGGCGCCACGAGTACCCTCAACTCCCACACCACCCCCTCCCCACCCTCAATTTCCTCTCCTGAACTTCGAGATATCCCCGTGCCGTCCCTCCCCCTCCACCAAGCTTCGGCAAGCTCGGCGAGGGATTCTGAGCAAGCCAGTCACCTCACGCCTCAAGGACGTTGCCACCAGCACCACCGCGCCTTGGTGAACACCGTCTATCTCTCCACCGAGCTCGAATGATACCGAAAGACCCACTTCGCTGAGAACCGAGTGCCGCCGCCCTTCTCGCCGCCAACCCATCTCTGGCTACTTCTGTACACAGGGACACTTTAGTGCAATTTATTCAATTATATGCCACTTGTTATTATCTTTGGCACTGGTACATTGAACCGTAGCACACGTACCAATTACAGGAAAAAAATCAGGATTGGGGTGCAACTTTTATTCTTGTGACCTTGGGATTCAAAACTTTGATATAAACTCAGGCAAGCATCCCTCTGAGCTTAGGATCAGAGTATTTTTAGTAAAATAAGTATTTGCCTATTAAGTTAATTATCACCCTGCATAAAACAAAAATAATGTTTAAATCGGATGCATGCTATGGGGAAGAAAGGAAAGAGATAGGGGCAGACAGTTGGAGAAACCACTGTAAGGCCATTAAATAAGTGGGTGGAGGGTCCCTCAGGGCAGGTATAAGACCTTCTACATAGGGATAAAATATAAGGTTGATTAGACTTCACTTTGTGTAATGGACTGTACAAATCATATCAACTATCGTTCTGTCTAAAGGTGGGCAGAACTAGTAACTCTATCAAGATTATTATGCACTCCACATATGGGTATGTAGAATTATTTAGGGAGGAACCAGGCAAGGTCTCAATTGGACTTTTGGCCATAAAGGATATGCTAGGCGCATATATTTAGCGATGTGGAGTGTCGGACGAAGCCTCAATTGGATAGTGGGCCATAAATGGTAAGTTTGACCAACAACTATCTTATAATTAAATGTGCCAGGGATAAGAGAAACCCCGAGTCAACAATTATAACAAGTCGGGTGGAGGCATAATATACTAAGATGGTAGTAAAAGTTCTGTACTCTAATTCGGGCATCGCATCTAAGGAAATACGAATATCCACTCGCAACAAGATTCCGGGTGACTATGGGTAAAGTGGTACAAGCCTACGTAGTACTATATAAATCATGAATTCATGCCTGTCTCCTGGACTGGAGGCTATGGAACCAGTGGAGGTTTTTATCCACTATATGAGTGTTCAATAGATTTTTAAATTATTAAACCAAAACTTTTCAAAAACCTAAAAACTTTTATTTTCTATAAGTTTTGAAAATGAGAAAGAGGAAGAGAGAAAGAAAGAAAATGAGAAAAAGATAGAGAATGAGCAAGAGAATGAGAAAGAGGAAGAATATTTCAAGAATTGTTAGAATATGAACATCCAGTACATTCTTGCTAATAACATTTGCTAAGTATTTCTATACTCACCCTTACTATTATCATCCTTTGTTTAGAAATAGCTCAGCCCGGAGATTTATTAAGACCAGGCGAAGTCCACATGGATGACTACCACTATACCGGGTGGAATGTTGTGAACTCGAGAATAAGAGAGTAAAACTATTGGCTAGTCGTCACCTTTATGTCATTGCTGGTTAGAACCTCTTCCCTTTTAATTATTATATTAATTGAGCTCTCGTGGCTTTGTAATACGCTTTAGCTCTATGTGGCAAAAGTACTACAATATTCAGATATATCTCTAATTATTGTTCCACTACAATACTCTGATGGACTTATTATGAAGCGGTGTTCTACCGAGCAAACGAATAATAATCCATTGCCTAAGTATTATTACCCCTCGATAATGACATAGGCCATCACAGTATCACAGACGGTTCAGAACTAAAACCATCTGTGATCGTTCGTTATCACATATGGTTCAAAACTAGAACCGTCTGTAATAGTCAGTTATCACATATGGTTCTTGGTAAAAAAACATATGTGATAACTGTATCAGAGTATGAAAAAGTGGATTCCAAGTCATAGCAAAATCGGATGGATGGGATTGAAGAAGAGGCGGGGAAAAGAGAGGTCGAGTGGAGGAGAAGAGAGAAGAGGAGATGAGGAGAAGAATAGCGAGCCTTCTATTTTAAAGAGCAAATCCAACGAGATTAGCAAAAAATTCAAATTCGGTAAGAGTGGGTAAGTTAAAATATTATCATAGATAGTTGTAGGTAAAGAACCGTTTATAATAAGTAGGTCATCACCGACGGTTTTTGTTTCGAACCGTCTGTGATGTTATCATCTGTGATACATCACAGATGGTTCGAAACAAAACCGCATGTAATAAGTACAAACATCACAAACGGTTTTGTTCCAATGTAGATGATTTTTGTATTGCGGTGAACTTAGACGGTCTATCTTATAAAACCGTCTGTGGTAATTTTATCACTAATAATTTGTGTTGAACCGTCTGTGATGAGGCGTCCATGATAACCCTTTTTGTAGTAGTGACTATTTCCCATCTCCCCTGCACATAGGTGGCGTTGTGCCGTCCGCTTGTCATCTAGGACGTGGTGGCCCTCAAGGGATGGATATTGAGCGAGGTTTTCATCTTATCGAGATTTTTTCAAAATTAACATGATTTGTTTTAATATCATTTTATTGATAGTTATCAAGTATTTCTAGAATCGAGCTAACGAGCCGAGTTGAGATAAATCAAAATTTAATTTTATCCAAATTTGATGTGTTCAATGTTTAACTAATTAATAAATGTAATTAAAGTAATTATGAATTGGACCGACAACATCTGTTCTTTTTGGCTGCAGATTATGACTTTTGGCTGAAATTTTTGAATTTTAGTTGTTTGCAACAGAGATTACGGAGAGAGATATACTCGCTTGTGATTTTGGATAGTACAGATGTTAGACTTTTAATGTGTACTATAATTAATTTATAGACTCTATCTTAAAAAAATACTTTATTTAAAAATTAGATTCTATAACAAAAGCTAAAAATCATCTTGAGAAGCTAAAAAGAACGTACTCTCGTTCCGCTGAAGCTCTGGGGAACGTGCGCCTTCTCCCACCGCCTGACACACGTCGTAGGAGCCAAGCCGAGGCGATCCGAGCCGTCGGTGGAGCGACCGTGTGCTCAGGCTACCCGCCACGCGGCTCCGTGGACACGTCGCGCGGCACGGCACGGAAGACTCATGCGCTGGCAAACGGCCTAGTACAATCATTGGCAGGCGGTAATTATGATCGATCTAGCGTCATTACATTCGCCAGAGTTAAGGTTGGCAAACTCTGCTGTGCTCCGAACAGACATGTTTGGAGTGTCAGGGCTAGAAAGAAACTCATAGAAAGGACGAATTGACGGCGTGTTGTCTGTCGATCACCAACTGTAAACTGTACCATGGGGGTCGATAAATTGGTTGAGACGCACGCGTCAACTCGTGAGCTGGTGATCTAGCAGGGCTATTCTGCTTCTGATTTCTCTGGATTTTAAAATTGTATACGTTATTTATGTTAATATTTTTAGAGAGATACTTCAATATTTTTCTTAATAGTGATTTGCATAATTTTTAAAGCATGATAAATAATGAATAGATGTTACTTACCTCTTCATTTGCTTTGAGATTAGTGATACTCTTATTAGAAAGAAAGCATTGATTATCTTAAAAAATTATTAATAGTAGTTTAAAAGATGCCTGGAAAAGAAGCTAATATGTGGGATTGTTTATGTGTTTCCGGTCCCTTGAGAGTTGAGGTGGAGTACCGTACTCTTGTAATCCTAAATCTTGTAGCCCATCAAATAATGATTTTTTGTGAAAATAATAACAGCTGTACTATATTGCAGCGTGGCTGCTATGGTGGCCAAGGGATCAACTCTTGGCCAGGAGCAATGCGACTTGGAGAAATCGATTCCAGCCATGTGTCAGGTACGGCTGATGGGAGAGGCGATGTGTCTGATTGATTATTATTGTTCTTGAGCAAATTAAAGTCCTAATCCTTCCGACACTTATTTACTTAACGAAAAGCAATACACTACTCGATTTATCGAGGCCCGGTGGCATTAAAACGAATTGAAAATTCCGAGAAAAATCGGTGTGCCCGAGTCAAGGGACACGCTAGCTAGTATAGATAGTACTGGCTACTTGGCTAGCCAGGCTCTTTCAGAAAATAACAGGTAGCCAGTCTAATTACGTATGCGCTGACTTGGATTTTTGTTAGGAAGACCTGGAATTTGGTAAGCTTTTAGGCGCAGCTAATGTTTTATCTAAATTTTACGGGACGGCAATGGACTGTTCGCTGATAGAGATGGTACGCATAATTTTCAGCCCAAAAAGCTATTCAAAAAAGTACCTATTTATTTAAACTTTCAGATAAAAAGGCTAAAAAAAATCAAGACCCAAAGACCAGTATCGCCGGGTACAAGCTCCTCGTCGTCGAATGCCAGGAAACATCTTACAGTAAGTGACAATTACTGTGGAAACTGGGGAAGCACTCTAGCAAACGTGGGACGCCCAACCTTAATCCGACGGATAGAAATATTTGGAATGACGTAGCGCACTGTGACAAGAGAGAATTGGTATTAACCGCTATTAGTAGGAACCAAATGTAGGATGACCATCAGCGACCATGCATGCATGCACATTGGATTTGCGCGACGTACGGCATATCGTCCATGCATGAATCATGCATCGACCACCCCCCCATTTTCGTAGCTTTATTGGGGTTCAATTCGGCGCCATACGTACGTACGGGCTGTAACGTGCAACGTACGTATAGCATAGCTAACAAAAATACTGGCACAGTCCTTCGCAAAAAAAAAAAAAGGCGCGGTACGCATCACACAGAGTTATGAAAACCAAGTGAAAGGCGAACACGTACGAACAATTCCAGCCCTAAATCTGATCGGTGCATGCATGCATCTCCTGGCTCTCTCACGTCACGTACGAGCTGATCTTTACAGCGAGGGCATCCTATGATCCTTTGTCCGTTCACGCAACAATTGCGTTCGCGATCGGTACGTATCGATCGATCTCGCACAACCGAGCGTAAATTTGCGTGTGGTACCGACGACGGCCGTGATAAAGGGATGGATCTGTGAAGAAAAATCTTCGCCTTGAACCAATTGCTGTGGCCTGTCGGCCATGAGCTAGCCCATTCATGACTATGTTTATGTGCCGTGCAAGTTGACATGTGAGAACTGTGATTGTGTACTACCCCATCACTTTAGAAAATTTCCTGCCAAATCTTGCAAGTCCTATGAACAGCGGTAGATCCATCGATCCACCTAGCTAGCTCATGGTATTCTTTTCTTTTCCTTTTAACCAGAACTTGCTCTCTTCGAACAGTACAGTTTGTTTATCCATCATCCATCGGAGTGGTAAGTATCTGGTGATACCTTTTGGCTACTTTCTTGTGGTGCCCATTTGGCCAAGTTAGCTACACACCTCTCAGCATAGTAAGTAATCTCAGTCACATGCTTTCTGTGGCCTATAGAATCCAGGGATCCTTCCATGAATGTGACCTTTCTATCTTACTCCTACAGTCCTACTTATGTTAATGTACCAGCAACAGCTAAGTGTATCTTAGGCGGCCATCAGGGCAGTGGTTTTTTTACGCTTGCAGACCTGATGTGATACATAATGCCAAACTGCGCACTGTTGCATGAGACACCAACTTTACAGTTGTTCTGTTGCATACTTGGAAGACTAAAAAACCGAACGGAATCAGCTGTTACATCTAGCATTAATTGATCCCCATCTTGTTTTCAGCTTGTTGTTGCTATATATCTTAGTATTTTGCCACTTCTTTCAGTAACAGTTATCGTTCGGCCGGCGCTATCTGGTGCAATCCAACCCAATCCTCTTGTGACTGTATACCTCTGAAGCAAACTAGCGGTTTATTTGCAGGAATAATCTAATTTCTGCTGTTGAGTGATTGACTTGATATCCATTCCTAGATTTGTTGATTCACTGGGGACAGGAGGCAAAAGGACGAAGCAGCAACATGAAGAAAAAAATTTCTTCCTGTGACTGTCCATGAGCACTACTATTAGTCTATTGTAAGTGATAATACTTGTTGTTGCAAAATTGGAGCTGGCATCAAAGCAAGGAATCGGAGTATTCACATCACTCAGAAAAGTAAAAGCGGATAGGAATATATAATTCCTAGAAGATAAATATCGATCAGCTAATGGACGCCAGAATCGAACAAGAATATTAGGTTATCCAGAAAGCTTTCGATTATTTAGGTCTAGTTTCATGTTCGAATAACAGGATCTACATATATGCAATAATTAGCAGCTAACCGTCAGGACATTTCCCATCTTTTTCAGGGGCCATGGAGTTGATTAGGATGCATTACCGGCAAACCGGACAAATTAGCACTGTTCTACTTAATGACGACACACCAAATTTGTCTTTCAAAGGAAACTGCAATAGTGATATGATTCGAATAAAAATCGTACGTGCTTACGCTTGATAAGATTTTAACAATATGTGTGTGTGTATCATTGTCTCATTGATATTTTCTTAAACAAGCTAGTTGCTATGTTTTGTTGGTATGTAGTGGAAGATAAGTATCCCGATCCAGTAAACATACTGCCAACCGAAGGAAATGTAAAACTAATTTTGACAAGAGTGGAGTTTAGGGAGGTGACGTACTTACCTCTAATGAAGATGTTATTAACAGAGGAATACTAGATAGGCAGCATGTTGCTTCAGGTCTGTTCTTTTGGGTCACGACTTATGACTTTTTGCTAGATTTATTAGTTTCATAAATAATGATTGTTGAAAGAAGTTAAAAGCCGCTGAAAAACAAAAAGATTAGGGGCCAAGAGAACATAAAAGAATTAATCATTCTATATAGGCCCTGTTTTTTTTTTTTGTGGCTTTTAGTTTCAACTTCTCTAAACGGCTTTCTGAGTCTAAAATTATGTGTACTATCCACATATCCATCACCGTTTTAAAAAGTACAGATAAAAACTATTAGCCATAGCAAAAGGCTATCAACCACAACCTAAAAGAACATGATCATAGATTTGCCCTAGATAAGTAGCTAACACTACCAATAAAGAAAAAACTAGCTAATAAGTAGCTAAGTAGATGACAGCGAACCACTGTCCCCAATGATGAATGCGATCAACTTCCAGTGTGTGGTGTTAATCTAGTACTCCTTTCAATATGAAGTTAATTGGAGTATTAATTTTTTATGTCAAAGTGTACTAGTACTAGCAGTAGCAATTTAGCAAAGGAAAGTAAATGGAATAGTAAACTGAATGGAAGAACTCCATAACAGGTAGTCTAACCTTGCTAGTTTATTGAGAGACAAAACTGTCCTTTTATTGTTGAGAGCCAAATATTGCTACGTACTACTCATCTCTTCATTGCTCTGCAACACATATGTTGGAAATCCAGTTAAAACCCGTTAAAGCTATTTATATCAGCATCCACAAATCATCGACTTTGGTTAAAGAATTATTTAGAATGAGATAGCACCAATTATATAGTTTACATTTCACTGCATTGATGGCATTTTTAATTCCTGTATGGATAGCTTTGGCATTTTTCTATGGCCTCATGTTGTAGGGGACATATCTAGTGCGAAAGTTGAATTGGGTATGAAAACCCACATGGGCCGTTGGATCTAAGGTGCAGCCTGGATCAAGTCAGACGGGAAGAACCCCAATCCACTTAAACCCTTTTGCAAAAACCCTCCGCACGGCAAAACTTTTTCATGAAAACGTCATTCCCTTCCTCCCCCATCACTCCTCTCTTTAGTACCCCTTCGCCGCTCCCCCCTCCTGGGTCACTCGCCATTCTAGACTCGGCTCCATTCCCCATCACAAATAGTCCCAATTTGACTTGATCCCCCATCCTCTTCTCTCGGTTCTAGGGTTAGGGTTGGTGCTCCACCACCCATCGCCCTCCCACCGCGTGCTGTCGCCTATCCCATCACCGGTGTGTTACCCCTCCCGACTCCCGATTTTAGCTAGCTCCACCGACGCCCCATCCACGGTCGTGCTCCCACAGGTGAGCTCCCTTCGGGAAATAGGATTGGCAATTTGTGACTTTTGAGAGTACGTGAAATTTGTCCTTTTCAGTAGTTGGATTGTGTGGAACGTAAATTGAAATGAATTTTCAGCGTCGGAGCCTCACATGTGTTTCTGAATTAAATTAAAATGAATTATGGACCTTGAATTTTATCTGTGAGGATCATTTCTGTGATGTATGTGTTTGTGAAATGAATTTTCTAGTGCCTCTTGTTCACAACTACATGTATGTGCCTCTTGTTCATTTATGTGATGGATGAACTTTTTTAGTGTCAAAAGCCTCAATTGTAATTGTGAACTGAACTAAAATGAATTGTGACCTTGAGTTGTGTTTGTGAATCAAAATGAATTGCTACTTCTTGTTCACTAAAAAAAGATGTGTAAAAGAATTGTGTGATGATCTTAGTGGAACCAGCGGCTTCTAACACTGGCAGCAGAGTGAAAGTACCAGCAGCTAGCTAGCAGGTACCAAGAGTGGGGCAAAGGCATCGTGGTGGTGGTGGCAAGGAGAATGGTGGGCGGAGGGAGGATGGCCGGGGAAGGGTAGCGGCGGGGGATCCCTAACCCTAGAACCGTGAGGGAGGAACTCCACTAAATGAGAGAGAGGAGAGGCAGGAGCGCAGCAAATGGGTACGAGGGAGAGGAGTGACAGGGGAGGTAGAGAAGAACATTTTTGCAAGAAATTATCGCCACATGGGGGTTTTGCAAAAGGGTTTAAGTGGATTGAGGTTCCCACCCGCCTCAATCCAGACCAGCACACCTTAGATCCAACGGCCCACATGGTCTTTTACACCTTCACACTTATTTCAGCTTTCACACTAGATATGTTCTGTATGTAACATATGATGTAACTTATGCGTAAATTCTCCAAATAATACTAGTAAGCCCCCTCCAAAAAAGCACTTGCTCTCGTCTAAAGATCGATGCCCCAAAGCATACACACAGAAGCTAACAGGAGACATATCACACATGTATTGGTTGTTGCCGCCTTGCCAGTTGCCATCTTTGCCCAACCACAAATCAACTTTGGAGCAATGGGGTTGTTGCGTTAGCTAGAGATTGATACGTCTACATATCTACTCGTGCATATCCATACTCTCAATTGAGTTTACTGGAGTAAACTGCAGGATAACTCACACTGCAGGCATGTGCAGTCAGCGTTCTTTCTTTGTATGATCCATGCAAATCGATCCACAAGCAGTGCCATTTGGCTTCATGTGTTGCATCAGTGGGCATGCATTCTTTGAGCATATCTTTGTCACACACGGTTGAGATGACACGGCAGTGTTGCACACTGACATCAAACATGGAACAAGCAGCTAGCCCCAGTTGACTGCTTGACCCAGTGGAAGAGAAAACAACCAACGTGTTCGCGTGTGTTTGTGTGACTAGGTAAAAGAGATTACACTGTAGGCTCAAGGGGACCAAGTCACCAAGGGAGACAGGGAGTGGAAGGTAGTATGTTTGGTGCATCATACTGTTCCCTACTTTTATGAACTAGTCTCGTGCAGGTAGTAAATTGTTGTTGCAATCGAACAATACCTCACATCCATGCACCGAATTTTTACCCCATGTTGACTAAGACAAAGGTCCATCACTTGTTGAATCAAATTGCGCCATAACACAACAAATATTCCAATAACACAATCATGCTCGCAATGCGCATATTGGTTGCTGTATCTTCGAACGCCAAACAAGTACTGTTGTTACCATTTACAAATTTACTAGTACCATTTCCAGTGGTAGAAGAAGTAACTTCTGACAGCTGATGCATCTACCACGCACCATTCAATTCCACCAGGAGCAAAGCAAGGAACAAAGGCAAACAAAGAAGGAAAAAAGGCAAAAAAAATCTAAAGGAAGAAAGAGGGGGAGAAGAAGCAATACGAGCCTAGGAGGCATGCATATATCCCTTTCATTTTGGCTTTTTGACTTATCTAAAAATCAAAATAAATAGAACATTTTTTAAAAACAGATTCTATAAACAGCTTTCTAAACTCAAAACTATATGTATCGTGTACGTAAACGTCTCTACTATTCACTATCATCTTAAAAATATTGATAAAAGTTATCAGTTATAGTTAAAATGTATCAACCGTACTCTAAAAGGACGGGACAAGCATTGCACTAGCAGCAGAAACATGTAGAGAGAGAGAGGGGCTAAAAAAATTAGTAAATACATCGATGGAGAAAAGCAAATTTGCAACATCACAACTAAAGCTACAGTTCTCTAAGTGGCTTTGGTTTCTAGTTTCTGGTTTTCAAAAGCCAGAAGTTACTTAGAACACATCGGCTTCTTAATTTTTGTTTTTTTTCTTATTTCTTTGTATTGTTTGTAAAGATATAGTAGTTTTTTATTTTTATTTTTTAATTAAATAATCTAGAAACAGTTGGACAGCCAGTTGGAGTAAGACCTCAATGTGATTAAAAAAAGGGGTACTCCAAATCTCCAATTACGCAACATTTTTCTCGTTCCTGGCTCTTTGTAGCAGTACATTACCATCGTAATAATAATAATAATCTTTCTCTCTCTTTTTTGCTGCTCCCCAAATCTGGCGATGGTGATGGGGACGGCCGGGGACCCCAGCGCTCCGTCTCCACGTCCTAATAAATCGCCCCCATCCAATTCGTCGATGTTTCCGCCTACTCGTCGATTCCAATCCTTCAATAATACTCCCCATTTGCGGCATGCTGCCGCGGCTGTTCTTGCGCTCGGCGACCACGAACCAAGAACACGCGCGGGGCTTCCGACGACAGCATCCCTGAGGCGGAGCCGAAACCGATACCTTCCTTGGATTCCAGTTCCCGGGCGTGCGCGCGAATTTTTCCTCGCCCAGGTGAGCTTCCCCTGCTTGCCAAGAAAAAATTTTCTCCTTTTTTATTCGCCTATCGTCAAATCTTTTCGAGATATGTGTTGGTGAATTCGGTGTTTCTTGAAAAAAAAGAGGATTTTTTTTCCTTGGCAACGTTTCTTGGCCTGGCTGTCTGCTTTAATAATGGCCGCGCGGTTGGTTGGATTGCTAAGGCCAGATGTATTGCTCGGGGGCGATTGGGCCATGCGAGGTGCGGAATTTGAGAGATACGGGAATTGAATAGTTCGGATTTGGTGCTAATTTGTTTGGTTTAACTAATCGCGCCAGTAACTTTTTCCTCTCCCGTGCTAGCGTCGCGTCCGCGCTTTCTTTCTCGTCCCCAGAAGCCGCCGAGGCAATTCAGCGCCCCCTCCCCTCCTGCCGCTTTACCTGTTACTGTTATATAAGCGCGTGTCCGGACAGGGCTCTGAGATGTATTTGCCCATTGTTTCCTTATCTCTTCTTGCAGCGCCGCGCCTAACCCAACGATCAATGAAGGAGTGCCAAATAGTAGTAGCAAGAAGCTGTAGTAGAATGGAGGTGGAGGAGGAAGCGTTCTTTGACACGCGTGAGGAGTTGTCGGCGTCGCCGGCGTCCAGCCCGGGCCCGGCATTGCCGTGGTCAGGTGGCCTCGACAGTGTCCGGGAGAGAAGGGAGCGGTTCTTGAGAAGCATGGGCCTGGAATGCAGTCCGAGCCCCCAACAGGCGGATTCTGCGGGGGCCGTGGGCGATGTTGAGGAGAAGGAGAAGGAGGGGATTGTGCCGGAGATTGGAAGATTGTCATCGCAGTCGGATGAGAATGACTGCTCCATGTCGAGTTGGTCGACGGAGGAGACGACGAGCTATGAGGATGGCGCGTCGGATGACAATTCTGTGAGTGGATCCAGTAAGGATGATGGTAGCAAGGTGGGCAGGAGTTTCAGTTCATTGTCGTTCATTCAGAGGCTTATGAGTCGAAATGGTAAGCCTTCTGGTGCTCCGAAGACAGTTGAGAGGAGGAGAAATGGATGGCTTCGGAGGTTGGGTGTGGGTGCTTGTGTTGTGGATCATGGAGGGGATGAAACTAGCACCAGCTCCTCCGATAGTGAGCGAAATGGGGGTGGAAGGTATGAAAGAATTAGGGTCCGTTCATACCGAAAGCGATCAAAGGAACTGTCTGGAGTCTACCAAGGCCAAGTGATTAAGGCACATGATGGTGCCATCCTGACGATGAAGTTCAGTCCTGATGGCCAGTTTCTTGCAAGCGGTGGTGAAGATGGAGTTGTCAGGGTTTGGGGTGTTATGCAGTCTGAGGACTGCAAAATTCCTCTGGATGATCCCTCTTGTGTCTACCTCAAAGCACAAAGCAAGTATGGGTTGGCTCCTGTGAATGTTGACGATGAGGGGAAATGCAAAATCAAGGGCATGAAGAAATCTGCTGAGTCTGCTTGCATTATCATTCCAACAATGGTTTTCCGGATCTCAGAGGAACCATTGCATGAGTTCCGTGGCCACTCTGGTGATGTACTGGATCTGTCGTGGTCAAACAAGGTCAGTTAAAGAAATGTATTTTTTTCAATCAGATGGTATTGTTCTTTGTTTTTTTATATCTTTTTTTATATGATGATTAAAATTTAGCTTAACATGTTGCAGTATCTACTGTCGGCATCAACAGATAAAACTGTTCGCTTGTGGGAAATTGGATCTGCAAATTGCATCAGAGTTTTTCCGCATAGCAACTTTGGTAGGCAGGCCTATAAACTCTTACTTTGCTGCTTCAAAGTTTTTTGCTTTTACTTATCAATATAAGCTTACAGTTGGCTTGCCTTGTTCTGCAGTGACTTGTGTCCAATTTAATCCAGCTGATGAGAATGGCTTCATCAGTGGATCCATTGATGGCAAAATCCGTGTATGGAACATTTGTAGATGCAGTGTTGTTGACTGGGCGGATGCTAGAGACATAGTAACAGCAGTCTGTTACCGACCTGATGGAAAGGTATGATTATTAGTGCCCCACTGTAGTCATTTTGATTAATTTGTTGCCTCAATAGTTTGTGAGATTGATCTCCCGTTTTCTTTGGCTTCTTTCAGGGAGTAGTGGTTGGAACCATTACTGGAAATTGCCGATTTTATGATGCATCAGGTAAATACCAAATTTGTGAAATGTCTACCAGCTTTTAAATGTTTTTGGTTTGCAATAGTTCTCCCCTTTTACTTTTGTAATATTTCCATGTATGCTAACCAAAAATATTTTGCATTGAATCAGACAACCTGCTGCGGTTGGAAACTCACATTGCACTCAATGGCAAGAAGAAATCCTCTCTTAAAAGAATCACAAGTTTTCAGGTAAACATCTTCAAGAAAAGGATGACTCTTCTTGCCATCTGTAACTTCATTCATCCTTTTTCATCACGAATGCTTCTGAATTTTGTTTTTTTAACATTTCCATGGCAGTTCTGTCCAAGCAACCCAAGTGAACTAATGGTAACATCTGCTGACTCAAAGATCAGAATACTGGATGGGACCAATGTGATTCAGAATTACAGTGGTACAACTCAAAGACTTAAACTTTACTCCTTTTGCTCTATTCAGTCATTACCTTTGATAGACTCTGAACTCATATTTCTAACCCATCAGGACTTCGAAGTGGTTTTTGCCAGTTGTTGGCAACATTCACTCCAGATGGGCAGCGTGTAGTTTCTGCTAGTGAAGACTCCAACATTTATGTTTGGAACCATGGAAACCAGGATGAATCTGCATGGAGACAAACAAAAACCACATATTCCTCAGAGCGCTTCCAATCCAACAATGCAGCCATCGCAATACCATGGAATGGCACAAAACCAAGAAGCCCTATTTCTTTGGCCTTTCAGATTTTAGGACCAGAAGGGGATATTTTCTGGTGCATGAGTAAGGCTGTCAAGTACAATTCAAGCCGCTGTGAAGAGGATTCTTTCATTAACAATTTTGTGTCAAGATCTACTGCTCCTGGTATTTTCAATCTGAACCAGGAGTTCTTCGTTGAGCCCTCTTGCAAAAGTTCAGCAACTTGGCCAGAGGAAACGCTGCCGTCTTGCTCCGTTAGTGCAATTTTGGATGAGTCACAGTACAAGCTCTTAAGGGACTGTTTCCAAAGCACATCAAACTCCTGGGGTCAAGTGATTGTTACCGCAGGATGGGATGGCAGGATTAGGTCGTTCCAGAATTATGGCTTACCAGTGCATCAATGACTAGTTTGAGCATTTGGTGAAAGTAAACGGCGGTATTGGCACCTCACATGGCCTCAAGAAAAGCACCCGTGCACCCAGCTCTGCGGGTCCATTGTGTGGTTTCTTGGTACAAGACATCACATGCTTGATGCTCCTGCTGAATTGTACATGGACCAGTGTTGTTCATAATCAACCCGGTGGTCCTTTGAGATCTCTACATCAGCGGTTGTTCGTGGCAGGCCCGGTAGCTTGTACCTTTTGTAGAAAGCTTTCAGTGTAGATCAGATTTGTTCTCTTCCCCCATTTCGATTGCTCATTGATACGCCACAGAAATGTTAGCCTCAGTTGAGTGTAAATTTTCCTCCCATCGAATGTATGGGAGCTCGATTGAAGTATCAGATACATATGTTCCCATATGTTCCATTCAAATATAAAAATTCGTTAATTCGTTCAAAGCTCAAGTGTCCAGTTCTTGACACCTGTTGTTTCTTGATCTGTATTTTGTCCAATTTCAGATGTGGGTAACTTGTGTTTCTGGTTGGGATCATAAGCTGTTTGCTGTGGACCTTGTGGAGCTGCTCAGAAGGTTATTATTTTTGTTCTCATGGGACCTGAGGTGGTTGATCTTTTGATTCATTTCCCATGTTAGCTGTACATCTCATAAATCTACTGGTCCTGAATTTGCTGAGGTCGAACTTAGCATTCTATGACTATTGTGCAGATCTTTTTTGTGTCTGTCAGTTCCCAAAATGCTTAATTTCTTTTGATATGTTCTTTGTTTTTTGGTTGTGAACATGCTATGTTAGGTTCCTTAGTTTGTCTCTTTGGGTTTCTATTCGGATATGGAATTAAACTTTTGGTTGGAACTGACACTTTCTTATCCGTTGGTACATTACATTGTTTGTCTAGAGGGCGAGTTGCCACAAGGCCCATGACCATGCCGCGCCAGCACAAGCACAGTCCCATTTAATTGGGAAAAGGAGAAAAAACAGAAATTTGTAGAAAATTAAGTAAAAATTATAGAAAATTATAAAAAATTATAGAAAAATTACAAAAATTTGTAAAAAAAATTATAGAAAATTATAGATGTTATTAATCATCAAGATAATTATGTCAACGATATAATGATCTTAATTAACTTGTTAAATTATATTGTATAGTTACCTCATTAAAAACTTTACAAGTAAAAACTCAACTTGAGAAAACATTGGTAAAGAAAAAAATTACAACCTATAAAGCTCACTAGTGACTATATCTGAAGAAAAAATATTAAAAATCCTATTCATTACTATCTAGATATAAATTATCAAAAAATTCTTCTAAATATGTATTCTCTATAGTATATTGGAGTATTGATTCAGGTTGTTCCTAGTCTTTGATGGTCATAAGGATTTGACCATCTCGTTCGAGAGACTTGTTCGCCGCTCCTCGATTATTCTTCTAGATAGACTGAAGGCTGACTTTGAGAAGATCATAGAGACAGGAACAGTCAACACATCTCGTACTAATACGGATAGCACTTGATATGTTACTTTCTAGGTTTACCACCATGAGAGGATGTTCAACTCTTGCTCAAAGCTGACGCTATCACTATTAAGATAGTTTGATAGATCTCCAATGCTTTACCACCTTGCTCCTCCTGACTGATGTGTACCTGCATGAAGACCTTAAGAATCTCTAGAAAAAGAACAAAAAATATTGCCCTATTGCATAGTCCCCACAGAGGTGCTAGGGCCTACCTGGGATCTTTCTAAATACACGAACACAAACTTATTTCCGTATTTCTCATATACCTTACATAATTTATCTTTAACTAATCTATAGTATGTTCAATAATTTAAACCAGTAGCATCACTTAAAAGTTGTAATACATTTATAAATCCTTGGAGTTTGACCCTAGGATCCAAAATAAAGGCAAATGCATAGAAAATAAATTTTTTTCCTCTAATATTTTAAAAACTTGTTTTCATGATAACTACAACATCCTATAGTACAAGATCATCTTCAAAAACTTTTAGGTGAGTGGTAATTTAAGAATGTTATGAACAATTAGAGGAGATGTTGGGTAGTATACTCTAGAAAAACAAAATGTAGCTTTATGAAAAAGTTCTAAAAAGAAAATATTTTTTCACCAATAGCCCAATCATCCTCAGTAAGTTCGGGGTCACTAACTTGGTTCTACTGGAGGAGCTACGAGATTGATGAACTCGGGTTCTAAGCCAAAATTTCTAAGTCAGACATTCATTGTTACGCAAAAGATCTTATATGCGGCTATTCGTTGGTTAGAACAATTAATATATAAAATTGCATCCCTAAAAGAATCAATGCAAGAATTTAATCTTTTTAAACCAAATTTAACAATAAGATTAATAATATAACAAGTACAACATTGATACAGTAAGAAAGATTGTGCATAAGTATTAAACAAAAAAGTAAGAATTTTCATATCCTTAGTGTTTACAGCAACATTATCTAAAGTTATAGACAAAATTTTCTCCGTGAAGCCAAAATCTTCTATAACTTTAATAATGCATTCTGCAATATTTTTAGTAGTATGTGAAACATTAATTAATTTAAATCCTATAATTCTTTTTTATTACCTAGTCATCATTAACATAATGAGCAACAACACTAATATAATCCTCTCTAGCCCTACCACTCCATATATCTGATGTCAAAGCAGTAGAGAATGTACAAGTATGAAATATTTCTTTCATTTTTTCGCAACAGTTATTATAATATTTAATTAAATATCTAGTTATGGTTTGCCTAGATACAACACTAAATCGAGGGTTATGAGCAGTCTTAATATATTTTTTTGAAAAGCATTAGACTCACCAAAATTTAAAAGGTGAATTTTGAGAAGCAATTAATCTACAAAGAGATTCCTAGGCTACCTCCGGGTTGTACTCTCAAGTATATACCGAACCGTCGGGGTTATATTACAGCTACGTTTGGCGCATTTGTATTCTTTGCCTTCTTTTGCAGCTTGCAACATGCCATTGCAGGTGACCCGTCCCACCTAAAGATTTTACAAATAATTCATTACCATAAATTTTACAAACAGCATATCTCACCGAATTTCCATCATCATCGGTCTTAAACTTCTTGTCGAAATCGTTTCAGACTCCTGATGTAGTAGCTCTTGTTCTTTTTGCACCCGTGCTCTGGGTTGTGGATGCACTCGTTGAGCTAGCAGAAGATGGATCTATTGGACCCTACACCGCTGGGCCGACCGCTTCTTCTGGCTCAACAGTTTGTTGTGGATGTGAACCTTTCGTGGATAGATATCCTTCTTGAAAAGATTGTATATCCTCCGTCGTAAGGCCGAATTCGGAGAATTGAAAATCGTAGTTCTCCATTGAATCAGCTGCAAATTGAAATAGTAAAGTACAAGTAGCTTACTATTAAATCAACAAATAATAACAAAAAAATGAAATAAGGCAGCACTATTACCTCTTCTGCAGCTCTCTGAAAAATCTTTGAAGTTTTTTCAATTTTCTAAATTTTGCATGAATTTCGCACTAATTTTGCCAAATTTATGCAAACACTATCGAATTTTTTATAGCTAAATAGAGAGATGAGAGTCAGGTTTGATGTGTGGAGAATGGAGACCAGTTGCCCCTTATTTATAGGAAAAAAATTCATACTTATTTGATTTTTTTGTTATTTTTAAGAAATTTTTATACCAAACGATCAAAACGGCTATTTTTCACTAGACCGGGCCATGTCGGCACGGCTCATGACCATTATCGGGCCATGCCGTGCCAGCTCGGTGTGCCGCCCGCTCGGCCTAGACACGGCACGGTCGATCAGACCATGTCAGCATGGTCTATAACCTAAATAGGTTGTACTGTGTTTAGATCAGGTCAACAGTGATAGACCATGAACCGGTATGTTAAGGCCTGGCCCGTTAACCATCTCTGGCCGAGTTTCTCTGCTATTTTAGGGCTGGTAAGGTTCTGGTACATGTGGCCCTGATGCTATTCGTCAGGACTTCTTCAGATTCAACTCAAAAACATTTAGCATGCATTTGTATCCGCACATGCTTCACTTGGATCGAGGTAAGGCGATTGATGACTGCCTCTAAAATTGAGCACTTGACCAAGATTGGGTGAGCCTTTTCGTCAAACATTAGGTTACTCAGTCTGGATGATTTGACCTATGAAGTTGCTGCTCTCTATTTTTTTTTTCTGCCTACCAGGATGATGAGAAATCTAGGTCACTGCTTCCTGTAACCTCTGCTTGGCTGACTGCTCAGTATTTCACATGATAGAGTACACTGGTTGTAAAACTTCTGACAGTACGATAAAGTCACGTGGACTGCATAGGTGATCAGTACGAGCAATTCATTTCGCTTTGGAAAAAACTTCACTTCTGCTCGATAGCAAGGTGTGTTCATGCAGTTTCATAGTTTCGTATTAGGATTACGTTAAGCAAATTACTTAGATAAAGCATGAACACTCTGACCACGACAACCACTCAGAAATGCCTCTTCTGTCACATAATGGCCAGTGTTTTAGTAAGCATTTCTGTTATTGTACACTAGTTCTTGCCATCATTGTATCAGGACATCATTATAATACTATAATAGTCAACAGAAGGTAGCTTAAATCTGACTAATAAAGACAGTCAAACTGCCTCGTTGCTTCAACGTATGCATGCTGCTTTGCTGCGAGCTGGGTCATTGCTGCTTTCCTTCTGTGACCTGCTGCTTAGGCCATTTCTTACATGTTTACCAGCCATACTTTCAGTTCATCACAGTCTTGCGAGTCAGAACATGTTGGAAAAGCCGAAAAGGCCACGCTCCAGATTCGGAGGTTAGTGAACACCGTGAACAGTAGAAGAGAATTTACCACGCTTGAATTATTGAGCTGTGCAGACTTGCAGAGTACTACTCTGCCCGAATCTGAACATTCTGGCCACGCTCGAATTATTGCGATGGTTTCAGGCATAATTGGGGCAATTTGCATTGCACTCGACAGCTCATTTTGCAGGGTGGCAATCTGTAAAATACTAACATATTTCGCTAGTGTTTTTTCAGTAGTACCACCAGATTCCGTTTACGTACGCCGTGACCTCGCCATCACCTTCGTTTCCGGTGACAAATTAACCAGTCAAATCGGCCCTCCAGCATAACAAGTTCGAGGTGTACTACAAAGTGTTGTGCAGTACGTCCTAAATAAAGACCCTTATGTTAGTACTATATCCTCCAGTTTGTTTATATTTTTTTTATACAATTCCTCAGTGCAATGTGCTCTAGATCTGAAGATGCTCGTTCTCTCCTCAGATACAGTGATATGTTAGCTGCTGCCGCCGCCGCCGCATTGCCCATGGAATCCTGAAAGGGTGTCATATGGAACTGTCTTGTGCTGTAGCAGCAGTGGGAGACATCCTGGTACAAGATCCACCACTCGTCCAGACATAAGATAATATGCCATCTTGCCCTTCCGCACCTGGCATTCGGTCTCCAACTTCCGTTCATGGGCGATGGGATCCTGGAGGTTGGAAATATCAACTGTAGACAGTTCATTTTCTCAAAATGCAGAATGATTCGTAGTTACTGGGGGCGAACCTACATGTCAGTATTGGGGGAAGTCTAATGTATACCCTCTTTGTAGATAACAAATGACACTTATAAACAAGCACGACATCATTATACTTGGAAGAATGATCCCGTGATCTTTTTTCCTGGATCTGCCCTTGATAATTACTCATGGACCCCAAGACTCTCTCTCATCCTAGGAAGGAGGGGTCCAAGAAAAAATGCAAAGGTGCTATGCGATGTCACTGCTCTACTACCCAAAGAAAAGAATAGCATGTGCTTATTTTTGCTAAGTGCATTAATTCAGAAAGTATCATGGTTTCACAAGATGGGGAGTAAGTTCACCGAACAAATTCTGACACAGTGGCAAATGTGCAATGCATCATTGCATCCTCGTCTACTACCAGATTAGCTTGAGATTTGAAGCAGAAAACAATAGCATATTGGAATCAAGATGTGAAACTTAGACCATGCGAGAACAAGCATATTGACCATGCCACAGCCAGACTCAACCAAGCTTCTCGTGCTAGAATGATCGAGTAGTGCTTCTAGAATCTAGAGGCATCCTGAGTCATCTTTTGCATTATGCTCTGGTCATCTTTTGCCGGCTGCAGTAAAATTCTTCAACTTGTCAGAGCTAGAAAATGGCGAACTTTTTCTGAAAGGCATGACGCTGTCAAATTCAGAAATGACTAGTAACAATTGCAGACAAGACAACAGAACTAGACATTCGGCACGTTGAGAGCACTCAGCCCTGCTGGTGCTTTTGCGCAAGCCTGTCCCTTCTGACCACGGCCGAATGTGATTGTGTTAGCCTCATGTATAATTGGAGTTGCTTGTTATCAACTACACATTTATGCAGGATCGCGATCTGTTATTTTATTCCCACGTCGCTTTTGAGGCTAAACGGCATCTACGTACTCCATGACGTCATTGCTTTACTAAATGATCGCGATCTACTGGTTCACAAAGCCCCCATGTGCAGTGCAGCTAGAGTTTGTGCATTATTATTGGGTGAATTCTTTTAAATTAAGACTTATGATTTATGGTTGTGATTTTTTAATTCTAATTTGTTTGTGAGAAGCAGTACGTAGAGAAAAATAATCGTATACGATTTTGGCTGGTACAGCTGAATCGATATATTTTGTATTATAATTTATCTGTAGACCTTACCTTTTAAAAACATATCGTTTAACGGCAAGTGATTTGGATTTTAGGTTTTGGGTGTTCTTGAGGCCTAGGATCGATTTCCTTTAAATTGATAAAACCAAGTCCAAGAACCTCGTGTATCTTGCCTTGATCTGGCTTCTAACATCCTAGATAAGGTGTGTTCAAATTTCAAATCATTTAAAGTTATGGATTAAAAGTTATGATAATTTTTGGATTTGAAATCGTGTTGATGTTCAGTTTCATGCTGAGAGAGAAGTCAGACCGCTAACTAAATATCGGCTTGACCACCCGAGCACATAAATCTTGTTTGGCTTGAGTTTTTCTTGGAAATTTCATTATAAGTAACTAGGGCTTTCTATTCGTAGCTTTCCTTGGCTACTGGAATCCAAGTAGGTGAAGTAATTTGATCTTGTAGGCTTTCATATCCTTTGAAGTGAAAGATTAACAATACCTAGGGAAAATTTAGAAATAAAGCAGTGCTTCTATGCCTTTCTTTCTAATAAGAGTAGCACTAATCTCAAAGTAAATGAATAATTAAGTAACATCTATTTATCATTTATCATACTTCAAAAATTATGCAAATCACTATTAAAAAATATAGAAGCACCTCCCAATAATCATTCGTCTCATCTGATTGCTTACATAGGTCCTACAAGTGATATCAAAACCATGTCAAGCTCTTTCTTATAGATCTTAATCGGTCTTTTAAGAGTCATAGTATTACATAGGTATTTCACCAAGTCACCCGTCTTTGATAGGGTCGACTTCTCATATTAGAAGGCCAGGATGGCAACCAACATTCATGCTTAAGGGCATTCAATCTGAGAAAAAGTCAAGAGTTCCTATGTTATCACTATCGATGATTAGATCACTCTGACAAATCTTTCAAATATAGAGGCAAACAACAAAGCTAGGAATCTTTTGGGGTCTTGGTAGGAATGAGTTTGACTATGTGTCTCATCTCGCTTTGGCGCACGATATCTAGCAGACTCTCACCGATTATCACGTGGGCTCTACAGTTATCAAGGAGGTGCGTCAAAACTAGTTCAAGAAAGAATGCAAAAGTTTGAGATTAGACCCGGGGAATCTTTGGATGAGTTTTTCCTTGCTTTCACAAGATCCTCGGTGACTTGCGTATTGTCGGTGTGGTCTGTCCTAACTCTGAACATACACGTCAAGTTCTTGAAGCCTTGGATATGGACATTTGGGAGATGAAAGTCACGCCCATTAATGACAACACTATCATAAGCGGGCTCACCTTAGATAAACTTTATTCAAGATTGAAGATTCATGAAATCGACTTGTTCTCTCACAAAAACAAGTCATAGTCGATGACGTTTGTGATTGATCCCATCAAGGGTTCTTCCCCTTTTGCATTTTTGGAGTCTGCCTCTTCTAGATTCTTCTTGTCTGCATTGCACACTCTTAGTGATGATTAGCTTGAGCAGTTCTCTGAGAATGACCTAACCCTTCTATCCACTAAATTTATGAGAGTCCTAAATACTATGAGAATGAGAAATAGAGGAGAAGGTCCAATCTGATGCTTCGAGTGTGGTGAGCTCAACTACATTCGGACCAACTGTCCTAAGCTCAAGGTGAAGGAGGAGAAGTACCGCATGCGTCCACCACCTTCGGATGCAAGCTGAAGAAGCACAACCGCAAGGTAATCCACTAGGTCCTTTTCACTCTCAAGCAATTTGACGTGAGTAACTTGGACTCGATGATCGAGAAGGGGGATGATCCACAAGGGAAAAGAAGGCAAATGACTTCACCGGCATGTACTTCATGGTGGGCGTCAATGACATCTCCAATTAAGATGATCTCTACAATGACCTAGATGAGGTAAAACCCTTGTACAATGAAATGTCTTGTGCTGTAGTTCACCTAGATTATGATCTTAGAAAATAAAGAATCATGAATTCTTGGTTGAATGCATGAATGCTGAAATTGCTTAACTTAGATTCTTAATTCATGTTGATAATAATTGTAAATCTTGTTTAGTCCTTCACTTTGAGTTAGCGTAGCACTTGATAAAACTAAGATGGAAGATTGTTTTTTCTCTTGGCACTACAGTGCATGTTTATATTGTTGATGAGTTGTTTGTTACTAGAGTGATCAGACTAGCCGTTGGTTGGTGGTCTGATCGGTGGGCGGTTTGACCACCATGGGGAGAGCAATAAGACCAGTGGCTGTGATAAGAGAACAATGAGAGGTGTTCTTAAGTGTTTTGAGCGTGTGCACGACATGGGAGTCGTTGGTTAGTTGTGTTGTGTTGCATGATACATTCTTTTTACTAACGTGAGTTAAGTGGATAAAACTTATGCTCGAGATGATTGCTTGATCTTTAGATGTGTAGATGACTTAGAGAACATTAGTAGTCGATGACAAGTGACCGAGACTAGGAGAGAGAGCTGAGGTCCTTGCGGTTGAGTAAGTCTGATTGAGGCTACGTGCCTCAAGCAAAAAGTACATGAAAGATAAGGATTGTAAAGTGATGAGTTGGTGTATATGGTGTGCCAAGTGACTTAGATTGGTGCAAGCAGAGACGATCCGGGGGAGACCAAATGCGTGAAGACTTGACGGCAAACGCATTGGGCTTCACGAGCGACGTGTCAAAGCATGAGGGGATGCTTTGATGTCAAAATGAAGACAGAGTCAAGAGAGTCAAGAGAAGGTGTCCAAAAATTTCGTCGGGGGTATTTTAAGAGTTTACCAAAATATCGAGTCGAACCTTCGATAAAACCGCGGCGCGGAGTCACAAAGGAGAAGAGATTTAGGTCAATATGAGCTGAAATGGCTAAGTGGATCAAGCATTAATAATTTAGCGAGTTGAGTTTTATAAACACTTCGAGATATATATGTAAATATATAAAACCCGGGTTGAGTCATCGCAACGTTCCGTCTTTGGCAATGGGCCATTTCTGTATCTTCACAGATTCCCGTGGAGTTCAACACTAGCTCTACTGTATTCTCTACAAAAAGAAAAGAAAAAACTACAGTTGTTTTAGATCCTGCGAGAGATGCGGTCTCTGCGTTACATAGTACCAGGCGAAAGCGTGGCATAATTAAGCAGGTGCAAGATCGGTCTTATGCCGTAGCGGCAAAGGGGGACAAGCGCGGTACCGGCCGGATCCACTCGCCACTCGGCCACTCATGGCTGCAAACATTGGATCTGCCAGTTTTGGTCCGGTCCTGCAGCACGGCTGCACGCCCCCTCGGATCTGGCCTGCGCGTCTGTCTGTCTCCAGCTTCTAGTTTCTGCCCATGGGCCTCGTCTCCTCCACGGCCGGGACCAAGCGACGCGAGACAGCTCATCTGGGCGAATTGTGCAGTGCGGAGACGTGGGGCGCGTCGTGTGAGCTGTGACCCACCTACCATGGATGAAGCGCGCGCTCATGGCCCCTGCATGCACGCCTTGATATATGTGTAAATGTACGTGCTGCTTTGTGGGAGTGTCAGAGTCCAGATCTCTGCCGCTGCCTGCTGCTGCTGCTGGCCTAGAGTATTTACTGCTGAAACGATGCTTAGTGGAGTACGTACGACAAATGCGCTGTTGAGGGGCGTTCAGAATAGATAGTTTTATCTGAACTGCTTTTTTTTACTATAATTAAGTTGTTTTTAGACATAATTAAATTTTAAAAAAATATTAGTCCATCACGAACAATACAAAGAAATACAGGAAAAAAAATACAAAAAAGCGTAAAATAGTTATGCTATGCTAGATTGCTAGCAATAAAATATTCGTCGGTGGGTAATGGGTTTTTTTGATTAATAACTTATAATTTATGATTTAAATATTTAAATTCTGTCTGTTTGTGAAAGATAGTACATAAAGAAAAATAGTTACATATAATTTTGATTGATACAACTAAACTCAATATACTTTTTACTATATTTTTTCTATTAACCCTGATTGATAAAAACATATCGTTTAAAAACTATTTACTTAGATAGTACAAGTATAAACCAACTTTAAACAAACAAAAAGAACCCAGCCATGTATGGGTTGTCGAATATATGCCCGTAAGTCTGCAGAGTTGGAGTGCTAGCTGTTCAAGTTTTTGGATGATTAGTTGAAAATATATAGGCTTCCTATGAAATCTCTATCTGCCAGGATTTTGTATTCCAGACCGGGCCTAGCTAGGATTTACTTGCTTTGCGTTTGCACCTGAGCGCCACTTGGTGGTTTTGCGTCATGCAGATTTTACGTGGTAGTAGTTTCACGCCATTCCACCGAAGCTGTCCGCATCGAAACACTGTTGTGTCAAAACGGAATTGTTTTTCAATATAATCTCCGCCGTGTTATGTAGGCCGAGCTCTTGGCCCCATGCATGTCCCCGACCAGCAACTGAGGCGATAAGAGGAGCCAAGAGGCGTCTCCGTCGCGGAGCCGAGCCGAGCCGCACCTGCCCTGCCCAGTGCCCACCAACCGTGCCGTGCGTGCCCGCGCCCGTGGGCCTAGGCGCCCTAGCTAGCTATGATTGGCTGGCTGGTTCCACGTCCGCAGCAAGCCCGGCTGCCGGTGTGCCGAATCACACCATACACGCTAACACGCGTGCTCTGGCAGGGGCGAATTAGGGAAAAAGATCATCAGAGTCGTTATAAACTTATAACGGTAACTTATAGTTATAATAAAGGATCACATGTTTATAATACTAAGAGGTTATATGGCTGAACTGAAAGATATCAGTGTCGCTTGACTCCGACGAATACATGTAGTTCCACCGGCCCTGTGCTCTGGCCGTCCCACGGCCGAACCGGTCTTCCTGCCTGCGTTGGGCCCGTGCCGACCGGGCCATCCTGGATGGCCTATCACCCATGTCCTTGGCAAGGATGGGATTCCAATCCAACGGCTTGTGACCATTATATTCTGTGGGTTGCAATCGCCGGGCCAATGGTATGCAGGAAGCCCAAATTTCACGTCCTCCCGCTTCGACTTCGAGGCCCAAAAAGGCAAAGCCCCCGTCTGGAGTCGCACCGCACGTGAGCCCGCCGCACGATGAAGGCGGCTAGCTCCCCATCAATCTGAGCCGCACAACGTTGATCGACCGCCCCACGACCGCGAATCTCATGCGCGATCCCAACCCAGGAGGTGTGAAAAAGTTAATACCAAATAATGCACGGACCCCCAGGTGAAAAAGTGCCTCCAAGTCTGTTTGCCTACGCCGTTTTGGGCGCACAATTTTGGTCGGAGAATGGATAGCCGGCCACGATGGCTTGCGCAATTGCGCTGACATCTGGGCGCAGTTCGCACGGGGTCCACTCGTCGGCGTGATGCAACGACACAACGGCGCCGCCGCTTGCCGTCGCTCCGCCTCCACCGCTCCCGGACGGGCGTCCTGGTCTCCTGGATGCCTCGCGGCCATTCTTTCGGTTGCCGACTTGCACGGCGAGATAAGGAGTTCCATGCTTATTGGGATCGATCTTAATTTGGTTTTAAGGAAATCATCAGACTGCTCCTCCTAATCTTCAATTCCATGGTGTTCTTCTTTCTCCTTCAGTATTTTCAGAGATGTTTAGAGACTGTTTGCTTACTCAATTTCTGCACTCAACTTCTCTGATTTCTCTTCGCTTGAAATATATCTGCCAGAGAAATGCCTATATATTATCTACGTTAGTGGATCGATCAGTGTAAATACGTGCTCAGGGTTGACCACATATTCAGGAATGTGCAAAGGAGGAGAGGTGGCGGGGGAGGGGAGGAGGAGGATGAAGAACGAGAAGGTGAACAATTTGAGTGTCATACGATATATGAAGCTTTTGCAGCGCAACAAGGTCACTAGTTTGTACACATCCAATTAATGGACAAGAATGCATACAAGAGCACAGCCAACGCCCCTGTTTTTTATTACGGCGGATGGTTTTTTTTCTGTGTTATTTTATATGTCAGCGAACAACAAAGACATCAATACAGATAGCGCAAACAATTTTGAATCAGAAAGCAATTTGAAGAATCAGTTTTAAGAAGATATCCAATTTATTTCGATTTTCAAAGAAACATATGATTTATTTTGATTTTTAAAGAAACCAAAAATCAAAAAACTAAAACCAAAATAACAGTCCCAACAATTTACCAGCGCGGCGAAGTTTCAAAGGAATCTGCCGGGCAATGTATTGGGGTCTAAGCAAACTCCAATGTGTCAGCGACGTAGACATGCTAAAAAGTAAAGGTGTAAACAACTGCCAACGGGTGGTGATCTACGTTACTCTGACAAAAAAAAAATCCATCCAACAACGATGGCGTCACACTGTCAGTTACTCAAGGGGTCTGGTTCTGGGTGCCGGTGCCGGCGGGGAGCATACCGTCGGCGATACTGATCTCGTCCCCGCCGACGAGATCCGGCGGGGAGCCCGCGGTGTCGTCGCCGCAGCCACGCGGGGCGGCGGCGGGGATGTGCAGAGCGGTGGCCGAGCGGAGCCATTCCCTCATTATTTGATGGCAGGCATGTATTTGTTGTGCCAGCAGACGGACAGATTGTCCACACCGGTCCCCGTAGATATGTCTTAAAATGTCATGGTGTTGTGTGACTTGAATTCACCTTCGTTGGTGCGGCGAATGACACAAGGATATTTTGGATAAATATTTAAATTGGTTTTTATTCTCTTGACTATACTTTGCTTCTTTGAAAATATAATTAATTTATATGATGACATTCTCGAATTGTATCAACACTTATATGTTTCTCATGTATAGAAATATTTTATCTTGTTGATGCGGGATATCTCAATCGAAAGGACTATCTAGCTTCTTACCATAGACAAAAGTATTGGGTAAGTTCTTTTGAGCTTATATATAGCTTAAATATTTGAATTCTGACTATTCGTGAGAAGTAGCACGTATAAAAAAATAGTCATACGTGATTTTGATTGATGCAGCTGAACTCAATATATTTTTTATTACAATATCTCTGTTGACTCCGTCTTAAAAAATGTACCATTTAAAAACTAATTATTATAGATAGTACAAGAATAAGTCAGTTGAAACGGAAAAGAACTCAACCATTATCTACCAGAATTTTGACGTGGTCAACAATCAAGTGACAAAAACGAGGTGTTCAATCATACTCACTCGATCCTTAGAAATGTGGTTGAAAGTTCTTTTAGGCAGCGATCAGTTCGGCTTCTCCCGTCACCAGCGATCAGCGTTCGGCGTTTGTTTTACTGTTCCGTGGCACTGTAGCAGCTACAGTAATTTTTTCCATTTTTTGTTTTGTTTTTTTTCTTATGTTCTTTGCATCGTCCGCTCTAGATTAGTGTGCCGTTTTTATTTTTAAAATTTTTAAAATTTAATTATACTCAATAAACCAACTCAGCTACATGTTTTTTCAGCCAGTTACAGTATTTTTTCAGCAAAAGCCAAAAGTCATCGCTATTCCGAACATCCCCTTAGTGTGCTGAAGATGAAATAGTAAATCTTGTTCGCTATGCCAAGTTACGATATGGATAAGTAAACACAAATTATTATTGTGTGTATGACACTTTATAACTTTATTTGAGATAATGCTTTACGTGATGAACTTTTTAAAGGATACAATGATAAAAAAGATTATGATCTAAACACTACACAAGCTAGATCATCTGGATAAGATGGTGGCAATGGATTGGTAGTGGATGACAGACACGTGTATGCATTTCGTAAGAGTATTACTAATTCCTTGATAGCGTAAGAGTATAGACTGATAGGTTAATGTGTAGTTATATACACTATGCATCAAACTACGCGCCTGGTTCAATTCAAACACGCGCGCAACCAACCATCAGATTTGTTCAATTCCAAAACGCCCCACCTCCACACACGCACACACGTACAGCTCGCGCGCGTGCATAGAGATGGGGGGCTTGCCATACCGAAGGCGACGCACTCGAGGGCGTAGTCGGCGCTAACAACGTCGAGGTCGACGGTGGAGAGGCCGACGGCGCAGCTGCCGCCAGCGGCGAAGAGGAGGAAACCCAGGAGGTGGCGCCGGTCGCGGCGACACGCCTCCGGGAGCGACACCGAGTCCATCACTTCTGCAGCTGCTGCTCGCGCGCGGAGCCTCTCGAGGGTTTTGGGGAGGCAGCGAAGGGGAGGAATAGCTGCCCCCCTGCGCCTGCGAGTGCGGAGTGCACGGAGGAAGCAGCTGCCTGAGAGAGACAGATACAGAGGGATCGGAAAAATGATGATGGTAAAAAGAGGGTTTTGGTGCGGTGAACAGCAAAGCAAAGGCCGCACGCATGAACAGGGAACGAGAAATAGCAGCCGCATGGGCCTGCAGCGCAAAGCACTGGACACTAGACGCGTAACGTGTACGGCCATCTTCTCCATTCGAATTTTTCTGCGGCGAGTAGTGCTGATTTAGGTTGCTGATCTAGGTAGCATTTAGAATGACGATGACTTATGATTTTTTTACTGTAGTTAGTTGATTTTATACTGTAATTGAGTTGACTTATTTAGTATAATTAAATTTAAAAAAATTAAAAATAGAAAAATATGTTAATCTATTATAGACAATGCAAAGGAATACGGAGAAAAAAGAAAACACAAAAAACAAAAAAAATGAATAGTAAAAAAAGCTCAACGCTAATGCCGAACGCAGCGTTCGCGATCGCTGAGCGGGGCCTTAATCTAGGCTTGTGTTTTATTTTTTTACTGCAATGACTGAAAATATGTTGTAGTTGTTATTTTTTAGTATAATTAAGTTAAAAAAACTATATCATTACAGACAATTTAAAGAAATAAGAAGGGAAAAACCAAAAAGGTAAAAAAAATAAAATTAAAAAGCTAAAAGCTGAAGCTCATTGAAGCAGAGCAAAATAATGGCTTGTTGTAGGTATATTGTACTATTGTATTGTTTCATGTGAAAATCTTGTAAACTTCTGATTAATCTTCAGTGGAATTTTTGCGTTCTAAATTGGTCCCAGCGTGAAATCGGCGCTAGTGCCAAATTGATGGCTTCTTGATGGTTTGTTTTGTGATATTGGCATTAGTGTGCACTGTACGCAAATGGGTGATTTGAATTCATATGGCAGACCAATAGACCGTCGTGGTCCTCGTTCGATGCGAGATTTCAGAACGAAGACCTTTTCTACGGGGGAGAACCTCACCGTTGATTCGGTGGGGTGATCAACGGTGGATGAAAAGAGTATCAGCTAAGATCCTTCTCTACTGAATTTTCTTCATTCCAGAATGGCTACATTCCAACTTGATTTTTGAATATTTTACCTTTCATTCAACAACTGTCCAATCAAACCAGGGCCTTTCCCCGGAAAGATACAGACGTAGAACCTTCCCCGGAGGCCCTGAAGTGAAAAATGTAGCAGTTCACCCTTCCATGACTCCCAGCTTGAATGCTTCAGTTGTGATGTACAGACTTGCAGTATGAAGCACTGTGCTGCAGGAGAATGACCAAGGAATTACCGCACGAGATGGTAATTTGCTGGACAGCAGTGCATTTTCACCGCAACAGTTCAACAGCCCTAAGATATCCATAGCTTCTTTCAAGGTCTGTGTTCAGTTCTTGCTGTAAAAAAATGGCCACGGCCGGCCGGAATACTTGACCTGTTCTTTTAAACTGTGATATATAGCTACAGCTTATGACTTTTAGTCCTAATACAAAAGCTTATATGAACAAACTGAAAACCGATAAACCGCTTTTAAAAAACTATCCTGATAAACCGTTTCGAAACAACGAAGAAGCCATTATTTTTATTTATTCAAAGGAAAACAAACCATAAGTTAAAAAGAACAGTCCTTCGTCTGCACAAACCATGCAAGTGCGAAATTTTGCCAGCATCATCTGACACAAACAAGCTGGGAAGAATTTGAATCACTCAAATACAACTCACGAAGTAACATGCATATATTTCGGACAATAAAGGACACATCCAAAAACTATTTATGTAATATGAACAGCAATTTGAGTCAATTTAATACATACACGCTACGGCACATCTAGGATACAAAAATTTACACCGGTCATGTCCTGAAGTAACATTAGCAGACACAGGTGTGAAGTCGAAATGGATCCGGCATTCTCAAGTGGCGGGCATTCATACTTCTTCACTTCCGCTGCTACTGCTGCTTTTCCGAATATTGAACTTGCAAAGGGGGCATGTTGAGTTGATGTGCAGCCACTTATCAATGCAGGCACAGTGGAAATGGTGCCCACATGGGAGTTCACGCAACTCTGCACCATCATCATATGCCGAAAGGCAAACACAACACTCCTACATTGATCAAGTCAAGCATTGAATTCATAGTTTAATGGGATTGCAGAAAAACGATGAGGAAAAGGGATCTTATATGTTGGGAGTACATGGCTTTTTACAGAAACATATATTGTTAGTTCTTCCCTATTGTGACTAGTACAACAAACAAATGGTTCAATACTCAAGAGTTCCTAGTGACATAGGCCAAAATAACGTTACACATGGCTAACATATTTGCTAAAACCAACAAGTGCACCAAAGCCAGAAGTATTTGATCAAAACATATGAGCTGACTAAAAGCAAGCACATAATCATGGTTTCATGATATCACATTCACTAGACATGATAGCAGTCATGATGAATGTACAATATGTAAGGTTCTGAATTGTAGCACCTCATGCATTGTTAAGGCCAAAATTATGTGTATCCAGAAAGATCATAACATGAGAACTTACCGCATCTTCAGCTGCAAGCACTTTCTCAATAGGTTGGTTGGTGCCACACTCTGTCATTATTCCACCAAAAGGCCCCGTGGCATCAACACCTTGCTTTTCAGTCTCATCCGTCCTCCGAAATTTGTATCGTGGAATTTGGCTAATGTCATCATCAGATGCTCCTTCCTGATTTCAATTAGATGATACAAAAGGTTATTTATTGCAAGAATGACATCAATGTTAATATAAATATGTTATATTTCACATGCTTGAAAAGCCATACCTGATCAGAGACAGCATACAGAATTGCTATAATGCAAGGGAGGCAACAGCAAACAGCAATACCAATGATGCAAGCCAGAGCAACACAGAATACAACAAAGAACACATCAAACGCCAGAAAGACTATGCAAAGCCTGCAAAGCAAATCATATAGAAACATGTTTACAATAGCAAACAATAAATGAGGACACTATGAAAAATCGACTGTTAATTTAAAAGACATATGTACCAGTAAAGTTGAGGTGCATCGCGGATAACCTCTTCACCTCCAGCAGATATCCAGTAAAATCCAGTTATCCACCATATGAAAGAGAACATTGTATTAGCAGACTCCAGATGCTTTGCGATGCTGCCAGAGTAAATCATCAAAACTCTTAGACGATATCACATGATACAATAATTAAATAGACACGAAATGAATTAACAGCTGGTGTGACAATAACAGTTGCTATAATGCTTGACCAAACTAAAGATCCAAGGCCGCGGATCTATAAGCCATGAGACATACAATTCAGATAACAGGATAAAAAGTAAAAGAGAAAGGCAAATGTATTACATGAAATGAGGAAATAGGAAAGTCATCCAACAGGCTAGAATGTTAACAGAAATGCAGAATTGACCAGCTGCAGTATAGTGCCTTTTTTTTAGAACAACGGGCTTTTTTTAGAACAAGGGACATCCCCATGTCCATTTATCATGGAAAATAGGCAACATTACTATAAGTGACTCGTGTAACTGCAACTGGTATACACACCAAACATTACAACACAATGTTCATATTTTACTATGCCTCTCCTAATTAAAGCTTTTTACCAACTTGCTGAGCATTTGACATACAGCAGAAGTTATATAAATATCCACCAGCAAAATAAGCATGTTTTCTTGAATGTACTCATAACAAGAGAAATTTATATGATTTTGTTGGCCTGGGTTAAAGAAGTAAAGCAAAGCATACACAGGGACGATCATTGGTTCAAATTACAGGCAAAAAAAACAGAAGAAAACAATCAATTCAACATGACTGCAAAATTGTGACTTAAAATATCAAGCACTTGGGGCCACTATCATCTTTTACTTGACCTATGAGAACAGATATAAGTAGATGGTACAACGTATCTCTTCACCGAATACCAAATTTAATAGATTCTACATCTCCATTTGTTCAGAGAGAAACCTAAACAGATTATGCAGTTCATTCTAATGAAATGTCTAGTGAAGACTGGACCCAGCAGAAGCCTTTACCACATAGAACAGGCCGCAAAGTTTGACACATTGCAACATAACATAGGTATACAACAATGCTGATGTATGCCTTTTCTTTTCTAATTTATTAAGAAGACCAATTTACAGATTCATTTTTCAACCCTAATTGAATTTAGGGCCTCTTTAGGACCCAGTTCTGGAGATACACATGTACCATTTCAAAGTAGTAGAGTAAATTATGATGTCATCTGGAAGATAGCAGTCTAAATATTAAGGTTTTATAATCATAGCAGACATCATCCGAACAAGAAACATTAGATTCCTTAAACCCCTTTGACGATAGAAGCCCACCTAGAAGAGAAGACTGGGGAAAAAAAGAAAAAAAAACTGGATATAACAGACTAAACTGAACTTCATAACAGTATTTATTCGTCACTTTGTATAAAGATTCCGTTCTAGCCTTGCATAAATCAGCGAGGTTGCCCTATTCATCCCAATCCACAAACAACAGCAAAATAAAACTTTATAGAACATCATGGAACAGTAACCCATTTATACAACCAATAATCGCAGGATTGGGTAGTACTGATTCAGCTTATGCACTCGCCTGTCTTTCTTCATGGCATGGTGGACAGCCATACAAATATAATGCTCCAATTTACTACCTTCATCAACACTATGACTACGTGCAACCATAAGAAATCTTCCGCTAGAAACTACACTACCGTACACCTGTGTTGCTCCACTTTGAGACAACACTAACACGCGAAAGAGAAATTTTTAGACACGGACTGTAGCTAGCTTGGAAATCTCTCCTACTTGTCAGATCCTTCAAAATTACCTGACGCAATCGGTGCGGCGACCACGGCGATCGTGCTCCCTGACATCCTCGTCGCTAGACGAGGACGAGCCATCACTGCCCCTCTCCTCGTCGGCGGGTGCTGGAGCCCCGCCCCGCTGGCCGTGGCGCATCCGGTACTCGATAGCGACGCAGACCATGTGAACGACGCACTGTAAGGCGTAGCCGGCGACCCACGTCCGAAGCGGCATGGGAGAGATCTCGTTGCGGCTGAGCACGAGCACGACGGCAGCGACGGTGATGAAGGCGATGTTCCAGAGGAGGTCGAGCGCCACGACGGGGCGGGAGTAGGCCCAGTCCGCCTGCCGCTCCTCGAGGTGCTCCGCCGCCGCCTCCCGCACCAACACCGACGGCTCCCGCATCGCCCGCCGCCCGCCGCGGCGCAGCAGCCGCGCCGCGCCGCGGAGCGAGGGCCGGCGAAGCGCGTTCCCTCGACGCCGGCCCCCGCCGCCGTCGCCGCCGAGCAGCGGCGCCGAGTCAAGAAGCGCGTCACCGCGGGTGCTCGGAGAGCGAGGGGTCGCCATCGAGGGAACCCCTACGAGAACGAGAGGAAGAAGAGACGGGGAATGGAATTGGGATGGGTTGTTGGAGACTGAAGAGCCTTTTCCTTTTCCTTTTCCTTTTTCCCTTCGACCGGTGATGTCAAGAGCCAAATTGGCACGGCCTGCCACGTACTCGGCTGGGCACGGCCGGTTAGCCTGGCTAAGCTCTGCTCATTTTAGTTTTTTTTTAACTTTAACTTCTAACTTCAGCTTTTTTCTCACTATTTAATAATTCGTTTTTTTCTGATTTTTTTTAATTTTTTGGGATTTTTTGTACTTTTTCCCATGTTCCTTTTGCATTGTTCATGATGGGTTAATATATTTTTTCTATTTTTACATTTTTTCAAATTTAATTATGCCCAAAAAGTTAAATCAGCTACAGTAAAAAAACTAGCTATAGTGAAATTTTAGTCAAAAGCCAGAAACCATCGCTAAAACGAACGCCCTAACTCAACATTCGCGATGTACTCAACGGTGCGGATGAGGACCAAATTTGGTCAATGGGGAAGATGGGGATCGGAAGACTTGCCAGTGGCGTGGATGAGGACTTAATCCCGTCCGATGTGATTGTGTGTTGAATTTGGCCAATAGTGAAGACTAGGATCGGATCCCAACGACATCAAAGAGGGTGAGCCACAGATCCAACCTACGGTAAGGACATCGAGAGAGAGGAGGCGATGGCCGGCATAGACAACGGGGGTGAGTGGGTATGGGAAGGGGGGGATAGACCAATGGGGAAGGGGGAGCGAGGTAGGGGAGGGGGCGACCAGCGGGAGCGGCTGGGTATGTGGGAGGGAGACGGGAGCGACGGGGAGGGTAGCGAAAATTGAGAAAGGGAGGAGAGGGGGCATCGGTAGTTGGGCATAGCTAAGATAAGAGAGGGGTGGGAGGGGTTCACTGGGGCGTGCCGTGCCCTGCTGGGCACAGTATTGTTTATGCCATGCCGGGCCAAGCAATTGTATCTAGGTGCCAGTCCAAATATGACACGATGGGTCGAGTTGTGTACAACCCATTTAGCCATGAGTCGTGTTATGTCTAGATAGGTATTATGCTTTAGGTTGGCACAATTAGGCTGATCTATTTGGATAGCTCTAATGTCAAGGCAGCTGGCAACCGACCTGAGCTAAAACGTGTCCAATATTCTCCATGATTCCTAACAAAATTCATATAGCATATATTATTTTCATTTGGTTTGCGACGCTGAAACATATCTGGTGGCATCTATACTTATTCAATATTCTAGCTGGTGGTATATATTGTTACGACCATTCTTTTCTACTTACCGTTTTGGATGTTGATGTGCACAAGTTTGACTATTGCTTTTATAATAATATGTTAGCGAAAGTTGTTAAGATGTGATGATATGGAAATGCTTTAGATGAAAAATACAATAATATCATTTATGTGTGTCAATCTGAATATCGCTATGATCATAGCGGTCAAAGTTTTAAAATCTTAGAACGACAAGTAGGAAAACACAGAGTTCGTGTACTTTGATGAGGTAACATTTACCTCTCGTTCTAACAAATATATATCATGCATTTGTTAGATTGTAGGTAATACATGTGTACCTAAGTTTGGCCAGATTATTTGTACGAAACTCATGGAGAAAATCTCAACCTTTTGCGGTGATTTAGACTTGATGAACAAGCAAGTGGGAAAAAATCCTGGATAAGTCGAGTAAGTCTTTCTTCGTTAGGATGAATATATGATTCTATTCTCAGTCGAAGAAATTTCGTGCTGGATGAAGCAAATTATGTTAGCCAAATCGGACACTTACATGGGTTTTTTGGAGGGCAAAGGAAAGAATTTATTTACGATAAAATATATAAGCTTTGTGCAATTCTTTATTAATTAGACGTGTCAAAAACATAACCGCTTAGATTTCTTTTATTTGGAGTTAAGCTAAAACAAAAAAGAGAGAAAGCTAAATAGCATAAACCATGAAAAATAGTTTAAAACATAAATATATAATTATCAAGCTTTGGACTCACAACTTTGACTAGTACTAGTTATCTGCTAAAAGTCATCAAACATACTAAATTAAAATACTACTAGCATGGTAATTTGTGTAGCGTTAAAAATATTTTTACAAACAAAACCCATAGCAAAAAACATAAAAAAAAAACATCTGCACACCATGGGATAGAACTAAGATACACTTTGATGAAGATAATTTGAAAATTCTCAGCAATTATTTTCCACCGCCATTATTTGTCCTCATGTTGGATCGCAGCCGTCCACCGGATGATAGTCCTCAAAGAGGCCCAGATCCCAAATAAACAAACCCTCGTGCCGCTGGTTCGGCAATTTCCCCACTTCTCCCTCCAGAACCGCGCTTCCCTCCCTCCGCGCAATCCCACCCCTAGCGCCATGGCTTCCTCCTCCGCCGCCGCCGCCGCCGACACCTACGACATCCCGTGGGTGGAGAAGTACCGGCCCACCCGCGTCGCGGATGTCGTCGGCAACTCCGACGCCGTCGCCCGCCTCGAGGTCATCGCCCGTGACGGCAACATGCCCAACCTCATCCTCTCCGTAAGCGACATTTCCTCGAACACCTTGCGCGCGCACCCCTGCAAAACAGCACAACTCACACCATCACCTTTGTTCCTTTTTTTCCCCAGGGGCCTCCGGGGACTGGGAAGACGACGAGCATCCTGGCACTGGCTCACGAGCTGCTCGGGCCCAGCTACCGTGAGGCCGTGCTAGAGCTCAACGCCTCGGACGACAGGTTGCTGCAATCGTGACGTGATTTTGCACTGGTGAATCGAGGCCGTGTGGATTGGTTGTGTGATGGTTGGTTGTTGGTTCGTGCTTTTGCAGGGGGCTGGATGTGGTGCGTAACAAGATCAAGATGTTTGCGCAGAAGAAGGTCACGCTGCAGCCAGGGCGGCACAAGATCGTCATCTTGGATGAGGCCGACAGGTAGCGCCATCCCAGAGCTGATTGGTGAGATTGGGGTAGTTAGTGAAACAAGAGAATGGTATCTTAGAAACTTTGTTTTTACTTCACCATTGGTTGTTTTTGCACTCAAGCAAGTCTATTACTCGTATGGTACCAGATCATGAGTTCAGAAATGCCCATTCTATCCTGGTTGCACAGAAATTTAAAAAAGAGAGAAGAGAACCCACTTTACTACAGACTGGTTTCAGGTTGGGATATAGGATAGTGTCAGACTATCGAAAATGAAGAAACCCCTGTGGCAACTCTATCTGTAGGAGTAATGCTAAATTCTTTTGTAGACTTAAAAATTGAAGTTCGGAAGTTTTGTTCATCATAGTTCTTTAGTATATGTAACTTTTTTGTGTCTGTCTGGACCTCACACTTGCTATATGCAGCATGACATCAGGGGCGCAACAAGCACTGAGGAGAACAATGGAGATATATTCCAACACCACGAGATTTGCCCTTGCGTGCAATACCTCATCTAAGATCATTGAACCCATTCAAAGCCGTTGCGCTATTGTCAGGTTCTCGAGGCTCTCCGATCAGGAGATCCTTGGCCGCCTTATGGTTGTGGTGGCAGCTGAGAAGGTAACGTTTGCTAGCTTTTGTAATTGTAAGTACCTACCTATTCATGTTACTGCCTTAGTTGGTCTAACCAGAACATCAATCTGATAGCAAACTGCTTTATCCTCATTCCCATAGTTGTCAGAAAATTTTGCTCAATTAGGACTCCTGGATGTACTATCCAAGTGGGCTGTTGAAATCTTGACAGGAAGATTTCACAAGGGACTTGTGGATCTATTAAATCCCTTTATGTATAATTTCCCAAAACACCTTAAATTATGATACATCATTTTAGGTAGCTTTTTCACCTGCTAAGGCTTTTTTAGACAGAAGGCCATCCACCCTGCTTTATTAAAAGCCAAAGTTCATACATCACGTAGAAAGAAGTTCAGACAATCACCTGCTAAGGCTTAAGAGAGTCCATTTCTGATACATGATCTTATCTTGCATATGTTTTGTTCTTTCTGTAACCTTGAATGTGTGTTTCATGCCTTAATAGTTCTAGTTTTCCAGACTTTTAGTTCTAATACTATCCTCCATTGACATTTGAAAAGCTTCCAATCTATGGTCAATCTACATGTATAACTAAAGGTCATATATGAGCTGGCACTTTAACTGTTTTAGAGTGAAAAAACAAGACTAGTTTCTTTGTAGGAGCAGAGAAGAGGGGAAGTACAAGAGTTATAATGTATCGTAATTTCTTAATAAAATAGAGTAAATTTCACAAAACCACACATATCTTGTCAAAATTATTAGAAAAACTACACATTTCAGTTTATATTTCACATAACTACACATATTTTGGCATAACATTTCAATAAACTACACATCTGTTGATTCCCATTGAATGCGATGGAATCTGATAAGTGGGACCGATCTATCAGTGTAATTGACATATGGGATCCACCATCAATGGCAAAATATATGTAGTTTTATGAAACAGATAGTTTTGGGATACTTTTGATAAAATGTGTACTTTTGGGACATCACTAAAAATAATCAAAGTATGTATGCTAAATTATGAACCACCTTCACATTTTTTTGAATTTTTCATGCTGATTTGGTGTAAAACAAAATAGCTATAGTTTGCACAATTGCGCTTAAGTGATGGTTAATTCGGAATATATATGTCTCTAAGTTTAATTGGGTATTCTTTTAAATATATATTTGTTTTTTAAATTTTTAGTCAATTCCACAAAACTACACATGTCTCGTCAAAACTATTGGAAAATTGCATGTTGTGGTATGAGCACAACAGTGGGTGCAGGGTACCCCTTTCTCTTTGGGGATATGGACTAGGAGGGCTAGAGAGCCAACACAGAGAGAGCTGGTCAATGGAAAATGAGGGGATATGGTCCCTTTATACCCCCTTTTGGGATTTATATACACAAGGTTCAAGAAAGCGCTAGGCGGGTGGTGGCCCGGAGACTAGCACCTAGGCGGACTAAGATGCGACTAGGCGGCTGGCTTAGCTACGAACAGTATTCAAACTAATTCAGAGGTAAAATAATTTATTGCTATTTTCTAGTTAGGGCAAAAACAACGGAGGAAATAGATCGCCAGGATAAGCATGAAAAGTTCCTCACAGTTTCACAAGTGCATGGATAAAAATGAGGCAAGAATTCAAGCATATGACAAACCAGCCATTAGTTGACAACAAATTTGATGGACTAGTTTATATGGAACAAATGAGGTTAAGCATTGTCTGGCACATGCAAAAATGAAGTGGGGGCAAAGAATTAGGCTAATTACATTCAAGAAGACAAAAGTTGATACACTCCTAAGAAATATCAATCCTCTCAAAAAGTTGATACACTCTGAAGAAATATCTTGAAACTTTCTAAAGGGACAGAATGCCACCAAACAATACATCGATATGCTGAAGAAATACACAAAAAAAGTGATCTAGATAAGGGCACAATGTGATGATGCATCAAGTATACCGCATTACGCCATCTCTGATTCCAATTTCATTCCTCCTTCGATTGGAGCAGAGAGCTAGAGAGCAGAGAAGAGTGCGACCTACGCGAGAGAAGAGAGGGGAAGGCAGCAGCGCGGCCGTGTGGGAGAAGAGGGGAGAGCTAACAGGGGAAGTGGCGGCGCTGGAGAAGAGAGGGGAGGAGGAAGGCGGCGGTGCGGGAGGACGGCGACGAGGGAGAAGAGTGGGGAGGGGGAAGGTGGCGGCGCGGGAGAAGAGAGGGGAGAGGGGAAGGCGGCGGCGCGGGAGGGCAGCAGCATGGGAGAAGAGGGGAGAGGGGAAGGCGGCGGTGCGAAAGGGCAGCGGCGCAGGAGAAGAGAGGGGAGAGAGGTGTTACTCGCTGGAGTCTTGCTGTTGGTGATAGCAAGATCCTTACTCTCATCGAGAGGATGACACTCTGGGAATGGGGCAAATTTTCTTGTTTATTTCTCACACAATGCCACACCAACTTTGAGGGTTGGGGATACAAATTTATAGGCAGCTAACCGACCAAGCATATGCCAAGATGCTAGTCCTAGATGCTAGTCTAAAGCTGTCCTAAAGCTAGTCTAAGATCTTTGTCCTTAAAGGAGATCTTTGTCCTTAAAGGAGTCAAGATCTTGTCCTTAAAGGAGATCTTGTCCTAAAGAGAGAAGAAACAACAACACAACAACAACACAATGACTTATCCATCACTCTCCCTAAGTCTTGTGCGTCGTCTTGTGGAAAAGTTGAACCACCCGACCCTAGAGCGAGCTCGAGGAATTTGACCTCCCAAGAGGCTTGGTGAAAGGTGTCCATGGCCGATCCGTGGTGTTGATGTAGCTCGCCTTGATCTTCGCTTCATCCAATGACCTCGGATGAAGTGGTACTTCACCCGGATGTGCTTGCTCGTTCGTGGAAAACGGGTTCTTTGCGAGCAGGCGGACTTCTTTGTCACCTGAGCGCCACCGCTTGATGTCTTTGCCGAGAAGATCACCAAGCGATCGAGCGAGCAGAGCGCTGAGTCGAAGCGGTGGGCGCGCTATGTACTCGGCCTCACGGTGGGCGGGGCCACCACTGCCGCTTGATCGATCGCCACGGCTAACGAGGCACTTGCCGAGGAAGAAGAGAATCCGCTTGTGCTCTTGCCGTGTCGATGTCGCTGCGTGGTCGCTGCCATTGCATCGATGAAGTGTCTGCGGCGGGGACACCTCGGGTAGTGCAAGCCGTGGTCGGAGGTGCCCGCAACGTGGCGGAGGATCCTCTTCACGGCCGCCGATGCTCGCGTCGTCGGTCATTTGCATGAACCGATCGACGTAGCCGGCAAATGAACGCCAAATCGGGCGCGTGTGGGCGAGGTGGCGAAGGTTGCCCACAATGCGCCGAGATGCGTCGCGTCCGCCTCCTCCGCCGTGCTCTCACGACTCGGCTTGACCTCTCCTCCATAGGGTGTGTGGGTGGGTTGCGATCGGTGAGCCCGCCGGCTTCGACGGTGCGCTTGGCGTGGCGGTCGACGAAGGAGATCTGGGCGTCCGGTGGACCTCGATCCCGGTAGAAGGAGAGAGCCCCAAGTCGCTCATCCGGAAGACGGTCTTCATTTCGCCTTGAACGCCTCGACCTCGGCCTCGCTTGGGCCGGTGATCACCAGTCGTCGGCGTGACGCCACCGCCAGGCGTTGCGCCTTTGCCCGCCGTGTGAGACGCGGCCGTGTGCGCTCTGCTGGAACCCGTTTGCTTGAGTGGAGTCGGCAAGCGTTCGGTGCTCGTGGTGCTGCCGCAAGCCGTGAGGGCCTTGCGTGGCGGAGAACCTTGCCCTCCTTGCCGGGATGACGAATCCGTGGTGACGGACGTAGGCCTCCTCCTTCAAGTCGCCGTTGAGGAAGGCGGACTTAACGTCCATGTGATGGGCGCGCCAATCCTCCCGGGCGCAAGTGCGAGGAGTAGACGAGCGGACTCCATGCGCGCGGCCGGGTGCGAAGGCATCATCGGTCGACCCTCCTCGCTGCGCGAAGCCTCGTGCCACCAAGCGAGCCTTGTGCTTGACGATGGCGCCGGCCATCCCGCTTCGGCTTGAACACCCACTTAAGGGTGATCGCGCGGTGGCCGGCGGGAAGATCCGCCGGCTCCCACGTCTGTTTCCGCAGCGGCGTCCATCTCTCTCGCATCGCGGCACGCCATGCCGCGTCTTTCTCCGCCTCGACGGAACGAGGCTCGCCGTCGTCTGTCGCGAGTGCGGCTCCGCCAGCGCGGTCGCGCCGATTCGAGGGCCAGTGCTCCGCCGAGGAGGTCGTCCACGATCGATAGCGCGAGGCTCGCCGTCGTGGTAGGCGTCGACGCGGTCCTCGTCGTGAGACAATGAGTGCGAACTCCACCATCGCGCCGCTCGTCGTGGACCGGGCGTTGGGGTCGATCCGGTGGTGTGGCGGCGGTGCGGAAGGAGCGGGCGAGGCGGCCAGAAGGTGGTGGAGCACTCGCCGGAGTGTGGCGAGCAAGGTGTCGAGTGGGCGAGCTTGGTGAAGGCGGCCGCTAGCTCCCGCTCTCTCGAAGTGGGCGTGAGTCGACAACAAAGTCCCTAAGAGTTGAAGTCGAACCGTCGTCCACCGCCTTGTCCCACGTCGGCCTCGCGCCGTCGAACACAACGTCACGCGAGATGCGGGCGCCTTGTGACAGTCGAGGATGCGGTAGGCCTTCCGAGCCTCCGCGTGGCCGATGAACACTCGGTGCTCCTGCTGTCGAGCTTACCGATGTGGCCAAGCTCCTTGGCGAACGCGAGGCCAAGACCCGCAAGTGGGAGACCGCCGCTTGCGCTGTGCCAAGCCTCGTGACGGCGTCCTGCCGAGGCGCCTTGGTAGGCGGCGGTTGAGGATGTAGACGGCCGTCACCACCGCTCCCGGAAGATAGCGGCATCCCCTGCGCGAGAGGCGAGCCATCCCACAACCGTCTGGTTGCACCGCTCGACGACGCCGTTACTGCGCTGCGGGGTGCATGCGGCGCGGAGTAGTGGCGCCGAATGCCCTCATCAACGCAGATGCGGCGCGGTCGTGCGCCGTGGTCGCGCCGTTGTGCATGCGCGGCGCAAAGACGCGCGGCTGCGCGCGCTCGCCTCCGGCGACTGCGTGCGCTGATGGCGTCGCGGCCTCTCCGCTGCGCCAGGACCATCACCCACATGTAGCGGGAGAGGTCGTCGGCGAGCGGCAGGAAGTAGCGTCGTCTCCCGGTGTGGCGGTGTCGCCGCCACACAAGTCCCCGCACGAGCTCGAGCCTCTCCTTGGCTCGGAAACTTCGCCCGTGAGGAAAGAAGTCGCCTCACCGCCGTCAACACGCGAGACGTCGCGAATCGCTCCACATGGTCAAGGCGCAGCGGCCCCTCGCACCATTCCGTAGCGAGCCGCCGGGGCCTCGGTGAAGGTGCCCAAAGCGCTCGTGCCGCGCCACGCCTCGTCGTCGACGGCGGCGAACGAGAGGGGTTGTGCCACTGCGCGTGAAGAATGTAAAGTCGATTTGCGCCTCTGGTTACCTTGGCAAAGAAGGCGGCGAAGATCCCAAATCCGCATGACCGCGTGCTCTATCTCGACACGCGAGCCGTTCTCATCCGGTGTCCCAAGGCGATGATGGAGTTCCGCAGTCGGGGATGTAGTAGGCGCCGGTGGCGGCTGTGCTCGCGTGACACGGTGGTGAAGATGACGAGCCGACGCCCTTGATTTCCACGCGGGCGTCCCCAAACTTGCCGAGCCTCGGGCGCTAGAGTCAAACTTCGGCGAAGAGCTCCGTCGGCCGATCATGTGATGGGTGGCGCCGGTGTCGAGCACCGCCCGTCGATCTTGTCGTTGCGTGGCGAGGTGGAGAGAAACCACTGCGGCCGGTGCGGCGGAGATAGTTCGGTGCTCGCATGAGCAATGAACAGAGCCGCCGCTCCTCCGCTTGCGCGACATGGGCTCAGCCACGCTGTGTGGTGTCGACAATCCTCGCCCAATGACCAAGCTTGCGCGATTGTGGCAAGAGTTGTCTCGTGCCGACTTTGCTTGCCGCCCGCCGCCTGGCGCCTCCACGGTCATCACCTCGTCGGCGCCCTCGCGCGCCTGCTGGCGTCTTTGCGTGGCTTGCCGCGCTTGCCACGCTTGTGGCGCTGTCGTGGAAGAAGGCTCCTCTTCCCGTCACCTTGGCGCGTGACCAGCTGCTCCCGAGTGAGGAGGAGCTTCCGCCAATGGTGACGGGTCGAGAGACGCGCAGTGGCTCATCGTTGTCCAGCGACCTTGAGGCGACCAGCGCCTCCTCGATCGTCATCGCGGAGGTCCAAAGAGACTTCGATCGGCGAGCCATCCGCTTGTACTTCTCGGGGCGGCGGAAGAGCTTCTCCACAGCTCTCTCTCGCCGTAGGTGTCGGTGTCGTCGCCGGCTGCACTAACTTCGCAATAGAGTGTTGAGGCGAGAGCAAAATCATCAACGTCCTCACCGGCGAAGGCGGGTTCTCCACTCCTTGCGTAGTGCGCAATGTAGACTTGCGGCGCGGTCGGCTGCCGTCGTCTTTGCGGCGATGGCGTCCCAAGCCTCTTTGGCGATCCGCTTGTTGGTAAGCGAAGCGCATCTCGGGCGGGGCTGCGGCGATGAGCATCGGCGCCGTCGATCACAGGTCGTGGTCGGCGTCGCCATATCGGTTGCATCCCACATATGCCGCACTGAGCTTTACCCTCATCACCGCGCCCGCTCGGCGTAGTTGGTCTTGGTGAGGTAGGCCACTCGCCGCCGGCCGACGTCCGACGGCGGCGAGGTCAAATTGGGAGAGCCGCGCGCGCTGTGAAGGCGCGCTCTCCGAACCCAGCGTGCCGCAACGAATCGAGCCGCTGCGTGGCGTCGGGTGTCGCCCGCGCGCGCCTCCTCTTGGCGCCAAGATCCTCGCCGCGCCCCGCCGCAGAGATGGAGCCGCCGTTCTTGCGCTGCAGAGCCTTGACCTCCTCGCGCTGCGCATGCGCCGCCGCCGCTGCCACATCTGCCGCCGCCGCTTCCGCCTCCGCTCTGCTGCTGCCCGGCTCGCCATTGACCCGCCAGCCAGCCCCTTCGCGCGCCGCGGCTCTCTGCCGCCGCTTCCTTCGCTGCTGCTCTGCCGCGAAGCTTCGGCCGTCTGACGCCGCGTGCTCGAGGCGGCCGAGCGGCCGAGATCGCCTGCGGACATGGCGCGCTACTAGGGGCCATTGCGTGGAGGAGTTCGCCGAGACAGCCTTGCCGCCTCCGGAGAGGAGTGGCGGGGGACGGCCGGTCTTCTGCTCTTTCTGGTGAGTCTTCTTCTGCGAGGCCGAGAAGGAGATGAGCGGGAGATGCTCGAGCTCTGAGGATAGTATGGCTCGATACCACTTGTTACTCGTTGGAGTCTTCTTTGTTGGTGATAGCAAGATCCTTACTCTCATCGAGAGGATGACACTCTGGGAATGGGGCAAATTTTCTTGTTTATTTCTCACACAAATGCCACACCAACTTTGAGGGTTGGGGATACAAATTTATAGGCCGCTAACCAGCCAAGCATATGCCAAGATGCTAGTCCTAGATGCTAGTCTAAAGCTGTCCTAAAGCTAGTCTAAGATGCTGTCCTTAAAGGAGATGCTGTCCTTAAAGGAGTCAAGATGTTGTCCTTAAAGGAGATGCTGTCCTAAAGAGAGAAGAAACAACAACACAACAACAACACAATGACTTATCCATCAAGAGGAAGGCGGCGGTGTGGAAGGATGATGGCGAGGGAGAAGAGGAGAGGGGAGACAGCGACGACGTGGGAGAAGAGAGGGGAAGGCGGTGGTGCGAGAGGGCAGCGGCATGGAAGAAGAGGGGGGAGGGCGGCGGTGTACCTCGACTCGGCGGCGTAGATTCGGTGGCGGCGAGGTCGAATCAGCGGCGGCGAGGTCGAATCGGCGGCAAGGGAGGCCGAATTAGCGGCGAGGTCAAATTGGCGGCGGGGAGGCTGAACCCTAGCATGCCGCAACGAATCGAGTGTGGTCGGGGTGTTGGGCGCCAAATCCTCTAGTCCCCTCTTATCTCCCGCCTCGATGCCCGCCTCACACCGCCTCGCCTACAGCTGCCTCACACCGCCTTGGACCGGCTGGGCGTCGCCGAGGGCCGGCTTTGACCGCCCAGTTGGTCCAAGGTGGCCGACCTACCTAGCTCTCCGCCTGGGTGCAAATCGCAACGGAATGCTGCGACTAGCGCCTAGTCAGCATCTAGCTCCGATTTTTTGAACCTTGTATATACATGATGCGTACAGGATGTAGTTTCCTATCTGGCCTCTCAATAATTACAATTGGTAAGGGTATATTGGTACATTTCTTCGTAGACATATCCCTATATTATTGGGTCTTTTGCAAGGCCCAATAACTAAACCTAACGGCCATTGGGGCTGGGCATCCCCACAACACTGCACATTTGACAGCTTTACACATATTTTTCTGCCATAACAGGTGAGTTGTACATGTCAATTACACTTACAAGTAGGCCCTACATGTCAAATTCTATCGCATTTAATTGGAATCGACAAATGTGTAGTTATTGAAACGTTGTGCCAAATTATGTGTACTTTCGTGAAATGCAACTGAAATGTGTAGTTTTATGATAGTTATGCCAAAATAGGTGTAGTTTTGCGAAATTTACTCAATAAAATAACTTAGTTTGGTTGTATGAATTAAGTCATTTCGCTAGTCGGAGCGCTAATTTTAGCACTGATATTGAATAGCTTTGATTTAAGGGTTTTAATTCCAATACCACAATGAAACAATGCGTATTTGCACTGAATAGGTATTTCATCTTGCTGGTGACTTATTTTATGCAAAGTGTAGGCCTCTTGCCAGATCATAGACATTGTAACTTTGACACTAACACGCTTCCCTTGCAATAATGAAAAATAACCTTTTTTTCTGAAATACACCTGCTGTGACATCAGATGTATCAAAACATGCCCAGTTTTTTTAAAAAATAATAATTAAGAGTGTACTGTAACTAGTTGTAGTGTGTGGATATTGCCATACCAAGTACCAACTAATCACGATCTTATGATTAGATGGTAAAAAAGGAGGATTCTCTGAACCTGTCACATCAGGATAGATCAACATGGCTTAATAGGTAGTTGCCTTCCTGGTTTACTGGATATACCTTCGGGTAAGAGGGATCTTCTTTTTGGTCAAAGTCAAGAGTTGCATAATCTTGTTGGTCATCCTGAAATAGCTCTTCACCAGATTGGGCTGTTAGATTGATAAGCTTAATATTTTGGACAAAGGATAAGTTTAATACTTACCCTCCAGGCACTTGCTTACCTGCAAGGCTGCAACCAAGCAACTCCCAGCAATTTTGTTGTTAATGTTCATTTGATTATGTAGTTACCAGGGATAGTTGATTTGTTTTGTTGTAAATGCTTGAATGTCACTTATTAAACCATGAAACTGGGGTAAGATTCTACCATTCATATCGGTTGTTCTGCTCATTAGTTTTGCGTACCAAGTTTAATTATAACTAATCTATCTATTCTTGTTCAACCAAGGTTCCTTATGTGCCAGAGGGACTTGAAGCTATCATCTTTACTGCTGATGGTGACATGAGACAAGCTTTGAACAATTTGCAAGCTACAGTTAGTGGGTTCCGTTTTGTTAATCAAGAAAATGTGTTCAAGGTTGAGCCACAACCTATCCCGTTCTGTGTGATGCGCAATATTTGTTCAGTTAATAATAATGCTGTACTGGTTCCAGGTATGCGATCAACCACATCCTTTGCATGTCAAGAATATGGTGAAAAATGTGCTCGATGGAAAATTTGATGAGGCCTGCTCTGCTCTGAAGCAACTTTATGATTTGGGCTACTCGCCTACTGACATAATCACTACTCTCTTCCGCGTGGTCAAGAACTATGACATGGCTGAATATCTGAAGCTGGAATTGTTGAAGGTAACTTTACAGCATTGTAACATGCAGTCGTTTGTTTGAACTTGTTCTTCTGTTGAATAAAAGTATCCTGTTTATTTGCACAGGAAACAGGATTTGCGCACATGAGAATCTGTGATGGTGTTGGGTCATTCCTTCAGCTTTCTGGCCTTCTGGCTAAGTTTGCGCTGGTGAGAGAAACAGCAAAAGCACCATGAGCTCGTTGCAGATGGTAATGGCTTTTTGTGCAGCTGCTCTGACACGGTAATGCAGTCATTTCTGTTAAAAGTGCATTATGCATGACTTGCTGATTACAGCTCTGTATCGTATCTCAGTCTGTAAGATAGTGCTTCCCTGAAGTAAAACTATCGTGTTTATGTAGCATGACATATCCAGCTGTACTGCTGTAGTGAGGTAACACCTCACAGCATGAGTGCTGTGAGCCCAAACATCCGTGACGTGTGCAGTGTCTGAAGAAATCAAGAGAATGGTTTGCAAACACTTATTTATCTTCTATTGATCATCTATTTATATATAAGTACATGAGTGTAAACACTTTCATATGTGAATACTAAGCACTACCTCTAGTGGAAACATCATCACTAATAAAAATACTAAATAACAGTGAAAACACATACTAATGAGAATACTAAACAACAGTAGTAAAATAACTATCCTAATTGTTTAATACTTTCCCTTAACCACAACCGGTGAGGTTGAGATGCTGTCATAAGATCTTTAGTTGTTGTATTCCAATTAGTTTGTTGAGATCATTGGCTAATTGATCTTGTGATGATTGAACCGAATCTTCAATGTTTTTCTTGCCACTCATTCTCGGATAAAATGAAAGTCCACCTCAATATATTTAGTTCTAGCACGGAATATAGGATTAACAGAAAGATATGTAGTTCTAAGATTCACACTACAGGACATATGCTTGTGATTGATAAATTCTAAGTTCTTCCGATAGCAATTGTATTTAGATGATTTTTGCTGTGTCATTTGCTAAAGCCTTGTGCTCTATCTCAGTACTGGATCTCGCCACTATGGCTTGTTTCCTTGAACATCATGATATAAGATTGAAGCCAAAGAAAACCGCTTTCTTGAATTTCATGATATGAGATTGGAGCCAAAGAAAACCACAAAACCACTGATTGATCTTGTGTTATCTGTTGATCTTGCCTAATCTGCATCAGAGAATGCATTAACCAAATTAGAAGTTGATTTGCGAATACGGAGTCTGACACTCACAGTGTGTCGTACATACTGTAAAAAAAATTTCACTGTTGTCCAATGATGTTCGGTTGGCATGTGTAAAAATTGACATACCTTGTTGACCGTATATGATATATTTGGTCGTGTCAATGTTACGTACTGTAAAGCACCTACTATATTCCTGTATTGTGTTGTTTTTACAATTGATAACTCTCTCCCGTCAGACTTTGATAATTTTTGAATTGTCGACATTAGAGAAGTTATTGGTTTGTATGCTATAATACCGGTCCATTGTAGAAAGTCAATGGAATATTTATGACACCCCCCGTAGGAGCATGTTCGTCCTAAACGTTCCAACCAAGCATTCGTCACAACACTCGCCCGAAGTGGGGACGTCGCCCCTCTGTTGGTGTAGGGACCTATGCAGATTTTTTAAGTCTACGCAATGGATGGGCATGTGTTATTGAGATTGCGCGAACTACTCTTGTGCACGCGTAGGGAGCACGAGGCTCACGAGAGAGTGTGTGAGAAAAGAAAAAATGGCAGCCAAGTTCAAAGAGGCCGCCGAGCTCGCAAGGAGGAAAATATGGCCTTGGTTCATGCAGTAGGTCGGTTCATTCCGAACTAGTCTCCTGAAGATCGAATTTATTTCCATTTCAAAAAGGCGCACATGTATCATAGGAGTACTTCAGTTTATTCCATCGTGTATGATGTTGTTTCTTATGCATGTAACCAAACCATGTGTGCCATATTATTTTTAGTTTTATTATAAAGTATATTTTAATTTGCAACATCAAATGTCGTCGTCTCGCATTCAATTCTTCAAAAGGAAGTCTCTTTGTTACCATCTTACTACCAAATTCTAAGGTTTCAAATCCATAAATCAAGTCCAAGCTAAATTGAACTATTACCTCAATTTATAATTTACAAATCAATTGCAATCACACATGTAGGCTAATTAAATGAGCATCGCATATCTCTAATTTTATAATTAAATTAACACGGAAAATTCAAAGCACATAAATTTTTTTTTGAAAATTACACAATTAGGTCGACTGTGCCGTGAGGTTTCACATAAAATTTCGTAATTTTTGAAACTCATTTGCTATATGTAACAACTCTTACAAATATCTCAATAGCATGAATTTTTGAGCAACATTCATAGCGGATAAAATTATCAAAAAATTACACAATGAAGTATGTTGTGCCGGGAGGTTGCGCATAAAATTTTGTAATTTTTCGAACTCATTTTCTATATTTGAAAATTTGAACTAATATGACACATAAAATAGTATTTAGGTAGGTAATTAAGCTGTCTTAATTACCTACTGTATTGTGGTGGGACGGCAAGCCACATGGTGGTCAGGTGACAGGCGCGCGACCACACGGTGGCCAGACTCTGGACGCCACGTGTCACTGTAGGCCGTTGTTGTCCGGTGACTGAGTGATAGAAGCGTCATTTTTGTCATTTCTGTGCGTATATGGCTATTTTTGCAAATACGCATGCAAAATACGCTATATATGCCAAAAAAATTCCTTTTATCGTAGCTCGATCGGTATGGTATGAAGTATGAACAATTGGATCCTTCTTCCTTTGGGTACGTGACAAATATGGTCCTTCCAGTTTTGTGTGTGGCCTCCAACTATGCTAGGCATGTCGATGGTCCATCACCCAAATCGGCATAGGCCATTTGTACTGAGGCGTGGTACGGTAGAAAGCTGTGTATACCATCCAGTTCTGGAATAGTTACGATCTTACACCGTTGTCACAAAATGGATCGATCTTTTCAGAATTAACCGGCCGCCTCGCTTTTCCATACGACGTTCATGTACCGCGCTGCTTCTCTACGTCTGTTCCATGCAAAAGTGACTTGATCTGAGCATTTCACCGTAACAATGTCCTTTCCCTAGACATTGCCTGATAGCTAGCTAGAGACTGTCAAGCAGAACCTATGACAGACCGACACAACAATTCCGAGCTCGTAGATACCACCGCCATGCGCCAGCCAACAAAGAAAACATAGGTGACTCGGGACCTCCTAGAAGAACGATGGCAACAAAGCAACTGTTCCCTCTAGGCCAAAAGGCTTCCGTTTCCAAGTTCAGACGTCGCAGTGCAGCGCCGTCCTGATCTTGTTGATGGTGCAGGAGAGAAGGTCGTTCCTGTCTTGTGCCTGGCACCACAGATGGTCATGGTAGGCCCGCCAGGCAGAATGACAGAACCGGATGGCAAGAGTGCGAGATACGGCGAGTCCCCTCCATTCATCACAAGTTGCATTTCTGGGATGTCCACTGGGGCGTGCCAGACCATTGAGCAGGATGTGTCTGTGCAGTCCCCTGTAGGATCAGCATGCTGTTCTGGTTGGTGTTCGTCGGCTGTACCATGTAAAATAAGACATTAGGGTTCAGAAAAATACAAGAGACAGGAAGAACAGATTGCACCATAACGCACTTAAATTATGAATACCCTGGGGTCAAGAAAAAATTTCATGAGATTGTCGACCGGTGATGCTGTCTATGATCAAGGGAGACCAACAATGCCGCAATCGATTGACCGAGGCTGTGGGGTGTGTTTGTTTGGATGCCAATACTTTTTTTTTGCGCTGTGTCAAAGTTGTCAGCTACTACTACCTTTTTTGAGCAGATCTGCACTTCTCTGCTTTGGCCCTAACCAGCGACTTTTTCGCAGATCTTGTGCAAACTTGGTTCTGCTAGCCAATAGTCTTCCTTTGCTTTAGACGGCCATGTGCTCGCGGAGTCGTGATCTTGGTCGCAGGCTCAGGGTACGACGGCACGCTCGTGTTGTCGCTGGAGACCCCATGCTGCTGACTGACGTTGCTGTTCTTGCGTCTTGGGTCTACGTGCTACATAGTGCGGCTGACGTCGAGTCGGCGATAGGCTAAAAACTTGTGGCGCATGTGGCATGAGATGGTACTGTTCCTCCTGAGTTCTGACGCTGCGACTGGTACAGGCAGTTCGCTAGTGTCATTCGGCTAGTGTGTAACAACCGACTGTAACTTGGGCACAAAAGAAATGTTCCAACTGATTAGCATAAACTTATCAGCACTCTAACTACTGTCCGCACTACTTAAATCAGATCCACACTGTGGAATACAAGATTAGACGACCCTGTCCAATGACCGAGACTTTGGACACGGTGTCACGATCCTTCACAGTGAACACCCATGGACACACAAGAGCTAAATTGCCGATCAAACAAAAGAAACAAGTTTTAGGGATACAAGTTGAAGAGAATAGGAAGCATGGAATGGGAGGAGCAATTCTAGACTGGGAATTAGGAATTAGAAGAAGGGGGCTCGGAACCAGAGAATTAGAGTTTTGGGGAGAGGCAGCACAGGGAAGAGGATGGAGTTGGGGCTATCGCCTTTTGTCTATTCTTCCATGGTCTCCTGGTGCGACTGCTACTGCCCATTGTATTGCTCTCGCCTCCCACTTGGGTCACGACTCAGTCACCCTCGTGCCTCGTTGGCCCACTTCCTTGGCCCAGGGCCCACGACACCAATCCAGGTTGGTCCGTAACATTCCTTTCCCATCAAAGCTTGGCTTGTCCCTAATCCAATGCCAAGTGTCGAAGGCCATCGGGATCACATGGTACATGAAGAACCTTAATGCCGTGGAAGTTGTTGGGTCTCATGGAATATGTACATCCTCGATGCTCAACTTGAATTGAATGTGGCTTCCACCACGCTTCTATTGCTCAACATGGACAGGTGGTGGTGGCCATAGTTGCTTTGGCTGCACACTACCTTGATAGCAAATGAACGCCGATCAAGGTTTTGGTCGTGATTCAACACCTTCTCCTTACAACCTTCACTTTCTTGGGTGACGGCCATGATTGCCACTCAGTTATTTTCATCGGTGGTGGCCACAGAACCACTGTACTCTTGTTAGATATTTCCTCGAACACCTTGTGATCAATGGGCAAACAACAAAGACACAACGAAAAGAACATCGACCAAGGCGTTGTGGCTGGTGTTGGTGATGAGGTAGTTGGCGTCAGGGCCATCGGAGTCGAGGACAAGCGAGCCGATGGTGTTGCGTTGGCGATGAGGTAGTCGGCGAAGAGGATGCAAGGGTCGAGGATGAGGACGACGATGGTTTTGGTGATGTCACCGTGACGTCTAGCACCACAGTGGGTAGCAGTGTTGTGGGGTCCAGACTAGACCTTGTTGTCACGTAGACCAGCATCAGCTCGGTGTTTGGCCGCGGCCAAACCTTCGAGTCGACCTCGGCATGCGAGGCATTTCTTCCAACAGGTTGTGCTCAGTGAATTCCTCCGGATAGTCATACACCGAATCGGTGGTGAGAGGTGGCGTGGAGGCTGGAAATGATAATGTCACTCAACTTAACAGTGGTGGGTGGCGTCAACGAGGGGACCATTGAGTGGCCAATAGGTTCAACGGCATTGGAGGTGGTATCGAGGTCGGCGTCATGGCTGCTCTCAATTGTGCAGTTTAGTGTGGCGTGTATCTTCTTGCACAACTCTTGGACTATCCCCTTCGGCTCCTCCGATGTGGCCTTAGGAGCTTGTTCCTTTAGCTTGTCACGCAGGACTTCTTGAGCTCCGATGGCAAGGAAAGTTGTTATTGTGGTTGTTGAGGTGGTCAAGATCATCAGTCATGGCCATCAACGCATCAGTGTCGTGGCTTAGTCCCAGCATCAAACATGTGGCGGGCGTCACCACAACGCCATCACTAGGGGTGGGCTGCATGTATTGGATGTCCAACCAGCAACAGCCATCATTGATGCAGCACCCATGGGTGACATCTCAAGCTCACTCTATGTCACGGCCTGATCGAAACCAAATGAGTGCCTCGACATGGTCTGCTCCCTCGAGCACCACAACCTTCTTTACCCTATAAGCATAGAATACCTAGTGCAGCACCTCTTTGGTTATCGGATAGAGCACATGGCTCACGACGACGCTAAGAATGCCTCTCGTGGTGGCTTTCCAGTGGCTCAACGTTTCGTTGAACAAGTGGTGGGTGCCTCCTCCATGGACACCACCATTGTCTGAATCTGGACGTCGAACACAATTACTACCACCATGAGTCGCCTACACCATCTCCTTGCTCAAAATCCCACGAATCAAGGGATCTAATGCCATTCACCATGAACACTGATTAACACCAAAGTCAAGAGCTAAATTGATGATCCAATAAAAGATATAAGTATTTGGGGATACAAACTGAGGAGAATAGGAATCATGGACTGGGAGGTGCAATTCTAGATTGGGAATTGGGAATTGAAAGAAGGGGACTAGGAATCAGAGAACTGGAGTTTGGGGGAGAGACAACATAGGAAAGAGGATGGAGCCGAGGCTATTGCCTTTTTTCTATTCATCCATGGTCTCTTGGCACCATTGTTGCTACCTTTTGTATTGCTCTCCCTCCCATTTGGGCCATGACGAGGATTAATTAAATACAGATTTGATACTTAATTAAGGCCGCATAACCCACCTGGTCGTAAGCTTTCCAAAGATGTTCCCCGAGCACCTTTGATCGAAGAACTATTATACACTTTACTCGATCAAGAGACCCCTTGGAGATTCCATGAGCTAATATGACGACTCGTTTCCAAGGGACTTATTTCGTGTGATAGATAAAATACGTGCTTTATTCATCCTAAACAGCACGACGTTTTAGCCCTATATCTCTTACAACAACCACTATGCGTTGTTCCCATGATTATCTCTCACTAACAACCGAAGATCAGTTATCACCAGATATCCCTTTCTGATAGCAACCAACCCTTTGATCGGACGCAGTGATTCCATGAGACGTCTCTTCAGATGGATAATTGACACCCCTTTTACAGTATTTAAAGGTTGACGAGAGAAAATAGAAAGAAAATCCGAACGAGAATTTGGAGAGCAAGCTAAGACAACAAAGATCTTTCGAGTAGTGAAAATTATATATTAGGAGCTAGTTAAATCACTTTTAAATCAGTTCGTGGCAATAAAGATCATTCACTTTTCTCTTGCTGAATCATTTCAAAAAAAATTCAATCTTTTTTCTTACAATTTTATAAAATCAACGATTTGATAGTTGACAGACCACTTGGGCACCGTCGTGCCTCCTTTGTCCCCGACCCACAATACCAACCCAGGTCGGGTTCATAACTAGGGCTGAACAAAATGCTTGAGGCTCGTGAGCTACTCGAGCTCGTAGCCGGCTCGGCTCGGCTCGGCTCGAGCTCGAATTTTTCTAGCGAGCCAAGCCCAAGAAATAGCTCGGCTCACTAACAAGCCGAGCCCGAGCCGCTCGCGAGCCCAAACGAGCGTACTATCGCCAGTGCCCAGTCGCCACTCGGTCTCCGCCCGACCGCCCGGATGGAGTCTAGTGCTCTCAACCTCTCTCGCATTCCCCAAATCCTCGCCCGCACTCACTCGGTCTCCGGCTCTCCGCCTCCGGATTCTCTACCCGCGCACCGCCGCCTCCCTCCCGCACCCCCCGGTGCACCGCCGCCTCCCTCCCCGCGGCCGGATCCGGGCAGAGAAGGGCCGGTCGGGAGCCGGCGGCGGATCCGCCGGATCTGGCGTCGAGGAGAGCAAATTCGGTGGCAGCAAGAGCTGAGGAAGGCCTGACGAGGCTGGGCGCGGTGGGATCCGGCGGCGGCGGCCACAACCAGCGCGAGCGCCTTCTCCGTGACGTCCGCCGTCGAGCCTCTACTTGAGCTTGCGAGCCGGCTTAAGCCACCTGTCGAGCCTGGGTCAATCCTGCCTTTTAGCTTGGTTGCTAAACGAGACGAGCCGAGCCATGGCTCGGCTCGGTGCGAGCTCGGCCAAGACTGGCTCGAGCCAGCTTGGCTCGACTTGTTTCCACCCCTATCCATAACATTGGGGTTAGCAGTAGGCCCCCACTGATCCTTCTGCCTGTTCGGCCTCCATTTGTGCATCCATTACCAAAGGAGCCGGAAGACGAGGGTTCGAGACGGCACTAGTACAAGGGCGGCGAAAGGAGGAAGAGCTGAAGAATGCACGAAAAATCCCACGCTGTTGTGATGTGCGTGCCGTCCTCCAGGGGCCCATGCGTCCGGTCCGGCCATTCCCCACGGAACGGCGAGTGCTAAAAGCCTAAAAATAAGCTGAAAATGGCCTTGGAAAGGTCAGTCCAGCACAGAAGCGTTGCCTCACCGGCACTCCCCAGTCAGCGGCCGGGTGCCCACCGACACCTCCCATCTCTCAACATCAAGCACAAAACGCTCCCGCTCACCTCCCAAAACGCTCGCGAAGGCTTCGAAACCTTACTGTAACCGCTCATCCTTCAGAATTTTGGCGGTGTCATTGCGTCATCTGCGGTTAACGATGGCTTAGGCTGCTTAGTTTCCTTAAGCTCCCCTTTCAGGGAGTACTACTGTAACCCGTTCCGGTTCTCATGTAGATGTAGTGGTGCTAGTTTTCTTTTACTACTCCAGTGGTTAGTACGAGCCAAAGGCAACTGATTGCCCAGCCTATCACAGACGCGACTAGATCCACTGGCTACGAGACAGCTAACGCCATTAAAACGAAGTCACAGCTCGCCAGATAGGCCCGAGGCCGGGACAAACATACCAAGCGGTCCACCAATGGCAAAGCAGGCCACCTTTGGCTAACAAGCTGGCCGAGATGCCTTGTATGCTCCACAAATGAACAGTACCAGTACTAGCTGTAGCCATCTTGTCTCACCATGCCATGCAGTCACGTACCTTTAGGGTACTAAACAAGATCACCAAATGTTAAAAAAAAAGGGGTCACAGAACTACGGGGCAGGCATTTTGAGCCGGTAATGCAAGAAAAACTGGCCGTTCCTCCTGTCTTCTGTTCTCTTGAGTTTGGAGTGCAAGTTGCGACATCATAGCATTACTGTTTATAAATATAAACAAGTGCAAAGCCAGATTCTCACGTGCACATAATGATTTGGGCATGATTAACGGCAATATATACAAGGAACATACAACTGGAGTTGTCTGGGAGTTAAAACACGCAGAGATACTATTACTAAACAGCTACTAGCAACTTACACTTAACTAGCCCATAACAACAAAGAAAATCTGTGACGGTAATAGCACCACAAAAGCACAAACCTAACAAACCGCTGCTCAATTTACTTCGTCCTCGCTTAAGACAGACACTGATCACTTAAGAGAGCAACACTCTTTTTTATCCTGATTCCTTTGGAGAATTTGGTAGGATCAGTACTTGATAGGCATGCCATGTCGATCCAACCTGCCAGTGGCGGGTACGCCTTATTGGTGAACTTGGCATGCAAGGAGACCGACCTCTGCCGCCGGCGCGAACGAGTGCGCCGACGCCTTCCGGAGAGAGCTGGACTTTTCGTATTGCGGCCTCTGCTTCGGCGCGCTCTGGGACCGCGCCTTGGCACGGAACGACTCCGTGTTCGCCATGTAGTTCGGGTAGTCGGGGTAGCCCCCAAAGAGGCGGCGCGAGCACTCGCTCTTGGTCGGCGTGAACGGCCCCCGTCTCGAGCTCCCAGGCAGCGACGTCGCCGAGAAGAACTGCGGGCTGTCACAGAGCTCGGCAATGTCCACGGGCATGCGCAACGGACAGAGGGCCTCGCTCGTGCCCACGGACGACGGGCTGGGCACGGACTGCTGCGCGGGCGTGGAGTCCTTGGACGGTGACTCAGGCATGGTTGCAAAGCTCCGGCTGTTCTGGTCAGACGTCCTGCTGGAGCACGACGACTGGAGGTGGTTGCCGCTGCCGCCGCCACCGCTCCTCCTCTTGGAAGCATATCGGCCCGGCTTGCCAGGGTCCACTTCAAGAATCTTCGCGTTCTTCTCGTCATCCATGCACCTCTCCTCTACCCATCTGTCCAGCCAGTTCCTCCCACAAGATTCTGACCTCTCCCTGCTCAGCCTCTCACTACCCGGTGTCCTCGATGAGCTCCCCTGCAAAAATCACCATACCACTGTCATGGCCACGAAAATGAACAAACGCAAAACTTTCAACATAGAGTAAGGAATACCTTTAGAGAACCGGATCGGCCGTGCCTGGGCAGACCGTCATGAACCGCCTGATCGTACTTCTCCGGCGTCGGCGGACCCTGCAATGCAAATAACCGTAAGAACGCGTCCAGGTCATGGTACTTGGCAAGTAGCAGAGTGCAAGCCGGGGTGCGTGATCTTTTCACTTACCGGGTGCGCCGCAACTTGCTGGGAGCGGATGGTGCGCGCGCGCCTCTGGACGCGGACGAGAGCGTGCATGCACCGGAGCGTCTCGGCCGCCTGCCGGCGCACGATATTGCCGCGGACCAGCGCCTGCAGCTTCACCAGCCCGCGCAGCGCCTTCAGTGCCCGCCTCGCCTTCGCACGCAACGACAAGCAAGAGAGGTTAATCAGTAGCGATCCCATAACCATGGGCATCTGGATTGTAGACTAGAGGTTGACATGCCAACCACCTCCGCCATTACTACTACGGCACTAGCTGCTTCCAAGAACAGTAACTACGTAACAATGTGCAAACTGAAAAAAAGCTTTGTTCTTGAGAAGGAAAGCGAGTAAAGCGGCGAAGGCCATGCCCTGCTTCCATAAAAAAAAGCCTAGATAGGGACTGAAGCAATGAAGACATAGAAATGGCAGAGCAGCAGCACAAAGTGGCTTCTCTTAGCTGGAGACGTGACCAGGGCAACTCGTTTGTACACATGAGCACGGAAATTTCTTTCCGAGAAGCAAAAAAGATGAAATTTTGCAACAAAAAATGTGTCCCCTTTTGCTTTAAAACGATGTTTCCGACAACTTAAGCCGAAAAAAAGTTGATTTTGGAGTTTGCACAAAAAATTAGGAACTGAAGAGTCGAGGGAGAAGCTAACCAGGTAGCCACGAAAAGCGGCCTGGATCCGAACAGCCGCCCACTCTTCCCGCTTCGCGGCGGCCGGCGCGCACCGTCCGCTGCTAGTCAGCCGCACCACGGCGGCGGCCGCCTGCGCCGCGGCAAAGGCGGCCTCGGCCACCGCCGCGGTCGCAGCAGCCACCGCGATGGCCCGCTTGCTCTGCTCGTCGTCCCCCTCATCCGACGCCGCGTACGCACGCAGGGACGTCACCGGCCTGTGCACCGGAGGCACCGGTGGCCGCACCGGGGCCTTCTCCCGGAAGGACTTCCCGAAACCCCAGCGCTTCTTCTCCCTCGCCGGCTTCGGCTCGCCGGAGGCGGAGCTCGTCTTCTTGCCACCGCCGAGCAGCCCGCGCAGCCACCTAGAAGCCCACCCCATCTTCTCCAGCTACTTCTCCTCGGCCTCCCGCATGGCCTTTTCTTAGTTCCAGTAGTTCACCGGGGCAGCAAAAGAGAGAGCGGGAGAGGAAACCAAAACAGTAAAACACGCACACGCTTACATACACCAAGAAAAGAGAAAAACAGGAGGGAGGGGAAGAGTCCAGTGGAAGACGAGAGGGAGCAAAAAAGGTCGGGCCCTTCAGCGTGAATGGTTTTTCTTATTCCGTGTTGCTTTCGCTGTGAATGGGAATTCTCGGCCATTTTGCCTTCACCCGTATGGCAATACCGTGTTTGTCCTTATTCCACATGTATTACTATTTTTGGCCCTCTCTTGCAGCCAGAGAGCGCGCGAAGGAAGATGACGTGGTCCTCGACTACGCGAGGGGAGATGCATGGTTGGGAACCGCGTGAGGACGATGGCGCGGTCGGGTTGCACACGAGGAGGAGATGGTGCGGTACTGGGGTGGCACGGTACGGGGCCATGCGAGAGGTGGTGCGGTGTGGAGAGATGCGCCGGTGAAGTAGCATGACAACGAGCACGCGCACGATAAAGCCAACAAAGAGGGAACACAATGTTGAAAGAGGGAACACCGCCGTCGGAGGAGAGACAACACCACCGCCACCTTCCCCTGACCCACATCCCAACCATACCACCTCTCTCGCGCGCACCCCGACAACACCACCTCCCCTCACGTGCTCCCTAGCGGTGAATAGGCTTAGTTTGAGGGTTGTAAGGGTAAGGTGATATATATTGATTGCCTGCTCGTCGGGTCGTATACTCAGTTGACTATTTCCTTGATCAAACAGTGTTAGTAGAAAATATGGTCTTCTTACCATACGTGTGAATCATAGAACATAATATTAGTTCTATATTCTTAGTTTTAAATTGTTCACGTTTTTCATGTTCTATGATTTGCATGCATGGTAAGAAAGACCATATTTTCTACTAACACTGTTTGATCAAGGAAACAATCAATCAGGTATATGGCCGATAGAGCAAACGATCAACACATATCACCTTACCCTCACCACCCTCAAACTAAGCCCATTTCACGAATTCTTGCCATTTTCGGCCCTGCGGTATAGAAATATCGTATTTGGCCCCTTTCCACACTTATTGCTGTCTTTGGCCCCCTCCCCTTGCCCGGGAGCATGCGAGGGGAGGTGGCGAGGGAGGTGGTGCGGTCAGGATGGGGGCTAGGGGAGGTGGCGGTGGCGTCATCTCTCCTTCGACGACGGTGTCCCCTCGCCGACGTTGTCGTCCCCTCTTTGCCGGCTTTGTCGTGCGCACACTCGTCGTCGTGCTGCTTCGCTGGCGCATCGCCCCATACTGCACCACCTCCTCGTATGGCCCATACCACGCGCACCTCCACTTGCATGTCCCAGTGCCGCACCATCTCCCCCTCGCGTGTAGCCCGACCGCACCACCTCCCTCGTGCGCACCCCGACTGCGCCACCTCCCCTCGTGTGCTCCTTGGCGGTGGGAGGGGGCTAAAGACAGCAATACGTGTGGGAGGGGGGCCAAATACGGCATTTTCATGCCACTGGGGCCAAAATGGCGAGAATTCGTGAAATGGGCTTGGTTTGAGGATGGTAAGAGTAAGGTGATAGTGTTGATCGTCTGCTCCGTTGGCCATATACCCGGTTGACCGTTTCCTTGATCAAACAATGTTAGTAGAAAATATGGTCTTCTTGCTATGCGTGTGAATCATAGAACATGATATTAGTTCTATATTCTTAGTTTTAAATTGTTCAAGTTTTTCATTATTAAATAGTTATGCTTTTATTGGTTGGTATTTGATTTTTTTAATGCAAATCTAGCCAGTAAAAAGCAATTGAGTGATGTGGTTTTGTTTGAATAATTCATCATCAAATACAGTAAAAAATAAAATCAACTACAGTGTAAAATAAACCATAAGTCAGCTTAATTAAGTTGAACTGAGCGCTAAACTGTTTTGAAAAAGCTCTCCGTTGCCATGAACTGAAAAGATTGAGCATGTGTTTTGTGGTATATGCATACCTTAGGGCATCGCTTATTTGGTCTTTTAAATCCGAGCTACTGGTTTAATTTTTATTGTGGTGATTTTTTTAACTGTAATTGCTGGTAGTTTTTAGCGTAATTAATTTTTAAAAATAAAAACATAAAAATGTTATATCATCACGTTCAATACAAATGGGTAAGAAAAAATGCAAAAAAAACCCCCAAAACCAAATGTTTAATGCAAATGACTTATTTTTTGTATTATTCAGGATGATATAATGTTTTATTTATATTAATTTAATTATTCAGAAAAAAAGTTAACACCTGCTACGCCACAAAAGTCGGAAGGCACGCCGCCATGAGCAGGGCCTGACGAAAGGGCTCGTACCGCTTGGACGTGACGGTGGCCAGCCTTATGCCGAAAGCGCACAAGTTTCGCAGGCCTATCGTTCTTCCCTTAGCCTGACATCAAGGGTGGCGTGAGCAAGGCAGGACGGTCACGTGGCCGGACCGAACCGCCGGATTCGTGCTTGCGCCGCGCGCGCTCGGCGCCCTGTGGGGCCGGACGGAGCCTGCCAGTAGACGGCCAGGATTTTGCAGTGCTGATGTGAGCATAGCACATCTGGGCCTTACATTGGGCCGGCCAGCTGCGGCCCAACCCGCACCACCCAGCGGAGCTTGCGTTGTGCGGTGGCCTGCAAGACCCACTTCTTTCCCATGCATCAAGCCGCACGACGCCAGATGCCTGGTCAAGCATCATCATTTTTCTTTAAAAAAACTAAGAATACCTTGTCGAGCGATGACGTAGCAATCAATGTTTGCATTGTTTTGCCGGTCCAGGGACGGGTTCTATACGGTGTTGGACATAACGGAAAGAGTTGAGGGAGGCTTTTCTTTTTGAATTTGTCATACTGGTTTGGTGATTTACAACGTTGTACCTTGGTTACTCTAGTTCTACTGAGATTTGATCATATACGATTATTTCCTTAGGTGCTACTGGAATTTTGTGAATCCTATTATTGTGTCGTTAACATGTGAGGTCGGGACCATACGTTAGTGAGATCAAGTATGTATTATACCTGGCAAATTGTTCTAGTAGCGAGCAGAGTTCGAGTCCTACATGTCTAAGGTTGTTGCAGGCCATCTTTTGGGTTAATTGATTTGATCTATCTCTTTTTCTGAAGCGAAGGGTTAATTTGATCTCTCACATGACTTACATTATTTCAAGTAGGGCTGTACCTTTTTTTTGGAGGGAAAGCTAAGAGCTTTCATTCATAATCAAAGGTGGTTTCTTTTGACTTAAAGTTGGTTTATACTTGTATTATCTATAGTAACTAGTTTTTAAATTGTGTATTTTTTAAAGCAAGGTCAATAAAAAATTGTAGTAAAAAGTTTACTGAGTTCAGCTCTATCGATCAAAATCGTATACGAATATTTTCCTCTGCGTATTGCCTTTCACGAACAATCAGAATTTCAATATTTAAACCATAAACCATCAGCACAAAAGAATCAAAAGTTTTGGTTACAATTAGCCCGTAGGCAAGGAACAAGAAACTGAGGGCTAGAGTTCATCCAAACTTGTGAGTCCCGTTGTGTGCCCGCAAATTTAGCACAATAATGGGCCACAGAATCCGCTGACCTCCTCTCAAACTGAAAGATGAAAGATGAAAAACCAGAACTAAGCCCAATGACTTCGTCAAGGATGGCACCAATAGCAGACCTGTGCTTTTGCCGACTGTCCCAAGGATGCACTAGTTGTTGACAATCCGTCTCAACAATGACTTAAAACTATAACCTTGACCGCGAGCAAAGCCCACAGCATCACGAAACACCATAAGCTTCAATGACCAAAGAATCTGCCCTCCCGTGATATCGCACCATCAGTATTTACCTTGACCCAGGCATCAGGTATTCAGGTGGTCTTGTACACGGACAAACAGAGACAGACCCGCACGGACAATCATTTGTTCTTGGCAATTCCAATGAAGATAGAGTTTCTCTGATGAATTCCATCAACCATTCCTCTCATGAGTCCACATATTTTTCGAAGACCATATTGACCGCATGATCGTCACGATCTGCGCTCGCTCTGCATCTGTGCACATATTGCAGCATAAAATATCTGATTTATAGTTCTTGACATATGCTCTCTCCAGTTAAAAAACATATTATTTGGATATTAATATGGTTTTTAAAACATAACTTTGACAACTAATTTTAATTATAATGTATTTATAAAATTTAATAAATTTATAGTACTATAAAAGTATTTTTTAAGATAAACCTATATTTATTATTTTTATATATCTAATATAAATATGTGAAAGATATCGATAGCTAAAATTTTAAAATTTTGATTATGTGTATTTCAAACTACATTTTTTTTTTGTAAACCATTAGGAGTAGTCGGATGACCGGATGTCACGACACTTCTTGCCGGTAAGCCTCAGTCGCCTTCAGTTGACTACGATGTTTGAATCAAGTCGTCGTCATCATCATTCAAGAAAAAGAGAAACCACGCTGACAACAATCAATCTGTGACGTGGCCGAGGGATCTCTTCGTATCAAATTTACACGATAAAGTGACCGTGTAAGACGATGAGGATACGATTATAGTTCGCTTTGCTACTTACGTGGATCGTGTCAGTCATGAAAGACGGGTGTCTCCATTTGGGATGGCCTGTAATGAGCGATCCTCGTTGGTCTGCGCGACCTCGTATTTCCCAAAAGTTCATGCAGCTAGCTCAAGCGACATCCAAATAGAAGACAAGTCAGGTCCTAATGAGTAGCATGCACCGAATTCGGTTAGATATTACTTAGTTTATATTTTGTTTCATAGTTTTTTTGGATTCAAAGCTAAATACGAATAGTACCAGATGTGAATACGAATCCAAGTAGTACCGGCCATAGATACAGAATGAATACAGAGCAGTTGCGAATACGATAACAAATATTTAGTCAAATATTACGTAGGAATACAAAGAGCATATATAGTATGCACGACACCTACCATGTATTTCAAAAGAAAATGTTTGGTAGGGTTCTGATAGAAAATATTTCAAAGGTGACTCCACAAGGTTTCTTGCACTTCCAGAAAACTTATTTGGATTTTATTGAATTTGTTGGAATTTATTTGATTTTTTTAAATTTTATTTGAAAGCATAGAGCAAAAAAACATATTTAACTACTTTCTAAAAGCTAAAAATAGTTTATATTATTTTCCTAGAGCTCTCCTAGATTTATAGTATTTTACGAATTTTCTAAAAAGTTTTAAAGTTATTTGCATTTTATTGCATTTGTTGGAATATATTTGGATTTTTCTAGATTTTATTCGAAAGCCTAGAGCAAAAAAAAACTTATTTGAACTACTTTCTAAAAGCTAAAAATAGTTTATGTTATTTCCCCAAGTTCTCCTAGATCTATAGTATTTTTGTGATTTTTTTGAAATTGTTCAAAGTTATTTGCATTTATTGGATTTGCTAATGGGCCGAAAATGATGATTTGGCTGATGGGCTGGATATCCGGTAAATACATCCGGGTATTATCCAGTAAAATCTCGGACAGTTTCTGTATCCGTCGGATAGTCTCTCTCGATTCCAATTTTGTATCCGAAAACAACTATCAGAATTCGACTTCGAATTCAACAATTATCCGACATGACCACCTGAATTCGACCCAACTCAGATTCGGCGGTTGGTTGGTTGGGAGGTATCCGATCCATTTTCACCCCTAACTGCGGGTATTCTATTTGCAAGTCGCAACATGACGTACGAGATATATGTTAGAAATAGGTTCAGCAGACCTATTTTTTAATTATAAAGTATTTATAGTTTAATACTATGTTACTAAGATAAGGTGAGGGAGACTAATTTATAATGTGCAGTTCATGTCACTCTTTGAATTATGGATTTGATGGCATAAGGAGGGCTTTGGCTAATTATACACGCACGCACACGCATATTTGCATATTTTCGTGTGACTTGTAACTTGTCCATCAAATGAACGTGAAGATAGATATCTTTAATGGAGAGTTGGAGGAAGAAATCTATATGTATCAACGGATAGTTTTGTGATTTTAGAACAGGAAAATAAAGTATGCAGATTATTAAAATCCTTGTATGGCCTAAACTAAGCATCTAAACTATGGCACGAAAATTTTGACATCTGATGATGGCTTCGTTGTGAATGAAACTGATAAATGTGTATATTGCCGTTATGGTGTGGGTCAAGGAGTAATTTTATGTTTATATATGGATAACATACTTATATTTTGAACAAACACTGCTGTAATTAACGAGATCAAATCTTTCTTATCTGTTGCTTTGATATGAAAGACTTAGAAGAGATAAATGTCATTTTAAATATTAAATTGATCAAGAATGAAGATAAGATCACTTTAAATCAATCCTATTATGCTGAGAAAATATTAAGTCAATTTGGTTTTCAAAACTGTAAAGTTTTTTCAACACCTTATGATATAAGTATTAAGCTATGAAAAAACCAGCCCAAGACCGCCACTACTACTAGTATTACCCAACAAGCTTGGGCATCCTCGTGATCAACACATTTGGATCGAGGTGTTCGAATACGCCAGCTATCAACACGCGACAAGTTGTGGAACTATGTGAGTATATTCTACGCGCGGCCTTCAGCTAGTTTGCCTATGTGCAGGTAAGCAGGTTGGACAAGTGACCGTGTAAAAATATCACAAGATGCGCACGCAGGGATGTACTCGATCGTTTCTGAAGGAGCTCCAGACTCCAGTGCAAGTTCCCATGTTACAGTACACATGCTATCTCCTCCGATCCGGAAATAGCACGAGCTACGTACGGTTGGGTCTGTTGCAAGATTCATCAAAGTTTTGAAACCTCGGATGGATGGAACTGGTACCAACCACGGAAAGGAGAAAAAGAAATGCAGTCTCCGTGGGCGCCTCGCGCGGTCGTGCATGTTACATGCAGTAGTTTGCGCAACTTGCAAGCCGCTGTTTTTGAGCAGTCCGCATGTCAATCGGTAGGATCGCAGGATGTTGAATGATCTGTCCAAACATGCACGTTCAAAAATTTATGAGAAAAGGATGGAGGGAGAATTTCGTGGGCTCGATTGGGATGGATGCCCAAGAGTACGTATAGAGCAGCTTTACCCAAAGGGCGTACGTACTATTACAAGAGATTTGTACAAGTGTTTGAGAGTGAACTATATCTTTTTTTATTCGATCATCAATCTGTACATATTTTGTACATATTTATAGATAATAAGAGGCGACGATTGCCGACGATGAGTCGGCGTCCGTACGACACATCGTATTCGTACACCGGTGTCTGTACGGACGCGTCCGTTAGTCATTTTGTATGTAATACGTACGTCGGCTTCCATTTGGCTCGACTTAAGATCTGCACGGACGCACCGCACGGCACCATGAGGATCCGGTAGGCTGGGACACCCACAGCTCGCAGCCTCCCCTCAGTACATCAACCCTGGACCAAGCCCCTGCTCCTACCAAAGAACATTGTGTGGGCGTGTGCCCTTGCCGCGCCCACGCGTAGCAGTCTACTGGGCTGCTTCCGCTTCCTCCATTCGCGAGTGCCGTGCAACGGTGCGAACCGTAGCTCGGACTCCTCCCTCCTGACTCACGCCTTGGGCCTGGGCCGTACCGCTACGCTACTTACCGCGCGGAGATAAGGGTTCATGGTCGGGCCTCTAGCCGCAGCCTGGCGGCACCTGTGCCTCCTGCGCACAGCCCACCTTGCTCCGCACCACCTATACATCTGACGTGTAGAGTGCAAACAAAATAGATAATTTTCATTCGATCAACTAATTAAAGATTCGATGATTGAATACAAAAGTGCTAAACGAGTATATGATATTATTCGTACTGACTCCGACTCTAAAAAAAAAAATAAAATATGATACAAGTTAAGTGATATATATCTATATATCAAATGATATGAGTTAATCTGTTATGACTTCACTTAGAAATAAGATAATATATATGTGGGTTGCCATATCTAAATAGACAGAAATATTGAGTGTTCTTCTTTTGACATATTGGCAATTAATCTCTTATGTTCGCTCTGATCACACCTTATTGTCCAATGTCGTATCTATGGGTAAAAAAGAATTAGATATTTTCGTCCAACCAATCGTCTGAAGTTTTATGAAACGAATACGAAATGGAGAAATGTGTATTCGGCATTATCTATATTTGACTGACTTTAAAAAAGCATAAAATAGGATACATGACAAGTGATATTCATTCATATCCACTCCGATTATATCTGTGATTACATCCCTACTGACATGGCCTGTGGGATCCTGCGCACCTGTAGCAAAAATCGACCCTCCCCAATAGGGCTTTATATGGGTGGCGGAAAGATTTGGGGCGCACTTGTTCTTTTCAGCTTCTCAAAATGGCTTTTGGCTTTTGCTACAATTCATAACTTTCAAATGGAGTATTTTTTTCAGATAGAGTTTACAAGTTAATTATAATATACGTTAAAAGCCCAACATCTGTAGCATCTAAAATCGTAAAAGAGTATCTCTCTCCGTAATCTCTGTCACAAATAGCTAAAATTTAAAAATTTCAATCAAAATCGTTGTCAAAAAGAATAGACCCGCAATCTTCTGTCCATTCGCTGAGGATCCCACTCGCCGTGTCCTGCTGACGGCCGGTCTTGAACGCTCGGGGTTCCCACCGCCACCCGGCCACAATCAGGGCCGACGCGGTGGTCTCTTCTTCCGAGCCTTACCAGCCGTTACGAGCCTTCCAAGAGGGATACGGCTTCCATTGGGCGAGCTTTCTCAAAGCTTAGCGCGGCCGTCAGGCCACTTAAACGAGGGTGCAATGCAATGGGCTGGCAAAGAGAGCGTCTCTAATGATGCATCGTTGATAAAAAAATCGAATACAACATGTTGCTGCCCAGGATCGAACTGGAGACCTTCAGTGTGTAAGACTGACGTGATAACCACTACACCACAGCAACCATGTTGTTCATAAATGCATCAACCTATATTAATCATACCAACAGAATGGCAAACCGCTCGCTCATACAAACCTACGTATGATGATATGATAAAGGACGTTGCAAGCAAGTGGTAGCATAGAACTGTATAACCTAGATGTTCCTGATATGAGGCAGAAGAACCATTACTTTTATCAGCATAATGTTCTGAGTTTTTTTTATGCATATGGCCTCCTGTGCTAACTTTTTTGTAGATCTGACCCTTTGCCCTTTTCTTTTGTGATTTTAGCCCCTCCTAAACGTGGAGCGCGGCACGGCGGCTCCAGCACGGGAGTTCGAGGCGGGTTGCGGCTGGTGGCGGGCCGACCCTCCAACCGTGCCACCAACCGCGGAGCCTGGGCGGCCCCGTACGTGGAACTCTAATTTATTCGAATAGCACATGTAGTCAGAGCATGAAAAAGTATATATAGATTCATTTTAATACACTTGGCATCACTGTGTGCTCTCATGATTGACCAACTAACGTTTTAATGACGTCCATCTGTACACAAGTACAGTTTTAACAAAATGAAAATTCACGATTTTAAAATTGACGAATATAATAATATCCAAGTGTTCCGGAGCCAAAAGGTAATTAAACACCGAAGTAATGGCACACCCGATACGTGGACTATCAAAGAGTATGGCCAATCTTCTTTTATCAGGCTTAATTGTCCTTGCATGGCCACCATATATCGAGGAGACCATTCGCTGGAAGAACTCCTGAAAGTTCTTTCTCAGTTCACTTGACTTGGTGGGATCGAAGCCGATCAACTTCTTAGCGACCAGATCAAAGATTATCTGCGACGTACAGATCATATATAGAAAAACATCACCGTCATTTGTGAGTCAGATATGATCCCAGAACACAGTGTGTGCCAGACCGAAAAGTACGATCCATTGTTTTGTTGCATCAGGTAGTATTACAGTCTGTAACATTTACAGTCGTTAACTTACGTCTGATACGCCGTCCTGCACCTCGATGCTGGGTTTCGCGGCCCATGACGCAAAGCTCTCTCTCATGGCGTCCTCCAGTTCTCGAATGAGCACTTCTTGCAGGTTTTCGGGGCCAAAGAGCTTGGCTGCGAAGCTCCGGATAAACTTGTGAACGGCGCCACTGTACGTGGTGAGGCTTTTCTTGCCGAAGATGGTGTGTGCCGTCTCGGGGTACCAGCTCCGGAACAACTTGCCCTCTTGCTGAAATATGAACCTGTTCACCTCCGGATCAAGGGAAACAACCAGAGGCTGCCAGTCACGGACCGGCTATGGGCTGAGTCCTAGGCCTTGGCTGTAGCGCCCAAGATTTTTAAAAGGGGTATATTATCTCAAACAGCAAACCCTAAATTAATCCATCTCAAATATCTCTCCCTCTCTCTCCATCTATTCCTCTCTATCTCTCCATCTCTAATGTCTCTCTCTCCCACTCCCTCTAGTGCTGGTGGCCGGCGACAGCAGTGCAGTGTGTGGGCGCGCAGCGGCGGCTTGGTGGTAGCGCAGGCCAATGGGCGCGTAGGTGCGGTGCGGCGCAAGTGCCTGGCGGTTGCAAGGCAGCATAGGTGGTTAGTAGATATATGGCTTATCCTGGAAAAGAGTATTGCAAAGTAGTTCAATGGATTTTCAGATATTTACAAGACACATCTCATGCTTGTTTACAGTTTAGAAAGAATAGATATGGACTTGTTGTTTTATGTGGATTCTGATTTTACCAAAAATTTAGATAAAAAAGATCTCTCACTAGTCATGTATTCACTATTGGAGAGTGTGTCGTTAGCTGGAAAGCAAACTTGTAAGCTACCATTGCATTGTCTATTACAGAAGTTGAGTATATGGCTATTTTTGGAGTTTACAAAGAAGTCATTTGATTGAGATGTTTATTTACTGAGCTTTGTAGAAGTACATCTTGCACTACAATATTTTGTGATAGTCAGAGTGCTATTTGTCTTACAAAAAATCAAATATTTTATGAGAGAACAAAACACATTAATATCAGATATCATTACATTCAAGATGTCATTCCTAACGGTGATATTAAAGTCAGCAAGATAAGTATTCATGATAATCCAGCTGATATGTTGACAAATCCAATTTCTGCATCTAAGTTTGAGATTTACTCAGATTTAGTTGGTATTACTCATTAGTCTTTTGGACTTTCGGCGTTCAAGATGTACATGATGATTTTTATTGAAGGAGTTTATCACATTTTTCGACTACTAGAGGGAATTCGGCTCAAGGTGGAGATTGTTAAAAAGCTAATCCGAATTTGTACTGTGTCCGTGTAGAACACTTTATCGTCTCATGCCAGACGTGACATAACAGGTATATGCACAGTTTGTGTCAGACGTGATATCAATCTATAACAACCAACTCTGATTCAGTTTCCTCTCTGTGTATGACTCAGTTCTCTCACTCTATATATGTACTCTAGTAGTCTATAGAAAGAGCAAACGCTCCATAGTAATATCTCATCATTATAGTGATTTATCTTTGAATGCTTGTAGTTTTGTTAAATCTTCTCTCATCATAGTTTTTAATCGTATCGTTATTTTGGTTCTCTCTACGAAATTTATCTTCTTCATTCTTTTGATAACATACACACTCATACCGTATTTTACCATCTTTGATCTAATTTGAAACTGCTATATATAAAAAAGGGTATAACACAGCCCACTGGAGCAAAAAAATGACAACAATTATAATTTCTATTTACCCTTTTGGCAACAATTTGGCTGTCCTTTCATGTCAAAATCTTTGCAGGGTTTCCTTCTCATGTGCGCCCCTCTTTTACACCTTAACAGAGGGCGGATCTCCATTATGTGAAGTATTTCCCCCAAAAGAATACCCCCTAAAAAAATAAACTTCAAATTGACAACGCAAATGGTGGTAAGCCAATTATAAGATTTCCCCAATATGTCAATCATTCTGATGCTTTATTTCACGTTATTGCTATTGTTTTTCGTCCCCGAGTGTCCAGTATGTCTTCACAACAAGGAGGAGCTTCTCCCGGACGAGCGGACCATCTTCGTGATCCACGATCTGGCTATTCCATCTCATCCCGTCCGCGATGCTCTTTATCTTCACTAATATGTCAACATCATCTCTGATGATCACCGTGCCCTCCGGCCTTAGGATTCTGTCCATTTCCAGCAGAATGTTCTCCATCTCACATCTTGAAAGCAGAAGTAAAACAAAATTCAGTCTTAACTGGGGGTCAAACAGCGTAATTCCAAATAGCCAAGTTATTATGGGACCAGATTTTGTGTGAAGGCACCTATAGAATGGTACAGTTACTGAATCAGGACAAGCTAGTTTGGTTAGGAACTTAGGATAGACACCAAGGACAAGAACAGAAACTGAATGGACTGAATTTACAGCAAGTTATGTTTACCTGTCCTTGTACAGAGTGAACACTGAATCGGCATGAATGAGGTCATAGGTCCGGGGATAGGTTGACATGCCCTCACACCTGCAGTGAATACAGATAGAGAAGGTTACACACACCAACAAATACATGATCATCATCACTGTCATAGAGGAGCCATGTGCTCAGTTCAAGAACTCACCAGTCTTGGTAGCTTCCAATGAGCCCACGCTCATATATTACCCCAAGATTTGTTGAATTCCCAACAGTTGGGACCATATTCATAACCCACACAGGGTCATCCACCAATGCCGCAGCGAAGCCACCAAAGCGGGCATTCATATCGAGCAAGTTACGGTACCGACTCTTCTGCCCAAATTGACTAATCACGAACTTGTAGTGCCCAACTCTCTTCCTCCATAACTTGGTATCTTCCGCAAACATTTCATCAGTGACCCCCTCAATGCTACCACTGGCAATTCTGGGTGGCACGGCAGTGAGCCTCTGGGGCCATTTCTTCAACTCACCACCAGCAACCTCCTTTATGTCACTAACCTCCGGCAGTGGTGTTATACAAGCCTCCATCTTGCCATACCTACAATCATTCACAAGAACGACTTACTATGAACCATAATGTGAGACTTCAAAATGGATAATATCGTACTGTAAGTTATGTAACTACCAGGCAGCATCCGGATTTTTATTCGAGCAGAAAGGCGGGGACTTGACGACTTTGCGGGAGGCCTTGCAGTGAATGTGATTAGTAGGTTTCTTCCAGATGGCAATGTCGCCAACCTCCTTTATCTTCTTCCAGCAGAGGCTCTTGGCAACCGCCTCGATGGCTTGCTGCTCTGCATTCAGGTCCTCCCTGGTCCTCTGCCATCCCTTCCAGTGCTTCTTCCAGTTGATTGGTGGTCCAGACAAGATCCAATAACCTCCAGGCCGCAGAATGCGATCAACCTCAATCAAGTACAGCCCATCTGCATGTCCATGCGCACATTAAGTAACGAGTACGAGTAATCAACTGAAAATTCTCAACCATTCATAGTTTTGGGGGCTATCACAATGCCACATACCGTAGAGCTGCCAGGGGATGAGGCAGCGGGAGCAATGCGCCATGTCAAAGGCGCGGGCAGGATAGGTAAGCCGGTTGGAGGCCAGCACGCCGATCATCGCCGGCACGCCACGCTCCAGCGCAAACTGCACCTGCGCCTCGTGTGAGTCCCGCGGGGCGAAGGACATGGCCAAGATGTTGCGTGACAGCAAATACGCTCCCCAGCTTGCCACCTGCACAAAACAGATCAAAATGCCCAGGTCAAAATGGCTACTATTGCAACTATTCGGAGTAACGCGTGAAGATGCAATTATGAGTGACAGTGGCACTGTGTAAAGGGCAATCCATTTCAACGACATACTGCACACAGCAGATCCACCTTCCTTCGGTTCACTTGGAGAATTTTGATCCGTCAAAGATTGCAATTGCAAATACCAGGATCGCCATGTCGAGCTGTAGTTGCTGTGCACATGGGATACTTCGTAAAAGGATTAGTGCGTAAATACTAGAGCTGTTCACGGTTTGGGTCAAACCGGCTTCCAACCCAACCCAAACCAAACCAACCCACAAAAATGGTTATATCAAGGGACGGGTTGGGTTACGGTCTCAACCCATCTAAAAAAGAGACTACAGGTTGCATGCGGGTTCGAACCGGCAATCCGTCAACCCAGTACTTAGTCAAGAACCCTCGTCTTCCTCACTTGCTCTTGTCTCGCTCTTGCGGCAGCGCGAGCTTACGGGCAGGCGGCGGCCTCCTTGGCATCTTTGGCGGTTTCCCTGACACCGGAGTTTGCAGCAGCTTCCCCGGCATCGGCTTATTCGGCGGCAGGTGACAGCCTCCTTGGCATCGTCAGTGGCTTCCCGGACACCGGTGTTGGCGGCTTATTACGAGACGGGCGGCTTCCCTGGGACCGTTGTTGAGAAGAATTATCTTAAAAGAGTATGAAGGCTTCTTTGTTGAATCTTTCATTTTCTCTGTTGAATCTTTCATTTCGTTCTTGTAGGTAGTCGTTTGCAACTTGGCTCGAGCTCCTTTTCTTTTACTTCTACTTTATTAGCCTTGTTTTGCGAGATGCTACTATATTAACCTAAAAAATTGTTTGACTAAGGATTATTAGTCTTAATCATGGTGGGATTTGGGAAATTAAATCTCAAACTACCTACTAGATAGTAAGCTCTTCAGTCTCAGATCTGAATGAGTTTTCTGTTGTTTCAGTTCTGGGGAACCTCTGAACTCCAAAATCGTAATTGTTGTTGCCTTAGGCCTATGTGCCGGGGTGATCTTAGGCCATAATTAAATTTTAAAATGTAAAAATAAAACGTGCAAAGCCAGAACACAAAATACGCTTACTTAGTTTGACGTCCATGATCGGTGCAAACCGTTGTGAGTCACATGGCCTAACCCAACCCAATATAAATTTCAACCCATCACCAACCCATCTAAAACCACCAAAACCGGACGTGTCTATAGGCACATGGGTTGGGTTACAAACCCGCCTCAACCCGGCTATAAGCACCCCTAAATACTACTAATTCCGTTCTTTTTTTTACTTAAAGCTTTTATTTTTTAGGTCTTTGAGACATAACTTTGATCATTACTTTTTATAACTTTACAATAAGATATACTATTAAAATTATAATATTATAAAAATATTTTTAACGATAAATTTAATGATATAATTTTTATACAGTCAATTTAGATAATTTTAAATTTATTGTTGGTTTAATAGCATGGATTCTAAAAAATCAACTAAAAAAAGAAGCGGGGTATCAAGTGACCAGCAGAATTACTCAAAAGATTACAGATCTACTCCTACACTTGAACCGGGCTCCAGTTCAATCTCTCAAAGCGACAGTGTGCTACAGTTTACCACAGCCTGACTACGTTACAAAAGGCAAAAGGTTCAAATTCAATGCTCTCTGATCGGGTCGGGGCAGCAGCTCAGACCCGTTTGCCCACCCGTGAGGCTGAGGCCCAGCCCCACGTTACGATCATGCAACTATGCAAGAGACTGGAAACTTACGACACCCGCAAAGCAAATCCCATTATGGCATTCCCGAGATCTCCGCTTCCTGTTCTTACATCTCCAACTAAAAATTAAGCTCCAAATTTTACCACGAAACAGTCCTTAAGCTTGAGCTATTTTTTGTGCGTGTCATTAAGTAAACGGGATGTGTTTATGTATGAAATGACTTACCCCGCAGCCGGTGTCGAGGGCGGTGCGGATGGATCCGTCGTGGAGGGGGATGAGCTTGCCGATGTCGTCGATGTAGGCGCCGGCGCCGTGGGGGAACATGGTGCCGCCGCCCGGGAAGCGGAACTTGTCGCCGTCGACGCGGATCCAATTCTGCACCGCCTTCTCGACGGTGAGCTCCTTGTGCGGCACGTTGGCGAACCACGCGATGTCGCGGCTCATCGGCCAGGGGAACGGGTTGCGGTACCCCTTCGGCGCCGGTACGAGGCAACGCAGCCGATCGCCCTCCGACGGGCAGTGCCGCTCCCGGTACATCAGCCGGTCGCGCGGGAACCGCAGCGACCGCTCCACGTCCTCGCACGGTGTGTACTCGGAGTACTTGGCCGGGCACGCCTCGTAACTGCGCTGCGCCGTCGCGGAGTCCGCCTCCATCCCCTCCGCGGTGTGGTGCGCGGCGAAGTCGAGCGGCGCGGACGACGACGAGGAGGAGCCGCCCCCGCCGCCTAGGACGTTTGGGGTGGGGGATACGCAGGAGACGGAGGCGACGTTGGCGATGGAGACGGAGGAAGCGGCGCCGCCCGAGGGGCCCGCGGAGAAGCCACCGTTGTGCCAGATGCCGAGGAGGTAGGACACCGAGCAGAGCACGGCGACTGCCGCGAGGTGCAGCAGCGACGGCCGCCGGGCGGCGGCGGCGGTCGAGAGGTGCAGCTTCGTGGCGGGCGCGCCCACCGCCATGGCGGCTCTGCTGCTGCTCCTACTACGCGCTCTCCTCTGCCTCTGCTGGGTTGTGCGTTTGCCTTCGCACTACGGCCGCTGCCCTGCCGCGATGTGGTGTGCTGCTTAAAGCGCTCGCCTCCCTCAGACTGGGTGTGGGGATTGATTAGGTGAGTTGGAGACGGGGGGATGGGGAGGCCGAGGGGCCGTGAAAGGGTGGCGCATGTGCGTTCGATTTGACGGAGCGGCTGCTTAAACTTTCGGCATGCAAGGGTTGCGCTTTGATAATCCCTGCTCCGGTGTTCTTTTGGATTTTGGTACAACTGGGATCTGGTTGGCCTCCGGTTTTCCATTAGGTGTCCAACTAGGAGTATTTGTGTTGCCGCTGCGAAGCAATTAATTCAGTGAAGTTACTGAAGGGCTATTTGGTTTGCAATCAATGCTTTGCCCGTGCGAATTTTGGTATGGTTGACCGAGTATGGCAAACATTTGGTTTGCTACCAAACTTTATCAGGATACCCTACTCCCTTGGGCCTCTAGTTTGTTTTCTTGCTATCTCTAGCCACAACATTGGTAGTCAATTTGACTACTATGTTTTATTATATTTGAAAAGATTATAAGAGTATGAAAAGTGCTTTTATGAAAAATTTACTCATATCATTTTCATATATCTAAACTACATATTGTAGCCAATATTTTAGTCAAATCAATATAGTTTTACTGCACTACGTCACTTTTTTACTTGAGGGGTATCATATCTAAATATTATGAAATTTAATTCAGATGATACCTAAGATCACACATATTATATTGGTTGATCTTACCTTGATTCTTTTAATTACTGAATTATACAAGGAGTATCCTGTGCAAATCTCCATTTACAACATACAAATATATAATGCAAACTCATATATCCTCGGGCATGTTATGCTAAACGAGCTTGACAGCTTTGTTATACTAGTGGAGTATTCACAACTTCTTTTGGGAAACTCGTTTGGACGAAAGATCGACACAGGGTGCATGTGACGTGAGTATCGAATTGTGGATGAAAATCATAAAACTTTTACGAGGAGGCGTGGATGTTATTTGTCCTTTTGTATTTCATCCTAGGTACTGAAGTGTGAACTGGACTGGAATGGGATAGCCAAAGATAGATTTAAATATTGGGATAGATCGATGGGAATTTTATACTTGCAAGAGGCAAGCTCCGACCTTCCACTGTTTTGTCCATGGGTTGTGTCGTCTACTTTTTGGCATGAATTCTTTTTAGTTTATAGTTTATAATTCCTCTTAAATAAATAGGATAGTTTTTATACCACTATTTTGATGCTGCTTATCGGGATAGCTATTTTGAAGTGACTTATCGGTATTCGGTTTATTCATATAAACGTTCATGCTAAAAGCAAGAAATATAAACTATAGCAAAAAAAATCCACCTTTTTTATCATAGAGGTTGGATTCCGTGGATCATGGTTAGAGTTTATGAGTTTTTTTCCTGCTGAATTAAAGTATTACGTTCCTTTTCCACCTTCTAGTAGAAGCAATTTTTTGGAAGGCGGTGTTGGGCGGGCTTATTTGGGCGGCCATTCGCGGCGCAAGCACGCCCGCACGGCGCACCGATTACTCCTTTGATGCAGAGGTACTTCTAAGGAGAAAGGAGAAAATTCATGGACAAGCATGTCACAATCATACAAGGCGCATTAGCATTTAGCGATATAAATAAAAGAATTACTCGAGTATCGGAACTGAAGTACTAAAAGTTCTAAATAGAAAGCATACAAACAATATCTTTTGATAGTACCATGGTAGACACACACATCACATACACTTATTTCACACGCACACTCAACTCACATATGTAAATATATTCCCTAATACACATCTAACTAGAGAGAATACCTTTGTCCTATAAAACATAAACCACTAAACACCCGAGTACTCTCTTTTTGAATTCCTATTTACTTGTACCCTCCCTTATTGAAACTCTTAATTATTTGATGAGACATCGCTGAGATTGATTCCCGAAATGAAACAAAGTGGAGTAGACGTTCACTCAGGCCAACCACCTCGAGGGCTACACTCGGTCCCCGTACAAACCATATTTAGTTTGCTTGTGTTTTCACGGCGACTGTAGAGGCACGAGCGTCTTATCCCGCGGGACACCTGTAACCGGCTAATCGCCCGCACTCGCGCAGCCGCCAGAAAGGCGAGCCAACTTCGTACGGCGTGCGACTGGCACTCCCGCTGACAGGTGGGCCCGCGAAAGAGACGAGAACCTGGCCTGGGCCGGCGTAGGAAGCCTGGGCTCTGCACGAGCAAGTACAGCACAATCCCCCGGTCGTTCTCGTGACAGGGCAAAGCAGCAGCAGCAGTAAGCATCCGGGACGCCTCCTGCCCGTAGGCGTTGCAGTTGCACTAACTGCCATGCTGTTCGGAGTACACTACCGCTGCTGCTGCTCCACTGCGGTGATCTCCAAGGATTCGCGGTAACTGGGGCACCCCAGAAGTTACAGCTTCAAGTTCTGTACATCGTGTTTTGACGGGGACCGGTTACATCTGTACTTGAAGTTAGTACGACGACTGGATCCATCCTGTAACGCCAGGACAATGCTGAAAGCTCGTCAGTTACTCGAACAGGGTGCCCGGTGGCTATCACTGTCTGATTTACTACCACTCTGTAGTACAGCAGTCCTTCCACAGTCCTGGCCAGTTGACGAAAATGCAGTAGGAGCCCGGCTGACTTGGCTGATTTGATTTTTGGATATAATTAAATTTTAAAAAAAGAAAAATAGAAAAAATATATTAGCTTATCACAGATAATGCAAAGGAACACAGAAAAATATAAAAAACACCAAAAAATCTAAAAAAATAAAAAAAATGAATTACTGAATAGTGAAAAAAAGTTGAAGTTGAAAAAAAACCTAAAACGAGTGGGGCCATAGCCCCGCCTCAAGACATAGCCCCGCTGCGGTAGGAGCCTAACTGAACCATCGACGTCCACTTCCGCTGAAGATGACATCCCAAATACAAACTGTTCCTCGTTGAATCGTAGCAGTATGGTGACGCAACTCCTATCTTTAAATAGGTGCTACTCCTACTAGAGTGTAATATTAATGAGAACATTATTATTATAAATACTTTATCTACAATCATTTCTATCATCATATTCAAATAATAATAATAATGATAAGACTGTTATTGATCAACGGTTGAAACTTTACGACAAATGTACAAAGTACCAATTACTCGAGTTAGAGCAAGAAAACTCACTAAACAGGTGAATCTAATTTTAAGTTCTTTTGATTTCACTGCTAAGGAAAGTTTGCTACTCAATGATTCCACTCTATGTATTCTTAGGTTATTATGTGAGTAAGAACTTAGTACTACCAAGCGGGAGGTAAGGATGGCGGAGCACCAAAGAAGATCTTGAAGGAGATGACAACACTTTACTTATATCAGTAGAAAAACTATCAAGATGCTGAAATTAAGCTTTCAAAATTTAAATTGAAAATTTGAGAAGACTACGCTTTAGAAATTTGATCGTGCCTAGTCTTCAATTCTAAATTCGTTTGAGTTTTTGACCAAGTTCCATGTGTTATGGGCTGATTTGAATCTATAATAAAATATATTAAAGTTGTTTTTGGTTTTAGTATTTGTTTTGGTTCGATTTTGAGGTGATGAAGATGCCGAAGCTTTAAATACACTGAAAACGAATACCTGAGTCGCAAAGTAGTTGGACTATTATCAAGAGAGTTGTGTGCCACCATCATGGGAGATACAAAGCCTTACTTCCAATTTGGTGCTTACCAAATCAAGAAGCCAAGGTGCAAATTATTGCCAGTCAAAGATCATAGAGAGGCAAATCACATCGCACACCACCCAGCCAAAATTGAGCCGAAGCACCAGGGACTCTCCAGGCATAAGTGCACGACAGAGAACGGAGCAGCGAGTAGAGAGCACAAACACCACAACTCGGTGACCACCAAAAGCACAGCCGCCGTCGAGCTCCAAAATCCCCAAAATACTAAAAACTGCACGGATCTTGGATTTGATAGTGAGTTCTACTTTATGCTCCCACCCGGCTCCCTTCCATCTCTGATTTTAACACCCGAAGGGTGAACAAACAGGAAGGATTCGGCGGCTCACCCACAACTGAAAAGACCAAAGCTTTCGCCTGAAGAAGAAAAGAAAAGGGGAGATGAGGAGCACACTAGATCTGGATCCAAAAGACCTGATCGAGATTCCTCATCTAAACTCCTCTCCCTATCTTACATGTGGGCCCCATGGGCAGTTTTCCATTTCCTTTCTTGAAAATAAGGAAATTACACAATAGCCCAACATACCAGAGAGGCAGTGTTGCGGCTGGTTCCCAATGTCCATTTCCTCTAGGCAGATTTCAATGAAGATGTCGGTTGCTTCGTCGCCCCAAACCATAGGGGTTGTGTGCTTGGGGGCCATCTCTAAAACTTGGTGCTGACAACCCGCACAATGGACAATACAAGAATCACACATAGAGAAATAGAATGGGATGACAATCGCCACAGAGTGCTACTGTAGACGACACAACAATAGCAAAAGATATGGCAATGCAGAGTAAGAACAACGGCTACGAGAGGCGGATTACCTTCAATCGGCGACGGAGACGGGCAAGATGTAGTGCACGTCAAGAGGAAGGCCGGACAGGGGTAGCGCATGTCAAGACAGAGGCGAACGGGTGCAGTGCATGTCGCAACTGAGGTAGGATGAGGCGGTGCACATCGAGGACGTGGGGGACCGGCAGGGGGCGCCAGATCGTGGTGTAAGGAGGTTGGATCTAGCAGGGGTGCGGCGTCGGAAGGGGGTTAAAAGGTAGTGGCCCAATAGGATTGGAAGGGGGCGCTAGATCGGGGTGTAGGGAGGTCGGATCTGACAAGAGGTGGGGCATCGGAGGGGGTCCGACGGTGGAGGGCCAACGAGATTGGAGGGGGTGGCATCGGAAAGGGGATGCTAGGTTGGGGTGTAAGAAGGCCGAATCTGGCAGGGGTGGGGCGGCGTAGGGGGTCCGATAGTAGCAGGTTGATAGGATCGAATGGAGAAGACGTCTAGAAAAGGGGCTGAGGCTTGACGAAATGGGGAAAGTGTCGAAGGGGGTGACATAGCCTCGTGTATAGAAGCCGGTGTCGAGCGTGGCTTCCAAAAGCTACTTATAGAAGTCAGTCATTCACAAACGCTTTGGCTTCTGAAAGCAGAAACCAGAAGCCGAAGCGTATATGACATGTCCTATATCATAATATATTTATAAAATATAATAAATTTATAATATTATAAAAGTATTTTTCGAGATAAAATTATATATGATTTTTATGTATCTAATATAAATATTTACAAATATATCAGTAACTAAAATTTGACTATATGTAGACCAAAACAATATGTATTTGTTTCTGAAATGAGTAGTGCAGCATTTATCAAGTTGCATTGATCGAATCAACATTTTTTACTGCCCGCGGTCTCGGAGCTGCTCCAAATAGCTAGTAGGAAAACACGCACAGCTCCCATACGAAAATTTTTAGAAATTGTACAACTTGAAATGCATACGAAAAGAAAAATAGTCAAACACCTTGGAGTGCATAACTATATCCATTCACAAGCATTGGACGCGTGGATCTCGAAGTCAGGAGTCAATGCTGTCCGAATGACAAACAGCTAGCGAATATGTGGGTTGCAGTGCATCTGCGCCTGCGGCCGGCGTAGTTATCTCTTCTTTGGAAAGCGGATGGCTGAATCGACGTGCAAAATGGAGCGACGGTTTACCCCCAAGCTTGGAATCGATGCGAGCCAGCGTGAACCAAGCTACGGGAAAGGTCATGTCAAACTGTTGCAACTCGCCAACTTGACAAGGCAACTCTGAAGATTTTGGTAGGGGTGGAAATGGTCCGAACCGGCCCGTAAATTCCAGTGTATGGGCCAGAGGTTCTGTCCAAAATAAAATTGGGTTCAATAGATTCCGAACCTATTGGTCCTAGGGTTCCAGTGGACAGATCCAAATCGATGCTCGCAGGCGGCGGCGGCGGCGGCTCCGCGCCCTCCTCCAGCATCGGCCTCTCCGACGCGGCGCGGCGCTCGCTCGCGGACCTCCGCCCGTGGACGGAGCTGCTCGACCGGACGGCCTTCTCGCGGCCGGACTCCCTCTCCGAGGCCACCTCGCGCCTGCGCCGCCGTGGTCGCCTTCTCCCTCGCGGCTTGGCTCATCATCCTCTTTGTCATCCTCGGAGCCTAGTTCCTCTACGTCTTCCGCGCCTCCGACCAGCCTCATCGTCGCGTCGGTGCTCGTTTTCTTCCTGACCTCCGTCGCCTCGCTCATCATCTGTGTGCTGCTCGTCGTCGGTGGCGCCATGAAGCGACCGAGCCAAGAAGCATTTACTATGAGTTACTAATGAAGCATTTACTTTCAGCTGATGATGTCTTCATACTTCGTCAATCCTTTCTAGGGATTACTATCCATTGCAATACATGCATTCATATGCCACTAGGAAGAATGTCTTCTTGTCTATATACTGAATAATAAAGTGTGGAGTCCTTTTGAATGTAGTTTTGAGTTACAGCTTATAAGTGATCTTCCTCGCCAAAAAAAAAGGAGAAGCTTATAAGTGATCTTACCTTTTTTTTTGGCATCATTCTGAGTTATGGTACGAAGTTTGGACTGAAATTGCTTTCTTTACTGCTGCTTGTCAGGGCAAAAGTCTTTCTTGATACTATGAATGATTCTATGGTTAATGCTACAAAAAGATAGCCAATTTAAATTGGATGTTATTTGTTAAATTATGATATTTGTTAATCTATATACCTGTTACTTATGCCTGCTCAGCATCTCTTATGACATTGTCTGTGATGGAAGCAAATGTATGTCCAATGATTTACTACTAGTGTATCATCCTGTCGAATGAAACTTGGAATGGAGCAACGCACAGTTAAAATGGTTGGAATGATTTACTAGATGGCTGCCTGCATGTCTTGGCTATATCATATACACGTTAAAATGGTTCGACCCTCGATTATCCATTGGGACATGGGGCACTGCAGCTGCACCGAATGGATCACCCCGCGCCGCCCCAATCGGATCCTGTGGGCACTACGGGTCAGGGTCGGTTCGAACCGGCCCGCCCCGCCCCATTCCCACCCCTAGATTTTGGTTTCGGCACAAAGGATGATGCGTGGCAGCGTGGATGAATGCCTTCTGTGTGGTAAGGCATATGAGCGCATGACACCGAGGAGACGACGGCCAACGACTGGCCACCGCCGCGCGCCGCCTTGCAGCATTCGCCAAAAGTTCTGCAATGCCAGCCTACGGAGTAGCGTGGGGTAAGCCGGGTAGGTGTACATGCGCCGCCAAAAGTCCTGACATGCGATGCACGGCGTAGGCTGGCATCGTATAAAAGGAGACAAAAAAGACAAGCAACGCTTCCCGGTGCACGACGGAATGAAGCTTGTACCTAGCTTGAGCGCTCGGCAAAGGGCAGTATCTTCGTGGACCCCCAGCTGTACAGCATTGCTCACTGGTCCGTGCCTTGTTACCTGAGACCGGAGACGCACGACGCTCGGTCCGTTACAGACTTACAGGGGCAGATCCAATGTAGTGGCATTGGGTCAAGCACACCAATAGATTTTGGCCTAGCCAACGGAGTGTTGGAAAGCCTGGTATTAGATCTATAAGTCTGATCTATTAATAGATATTTTTACCTAATTTATAAATAGGGATATCAATTATTATAAAGTATAGGTAAATAGAGAAAGTAATAAAGAAATTAGTTTCACTCTCATTTCTCTGTGTTTAATTTATTGTTTGCACTATTTTGTGTTTGATCTATCTCTTTTGCATAGGAGGAATTGATCGGACTGAACTCGCCAGCGATGGTTCCTCAACACGTTATCAGCACGAATTACTCCGGTGGATCGCAGAGTAATCTTTCGCAGATTAAATATCTAGATCGCTCTAAATTCCGTAAATTTCGCTTTCAAGATAATTTTCTATGGTGCAAATCCGCTCTAATCTACCGTGAGCAGACTTAAAGTCGCTGACACAATATCGATTAGTAGATTACGTGAAAAAGTAGATGTTGATTGCACTATAGATTGAAAAAGAAGAAAAAATCACATACGGCTGAACGCACCGCCGGTTACCATGCCGTCAGTGCACGTCGCCCGAACGCAACCACGCTGCTGACCAACTGTGCCGCTGTGCACTGCCGCCAACCTTGGACATGGCCGCCATCGCCCGAGCTCCCGCAGCAGCCAGCTCGCAGACGCGTCACTCGAGCCGCTGGCCCCACGCGGCTGTTGCGACCGCCTCGCGCCCCGCACGGTATAGCCCCGTCGCCACCCGCCTCTCGATCGCATGGGGCACAGGCTGCCACCGCGTAGCGCGCCGTCCCTACCGAGGAAGCGCCACCACACAGCCCTGAGCGAAGTGCCACTGCCGCCGACCCCCGCACGGGTCATCTAGTAGGTATGCACTCGTGTTTCACTTAGAAGCTGCACATCCAAATGCACTAGTCGGTGTGAGGGCATAAAATCACAAACATGCTGGCCTTGTTATATGATGCCTTAGTAAACGATTTTTGAGATGTAACTTTGATCACTATTATTTGTCATAATATTTTATAAAAAATTATAAATGTTTCAGATACTCTTGCCCAAGATCTTTTGTATTTCTTTTTGTTTAGGTGAAATTCCTAAGTAAAAAAATAAAATTAATGTTCTTTATATAGAACGAACCATATCGACGATCTAACAATATGGAAGTACCCCCTTTGATATGTTTTTATATTTAACGTCCTAGAATCACCACTAATATATTCAAAACTATTTAGATTGACTATATACAAACTATATTATTGGATATGTCATTAAAATACTTTCATAATATTATAAATTTAATAGTACCTATTAATATAAAGTTATAAAAAATAATGGTTAAAGTCACACTTCGAAGACCATGAAATAATAAAAATATCAAATAGAAAAGAACGAATGGAATAATTTTTATGACACATCAAATCGTATCTTTTTATTTAGCAATTCTATGATTATCACATGGGTAGTGCTTCTAAGCATAACCCCTCAGCACAAGTTACACAAATCTTAAAGCTAATAAAGGGATAAGTGATCACCATTCACCATTCATTCGTACTTTAATATTTGTGTAACTTTAAAATAGTGATGCATAGAAGCACATCCTCGCATAGCAGTACGAATTAGCCGAATTTCTTGCGTAATTGTGTGGGCTAGATACTACAATGTGTATGATTATATCAAAACATAGAGTTATAATTGTTATACAACTCGTATAGTTATACTTGTTTATATCCTATACAACTATAACAGCTCTGATATTTGAACTGATTAATCTATATCGTTATAATCTAGACTCATCATAATTGATGTTACGGATCTTTCTCTTTTTTCTGTAATTAACATGATAATGTTTAGCCCTTCAAAGCCAACGTGATGCCTTTTTTCCTTTTTATGGCTTTAATAATAGAAGAACATGATAATAGAAGATTTGTGACTACAAGAAGTTCATAGTGACATGAACGGCAATTTCGATTGTTTATGTAATCTTTTAATTGTTTATGTCGCTGCACATTTCAACTGTTTATGTAATCTTTTAGTGGGATATTCTCATCGTGAGATGGCGTAAGATTGTACTCTACTATGATTAGTTCATGCCCGTAATGACCTAACGACCCCTATGACTATATTTTTCCTGGCTTCCGTTACCTTCCTGCTTCAGCGCCTGAAAACCAGTAATTTTCCGACACAGAGAAGCAAAAGGGCCGGGGGCTGTGCACATCGTTTCATTTCAAAAGAAGCAAGATTGAGTTTGAGATTCAGAATTGGAGTGAAGCTTCAGTTTTAGATGCTGAAATGGAACTTTAGTTCAAACGTGAACTTCAATCAAGTTTTGAGTTTGGTTTCAGTTCTACCAAATTGTCGCAGTTTTAGTTTGTGTACCAATGTTGCGGCTACATGGAGGCTGAGCTAGCTGCGTCCCACCACCTAGTTGTAGCAGACTGGGCTGTCAACAATAATGCTCACAACGCGTGAACCTGGCCCGACATCGGGGATGTCCGTTAGAACTGGGCCAGATATGAAAATGTGTTAGTTCTGGGCGGCTAAATTTTATCCCTCTTTTTTCGCTTTGTTTTACAGATTTAGACGTGGATTTCATGGAAACTTACGGGGCGGTTCCGCTATGCTATGCTGTGTGTGTAGCCGTTGGTTCCGACGTCTGGATCACTCATCGCACGAACGGCAGCGGTCGCGAAGACCCGTCCAAGTCACCGATTGGCCAGCTGGCCCGCAATGGACGACTCCTAGACTCCGACATGTGGGTCCGCGAACCACTCATAACTGCAGGCCCCACTCCCGCACGCCTCTCCTCCCGGCCGGCGCCGAGTGGAGTCAATCCACCAAGTCCGTGAGTACCGAGTACGGCGAAGCAACACCAGCGGCGAAAAGACCACCGAGCAAAGCTGTGGACCGCACCTCCTCCCCTCGCACTCCCCACTCGGTTCCTTGCGGCTTCCCAAATCACTCCAATCCGTGCAGAGATCTCTGATCTCTCTGTACACTGGGTAAGTTCCCACTTCGAGTTCCCAAGTTCTTGCAGATTCGCCGGTTCAATTTTAAGTTGGCGCATGGAATGTTCATGTTCTGTGAGTAAAATGGGTGTCAGGTGCTTGATCTGCGTCTTTTGGGGAGGGTTTGTAGTGTTAGATCCGAGGCATGTTGCGGGCATGACTGGAACCCCTTTTGCATTCCGCCCATCCCTTGTTTGTCTGTTTGGTCTTTCCCCCCCTTTTCTGAGAGATCCTGTCTGTTTGTTAGAATAATCATCAGGGACACTGCTTTCCTGCGGTTTGACACTAATGTTGGTGCTATTTTACTTACTCTAGATGTGGCACCCTAAAGAAGGGTTTTGATCTATATGTGTAGTTGTAGAGGAGGTTTTGATCTATCAGTGAGACAACGTAACAATGAAAAAGCAAGTTCCTTGTTAAATTGTTATTAGTTGGTAGAACAATGATTATGAGGGTTTTATATGTAGATTGCAACAAAATTGGTAGATTTTGAGTATTTTCTGTATGTATAATGGGATAGTATGGTAGTAGTGTGCTGTGTCTACGCAAGCTAGTTTGCTGTGTCTACGCAAGCTAGTTTACTGTGTCTGCGCAGGTCTGGCATGATCCGGTAATGTTCTACGTATTTCCTTGTTAGGTGCTCATGAGCATGAAGGTGCTAAATGATGCAACAGGAAAGAGAGAAGTGGTTGTGTGTTACATGAATGCCCCTGCACCATATGTCATTGAAGAGAATTTTGGGGGATGCTTCTTTGACGATGATGCTGATCTTGCACAAGTTCTTCAAGATCAGGTTTGGTGTCATTTCCTATTCACTTCTTATTTGGTTGTGCCAATGTTCCTGATTTGTGCGTGTGTCATTGTCGTGGTTGTTGCTGTTAGTTTGTACATAGAAATCTCAACCATATATTCCAGCCTAGGCACAGTTGTCTGTTGGGGAGGGTATGGTACTGTAGTCTTCTATTTTGTTGTGCATAGAAATCTCAACCAAATATTCCATCCTAGGCAGTTTAACTTATCTTTTTTTTTAAAAAAAACTTAATAAGACAGGATCATATTTGTATAAATGTTAAATCATACATAGTAAGAAGAATGTTTCATTCATTGGATTTACTTTTAATAACACATTCGTGCCATGTAGAACTGATTGCAAAATTGTAAACTGATCACTCGTTGCTGTGCAATGCAAATAACCATTTTTTTAACAAAATATTTGTACTCTTCATTTTGTTGAAGTTTTTAGGTAGGATTTATATCTTTCCTTCATAGTACAACAGCATAGGACAAAATATGACAAGACAAAAGGTTCTCATTGACTTGCCTATTCTTGCATCCTGTTCAGGAAATAGTATATCAATTAATTCAAGGAAATAATGGTAGTGGTTCATCTAGAACTCATCCAGATCCTAGTTCTAGTCGTGGCCACCAACGGACATTGGACGAACAAAAGCCATCAGGAGGTGCAAATTATGAGTCGCAGCTAGCTGTTGATGAAGCTTTAGCTAGAGAGTTGCAAGAGATAGAGGACCAACTAGCCAATACGTCAGTTGATGACAACAACATAACAGAAGGTGGTTAATTGTCTACCAGTACTCTTCTATATAGTACATGTCAATATGTTTCTTACGGTAAATGCTAATATGTTGTTTGAAAACACCTGTTTAGGAAAAAACCTAATAACTTCTTCAACATCCAACACTGGCAATACTTCTGCAAGCAGATCTCCTCAGGTATTTGCGTCCAGCAATTATAGTTTCAGTAAATATGTACTTTGATCTATCCTTCCAATGTACAGGTAGTAATGGAGGATGACGTTGATCCAGATAATATGACCTATGAGGTGCGTACGCCAAATAATTTGTTTGGCCAGTATTTTTCCCTACTGTTTCATCAAGAGCATGTGCCACTGCAGCTAACTTTTGGTTCTATAATCTATCATTTCTGAAAGGACTTGGATAGTCTATCTTTATGATATTGTGGATAACAATATTATAGATATTTTGTTGTCGAGTACTAACAGAAATGGACTCCTCCATTTGTTTTCCACACTCTTTTAACCTTGTTTACTACATCGAAGCTGTGCATTTGTGCTTCAAGGGATTATTGCAGTTCAGGAATATATACAATGTTAAATGGGATGCAACCTCTTATTTCATTTGTTGAATCCCTTCTGTTTTCAGGAACTGCAACAGTTAGGGGAAGCTATTGGTACTGAATGCAAAGGGTTGCCAGAAGATGTGATAGCGCTCTTGCCATCTTCAACATACAAAATCGGGATATTCTCAAGAAAGGAAAAACATGATGAGTATGTTTTTGAGCCGATTTGATTACTCAATTATTCTTTTTTCTTGCTGAACAAGTTTATATATTTGTGCGCAAGAGTGATGGGCAGCTACGCACAGGTTACCCACAAACATTTTACCCTATGCAACATCCTGCTTTACTGATTAATCTTGTCTAAGGTTTCTAAGCAGTATTTTTGTGATATTAAGTTGCATCCTATTACATTGTGCCAACAGGCGATCTAAAGTATCAAACTATTTTAACTCCCACTTCTGTTAATGCTTACACAAACAGATGTGTGATATGCTGTATGGCTTACAAAAACCGAGATAGGCTGACTAAATTGCCTTGTGAGCATCAGTACCATCAAACTTGTGTCACCAAATGGTTGAAGATCAATAAGGTAAGCTACCTTGCCTTTCCAGCTTTCCAATCTGTGTAGATGAGTATTACTTCCACTGGAACTGCAGGCATTCTTGGAGTTTACATTTCTTCTAGGGATTGTTGTAGTTTCTGTGAGTGTGACCTGATTGCTAATTTGCTTGCCTTAAAATTGTTTATTGGACCTTTCATGGTTTAGCCATGGTTAAATTATCATATAATAGCTCAGAATCCTTTTGTATTGCCTGTCATATATGCTTGTCAAGTGTGGTTTATTTCCACCAAGATAGGAAGAGAAAATCTGGCTAGAAATCTTGTAGATAGAAGTAGAACAAAGACTGGTACTCGAATTCGTAATGATGAGGGGATTGCCAGTAGTTCATTTCGGATAAAAAAAGCTTTTCAGAAAAAAATGGTTCTGCCTCTGCACTTACTGATTTGCAAGCTTGTCAATATCATTTTTCACCTTTTGTCATCCTGAGATGCTTGGTCACTGATCAGCTTAGTGCCATCCGTTGTGCTACCTTTGCCAGGTATGCCCAGTTTGCAATAAGGATGTTTTTGGGTCGTAAAAGTGAACATTGCAGATTCATCTGGTGGCCAGTGTCAACAGGCTTAAGAAGTGGTGTTGCTACTTGGTTGTGCATATCTTTGTTAGCATGCTTCCTGCTGGCAAAAAAGCAATCCGCTGTATTGTTTAAAAGAGTTTCTGATGCCTTACCAGCAAAATAAACAAGATAGATGCTTCTGTTATGTATTTAGCTGTTCTGGACTGAGTCACTGGGACTTCTCAGTTTTCAGACTTGGTGCCTTGCTGTATTGTAACATATTGTAGATTATGGGCCTGTTCTTTTTGGCTACGGCTGATAGCTTTTAGCTACGGCTGATGACTTTTTGGCTGTTTGCGACAGAGATTGCGAAAAGAGAGATTATTGCTTACGATTTTTTATGGTATAGATATTAGTCTTTTAACGTGTATTACAATTAACTTGTAGACCCCGTCTTAAAAAAATACTTCGATTGAAAGTCAGGTACTGTAGCAGAAGCTAAAAGCGGCTTTTAAAAGCCAAAAGCAATGCGATTAATTTCAGCAGGTTGGCCCGTATTAGATTGGCATACTTCCTCTGGGTGTTGCTGTGCAGTATGGTCTTGACAAATTTGAGCTTTGATGGAATCAGACCAGTATGGCCTGGAACCCATGCATTGGTCAATGGTCAACCAGCTGGGAATAACGTCTGAGCTATGAATTTTTGGTCTTGTTTGGGGCCTGTTCGATCTGGCTTCTTGCATCGGCTTCCGGCTTCAGCTTGAAGCCGAAAGTTGGATCGAGCGCGAGCGCTGTGGGGCAACTTATAAAAGCCGCTTGTGCCACGCTTCCACCGACACCTTCCCCCTTCCCCATTCACTCAACGCTCGCCCACCTTTCCCCATGGCCTCCTCCATGCTCACCCGAACCCCCCCCCCTCCCCTTGCCAACCCCTCCACTAGTTGAGCTGCGCCCGGCCGGCTGCCCCTAGATTCGTCGTCATCCCCTCCCCTCGATCCGCCTGCATTCCCTTCTAGCTCCGCCTGCATTCCCCCTAGATCCATCGGCACCTTGTCCACTTGCGGCGCCCCCTTCCCTCCGCCGCCTCACCGCCGACGTCTGCATCTCCCTCTCGTCCCCCATCCACGGCCTACCCCTAGGTCCGCTGGCATCCCCTCCGCTGCCTCACGGTTGGCATCTGCAGCTCCCTCCCATCCGCCTCTCGAGCCGCCGCCTTCCCCAGAGCCGCCACCTTCTTGTCCACGTCGCCTCGCCCCAGATCAATGGGGGGCGCCACCTTCTCCACGCTGGTGTCTGCGTCACGGTCGGTGTTGATGTCGGCGTCCGCACCGGCCTCCTCGACCGCCGGCTCGTCCTCCTCCGCCTCCACCTCTAACGCCACGTCTCTACTCTAGTCGGAGTGGGTCTCCAACCGTCCTTCATCGTCCGGACTGGGAAACCGAGGGGACATGGCTTGTGCAACTCTGCCCACCTCGCTGGTCCGCCACACCAAGCCCGCAGCGCCCTTTGGTCTTGCCACTCCCGCCGGCCACCATAGCGGGGTCCCTGTCTCCTCCACGGTGGTCTCCAAGGAATTCCCATCCGTGCCTAAGGTAACAGCTTGCTCCACCTTTGAATTCAATGTAGCATCCACTTTTGCAGCATGTGATAACCCTCAAAACTAATAAATTGAAATTACACAGTTAAGAAGTAATTCATATATAAGTAAGAGTATTGACATTTAAACGAGAAAAATTAACAATTAAACATCCAACACTAGAATAAAATGAAGGATCATTAAACAAAGAGTCCGATTACAGAAAACTTAATTACAAGAACAAATCCTATAAACATTCAATTTTAATACTACAAGTCCAGTGTACAAGATCTTAATCCCCAGATTTACAAAGGAATAAAGTATTAGAATTTAATGTCACAAAATTACAATCTCATACAAGAATGAACTCATACAAATGTGTTACATCAAATTTTATCTAATGAATGAACATCTTCATAGCCAACCCAAGTTAAAATACCTGCAAAATTATATTAGCCAAAGTTACAAATATAAAGATAAAACAGGCTTAAATAATAGATTATCATCAGAACCCGATTTCTAATAATATTGCACGAGACCAATCGCTTATCGAGATACCAGGATTATCCGGGGCCAATCGGCATCTCTCATGTATTGGGTGTTCATCATCAGATAGTAAAACTCCCATTATTACCTTTTTACCCTTCCTGATGAGTCATTCCATTCAATGCCATGTTCAAGCCACTGGTCACCCTCAGGTGTAGCCAAGGTCATGAAGTAAAGCCAACAAGAGCCAGCAGGGGAGAAGAACCAAACCTCACTGCCATAAGCCACCAGTGAGTTTACAAAGCTCATTGCCAAAGCTACTACAAAGGACTGCAATAGCAAATCGAAGGCTGCCCTCACCCATCACAAACACCACCATAGTGAGTTACACCCATGCCACTACCAGAACACTCACGAGCCACTATTGGCCAACATACAACCAAGAAGTAGCATCATCCATTTAAACCCTCTCCCCACAAGAACCTAACTTAGCCAAAAGAGGGAAGTCAAGAGGGCAACCTAGACCGAAGGACAACCGAAGGATACCATGGCTAGAGGACGACTTCCACAACATAGTTTAGCCAAATCAAGAAAATAGTGAGAGTAGAGCATCCTCAAATCTCGAATTCAAGCCAACAAACATAAGTAAGGTAACATCTATACCATTCCCATTTACTAGCAATAGAACTCAGCCAACAGGGCCACAACAAGGCAATAGCCTCCGGCTCACCACACTAGAACAAGGGGGCCGATGGCTATCCAATGATCCCTTGGGCCATGAACATACTCCTCGGCGCATGCCAAAGCCCCAATACCTCATGGTTACTCACCGCAGTGCCCCAAAACCTAAAACAACCTCACGACTAATCACATATCCATACACCACATAGTCACAAGTGTTAAGTATATCAAGGCCTATATACTATATGCCCATGTGGTTATCTATATATTGGCATCTCCACTATTGGAGTTATTGTCTTCTCAAATCCCAACGTAAGTCACATGGTATCAGAACTTACGGATTAGGGTTAGGTCAGGATTATAGTCCTCCACCCACGATTCAAACCGTCACACGCATCGCGCATTTTCTTGGGTTACGGCCAGTCGGCCGCCTTCCTCCTTCGGCCGTCGTCTGCCCTTCGGCTCCTTCCTCATCAGATCCGTTGCTACCTCCTGCAGCGTCGCGTATCCCTTCGCCGCCATATACCCATCGCGGATCCCTGCAGCCGCCCGTCGCGGCTCTTCCTCGTCAGATCCGCCTCGCCTCGTCCGCCTTGTCCGCTCGGGAGAGGCCGCCTCGCGTGCCGAGGCGCGCGCGCCGCCGCGGCGCCTCTATTGGGCGCTGGGAGATGCCGCGACGCCTCTATGGGTGTCTCGTCCCGCCTCCGGAGAAGCCACCCGGATCTTTAGTTGGTGGAGAGGAAGTCACTCGTCGGTGGTTTTTCTGCGGGAGCCCGGACCTGCGCCGCCTGGAGCTTTCCGCCCGCATAGATCTTTTGTGTCGGTCGGTGCCGCCCGGAACCTTTTGTGTCGGTTGGTGCCGCTCGGCTCGACCCTCCCGCCGCTCGGGTTGTTGGTGTCAAGAGCTAATCCATAAGTGCCAACCAACAATCTGCAATGTACCCGCACATTCATTTGGGTCTTCTTTGCCTTCTCTTCTTGCGGTCAACACTACCACTACTGAATCGATAGTTGTCCTTTGTCTTTCTTTGCTCGCTTACGCTATTTTGGTCAAGTCCTAGCACTTCTCAACATGTCTCAAATAAATGCAATAGTTATCAATCTCACCTTAGATGGTCAGAATTATCCAGAGTGGGTTTTCTGTGTAGAGACTGCATTAAGGGGCTATGGTTTACTCTTTCACTTAACTGAAACTCCACCTGTGCTTAAGGATGATGGTAGTAATGCTGCTGTAGTAAAAGAATGGCATATTAATGATGGGAAAGTGATAGCCGCCATGGTTAATAGTACTAAGCAATCCATGATTATGAGTCTTTCTAAGTTCAAAACAGTCAAGGGCATATAGAACAACTTGAAGGAGCGCTATGTTCAGGATGGTGGTGCTCTTTTGCATAATCTTATACAACAAACTCATATGATTGAGCAGAATGATATGTCCATTGATGGGTACTACTATGTTTTTGATCGTCTGATGGGATCATTGACTTCTATGATATCTGAGTGTACAACTGTCTCCTGTCCAGCACATAAGTTTATTGATAAGCTTTTTACTTATAGATTTTTCATGGGAATCTGGTTGAGTATGATTCCATTCGTACACGATTGCTTCACAATTTTTCTGCTTTCACCATGGCACAGGCATTATCTGATTTACTTGCAGAAAAAACACGTCTCAAGTCTATGTCTTCTTCTACATTTGTGCCTCATAGTGTGTTGGTAGCTTCTCAGAGGCCTAGTGCACCAAAAAGTTCCTTTTCAGAGCACTGTAAGCATTGTTGCAAGATTGGCCATCTTCTAGAGAATTGTTTTTCTCATCATCCAGAGAAGTTGGCTGACTATCGTGCACGTCGTGCTGCTTGTGTTGCTCGTGGTCGTGGTATTGGTTCTACTCCTAGAGGTTTAGTGTCTGTTGCAGCTGCTTATCCTGTTAATGCTCCTTTGTCATCTTGGATGCTTGATTTAGGGGTTTCTTTTCATGTGACATTTGATCAGTCCCAGTTGGTCGCTTGCAATCCGGTCACTGATGGAGCTTCCATTCAAATAGCTGATGGTACATCTTGTCATATCACTCACCAGGGTTCACTTTGCAATCCTTATTTTTCTGTACCCGATGTTTCTTTTGTACCTCAGTTGTCTATGAATCTTCTTTCGGTTGGTCAAGTTACCGACCAAAATTGCTTTATTTGATTTGATGACTCATCTTGTTTTATTCAAGACCGTCGAAGCGGGAAAATGATTGGGAGTGGCCATCGCCGTAAAGGTGCTCCTAGCCTCTACATCCTAGACACCTTGCGTCTTCCTTCTTCCATTGAGTCTCTAGCTCGTGTGCCATCCGCTGCTTCGTCTTTCGCCTCTTCCTTTGCCCAGTGGCATCATCGTCTTGGTCATCTTTGTGGGTTTCGGTTATCCATATTAATAAATAAAGGTTGTTTAGGTCATACACCTATTGAGTCTAGTTTTCATTGTAAGGGTTGTAAGTTTGGAAAACAGATACAACTACCATATTCATCTAGTATTTCTCATTTCGCTAGACCTTTTGATCTTATTTATTCAGATGTATGGGGTCCTGCACCTTTTGCTACAAAGGGTGGTCACAAGTATTATGTCATTTTTATTGATGATCATTCTCGATATACATGGATTTATTTCATAAAACATCACTCTCAGTTGTGTTCCATTTACCGGTCTTTTGTTCGTATGGTTTACACAGTTTTCTATTTCTATTAGAGTATTTCGTCGACTTTGGTGGTGAGTATTTGTCTGATACTTTTCGCCAGTTTTTGTCCTCTGAGAGCACTCTTGCTCAGCTCTCTTGTCGTGGCGCTCATGCTTAGAATAGTGTTGTTGAACACAAACATCGTCATCTTATAGAGACTGCTCGTACACTTTTGATTTCATCTTTTGTTCCTTCTCATTTTTGGGATGAAGCTGTTTCTACTACTGTCTATCTCATCAATAGATAACCCTCATCCAAACTGTCTGGCAAATGTCCTGGTGAAGTTCTTTTTGGTACTTCTCCCAGTTATGATCATCTCCAAGTTTTTGTATGTACTTGCTATGTTTTGCTTGCACCTCGTGAGCGAACTAAGTTGATGAACAATCTGTTGAGTGTATTTTTCTGAGGTATAGTCCTGAGCATAAAGGTTATCGGTGTTATGATCCTTCTCATCGCATACGTATCTCTTGTGATGTGACCTTTGTTGAGAACCGTCCTTTCTTTTATAAACTCTCTACTCAGCCCTCATATTCTCCCACAGAACCCACATCATTCCTGTGTCTTTCTCCTATTTCACCCAATACTGATGTCACTACACCTCTATATATTACATCCATTCCTGCTCCTATTTCCATCATGCCACCTTCAAAGGAGACTACACCTCCTCCTGCATCACGTCCATTTCATTCTAAATCACCTATCACACGTGTTTTCCATCGTCGTCCCACAAACCCTATAGCGCCTCCATCTAGTTCTACCACCACGGCTAGTCCTGATACGACCGTTGTTGATGCTTCTAATGATATTGATGAGTCTTATACTGTTCCTGATGAGTTACAGGTTGGTCCAAGATATAATCTACGAGATCGTACTGCTATTGTTCCGGCTGACAAGTATGGTTTTCCACGTGTGAATGTCGTTGTTGATGAGCCATCCACTTACCAGGAAGCTTTAATACTTCGGAATGACAGCTTGCTATGTCTGAGGAGCTTGCTGCCCTTGATCGTACAGGCACTTGGGATATTGTTCCATTACCGTCACATGTAGTGCCTATTACATCTAAATGGGTATTCAAAATTAAGACCAAGTCTGATGGTTCTATCGAGAGATATAAAGCTCGTATTGTTGCTAGAGGCTTTAAGAAACTCAAGGTCGAGATTATGATAAGATCTTTGCACCAGTTGCTCATATGACTACTGTTCGTACTCTCATTGCAGTGGCTGCTACTTCTTCTTGGACCATCTCTCAAATAGATGTTAAGAATACTTTTCTTCATGGTGATTTGCATGAAGAAGTTTATATGCAACCACCCTCAGGTGTTGATTCTCCTCCTGGTCATGTTTGTCGCTTTCATCATGCTCTATATGGTCTTAAACAGGCTCATCGTGCTTGGTTTGAGCGCTTCATATCTGTGATACGGGCTGCTGGGTTTTCACCTAGTGATTATGGCCCTGCTCTATTTATTCATCTCTCTCCAAGTGGACGTACTTTGCTTTTTCTATATGTTGATGATATGTTGATCACAGGCGATGATGTGGAACACATTTCTTATGTGAAGAAGCAACTTGGTGAGCAATTTCAGATGCCTGATTTGGGTCCTCTGTTATTTCTTAGGAATTGAGGTGTTGCATTCTGCAAAGGGCTACTATCACTCTCAATCCAAATACATACAAGACCTTATTGCTCGTTCTGGCATTACAGATAGTCGAACAGCTGCGACACTTATGGATCTTCATTTACAACTTCGTCCTACCGACGGTACACCTCTTGAGGATCTCTCTCGATATCGGCATATTGTGGGCAGCCTTGTTTATCTCACTGTTACTAAACCTGATATTGCTCATGCGGTTCATATTCTGAGTCAGTTTGTGAGTGCTCCTACTTCCATTCATTTTGGACATTTACTTCGTGTACTACGGTACTTAAGGGGGACATCTTCTCAATGTTTGTTCTATGCTTGTGAAAGTCCGCTTCAGCTTCATGCTTACTCAGATTCCACCTGGCCAAGTGATTCAATAGATCATCGTTCTATCACAAGTTATTGTATTCTTCTTGGTTCTTCTCCTCTTGCATGGAAGTCTAAGAAGCAGGCGGCTGTATCTCGTTCTAGTACATAGGCGGAACTTCGAGCACTTGCCACTACCACTTCAAAGATTGTGTGGTTTCGATGGTTGTTAGTAGATTTTGGTATTTCTTGTGATGCTCTTACACCTCTTCTATGTGACAATACTGGAGCCATACAAATTGCCAATGATCCTGTGAAGCATGAACTTACAAAGCATATTGGCGTTGATGCCTTCTTTACTCGGTCTCATTGTCATCAGAAAATAATTGCTCTTCAGTATGTGCCCTCATAACTGCAAGTGGTAGATTTTTTCACTAAAACATAAACTCGAGAGAAACATCGTCTTCACTTGCTTAAACTCAATGCTTGAGCCTCCGCTTTCACCTTGAGTTTGAAGGGGGTGTTAAGTATATCAAAGTCCATATACTATAGGCCCATGTGGTTTATGTGGTTATCTATATATTGGCATCTCCACTATTGGAGTTATTGTCTTCTCAAATCCCAACATAAGTCACAACAAGTTGAATCAACAGTATAGAACTAGAAAGAAAGGCAACAATATAAGAGTAAGGAGTAAGAAAGAACCGGATAGAGCCGAGGAGCAAGGAACCTATGTCGGAGGGTAGCCGAGGGACGAAACCATGAGCACCATTGCACAGCACCGGCGGCCAATAGTCACCATGATGCACAACTCGACGGAGGGAGAACTAGCAGCGCCAAGGGATGCAGCGGAGCTTTGTCTCTGCAATGGCACATGGTGACAGAAGGGCGTCAGGGTTGATGGCAGGGCGCTTAGCACCAGCGGGCCGAAGAACCCCAATGAGAGACACGGAAAAGAAAAGGGGGAAATGGGGAGGGAAAATGATCCAGTAGGAAAAATACTAGATCCACTCACCTCAGACCAAATCCATGGAGCCAAGCCCCCAAAATCACCAAGGGGACGATTGGATCCATTGTTGGCGTCGATAAGAAAAGCCGGGTGAATCGAAACACCGGTGATGCCCGAGAAGAGGGGGAAATCATCGAGGGGAGGCATGGTAGACTACGGCAGAGCAAGAGGGATGTGTAGTCGGCGGCGCCCTTGCTAGCGAGGCCGGAATTGGCGAACAGATCGAGCGAGGGAAGGAGAAAGCAAAAAGATGAACCGAGTGAAACATGCATACCGTAGAAGACAGAGGAGGAAGATAAAGTCGGGAGGAAGGCGAAGCACTAGGACAGTGGGCCGAACGTGTGTGGCGTGATAGAATAGAAGAGGGGAGGATAAGATTAGGAGGGAGGCAAAACGACAGGCAAGTGGGCCGATTGACCACTAAATGTATTCGGCCCTCAAGTAAAGAAGAAATGGGCCATGGGCTAAATAGGAAATAAAAGAATGTTTTTGAAAAGAGATATACGGAAATAAGTACCCTCGCATACATAATAAATCAAATATCCAAAAACCCGACTAAAACATAAATTTACTAAAGAAAACAATAAAATATGACTATATGAATAATAGAAAAGCCTACAAAAATAAGTCTACAAATACTCAACAAGGGTTGGTGCTTCATCTAAAATATAACTAAACATTTGAAAATAAATTTTTGGCCTAAAATAATGCAGGGGAAAAATTAGTTCCAAGGGAAGAGATCATGCAAACTACTACATAGATAGCTACCCTACAGTCATGCAAGTGAAGCAGATTTTTAAGCATGCTGTAGTACATAAATTATTTTGGATACAATTATTTTCTATGATTACCTTGCATCAAAAGTAATTTCTAAAAGAAAAGAGAAATGTCCAAAAGGAAGAAAAATATGATAAGAAAAGAAAGAGATCAGAACCACTAAAGGAGCAGTGGCCTATAAAGAAAAATAATAAGGGAGGGTAGAGGGTGCTCTGGAAGAGATTTCAAAGGCATGTGAGCCCTCTATATATGAATATAATATAAGGACTAGAAAACAATCTTCATTCTGGAATAAGTTGTAAAATAGTATCAACCATATTTTTCGTCTTAAGCGGGTGGAACATGTTACTCTCTTTTGTTGCTAATATCTCCATAATAGGTAAGTAATATAAAACCAAGGGAGAAACTCATGATCGGTATAGAACCTGGGAGTTCTAAGGCATTTATATTAGCATAGGTGGAGATCGGATATTCAGACCTACTCGACCAACAACTATTTTATAGTCGGATGGAGATAACAATGATAGTCAAGAAAACATTCTATATTTTGATTTAGGATCGCATTAAAGGAAGTGCAAAAGACCTAATGTCCATAAGAATTCAGAATAGCTATATGTAAAGTGATAAAAGTTTACGCAATACTTAATAAATCATGAATTCATGTTAGTCTCTTGGATAAGAGTCTACAGGAACCAATAGACCTTTCTCTTCTCTAGAATAATTGTTAGAGCAATTCCAGAAGAAAAAAACTTGCAAACTCTTTAAAATGGTAATGATGGATTTTTGGATAATAGATCAGGTAAGAACTTAATAAATATGAGGACTAATGTGCATCATTACTTAAAAATTTGGTAAGTACTTCGTACTCACTTTTGTTATTAAATCTCCCCATTTAGAGCCATATTCAGCTGGGATATATCTAGGATTTGATGAGGGTGGGGTTGATAATGAAGGCACTCATGGGTATGAGATTGAGGTTGACTAGGAATACGACGAGGTGGAGGCCTTATATGGCAGCTGAAAGGACTAGACGACCTGTAGTTCATCATATCGGATCGGATAGGTACTATGATATATGCCTTTATTTTATGTTGGTACCCTATATAATTAATTGTGGTGAACAGTAATATTGTAATAGCTTTGGGCTTCTGTGTGTCCAGACATTAAGCCTTGTGTGGCTTGTAATAATAAAGTACATTAGTCTCTAATAATTGTTCTGCTACAACTGCTCTGATGAGCTTATTATTCGTTGGAACATCCATGTTGTTTCGCAATTTCTCTGTTACCTGTAAAACTATGTATCTGTTGCATGACATGCTCCTGATTATGTTGCCAAATTCTTTTGTTAAGTAGCTATATACCCAATAAACATGGTTATGTCTGCCTTAGTATTGCGTATCTCTTAATTTGAACATGTGAAATGTGTATGCTCCTGTTGTTCATGTATGGCTTAAATATTGTTGAATGCTCATGTTGTTTATATATGTTAAACATATTTTTCCTAGCACTTGTTCTCTGTTTACTGTGCAACACTCATGTTTTTGTCTATTTAAGAGTATTCTCATGTTGTTGTTTGTCTAAAGTGTATGCCCATGTTTACTGTCTAAATGTATGCTCATGTTTACCAGCCGTGTTGTTTGTGCAGAACGAGAATGTCAGGCCACCAATGAGACGGTGGTAACGATGACAACATCCCCCCTCTGCCATTGGAGGCGGCCATGATTCGGTATCTATCCGAGATGGCACCGTCGTCGTCTAGACGGTCTCGTAAGGAGCTCACGCAAACCAGGCTTGAATGGGTCGATGAACACATGTAAGCTTCCATGTTTGTATCACGCACGTACTCACATAATGAACGTGTGAATATCCTTTTTCCAAAAGTTTTGCTAAGTTTTGGCCAATCTAGCCGTGTGCGCCTCCATGCGGTGCGACGCTTGTTGGCGCGGTCTGCGACCGTGCCACAGGCCTGGCGCTACCCCGTGCCGTGTGAGCCGGCCCACCAGGAAAAATATTAAAAATGTTTTTTTGTACTAATTTCTATATATAGCAAATGAGCTCTAGCAAATATAATATTTTTGTGGAGCCTTGTAATACAGTGTACCAACCTGTGTGTGTGTTTTTTTTTGTAATTTTAAACGTTGGCGATATTGGCCCCGTGCGTCGCCGTAATTCCCCATGTAGCCTCCGGCCGGGCGTAAGGTTGAATTTGGCCCCCTTGCGTGGGGCTGGCCAGGCGCGCCCAAATGATACTAATTTTGCAGAAAAATAAATTAAAAAATATTTTTTTTGTAGAAAGTGTTAGATATAGAAAATGAGCTGACAGAAATATATTTTTTTTGTGGAACACCGTAGCACGAATTTTTTTTTGAAATAATCTATTTTTTATTTCAAATTACAGTAATATACCTTTGTTGAACTGATAGGCTCGTGTCACCGGTAAGTTGTGCACTGGTTTGTCAATTTAAAATAATAATAATATTATTATTTTACTGATCCAACGGAAATAATTGTGAGAGAAAGAAGAGTAGTTTCTATAGGTAATACATCAAGCAAATGTAGTTTCCCCCGCAATAATACATCTGCCGGCCTGGCGCGCCTCCGTACCACGCGACGCTTGTTGGCGCGGTCTGTAGGTAGTCAGGAAGGTTAAGGGGGTGATCGGAATAGCGATGATTTTTGGTTTTTGGTTGAAAAAACACTGTAGTTGGCTGAAAAAATACTGTAGCTGAGTTAGTGGATAGTGTAGTGAATAATGAAAAAAAAGCTAAAGCTAAAAGTTGAAACCGAAAAAAGCCGAAACATCAGGCCTAAGATGAAGGTAGCGATGTATGATACGCGTGGTTGGTGCCCATCTGTAGACAGAGCAGTTTCATTTGTTCTTCATTGTTGTAGTGATGTTTAGGTAAATAAGGTTTTCCTAGATCCTGTGTCAGTGAGATTTATACATTTTTCCTCTCGTATGTACAGAGATCTTTATTTCTATCTATACATAATTGGGCAGACCGAATTCTATTTTGTTCTACTTAGTTGTGTCATTTCAAATATTTTGAGCTGAATTATGTGCCTGGACATACTGGCTGATCAGTGCGTGTAGAATAGAATCCAGCCCATGAGTCCATTACTGTAACCTTTCTATTTTTCTGATTCCCAGCAAGCAAGTAGTGTGCTGGAAATTCTTGCATACACACACACACACTCCTATATTACAATTGGGGGAAGCAACCCTGGCGAGCGCGTCCACGTCACCTTCTTCACGAGAAGACCCTTCCAATTTTATGAAATCATATATAGATCCTTAGTTTTTTATAGAGAGGTCCCTAGCATATTTTTTCTTCCCAAAAACCCCTCCATATCTCCGAAATTGCATACAGGTCCTCTGCATTTTCATAGAGGCCATCCTCTTTCTCGGTAGCGTCTCGCGGTATACTCCTATATTACGATTGGGGGGAAGCAACCCCGGAGAGCGCGTCCACGTCACCTTCTTCATGAGAAGGCCCTTCCAATTTTATGAAATCATATACAGGTCCTTAGTATTTTATAGAGAGGTCCCTAGCATTTTTTTTCTTCCCAAAACCCCCTCCATATCTCCGAAATTGCATACAGGTCCTCCGCATTTTCATGGAGGCCCTTCTCTTTCTCGATAGCGTCTCGCGGTTTTCGTGAAATTACGCACGGGTCCTTGTTTTATACAAAAACCCCCTTTGCTTTTTCTGAAAATACGTTTGGACCCTTGCTTTTCAGATAATCCCCTCCTACGAATTTTTATCTTTTTTTATTTTGATCCACATGATAACTAACACGGCGTGGCGCCGTGCTAATGTTGCTAGTTTGATGTAGAAACGTTGATGAAAGCATGAAACATCAGGAAGGCATGCTAAGAGAAAAGGAACATTTAGAAGGCTGGGCCAAGCTTGGTTGGGCTCGGACCGGTCGAATCTAGCACAGGAGTCAGGTTTATTCTGAAGTGTAACGGGCCGGGTGCTCTTGCTTTCCAAGGCTGAAGACGTAATTATATTACTGTTCTGCACAGGTTTGGATCTATTCCTGGGGTATATTCTGCCACTTGCTGCTACATCCTGTGTTATTTTGCACCTCACTCCTAGAGAGAATATGTTCTGGTTCTGCTGAGTAAGGCCATGTTTAGAATGTGGAAAGTGAATGGTTTTATGTGAAATTCTTGTATTTCAAATAGAACCTAACTAGGCAAGACTATCAGATTAGCAAGGCTTGTGAAGGCGAAGGGAGCCTCGTAATTGCATATTGAGGGACAAAGGGAACCACTCTTCATTCATTTTCTTTTCATGAAATACTACGGAATGGTATACCGTTCGTAGCCATTCGGACGGGATCCGCCGACACCACCCTCCTTTTTTAACTCCGACGCTCCCACTCCACCACATTCTTCAACTTTGACGCCACCATCCCCTCTCTTTTCACCTCTGACTCTATATCTGCAAATGACAGGTTCACTATGGCTCTCCGGACATAGAGGGAGGCCAGGGAGGCGGTAGTCCGATGGTGGGCGACAGTGGAGAGCAGTGGGCGGTGATGGAGGGAGGCACGGCCACGATGGCAGACTGAATATTAGGTTAGGCAGGATGGTAGTGGTAGGGGAGGAGGAGATGGCGACAAGGTCGCTGTCGGTCGCTAATGGTGGAGGGGGCTAGGGAGGCAGAGGAAGAGTGTGAAGCTACCCAACGTTAAAGAAGATAGGGGGAAGGGAGCGGCAGCGTCGGTTCAAGAGAAGAGAGAGGGGGAGGGGGAGCAACAAAGGAGTGGTATATCGTGCGGTAGTGGTTTTCTCTTTTCACATTGTTTCTTTTTGTTTTTGTTACCGCTCAGCTCAGGCAGCTCAGCACAAGGAAAGGAAAGAGAAGCTTCAGTGACTAGAACATCCAATTTTGTTTCAAGTCTGTCTGTATCAGTTAGCACACGGGTTTTACGTGGTCGCCGCCGCTCGTGTCTTTGGGTGGTGGAGGGGAACTTGCCAAGATTGCCGTGTCATTAAAACGTGCTAGCGAAAGTTTTGTTTTCCATCTGATAACGTAGGATTTTGTCCGCAGGCACTTGTTGTCACTAGACTATCTGCCTTTTGTCAAGTTCTGCCTTATTTTGTAAATGCCTTTACACTGGGAGCCAGATGGAATTATGATGTGACCGTGGACTTACAGTTGTTATCCACTGAATCCTCAGCAAGACTCAGAGCTCAGCAACCGTGTTTTGACCGAACTGGTATGCAATTTGAATGCATTTTTAGTGGCAATGATGGCGATGAGAGCTTGTGGAAGTCGTTCGAACACTGATGAGATCAGCTCTGGCACAGTGCAGAGTTGATACTTAAATCCACGGTTCTGGTAACCGGCCGTTTATCGAAAATATCAGGTGTATCAGCCTCCAATAAAAATACAAATTTGCTCAGAAAAATTTATTGGCCGGCCTTACGAATGGTGGATGTTTGCCTGCTACTGCTGCCTCTAGTGGTGGTCCAATCAAATCCGTTGCGCTGGTTGTTTCAGTGCAGGTTGCTTCGTGTTTGGTCTTTCCTGTAGGCTGGGCCAACGGCAAGTACGTGTCGACGTGTCGTTCGCAGGGTGCCTGGTGCTTTCTCTGGCAGTGGCAATGGCCTGCCGAGCGGAGGGGCTGAGTGACCGGCGAAGGGATTGCACTCTGCAGCAACAGGAAAAGGCGAGGCCAGTGATGCGACGTAGCCTGGCATCCATCTCGTCGCAGGCATGGCCGGCCTGCCGTCGCAATAGCAACCCTGCTGCAGGCCGGGTGCGAGGGTGCGTGCCGGCACTGTGCCGCTCAGCGCCGGCATAGCCTCGTTAAGGAAGGTTCAGATTAGTGTAGGTTTATGATTTTTTTAACTGTAGTTAATTTATTTTTATTATATCTGAATTTGCTTATTTAGTATAATTAAATTTAAAAAATATAAAAATAAAAAATATGTTAAATCATCACGAAAAATGTAAATGAATACGAAAAAAAAAAAAAAACCTAAACAATCTAAAAAAATCATAAAAAGACGTAATTACTAAATAGTGAAAAAATATAAGCCAGAAGCAGAAGCTGACTTTAAATCACAATGAGCACATCATAACGACCGCTCAGATTTTGATCTCTTTCTCTCTAATAAAGGTATTCATACGGTTCAAACGTCCGACTATATTGAACACTACCTCACGTATCAAACGTGGTCCACTCTTTGGCCCATCTAATATTTCCTTAACTCGTTCGGTCTCATCCCACCTTTTCTCACTCTCTCATTATTTCTCTTCTCACTCTCTTCCTCTCCGATGATATCCTACCCTATGAACGGTGATGGCCATGAGCCCAATCACCCCGTTCTCAGCGCCGCTAGATCCGGTTGCCGTCGTCGACTTCCTCTTCGGCTATCCTTGGGCACGGTGCCGTCAGATTCGGCTGCCGTTGTTGACTTCCTCTTCGACTATCTTTGGGCGCGACGACGCCAGATCCGATCTTCCCCCTCCCCCGGCAACCTAGGAGGTCAAATACGCCACGAGGATGTGGTGGTCTTCTTCTCCAGCGTTAGATCCACACCGCACACATTACCTTCTCACCGCCTGTCGTCATCACGCCTAAGGCCTCGCCGCCACCTGACATGGGGTATGTGTTTTGTTTTTTATTACAATATTTTGATTTTATATAGACAATAAATAGTAACTATCAATACAATATCGGGATTTTTGTACATTTTTTCTCCGGTGGGGACGACTCCGATCCATTGTAGCAGGGCCGGGGGGGCGCTGGCCGGCTACCAAACGCAATGCCGTGCCGACATGCCGAGCACCGCGCCCATGTCGTCGGCACGTCATCCCGCAGGCGGTGGTCAAGAAAAACAAAGCTCGCGGTGAAGGCGACTCGAGAGACTTCCTTGGGCTACTGAGGTAGGGCAGGCGGCCGGGCATCGGCATCGATCGGTGCAGGCCACAGGTACAGGAGAGTTACGGATTACAGGCCACAGTGTTGTAAAGCGGCCAGAGCAAGAGACTGACAGCGAGACGGGCTAAGCTTGCACTGCACCGCGCCTCCTGTCGTTTTTGCAACGACTTGCATGTCTAATCCAGAAGCAGCAGCCAGCGTGCGAGCGGAAGGACCACCCTTTGCTCCCCACAGACGCAACAAGTGAAGAAACACCTGGGGGGAAATACTCCAGTTTGATTTGGGTCCTCGCTGCAATTGTGATTAGAATGTAGTAAGGGCTCTTTGGATCAATGAATTTTTGGAGGAACTTCGAAGGAATCTAACATTATAGAAAAGTTTCCTACATAGCCCTCTGGAACAAAGGATTGGGCCTATAGGATTCATATAAAATTCATATGGAATGACTCATGGACCTATAGGATTCTATTCCATGGGAATTTTAGAAGAATTATAACATGAGGTGGAACCTCACGCAAAAAATCCTTTGTGTCTTGCATACACCCCCCTTCTCTATCCTCAAATTCCTGTAAAATTCACGTGAAGCATCTAAACAACGCTTTTGAACCATTGCTCCGTTTTGTATTTCTAAAGTATTGTACCGGCATTTCTATATAATTCCTATGTTTTTCTATTCCTCCGTTTTTCAATTGCTGTATTCCAAAGATGCCCTTAAGGATGGGGATTGGAGATGACCTATTTACCGTTCAACTATTTTCTTGAGAGATTTGTGAGCTCTGCGTATTTTGGCTTAAAACCAGTTTCTACTTCTGACTTCGCTTTTTCACTATTCAGTAATTTCGTCTTTTTCTGTTTTTTTAAATTTTTAGGACTTTTTTGCCTTTTCTTTTTTTCTTGTATTCCTTTGCATTTGTCCGTGATGGACTAACATATTTTCTCTATTTTTAATTTTTTTTAAAATTTAATTATACCAAATAAGTTAACTCAGCTACAGTAAAAAAAATAATCCAACTACAGTAAAAAGTCATAAATAAGCCATACACACGTAATAATCTCCCAAACTTCTGCATGCAACGATGACTCCTTTTGTAACACTCTAGGTTCAAACCAGATTAGATCTAACTATATTATAAATAAGTCATACACACGTAATAATCTGTTTGCGTTTTCATTCTTGCTTCACATAAAACGGTTAACCGGAGGTTATTACCAATAATTCCTACATATTTATATGTTGATGTTTCTTATACTAAACTAGTAATATAGAATTAATACATACGCTTATGTACATATATACACATAGATTATTATAGATCTAATTTTATATAACCCGAGGTGTCGCCCCTTTGCGCTCATACTTTATTGGTTCGGAGTCAAGGCCTGTTGGGTATCAGGGCTTAGGGGTCATCAGCGTACACAGTATTCTACGCGTACGTGTCGACCTGCCGTTGGCGACATGACGGCATACGTCGCCAGGAGGAGGACTGGCCTCGTGGAAGTTTGTCGTCTCTCCCTCCCTCTCCCTCTGAACCTCTCTGAGCATCTAGAATTGCTTTGCATTGCGCGCGCACCTTGCAGAAAGGAATCTGAGGTCGCCTCTATATTGCCTGTTATTTTGTCTTTTTGGTTTCATCGGAAGTTGGAGCATACGGAAGGTTTCTCGAAGCAAATTTTTTAAATTTAAAATTATATATATCATCTATATTAACATCTTTACTGTTTACTACAATTCTAAAAAACAATCATCAGCTATAGACATATAGACAAAAGGAACTCGGCCAATGGTACTTACCGTTACGGCGTTGTCCTCTGTATCTGGAGTGAATTTTGGCTCGTATATCATCGTTTGTAGAACAGAAAACATTGTGGCTATGTTATTATGGAACAAATAAAATTCTTGTAAAACAGATAATATTTGGTCTCGTTTCTGTAGAACAAAACGAATGCTTTTCGTTTGATCAACATCACAACCCTTGTGGTTGTGGAGATAAATAGGATTGGACTGTCCTGTTCTTTGCGGTTTTAAAAGCCGTTTTTAATTTTTACTACAATAACTAACTTTTAAACGGAGTATTTTTTTAAAATGGGGTCTACAAGTTAATTGTAGTACACGTTAAAAAACTAATATCTGTACCATAAAAAATCACAAGCGAGTATTTCTCTTTCCGCAATCTCTGTCGCAAACAGCCAAAAAGCCATCAGCGCCAAAAATCATCAGCCGCAGCCATCAGCAAACATGCCCTCTCAGTCCAGTTCTCCTCCTCCAGACTTGCTTGCTAGAGCGCGTAGGAGTTGATGTAAGGTAATCTTGACTATTCTTAACCTACGAGCAAACCTTTAACTCTAAGTTTGGTTTTGATCCGGTTTTGGTGCAACCTTCTTTGTTTTATATAAAGGTCAGAATTTTAACATCGATATTATTAATTTTTGTTTGGAATAGATTCCTGACATCCTTGTGAAGGTTTGTATCAAGTTTTATAAGATTTGGAGCTGTAATTTTTGAATGAGCTCTTTTGGGGGTTTGACCCGAGTTGTTCTTACTTCTCCCCAAACTACGGTCAGATCGACCTAAGACACCAGTTTGATCGGGCGAGTGGTCCAACTGGCCGTGATCTGCGGTCATACCGACCAAATGGTCAGACCGCCACTTCCTTACAATGAGACTGCTAGAAGAGTGTTTGGGCTCGGTTTTTGTAGAATTGACCTATAGGGTTCGTGTGTTTGATCTTCTACCGTGTTTTAAAACCGAGGATAACCTAGGGTTTGAATTGATATTGAAAAAAACTAACTTCCTATTCACCCCCTCTTGTTGTCGCCTTCAATCCTATAGTTTGCTAATCATTGTTGAAATTTAGTTCTTTCATAGTTTGAAGTTAACTTTCGATAGTATATCCTTTGAGAAATTAATTTTGCAATTAAATAAAAAAATCATTCATGTCAATGGCCCTTTTATTTACTACGGCTAATGGTTTTTGCCTATACTTTTTGATACAGCGACGGATAATGGAGCCACTAACACGGATGGTGCACACAATTTTGGTCTCAGAAAGCTGTTTGAAAAACAGACTTCTTGCAGAAGACATCCGTTTGTTTCGACTTATAAAGAAATCAAAGCAAAAAGCTACACAAAATAAAAAGAATAGGATTTATAGCCCTTACTGTTTAGTAAATGTAACGTTTACTACTGATAGACAAATCTTTCAATCTTTGTTCCAAAAATTACTCCGTATAGGAGTAATTCGTAAGCAAGCATCAAACCAGCACACCAAAACAGATCAGAAATGTTAGCGCCCAATACGGCACCAAAACCATCGTTCTATCGTTCTATCACGGACACACGCACGCCTTCCTTTATTTTCCTCATGTCGGCAGGCAACGGCAAGACAGATCTCATTAAGCGACCGTTCATAGTAGCCGCAGCCGATATTTTTTTTATTGTGATTCATAGTTTTTAATTAAAAATGAATAATAGTGTTTAAAAGAAATTGCTTTTAGAAAAAAATATGAGCGTGGAAAAGTAAAGGGGAAATACGTGCGCGATACAGAAAGAAGGGAAGTGTAGTACGTGATACGTCTGTAATCCTCTATCTTATCTTAAGAAAAAGACAAGAGCAAGAAAAATAAAGAAACCATTTTGTGAAATAAGATATTTATATCATCTTTTGATTTTTTTAAGCAAAAATCAGAAACCTACGAACATGTGGTTGAGGCTCGAGCTAGGGGGCGGTTGTAGCCTTGCTTGGTTTCTCGTCGGCGCAAGCGAGACTTTGAAACGGTATTCCATGCCGTCGCGCGGTAAAAACAGCCGACCGATCGAGCGAGGCGCGCGACGTGACACGCGGACGTCGCCACTCGCCAGTTGGGGGTCGGAACGGTTCAAGGCTTCGGTCGTTCGACGCAAGCTGCGGCTGTGGTGGGCACGGGGAAAGGGACGTGTCGGGGCGGCCGGCCGGTGGCGCTCTCCCTCTCACGCGCGCGATGCTGGGTTGGTGATCGCGCGGAGTCGCTGTGGAGTCGCCGGGGAGCTACTTGTGCCGGTCGCTTGCCCCGCCGAGACCGTAACCGTGCCCGTGCCTCCCACGGAGCACACGCACTCCACAGTATAGCCACCGTCTCCGACTCAGTAGTAGTGTAGCCTAAAAAGGTTTCCTTCTTTCGTTTTCACGTTTCTCACCTTTTACCTAATCAATTGACTGCAAAGTGAACCGATTGAGGTTTTGTTATGTTTCAATTTCCAAGTGTTCATTTCGATGGCTTAAAAAACGGGCGTTGTCCACATCGGCCGGCCTTCCGCATGAGTGGTTGAAGAGTACATAGTGTTAATGCACCCATGAATCTTTTGGCAATTTAACTGTAGAGTAGCTTGACTTCAGTATGAAAGCACGAAACCTAGCCACTGCTGCTTCGAGAGAGCCGAGAGAGAGAGAGAAGCCTGTGCAACTGTTATGTGTTGTATCTCTCTTGGCAAAGCTCTCGTTGAGCCCTAGGTATCCTCTGTTCTGAGTTTTTTGACTTCAAACAAAAGTTTCCAGAAAACAGCTTCGCTGTACATCCTTTCTCCCCTTTTCAATGTCGAATAGTACATAATCCGTTCACATAAAAACAAGATCTGGAGTGTTGACTTGGATGTTTTTTCCTCTTGATTATATTGTATTTATTATTTAGTTGAAAGCAGATACGGTCAATTCCAAATCTATTTGCTTTCGCTGGACGCAGTTTTCTCCTATTTCTAAATACCATCAAGATGATTTTCAATGACTAACGAACAATGCAAGGAAAACGTAATTAATTTCCTCCGTTTTCTTAGTCTGAAAAGATTCCTTTTATCTGAAGACCTCGAGCATTGTCGTGTTTATATTTATGCATTGTCTTTATCTAAGCATATCTCTTCATTTTTCTGATTTATCCCTATATATGGGGATGACGACTCAACATATACTTTTTACGCTACCTGACTTGAAACTCAAGCTTTGTGTCATCGTCCATGCTCTCTCAAGCTATATGATTTTCAAAGACCAACTTATCATGGCAAGGTCGACTACAGTAAAACATAGTTTTTTTTACTGACAAATGACCTTTTCTTGAAAGTAACATGAAGAAAGATATTGATTAAGCTATATTAAAAAGGACTGTACAAAGCCCAAATATTCATACAACAAAAATCAGAACATACAGGAAGAAGGAGAGAAGATACAGAAATAACAGAAAGCGGACTAAACATTTATTTCAGAATCCATAGTCACAGAGATTGGAGAATATCTTCTCCACAAAGGCCTGCAGACTGCAGGAGTTGTGTTGGTTCCTGAGGAGGTTATCGATGGGGTTGCTTTCTGCAGCAATTTTTTACTGTAATATCCTTGCTTAGACTAAACGCAGGTAATTGAGTAATTGAGAGTATTGGATTCCATTTTGACATCCATCCATTTGTCAATTGCCCTTAGATCATCAACAGGGTTACAGGATAAAAAGTCCAGAGCATCGGCTTGTGCGGTGTCTCTTATCCTGCATCCACATTTTGGAGACACGCATGTCTAGTTTCTGTGATTCTGGGCAACACTAAGAGCTTTTGTCAATCTTAGCAACACTTGTTTGCCAATTTTTAAGGTAGCACGATATCTACAAGACTACAACGACAACGGCACATGCATACTGCAGTGCCAAATCTTCTTTTCATTTCTTTTTGGGCAGATGATGTACTCCATATCTGAAAAAGAGTATCTTTTCGGGAAATAATTTGATCCACAAGAGAGAAAGGGCATTGACTTTGCCACATATATTGCATCGATCGAGTCCCTAGCTTGTTCCTCAAAATACCTCATAAGACCAGCCTTAATTGGATATGCCAACACATAGAAAATCTGTGTAACTCCTCCTGATTCTTCTTGTTTTTTTTCCCGAAAGAACACCTCCAGATTCTTAATGGTTAACCAACTGAGCAATGCTTTCATGCTTTCCTCTCTAACAAGAGTAGCACTAATCTCAAAGCAAATAAAGAGGTAAGTAATATTTATCTACCATTCGTTATACTTTAAAAATTGTGTAAATCACTATTGAAGAAAGCATTGAAACACTTCCCTAACTATAAAGCTAGAGCATATATATTCCTTAGAAGTCAAATACTATTGAAATATTATGGGATCAAATTCTTATAGTAGTTGCACTGAGTTGCTTTGGTTTCTTACTAGTAAATTAGTTACATGAAACAGGCAGAGATGTTTTATCTTTGTGATAAATAAATTTCAACATGTATTTCAGAACAAGCTCATCTGAGACAATCCTCCTAAGCTAGACTCTCCTCAACAATATCTCCGACGGACTTTCGAGATCAAAGCTCTCAAATAGTACACCTATACCTGAAGAGCAAGAAAAATTGCCGCTAACAAATCTAGGGTCTGTTTTTTTTGGTTTATGGCTGTGGTTTTAGTTTTTGGTTGAAATTTTTGAATTTTGAGTTGTTCACAACAGATATTACGGAGAGAGATACTCGTTTGCGATTTTGGCTGGTACAGATGTTGGACTTTTAATGTGTATTATAATTAACTTATAGACATCGTCTTAAAAAACATTCTATTTAAAAATTAAATACAATAACAAAATCTAAAAATCGTTTTAAAAAATCGCAGAGAACCAGACCCTACACAAGGGAGTCGTTTAACCAGCAAGACACCCGGTTTGATATAACCCAAAAGCTGTCGCCGACTGGTAACACCTATCCAATACCACACGTGGGCCCGCCTGTCAGCACCTGGGCCATAATTCCTGACGCAGCATGCCGGTGAAGTACCCCATGTGCACGGCGCAGCACTGAATACAAAGATTTTGTCGCGTACGCCCAGGACGAGCTCGCCCAAAGCGCTTGGAAAACCCAAACCAGCCAGGAATTAACACGCGCACATGATTTTCGCGACTGTCACACCACGGAAACCAACAGTGGCCGCGGCTCCACCGTAGCGCAGACGGCAGACGCGCCAGAAGAGGCGTTTTTGGAGGTACACGACGTCCTCTGCGTCCCCGTCGCAACAGGCTAAGGACAGCTTTACTCGACCGCGTACGCGTCCGCAAAACATGTGCGAAAATAACACGCGCGCCTCTTGTCACCCTCGCGGCCACGGTTTCACTCGCCTCGCCTCGTTAAGGCTTAAGCAAAAAAAAAAACAAGACGATGGCGCGCGCATATGGTACTAATAGCTAAAATCATGTGTTTGCCCAGTTCAAAAAACTGTTTTAAATATGTTGGTTTTGAATACAGTTTTTTTATATTATCTATAAACATATAATATTTTTTTATCTTTTATCTTTTTTATTTTTTAATTGAATGATTCAATTAAAAGCTAACCGCTCCTATGCCGATCCATAGATATTGGTTTCGGCCAGCAGAAAGGTAATGAGTGGGTTCTTTTGAGTTGTGTTTTATGATTTTTGATTTAAAATTTTGAATTAGGACTGTTCGTCCGAGAGAGTACGAAGAGAAATACTTATATATGAGTTTAGCCGATATAGATAAAATAGATACAATATCTACTACAATCGACTTGTAGATCCGTATTAAAAAGATACATCGTTTAAAAACTAGTTAATATAGTATAAACCAAAAGCCACAAACGGAAAACGAAAAAGAACCCGCCAACAAAAGCACAGGGTATCGCGACAAACGTGCGGGAGGCGGAAGTCATGTGTGTACCTAACTTAGCGTGTGAGCCAATAATAGCTTGGCGCCGGCTAAAAATACAAGGCCGTGGCATAGGCATGGACCATCCCGACACATGCAACCACCACATCACCGAGGCAACAATGCGAAGCTTGGATGACTCCCAACCGTTGTCCAGCGTTTCAGAGGTACTATTCCAAAAAGATGCAAATCAAGCCTCAGCCGTTGGCCTGGCCATGGACCATGCTGATTGGTCGTTGCTGAAGACAAGGCCAACGCTATTGCTGCTAGACTGGTCATGGTCATGGACCCCCGAAAATTCTCGGTGATCGGTTATAATGGCCACTTGTTTGCAAGGGTGCAGTACCCATGTATGCCTAGCTAGCCGGTGCGCACATAGTGCACGCATGTTGGCTACGGACCCAACATGCAAGGCGAAGGCCTAGTTTTCCTCAAGCGTAACATGGCATGTTGCACGCACCTATCCAAGATAATGATGCAATCCATATACTCAGATCCATTTACTCTGTGATGCAATCCATATATAATGAAAAACAGATCCATAAATACTACTATCTTTATAGACGATCTTTTGTATATGTGTGTTAATTGCTAGCTAGACCATTGGATCTGCTCCAAAAGCTGCTACTAGGTTGGGTGAGGCTGCTTGATACGGAGAACATGGAAGCGGAAACGATTACATCGTTGCTGGATTGGGTGTCGTCAATATAAGATCGGACAATAAACTTAAAAGCATCTTCGATCAGATACGGAAACCATTGAGGATATAGAGAGATTCGAGGAGAAGCAAACGGATAACTAAGTTTATTCAACATGAGGATCTAAAGTTACAAATAGCCTCCCCGGCTCTCCCTCCTACATTATAAAGAGTACTATTTATAAAGGGATAGAGGAACACGGATGAAGTTACAAGTTTGGGCCTAACTTACTTCTAGGGACATCTTCGTCCTTTGCTCCGTACGGGTTCTACCATATCCAAGACTCTAGGAGTTGGTTTGTGGCCGACTTTGAACCTCATTAAGGGTTGACTCTTACACTCCGTCGAGATTGGCTTCGGATCCCGTCCGAGGTTGGCTCATGAACTCTATCGAGGTTGGATCTAGATCTCACTCGAGGTTTGGCTCATAGACTCCGTTAGATTGGCTTCGAATCTGTTGAGGTTGGCTCGTCAATATCGCTGATATTGATTTATAGACTTAAGTTAGACCTCCCTTTTTGCATCTTGACCGGGGAGAGTCCCTGTTTTTCCAAACACGTGGTTTTAAGCATGCTTCATGGCCGTTTCTCCCGACTTAATTAGAAGTGCTTGCGTTTTTTTAATGATAAACTGCAGCAAGGCCGGCAAGATGCAGAGCATCTTAGCTCAAAGTGATCAATCCGAATATAGCTTATTACGGCTTTTGCCGACCAAAACATCCTGGGCATATGAAATTGTTCGTACAAATCATTTGCGTGTATATTCAATTGCACTATGTTTCTCATAAAAAAAATTCAAGCATTGGTCTAAGGGGAAACATACTCTTATCAATTGAGTCATACCAAAATTGCCCTTCTCTTTTTGCAATATTTTTTATATGATCCTTTTGAATATTAAATTTGGTATTTTTGTTCAAAAAAGTACAGATGACATAGCAACAAAGGACAAGTACATAAAAAACGAAGAAGATGACATTGTTTATCAAACGGCATGCATTATAATATTGTAGTCGATATTTTAGTTCCCATTTATTAGCTGAAGGACAATGAGGTATGGTTTGATGCTATTGAGCCAAATGTTGAATTTACACAGTTTTCTTAAAAATATGCTCAATTAGCAGGATGAGTTGACCTTATAAACCTACCTTATTATACACATTTTTAATACAAAGGCCTGCAGTAGGCTTCATTTGTTTTTCTCCTTTTAAGCCTGCTAAAAGGATCACTTAAAGTATGAGTTGACCGGAAGATCCAGAACAACAAAGTTAATAGTCATTGCAATGTGGTTGTTGTGGCTACAAACTAAATAGTAATTAGGAGACAAATTGAGTATATGTGGGAAAATGACATATCCCTCCCCTGTTAATCCAAAGAAACATATATACACAACCACAATGCTCTATTATAATAATGTCCTCTACCCGATGTACTATTTGAAGGGTACATATATCTTTTACATGCTTTAATGGATCTCTTGACCTAGCATGCTGAATGACTATCGGTGGAGGCCATCCCCACAACAGTGACCCTGTAGCTCAATGTACAACTCAGCGCAAAATTCGAAACCATTTCATCCCGAAGACTAGTACTAGCACCGTTGAACTATTGTAGCTGCACTTGCGTCAAGACTACAGAAGATTCGAATTCCTGAGAAAACAGCTCTTCATACGACATGTTCCCTGACAAGTTTTAAATTTTAAGCATAACGAATGTGGGTCAAACATAAACAATATGAACCACTCAAATCTCGTGCAAGCCTGCATTGTCATGCATAGCTGGACTAGAAATGAGGAAACTGCAATGCACTTCTACGACCATACTTGTGATTCCAGTTTTGTTCATGACATATATTTGATCTGGCGATTTGTCTTGGACATGACAAAATGCAACCGGTCAAGAATCTCGAACCTTTTCTTTGGTAAAATTTGATTAACAGGCAAGGTTGCGAGAAATTAATACTTCTGGCAATTAGGATTTATTATCCGGACCAGTAACGCTAATACGTTAATCAGTGCTAGTTACTGAAGTTACTAAGGCGAAAGTACGTAACTGAAGCAAAAAGGCACTTGCGCTGCCAGTACAACCAGCAGGTGTGTCTTGATATAAACTAAAAATATGTTTCGCAGAAAGAAAGTCTAGTAGTTTAATTACATCTTGTTCAATTTACTTAAAATTAACACTGTTGTTGACACGCAGGTACAAGAATTCATGAAAGAAATGGAAGATAGTTCATATGGGCGGCTCCTGGTTGATAGGTACAGCAACGACGACGACGACAAATCCATCCGAGAACTGTCAAAGGACTATAAGCTAGCTGAGTGCCACACCGACGAGAAAAAGGCTTAAAGCCGTAAGCTCGATACCGCCGAGCCTTCCCCGCTCCCGCGCCTATATAAATTCCCCCCGCGCGGCTCACAACTCCACCAACCGAACACCCCAGCCTCCAAAGCGGAGACACAGCGAACAAACGCCCCTTCTCTCTCTCTCTCTCTGCTTCCCCCAAAAAGAAACTGCGCGTGCTGCAGTAGTATCTCGTAAATTGCCCGGGAGTTTACCGACAAGCGCCGTAGAAGCTCTCTCTTACCTCCTCGCGAAACCGCACGCACGCACGCGCGGGCAACGAGGAACGAAGCAGAGCACTCCTCTGTTTCAGCTATGACGTCCTGCGCAGGCGTCACGGTGGCATGCCCGGATGACCCGCAGTCCCATGGGTGCTGCGTCATCATCGCTCCCTTGCTCGCCAAGGTGGGGGAGGTCGTCATCCCGGTGGCCGCGGACGAGACGGAGGCGCAGCAGCCGGTGCCGGTGCTCGCGTGCAAGCCGCCGGGGCGGCTGGGCAAGGCGGTGAACGAAGCCTTGGGCGTCGTGTTCCCGATGACGCCGCCGATGTCAACATGTGCGGCCTGGGGCGAGGCGCGCTCCATTCTTGGCCTCGCATTCCCGATGATCCTGACGGGGCTGCTGCTCTACCTCCGGTCGATGATTTCGATGCTCTTCCTCGGCCATCTCGGCGGGCTGGCCCTCGCGGGCGGCTCCCTCGCCATTGGCTTTGCGAATATCACCGGATACTCTGTCCTCTCCGGCCTCGCCATGGGCATGGAGCCGATATGCGGGCAGGCATTCGGCGCAGGCAATTACTCGCTCCTCGGCGTCACCATGCAGCGGACGGTGCTCCTCCTCATCGTGGCCGCCGTCCCCATCGGTGGCCTGTGGGTGCACGTGCGACCTCTCCTCCTCCTCTGTGGCCAGGACTCCGGCATCGCCGAGGTCGCCGAGACCTACATTCTCGCGTCGCTCCCTGACCTCGTCCTCCAGGCATTCCTCCATCCGGTGCGGATATACCTCCGGACGCAGTCCATAAACCTGCCTCTCACCGTGTGCGCCACGCTCGCCATTGCCACTCACCTGCCCATCAACTACGTGCTCGTGACCGTCCTCGGCCTTGGCATCAAGGGGGTGGCATTGGCGTCCGTGTTGGCTAATTTGATCCTGCTACTCCTCCTCCTTGCTTACATCTTCTTCAAAGGCGTCCACAAGTGCACCGGCGGCTTCGTGCTCTCCGTCGAGAGCTTCCGCTGCTGGGGCGAGCTCATTAGCCTCGCGTTGCCGAGCTGCGTGAGCGTCTGCCTCGAGTGGTGGTGGTACGAGATCATGATCCTGCTGTGCGGCCTGCTCCTGAACCCGCAGGCCACCGTGGCATCCATGGGCATCCTGATCCAGACCACGTCGCTCATATACATCTTCCCTTCGTCGCTCAGCTTTGGCGTGTCCACCCGCGTCAGCAACGAGCTCGGGGCGGGCCAGCACGAGGAGGCGAGCCGCGCCGCCACGGTGGGGATCATGCTGGGGTTCGCGTTCGGCGCCTTCGCCTCCGCGTTCGCGTTCCTCGTGCGGAACGTGTGGGCGAGCATGTTCACGGCCGACCCGGCAATCGTCGCGCTCACTGCGTCGGTGCTGCCGATCCTGGGCCTGTGCGAGCTCGGCAACTGCCCGCAGACGACGGGGTGCGGCGTGCTGCGCGGCAGCGCGCGGCCCAAGGACGCTGCCAGCATCAACCTCCGGTCGTTCTACCTCGTCGGGACGCCCGTGGCGCTCGTCCTGGCGTTCTGGCTCCACTACGACTTCAAGGGCCTGTGGTTCGGCCTCCTCGCGGCGCAGGCCACCTGCATGGTGCGCATGCTGCTGATCATCGGGCGGACGGACTGGGCCACCGAGGCCAAGCGTTCGAAGCAGCTCACCGGAGCAGACGTCGACACCAAGGAGAGCAACGACAGAGTTGCCGCGGCCGGCGGGGACGAGAAGTCGCGCTTATTTATCGACACGGACATCGAGCAATCGAATGATCACTCTGATCGGTGCTGATTGCTACAGTGCGAGCCGCATGTGTATAAGTGTATTGTAATCTACTCCTTTTTTTCTTACCATTTTCATTTCCCCCCTTTTCCATATTCTGGTGGGGGTCAGAGGCTGACAGGGTGACAATTTTGTTTCCCAATTGCTAATTTAGCCATGTAAAGATTTTGCTGAGTAGTAGTATGAGAAGGAAAGTATCTAAAAAGGAAGGACAAAGGAACAAACCGTCCACGGCTTCGCTTTCGCTTGCTCCGGGTCAGTGTCTGGTCCAGGGAGGCCGGCCGCGTGACGACCCAGTCACCGGCACGGGCCAACCAGTGGTAGCACCAGGTCTAAAGTCGCGTGGCTTCGCCAAACCATCCTCAAGGGACCCGCCATTTTGCGCCTCGCAGCCGTCGGCCATCAAAATGACGCCCGCGGTTTTACGCACGGGATTCTCTGATAAAGTCACGTGACTTTACTTCGTAAAGTCCATCCGATCAACGATCAACAGTCAGATTAATTTAACGTTTTTTGATTTTTTTACTTCTAATTTTTAGCCTTTTTTAATCTTTTTCTAGCTTTTTTTTCTTATATTGCTTTATATTATCTGTGTTAAAATAACCTATTTTTTATTTTAAAAATATATTATTTTAACACAGATAATATAAAGCAATATAAGAAAAAAGAAAAAAGCTAGAAAAAGATAAAAATAAAAAGCTAAAAACTAGAAGTAAAAAAAAAATCAAAAAACACTAGATTAATTTGGACCGTTGATCGCCGATCGGATGGACTTTACGAAGCAAAGTCACGCTGTGACTTTACTTCGTAAAGTCAGAGAATCTGCGCCCCCGGTTTTAAGGCTGGCTTCGGATGGGCTTGACTTATGTTTGTATTATCTATAATAACTAATTTTTAAATAATATATTTTTTAAATATGAGTTAATAAGAAAATTATAGTAAAAATATATTTAATTCAGCTATATCGATCAAAATCGTATGCTATTAATTCTGTACTTAGTTCTATCGGATTCGGATATCCTCACAACTTATGTAGTATGAAGATATTAATGAAATTTTATCCTCATACAATCACATTTAATCATTCTAATTCATTTATTTCACCTAAAGAAATATGAATTCACATTCAATTAAAACTTCATCCAACTAATTAGTTGTATTGTAATAAAATATGCATATTGCTTCGTCGACTACGAATATAGATACGGATAGTCCAGATAAAACAATATTTTGGATGGTTAAAGTCTATACTATATTCGAATCCATATTTTTTATGCGAATTCAAATACGAATAGGATAGAAATTGTTAATCGGATGAAAAAATCTATACCATATTTGCATCATTTCGAATACGGTAACCAAATAATACGGATAATCCGTATCCACTTTTCACCCCCTAGTTGTATACTTATGTAGGTAGTAGTAGTACACATTGTACTAAATTAAAACACAGCTCCTGTTCATAATGTGTTGGAGTTCAGATCGAACGAGCTGCATAATGCATTGCATCTGAGGCTGACTAATGAGCGTCCGTTGTGCGCACTAGCGGATAACATGGTTGGTGTATGTTGTATCACACCTGTCGCTGGCGTGTAAGGAATCATCTCAAAGAATCTGAGATGAAACGGCAGCTAGCCCGCGCTTATCGGCCAATGGGGCAGTTTACGTCTGGTCGATTGAGTCAATTATTGTTCCCGGCCGGTTGGGTCATTCCAATTTATTCTTGGCCACGCGCGAGAGGTGCCTCCAATGAAATAGAAATTATCTTTCTAGGCGAATCACGCCTCTTCCGTTCTCGATCTCAATACATGCATGATACATCCCGCTGGGCTGACATCTCATTTTAATGAAGCACCTAGCACGTTGCACTGCTTGTCAGCTGAGTCAATTGTTAATCGTGCTTCGATGAATCCAAGCAATATTTATTGGTTGATATTGTATTATTTTCATGCATGTTATATCTAGCTCTATATTATAAGGGACTGCTACGAATGAGCGCATTACAGAAATTAAACTATACCTTAGGTGTAAAAAGATGCTGTTATATATGTTAGTTCTAACAAGACATTAATTGAGTAATAAACTATGTTGCAACATGGAATCTATGCTAGTAAACATGTATGACAGATGAGCAATTGACATATTAAATGTTAAATAACAGGGACAATTGATCATTTGCCCCAAAGTTCATATGTCATTGATAAAATATCCTCCGTTACATGATAATATATAAAATATCCTAAAGATGACAGGGCAATTGATCATTTGCCCTTTTTCATTTCAAATTAATTTCTGAATCATTTTGTTCATAAATGACCGAAATACCCTTGGCTCTTTCCTATCATTCCTTCCTTTCCATTCTTCCTCTTGTCGGCCAAGCTTTTCATGATGGCATATGGCTTGACCGCATCGGCAAGTTGCTCCGCCTCATCAAGCTACAGGGCAAGGTCACCGTGTCCACCTCCCTCAAGATGGAGTCACACACACGGCAGGTCGAGGAACGAAGATGGTCAGAACATGGTGGTAGGGTACGGAGGGGCAAACATGAAGGTAGCGGTTTTGGGTGAAATTGACGAAAATAGCACAAGCATGGCACATTCCCAGAGAAGGGGATTCTGTTTTTGTGGATGTCATGGTTGGAGGATGTGCTGAGGAGGCTAGCATTGGCGATGAGGTGGTGCTTGGTAGAGACAGTCTAAGGTGGTGGGGATGGCAGAAGGAGGTGGGGGAAGAGCATCAGCGCGACGAGGCGCACCTCATGACGTGGTTGGCTCGCCAGGAAAATGACAGAGGTAGCAGGTTGTTGTAGGAAGAGATGAGGGCCGTGGTGCAGCTCAACTTTGATGAGTCTCTACATGTCTCAGCGAGGTTGGTGGCCTCAACATGCAGAGGCAGAGCCCATGAGGAGGTCAAGCGTGGCGCACATAGAGGGAGGCTATGAGGGGCAGCAGCACCCGGCGTGGGATAGCAGTTGGCCAGGGCGGCAGGCTAAGCAGCCAGGGCAATGGTGATGGAGGTGTGGCTTGGTGTTGGCGACAACAGAGTTGAAGTGATGGGATGATGGAAAAATGAGGGGGAGGAGAATAGAGAGAAGAAAAGCGAACAGAATGTCTTTTAAAGTGGGGTTTACTAGTCGATTGCAGTATATGCTATAGTAACTTCATTTATATTAGATAAAATCATACATAAGTGTCTTTCTATAAATTGTTACTATTTATAAGCCAAAATTAAAAGTTAATATGAACCGCGCTTAATTATTTCCGCCCATGTATATGTCTAATGTTCTCTATCACGTCTTGGGCCAATCTTTACTGGTTTATCAACGTTCTTTCACAACAATAATATAGCGAGAGGTTAATGCAAGCCACATGCAGACATGGACGAATCATTACTTTTCACACTTCATATTTATCTCTTATGAAATTAGTTTTGCTTCTAGTTCACGGCCACCTCCGAGTTGCGGCGTCTACGCATATCCTTACGATGGAGGCATGCAGGTCGACATCTCCTCCGAATCATATCAAGGTAAAACCAATACAAACACCAGCCTTACCAGTTGGTAATTAGTCATAGTCCATCTTCAAGATAACTCGGCGTTGTTAAGTGCATGACGGAATTCCTTAAAAAAAAGGTCCATGACGGGATGAAAGATTCGATCATTTTGGCCCGCCCATTAGAGCATGTACTTATGACTTCTAATTTCTTACTTTCTTTTTAGTGATATGATTTTTTTGAGCTTTTTTACCTATTATTTTTCTCTCTTATTTCTTTTTATTGGCCATGATGATATTTTTTATTTTTTATAATTTAATTTAATTAACTAACAAGTTACTAACAGTTACAATATATTATCAATCACTATAATATAAAATAAAATATAAATCAGAGTATTTAAACCTAAATGAACATTACCTTTGTCCATCAATGGCAGGTCAGCATGATCCCATCTCCTAGGCAGTAGGCACGTACGATCCCATCTCCTGCCGTCAGGTTATACGTCCTTCCGTTGCGATTTCAATTATTTCACTCGTACTTTCGTTGCGATTTAAAACACGAATCAGCCGGCACCCCCCGACCTGCCGGGCAATTCCTGTCAAAATCACGGAACCCAGTCCACCGGACTTGTAAAATTAAGCGACGCCGATCGCAATAGACCGTCATCACGTGCACGGCAGGCAGCAGCTGAATACTAGTCGCAGCTGCTCGTCACTTCAATTTCAACCGGAGAACACTTGAAGAAACGGCTTCCTAGTGGAGTGATAGACCTCGTGGGCATTTGTGGCCAGTGGGATGGTTCGCTTCGTGCGACCGGTTTCAGGTTCCGGGACGTATCCTTAGACTGCGACGCAACGACGGAGCAGAGGCACGCACGCATGTTCGTGGACAGGAGTGGAACAAAGCGAAAAGATACGACCCGTCTAAGAGACTGACGCCTAAAACACGAACTGTAATCTACTGTGGTCAATTCCACCACGGCAATCCGCCGGGCTGGCGAGCCCTTCGCCCCAGTTCCATTTACGTGCCTACCTTGTCGCGGCAGCTGGTTTTCCGCTTTGAACAGGGCAAGCCGAAAGGGAAATCACGCACGCCGCCAAGCGGCCGAGAGCCCGAGAGGCGTCGGGCGAGATCCAGGGGCGGATTGCGGCTGAGCGTGACGGGCCCTGTGGCCGTTTTTGCACCGGCCGGGAGGGCGTGTCTAGTGGCGGGGGAGCACGGCCGAGTCCAATCCAGGGGCACGGGGAGCGGAGCGGAGAGGCACGGCGCGCGGCCCAGGTGGGTCCATCGGTCGCTATTCGCCAGCAGTGCAAGTGGACGGTTTTGGTTGGCCCGCGCGTTGCACCGGTGGAGG